>JAUMJK010000661.1:0-600000 GCA_033558105.1 Coccyzus lansbergi
CTCCTCGCTGCGCCCCGCCCCGGCCCTCAGGGCCACGTCCTCCGCTCTCCGCCGGCGGAAGTGACGCCATCCCGCCTGGCAGCCAATGAGCGCCTGGCGCGTGGCGGGGTGAGAGGTGAAAGAGCAGGCGGGCGGCAGGAAGATGGCAGCGCTGGTGGCGGTTGCCGGGCGGCGGACGCGGACGTAGTGGAGGGGAATGGCGGCGCGGCGCGGCTGAGGACGTACCCCATCCCCGGTTCCCTTCCCTCGGCGACTCCCCCCCCCCACCGCCGCTGCCCCGCGCGCTCCCGTCGGCCGGCGGCGTCCATGAGCGGGGCGGGCGGGCTGGCCTGGCGCGCGCTGCACGCCCTGCTGCGGGCTCTGCTGTGGCTGCAGCGCGCGCTGCTGTGCTGCCTGCGCGGCCGCGGCCCCGCCAGGCCCCGCACCTGGCTCTGGCGCCGCGCCGCCGCCGCCTCGCGCGCCCTGCTGGCCCCCGCCGCGCGCGCGCTCGCCTTCCGCGGGGCCCCCGCGGCCCGGAGGCGGCCCGGCAGCGGCGCCCACAGCCGGCAGCGCTGGCGCGCGGACGGGCGGGCCCTGCGCAAGCTGCCGGTGCACATGGGGCTGGTGGTGACGGAGGAGGAGCCGAGCTACGCAGACATGGCGAGCCTGGTGGTGTGGTGCATGGCCGTGGGCATCTCCTACGTCAGCGTCTACGACCATAACGGTGAGAATCATAGAACAACCAGGTTGGAAGAGACCCATCGGATCATCGAGTCCAACCATTCCTACCAAACACTAAACCGTGTCCCTTAGGACCTCGTCTACTCGTGCCTTGAACACCTCCAGGGAAGGTCAATAAACCACCTCCCTGGGCAGCCTATTCCAATGCCCAATGACCCTCTGTGTGAAAAACTTCCTCCTAATCTCTAGCCTATATCTTCCCTGCTGGAGCTTGAGGCCATTCCCTCTTGTCCTGTCCCCTGTCACTTGGGAGAAGAGGCCAGCGCTGGCCCTTGGGAGCGGCTCCTGGCAGGCAGGGCCTGCTGATCCCCCCCCTTCTTCCCTTTCTTCCACCTCCCTGCACCCAGCTCTTTTCCCGAGCTGGGTGACAGCTCCTTTCCTGTCCCTTGGGGCTGTTTGGCCTCTGCAGAGCTTCAGGCCATGGTAAGCCCTGAGCGTCTTCCTGCCCCAGGTCCTGTGTCAGGGTGATCTCATCCTGCCTGTTCACCAGAGAGAGCAGGTCATGGGACTTTTCTAGAGAGCCTAGGCTGACAGGGACTGCTCGTGTTGGAGAGCTGTGACTGTATAGGGTATGGACTGTTAAAAGAGAAGAACTTGGGGCTGCCTGCCCTTAGGAGTCACAGAATGGTTTGCATTGTAAGGGACTTTAAAGATCATCCAGTACCAGCCCCCCTGCCATAGGCAGGGGCACGTTCTACTAGATCAAGTTGACCATCCAGCCTGGCCTTGAACACCTCTAGGAATAGGGCTTCCGCAGCTTCTCTGTGCAGCCTGTTCCAGTGTCTCACCACCATCACAGTCAAAAATTTCGTCCTAATATCTAATCTTGAACTCCTCTCTTTCAGCTTAAACCCATTACCCCTCATCCTATTACTGCGCTCCCTTAATAAAGTGGCCTTCCCTATCTTTCTTGCAGGCCCCAAACTCTGTTCATGAGCTATATCTGAACTTCTAGGAGTGGGTGAATGAGAGTAGCCACCCATTTTCATGTGCTCTTTCTCATGGGAAGAGGCGGGATGTAAAAATAGCTTAACAAGCGTGTGTATCCTGTGTGCTATCTGTACTGTAAAATTAAATTATATATAGTTTGTGTTTGGTGTAGGACTTGGTGTTACTTGATGCTTACATTGACTTTGAGCCGGCGTTTGTGAAAACTTGTGGTTTTTTTCCTATGTAGCAATTTTATTCACTACTAGGTCTCAGATGTAAGACTGTTGAACTCTAGCTTGTGCAGGCACATTGATTCTGTATTACTAAGTATCTTAAAGATAAGCTCAGAGTTTGGCTTTAACATAATGTAATCATGTAAAAAAACCTACCTTCCTCCTACCTGTTCTTTCCTACTGAGATGAAACCAGCCATATTCAAGTTACTCTTAGGTGAAGCTTTCTATCCAGTTATTGAGATGATCTCTAACTGGGACTAGACAAGCTATCAACTCAGAAGGGTTAATAATACACGATATGGACTATGTCTTGTTTCTGTCCCCTTCAGAAAAGGGGAAAGCATCATGCTCAAGATCCCTGTGCTTTTGTTGCCCGTGGTGAAGACTGTAGGAGACCAGTGTTTAACTCTTATTTTGAGCCACTTCTAATGGCTTTCTGGAGACATCATGCAAATTTGATTCTCTGTAGACTTAACACCAGGTTAGAGGTACAGTCTGTAATAGTTGTCTTTTGGTATTCCTCAAGGAAAAAAAATCAGTCATGCCTTCTGCCTAAGTAGGTGGAATCTATTGTTGTCAAGTGTGTGTGCAAAAGCATGTGAGGTACGCAGGCCTTTCCCTGAGCATAGGAATTTGTGACTTTTTTTTTAATTGGATTTGGGTTTTATTGAAAACCACTGCTATCAATAGTTCTGTTTCATGTCTGATCCTTTGTATAGCTTGACTTTCACTGAATTTTTGAAGGTCTGTTTAAGAAACTGGGTTTACTACTGGGTTCCTGTGTTTCAGCGGGAGATTACTTCCTCATTTGGAAGTCAACAAGTAGTAAAAAATGTTTTCATAACATGTCAAGGAGAAAGGAAACAGTCAGCCCCTTCTGAAAACCCATTGAAGTGTTGATGTTTTTCTGCTCTGAACTTGGAAAGCATTCAACCAGGTTAAATGCTGTAGAGCTAATGTTGGCACCAAATGAAAGTGAGAATTTCCCTCAGAGCCTGAAAAGAGACTTTTTATTGTACAGGACTTGTGATTTCTGTCAAACCTCAAATGAGCTGTCTGTGGTATTGCCAAATATTATCTGTATATGCTTAGTTCCTTTTTAGGTACCTGCATTGTGTTGCACAAATTGGATACAAGAGTACTGACTTGAGAAACAGATCAAACCAATACTCATGTTTTTAGTGGTCTTGGTTTTTACCCTGCTTGCATTCAACACTGAGGAGGGAGAAGGCACCAACCCATGCTTATGTAGCCACTGTCACCAAGATCCTATCTGACAGGAGGAACCAGCACTGTTTTACTGTCTGACACCTTCCTTGTGAAGAAGCTACTTCTGCTTCTACAGCATATGTATTGAGATCCAGTGAGATCTAAGACTGACTATTGTAAGACTGTAAAGATGACCAGAAATGACAAGGTTACGTCCCCTCAATAACAGTGTAGCTGAAATAACCTTGCAGCAATTTAGAGGGAAAAAAAATGGAGATCATGTGCTGTTGTTTCCATGTATCGTTACATTCATGATAAAGTTGCAGCCATGATGGGTTTTTTTCGAACAGCACCTTGTCAGCTGAGCCTTTTCCACTGGTTTCACAGGGTGACCACGTAGCCATTCATATGGTGTGAGTATGTGCATACTTCAGGTAATAGCAGATATGTTGCCTCTCTTTTGGTGCTAAGCTCCTTATAGCGTCTATGAATTGAGCATACGGTATTCCCAGATAGACTTGTTAAGTAGGATATTGCAGTTGTCACTAAATCCGGTTTTGAATAATAGTGCTGACTGAAACCCTCAGCAGTAACACTGATATAGTGAAGGTGAGTAAAGTGTGATATAGCTTGCTCTTGTCAGTAGCAGAGGTTGAACCTTGTTTATGCTGTGCACTTGTTTTAATTTTCTCAGGTGGTGAGGCGTACGTTTGGTCTGCTGAGCTGCTTAAGTTAGGTTCTGTGTTCATACAGTTGTGCCAACTGTTGAATTTCAATGCTAGATTGTCCTCCACTAATGTTGTCACTGGTCAAGAAGGAAACACAGTGACAACTGCTCTGGATTTGTGTTAGATGTAGTCAGGTATAGTTTAATTTTTTTCCCCGTTTGTAGTGCTGAGATTATTCTCATTGCAGCAGGAAACTTTGATTGCAAGAGTGGTGTTCCATCATTGCATTTTCTGGAAGAAATACTGTGTCAGTTTCCTGTAGAAGGCTTAAATTAAAAATGTGTCCTTAATTGCCCCTTCCATAGGAAGAGAGGGAAACATGAAGTTCTTTAAAGAAAGTGCCAGATAAGCTGATTATTTGTTTGTAGTAGTGAATTTCTAGATCTTTGACAAAATGACTAAACAGAAGTTTGTTTCTGTATTCTTTGGTGTCAAAATAAATAACAGCATCCCAGCTGACTCTAGTGTTGCAGCAGCTGCACCAGTAACTGTAAGGGTAACTTGTCTGGAGTTGTGCTGAATCTTAAGACAGCCCAGTATGTTACAAATGTATTGGATAATACTTTTGGAATGGGATTGGGTACTTGGCTGTCTTCTCCAAATACTTGAAGTTCAGTCAGTATGTCAGATGAATAGAGTAAAACGTGCTTTGCAGAATGCAAGGGGGACTGTAATGTAACTGTCTTGTAGTGTAAGAAACATAGTGTTAGGAGTTGCAGAACTCAAATCTGAATTTTTCCCCTCTGCCACAGCAGGCTTGGAAGCATAAAATATCATGCTTTTACAGTCTCTGATGTTTGGGGCCCCTTTTCATTCTCTCAGTTATTATGGATGTGCAGCAGAACAAAGCTGTAATAAACTTAATGCAACTGTGTTCAATATGGTTATTAAATCCAGATTGACAAATATTTTATTTTTTTGAGCATGGATTTATTTCTGTGGACTTCTGTGTTGCCAATCCTATTGCTTGGTAGAAATCCAGTGGTGCTAGTCAAGACCTTATCTCTGAAGAAATAATGCAGCCTTCTTGCAGTTGGAAATCGATGATTATGCAATTATGCGTTAGCCATTAAAATATTTGCTGGGGAGCAGAAGCCTTTGACTTATGTTATGTACTTTAACTTTCTTCTGTTATTTTCCACTGGAAAGCTTGCTTGAGTGTTTCCTCTGTCCATCAGTGAAGCTTTCCAGAAACAGTCTGGGACAAGGTCAGTGTATTTTGGGAGCTTGCTGTGCCTCTTCATTTGAGTACTTTGGGCTCCTGAATAGGTGCTGCTGGTTAGAAGGCTTTGTTTTACAGCCTAGAGTATGACTGTATAGAGAACTTGAGTTTCTTCATTCTGCTTCCTAGTGAAATGCTTTACTTCTGACCAATTTTTTCTTAGAGATTCTTTGAAAGGATAGAGTATTGCAGTAAATAAAAAAGTTATTTCATTAGTCCTAAATGTAGGCATTTAGTCTCTTCAAAATTGATTAGTAGTTTAGTTGATCTGATCAAATCCATAAAACTTTCTGGGTGTTCAGTGTGTTCATTTCACTGAAGGAGTTTGTGTCACTCTTAACACTTTCAAATACCAGTATCATGTAGCATCTGCTGTGGGTCGGAACCCATATGAAACTTCTTATTTCACAATTGCATTTTGTTGTTGAGTTGGGAGGAGTCCTCAGACCACGTCTATTAAAAAGGCTAACTAATGCTTATCTGTAGAAGATCTCCTTACAGGTGTGGGTAATATGAATATAGCACTTCTTTCCTGTATTGCTGTTGAGATGTTGTGTTCCTTGGTACACAATGTCCCTCCATGAAGAAATGTGGGAGGAATGATCGACCTACAAGGGTATAAGTTCTAACTTGAATTCTTCTTGTTTGGTTAGCCACTTTCAAACTTGGATTATATTTTTATAGGCTCTTAGAATAGGCAAGCCTAATAAATTTTTCTACCTGTCCATATCCTATGAGGTCCAGTATAAGGACTCAAACTCTGCTTCCTTCTGTCAGCTAGCATGATTCGGCACAAGTTGTTCATGTGTCAGAACAGTTTCTTGTATGTACATTATTTGAATCAGGTTATGATTTGATGTTTCTCAAACTGTTAATGCTTGACACTTTTAAACAGGCTTGTTACCATATGACTTTTCCCTTGTTGTTACTGTAAGGGAGTTGGGAAAAAGGCACGTAGCTGAAGGGCTGTGAAAATATCTCCTTTTCTAGGCTTAACTTTGGATAAGGTGTACCCTTGTAAGGAAGGGAACTGACTCTTACTCTGCATTTTACCAGATTCTGCTGCCTTTAAAAAAAAGCAGAGCAAGTGAAAATGTTGAACTTTGAAATACTATGAAGGCACTACCAGGTGGTGACTGTGATAGTCTAGGCAGCCAAATGGTTGACACCACCTGGTGTTCCTCTGTGCCAGTTGTTCCCATCCAGTTAATGATTTCTGTGGTTTTGAACCTTGCTTCTGCTGCACTTGCAGTCTCTTAATTAAAAATTGCACTTGTCAGTGTTTAACCCTAAAATACTGCAACACCACAGTTGACTACAAAGGGGCATGATTCTTAACTATTGTAGAACTGAGCCAAAGGCATGTGCCCTGGAGAAGACCTGTGTAAGTGAAGGACTACTGCAGGAAGCGAAAACACTTCTGGTTTGCCTCAGGTCTAATGGGAACTAATGATCAATAGTAGACTTGCAGCTTGTGTTGTAAAGCAGAGAATTATCCCTAAAGTTATATATTCTCTTTTGAAATTATAGTGCTTAAATATGCCTAACACTTAAAACACTTGACTTGCAGACATATACACGTTTTTATCAGCTTGCAAAGACTTCGGAGTTCTCATTAAACAAAACTTTTTTTGCTGTTCAGAACCAAAAATTGTTTCTAATGAGAAATAATAGTGACAATTTCATGTTTGTGTTCCATCCTAAATACAGTAGTAGGGCTGAAATTTTCCCCACTTAATAGCAAATGGCTGTTGTTTGACAAGAGTTCTAATACATTTTAGCAATACATCAGCTTTCTGTAATGAGTCCATAATATGATTTAACATTATATATGATAAATACAGTAAACAAGAGTGCATGAATTGACCAACTTACTGACAGGATTCAAGTGTTCCTAAGCAGTGAGACCTAAGACTTAATTTAATACTTCCCAATTTTGTTCATTCTTCCACATAAGTTGAAAGCAAGTCTGTATGAGAAAAGAATTTATATCATTAGTGTTGGGTGGTGAAGGGGAAGGAGAGAGCAGCTGTTTCCAAGATTGGGAACCTTTCCTAATTATAGCTCTTTTTCTGAATATTGAACACAAGAGGTTTTTTTTCTCATCTTGATAAGTGGATGGAAGTCAAGTCTTAGAGGTGGGGCACATGCAACCTTATACTGATCTTACCTGAAGGCAATATCGGGGTTAGCAATTGAAGTAACTGCACTGCTGCTGACCTTAGGCAGCCTGAAGTGTAAGGAAGACAATTGGTGCTAATTCTAGGCAGAAAACACTTATCCAAGTGGAGTTGTACCAGATGGTGTTATTCAAAGCAGAATTCTCAATTTGTAATGTATGCTAGTGAGCAGGAGCACAAAGTATAGCAATTTTACCAAGTCTAAACGAACATTAAAGTATTCTAATGCTCCTTTTCTATCAAGGTTGCTGCCTTGTTGAGATTCAGTTGTCTGTCAACATGTGAAATCAATTATAAGTATCACTAACACTAGTGTAATGAGTTAATTATTTTTCTGCAGGAACCTCTAATTATGTCTGTATAAATATACTAACTCACTAGGCCCAAAAGCTAGCATATAAAATAAACATGTTGTTTCACTTCATAGTGTAAACTAACCCCTGGTTTATTAATGGTGTTAACCTAACACTTCCATGCTGTTTTACCACAACTGATGTCGAAAATCCTGTCTGTAGGAGTTTCTAATCCCAGAATAAATTTGAAGTGATGGGTTGGGGTAATCCCAAGCACAAATACAGGCTTGGCAGAAAATGGTTTGAGAGTAGCCCTGGAGACAAGGACTTGGGGGTGCTGGTGGATGAGAAGCTCAACATAAGCAGGAAAAATACCCTCACAGCACAGAAAGCCATCCTTATCCCGGACTCCATCAGGAGTGTGACTAGCATGTTAAGGGAGGTGATTCTACTCTGCTCTTCTGTGAACTTATTCAGTTCTGGGGTCCTCAGCACAGGAAGAACATGAGTCTGTTAGAGCAAGTCTGGAAGAAGGTGATGAAGATGATCAGAGGGCTGGAGCACCACCCATATGAGGGCAAACTGAGAGAGTCGGAGTTCTTCAGACTAGAGAAGAGAATCTGGGGAGACCTTATAGCAGCCTTCCAGTACTTAAAAAAGGAGTGGGCCTACAGGAAAGATGGTGAGGAGTGCTTTATCAAGGAGTCCAGTGATAGGATTGAGGGGTAATGATTTTAAGCTCAAAGAGGGAAGCTTTAGATTAGATATTTGAAGATTTTCTTTTTTTAACATGAGAGTGGTGAGGCACTGGAACATGTTGCCCAGGGAAGCTGTGGCTGCCCCGTACCTAGAGGTGTTCAAGGCCAGGTTGGATGAAGCTTTAAGCAATGTGATCTAGTGGGAAGCCTCACTACCCATGGCAGAGGGGTTGGAACTAGGTGGTCTTTAAGGTCCCTTCCAACCCAGACCATTTAATGATGACCATAAAATTGTATACAAGTTCATTTTTTTTCTTCTAAGATGATTGTGTGGGCATTTTTACACTGTTCAACAGAAATATTTGATGTAGGATTTCGGAATGAAACTTAGGCTCTTGGTAACAGCCCAGGAATACAATGTGATAAAATCATTATCAGTTCCAAAGTAAATATGCCTAGCTATGCTTTTGCACTGTAAATATTTAAGCGGTAGTACTTAATTTTCACTATGGTTTTTAATTAGAAATAGTTGTGTTATCTGAAGAGCCAGAATTAATTTTGGAACAGGACCCCAAGTATGTGTTTTTAAGCAAGTTTTTGTAATCTTCTGCCCTAAAATGTGTCTTCCATAAGCATGTAAGTATGAAAAGGCCTTGGTGACTCCATTAACTCCTTGAAACATAAGGCTTTGTGAAATCCTCTTGTTAGGAAATCCTTGACATTGTTCTTGGCATAAGAGTGGACAGTTGCTGTGACCCAGTAACTGATTTAGGTTTCTGGCTCTTGCTTTGTGGTGACTTAGTTAGCCTGCAGTCTTAGTGGTGTGGCATTAAGCAGTAGCAGCCTAAGGCTGCAAATCTTCATCAGCGTCAGCGTTAAAGAAACTTGGTGTTAATCTGACTTGGCAGTCTTATGCTAGTAAGGTATTGATATCTGTGCTAGCATACTAAGGGCAATGAAGTAAGTCTTCAACTATCTCTTAAGCAATTGCAGCTCATTACTTAAAGTAGTCTGAGTGAAAGAGGAACAAAAAAGCATGTGAGTTATCTTTCCAAGGTCACTGAAATTAGTCATGTGCAGTAGCATTTACTTTGGAATCTCATTGTATGTGTGAAATCCAGTTTGAATTGGATTTCACTGACTACCTGATATTTTTTTTTTTTTTTTACTTCCTGCCTAGTGTCATGTGTATTTTCTATAACTCTTTATAGGATTTGGCTAACATGCAACCTTTTTTTAAAGGTATTTTCAAGAGGAATAATTCGAGATTGATGGATGAAATTTTAAAGCAGCAGCAGGAACTCTTAGGACTGGATTGCTCAAAGTACACCATGGAGTTTTCAAGTCAAGGCAAAGATGATCAAGGTAAGATTAATTATGTGTGTGGGATTGGTATGACTCTAAATAGCTGTATATAAATCATAACTCTGCTTTTACTTAAACGTATTCCTGTGTACAGTAACTTCTTCATTCATTAAGCACTGATTGGCAGAACACATTTAACCTTCCTGGCCTAGGATTAAACTTACATTTTGCTCATTTGTTCTTTACTAATAGTGAAGTATTGCGTTCTCCTTCACATAGTGATCATTACTGGGTAGTCTGATCTTCCCTTTAGCCCAGCTGTTATGCTGTAACACCTGTAATGATTCAGTGTAGCTCAACTGACCACTGTTTCAGTAGGTGCATTCTTTTGATGAGAGAGTTTGAAAAGCACTGGAGTAAGTGTAAGGGAACTGATGTCAAGTGTGCACTTCCGTTTTTCTGAATTTATACTGCAAAGTGGAGAAGGGAAAGCAAAACTGCTAGTTGTCATGGCAGTGGATGACACAAGGAAGGCAAAAGGCCTAAGCTTAAAAAAACCCAAAAAACTTATAGCAGCTTTTGTGTGTAGTAGAAGGAGAAAACAGGAATATGTTTCAAGGTATAATGTTCCTTATTCAGTACGATCTGATATAAGTATTCTTTTAGGTCTGCTGACTTGACACAAATCCTAGAAGTCTGTTCAAAATGTAGTAAATCACAAGCATATACTTACTAAAGCAGACCTTTGCCTTAGAGGGGTAGGCTGATACAGCTCTCCTAACTTAATTCATATTATCTAAATAGATATCATGATAAAAAAAAAATTAAAACAAACCCTTATATTTTAAGATTATTACGTAGTTCAAAGTATTAAGGAAAGACTACACTGCGTAAGATCTAATACTTTTAGCTGTATTTAAGATGCTGCAGGCTAGTTTTCCTTCCCCTACAAGACCTGGTAGGATCATGAGGTCCTTTGTGCTAGTTCTCCAGTATGAAGTCTAATGTTGTAGCAGAAATGTGCCTTATAAGCAACACAGGCTAAGATGCTAGCATTTACACCCAAGTTTTGTGTAATTTCACTTTATTCTGGTTGAAATAACAAGCAGAAAACAGGGTAGACAGGCTGTTAATGTCTTAAACTCTAGCATACTTAGCTGTACTTGGCTGAAATCAGGATATTTACATCTAGTCCAAATGAAGTACTGAAAGACAACTTAGACTTGCTGACTGAAAGGGCACGTTTAAGCCTCAGGAAACTTTTGTGCTGGAAGCTGCAAAATCAGGGGGTGTTTTCTGTTCAGAATTTTTCGTTCTTACTTGGAAGGCTCTACAGTCAGATCAGGCACTTCATACCTTGTAATGGACAAGCTGACGTCTGTCCGGTTTATAATATTAAACTGGATAGTTCTTTTTCTGAAAAGCAAAATGACATGTCTTAAGTTTATGAACCCTACTAGGGAAATAGTCTTTAACATAGGACAAATAAAACAATATAAAGGAACAATTTTTGTTGTGGTGGCTTTGGATAGACTAGTAGATTCTTTAGATACTTTTAAGAGTCTTCTGTCTGTACTCTGTGATCCTTTGCTGGTAGGTTGTGCAGTTTTAAAAAATACATTTTTAGGTGTCTTTTTACAACTGTAGGAAGCTCTGTGTAAGTCTCTAATATGTCCACACACTAGTTTTTAACTCCGTTACTTCAGGCTGGGTTTAGTACAGTTTCTGTAGCCTTCAACTTTGTTGGTAAGTTTACCTCTTGCATATCTTATCAGAACTGACAATGATGCAGGCCTTGTAGTGGAAGAAGGTTTTTACCTGACTACGTGGTAGTCAGTAAGTTTGTTGTGAAATGTCCTCTTAAATCACAGACATAATTCACCCCTTTTAGACTGTAATTCTGGTGCTATTATCTGGTTTCTAGCTTCTCAGTAGCAATCTTAGATCAGTATTGTAACTCTTGTATCAACTTCAGTGCTGCTGAAAAACCCTGTGATCTTCTTCAGGAAGGACCTCAGCTTAATCATTGTCACATGAATATCCACAGTAGCTTTTAAAACACCTTCCTCTTTTAGGGTAGGAATTAGATCTTTTTTCCATTCTCTGAACTGCAAGCCTTTCTGCACTGCTTACCAACCCCCCAAAGTTGCAATCTAGGCACCTTCCTCTCACTGCTTTGCCTGACACAGTAGTAACTAAAGCAAATTCTCTACATTTCAATGGCATTAAACCACTTTTCACAAGACTCCTTAAAATAGTTGCCTTGAACTTGTGTTTTAGTAATGTAGCAAATCCAGGAGACTCTTACCCACTTCTGTAAGATGTGGATGAGGTTTATCTGTGGCTAGTTGTATAATATGTGAACTGCAAGTTACTTACTGTCATATTTTGTGAATATCTAAAGCACATTCAAAAAAAGTATATTTCTGTTGCTTTTAAACTGTGTTTTGTACTTTCAGTTTTAAATTGCCAATCTACATTGAAGGTGCTGTCTCCAGAAGATGGAAAAGCAGACATAGTAAAAGCTGCTCAGGACTTTTGTCAGTTGGTAGCACAGCAGCAAAGAACACACACAGACCTGGATGTAAATGTTTTAGACAACTTATTAAGCAGTAAGTATAATATGGTCTGTGGGGAGGAGGAGGGAAGAGTACTTGATTCATAATGGTTTTGTTTCCTAGTATATTTATGGTTTAGAGAGTATGCATCTTGATGGCTATTCTGTCAGGGTAATTTATGTTTATTGCTTTCAGGCTTCTGCTAAAAATTTTTTACTAATTTACTCTATTTTGAGCTGTTTCTTTAAACAGGAAAAAAACCAATTTATGCTAAATTGGAGAGCCTCAGCTTATAAGAGTTTACAACCTCTGTGGCATGTTTTGTGATGAGCTTTCTGGAAAAAGTACTGCTGGGATCACCTGAAATGTACCATTATTACTTAGGTTAACTTCTTGCAGGCTCACGTGCTTCAAACCTGGGTGTGGGCAGATAATCTTTTCCCGATCTACTTACAGCAATTAAAGCTGTTACTGTTCCCTGATATCATCCTGAATGCAAATGACAGAGTACTTGCTGATCTTTTGCTGATGTATAACCCACACTAGCTTGGTTATCTTCATTACCATTTCATGTAGGTCACTGACTCAGCACTAAGGTGCATAGCTTGTGCAATAGCTATGAAAAGGGCAGGGCTGCTTTAATCTCACATCCAGGAAAAGTAGTTTAGAATGAGCCTTCAGCAGTGGTGCTGTGGAACTGTAATAGTTGCTCAACTTTGCAAGGGAATAGATGCATGTTAATTACAGCTGTAATTAGCCTGGCAGGATTCAGATTTCACACTGCACACTTCAGCTTGAATGTCTGCAGTCACGTTGTTGTGGGTCCCACTTACTTGTTACTCGGAGTGATTGTTTTCAAACGCATGATCAGCTGAATTACTCCGCAGACTGACTACTGTGGCAGTTTGGACACTTTCATCTTAATTTCAAACTGATTTCTTTTTCCGTCAGCATGCCGCATGGTAACTTCTTACTGTAACAGAATTACTAAATGTATTTAATAAGGCGCCTGAACAAGTAATTTAGACATCTGTACCGTTATACCCTAAAGGCAATTTAAGGAAATTAGTAATTGCTGCTTTAAAACAGTCACTCACATCCTGTGGATAACTGACATTTGATACCTACAGATATCTATTATTTTGGCCAATGATGTTTAACTGAAGCTTCTCAAACACTTGTTCCATGACTGTGCATTTAAGTGTCTGTGTATGTTAGAAGTATTGGTTCCAGTCTTAAATTGAGCAGATTTATTTTTGGAATAATGCATGCTTACCTGAGACAAAACTTTGAAAACAGGCTGCTTTAATCTGTGAGGCTAGCAACTAAGTATAGTATCTAGTCTTGCTTATGAACTTGCTAGGGTTTAATGTTTAGGACAGTTGAAGGTGAAGATCTAGTCTTTCATGACTGACTTAGCAGCAGCTTGTGAAACTACTTGTATTGAATCATAGAATCACCAGGTTGGAAGAGACCCACCGGATCATCCAGTCCAACCATTCCCACCAATCTCTAAACCACGCCCCTCAGTACCTTATCCACCTGCACCTTAAACACCTCCAGGGAAGGTGAGTCAACCACCCCCTGGGCAGAGCGTTCCATTACCTAATGACCCTTTCAGTGAAGAATTTTGTCCTTATGTTGAACCTGAACCTTCCCTTGTGGAGCTTGAGGCCATTCCCTCTTGTCCTGTCCCCTGTCACTAGGGAGCTCCCTCCTCTCCACAACCTCCCTTCAGGTAGTTGTAGAGAGCCTCCTCTTCTCCAGGCTAAACAACCTCAGCTCTCTCAGTCGCTCCTCACAAGACTTGTTTTTATCCCCGTCACCAGCTTTGTTGCTCTTCTCTGGACTCGCTCCAGAACCTCAACATCCTTCTTGTAGTGAGCAGCCCAGAACTGAACACAGGATTCAAGGAGCAACCTCACCAGTGCCGAGTACAGAGGGAGAGTAACCTCCCTGGACCTGCTGATCAGGCTGTTTCTGATACAAGCCAGGATGCCATTGGCCTTTTTGGCCACCTGGGCACACTGCTGGCACATGTTCAGTCGGCTGTCAACCAACACTCCCAGGTCACTCTCTTCCAGGCAACTTTCCAGCCAGGCTTCTCCCAGTCTGTAACTGTGCATAGTTACAGTGCCCCAAGTGCGGGACCCAGCATTTGGCTGTGTTAAACCTCATGCCACTGGGCTCAGCCCAGCGGTCCAGCCTGTTCAGATCCCTTTGCAAAGCCTCCCTACCCTCCAGCAGATCAACACTTCCACCCAGCTTAATGTCATCTGCAAACTTGCTAAGGGAGCACTCAATGCTTTCATCCAGGTCATTGATAAAGACATTGAACAGGGCTGGACCCAGCACTGAGCCCTGGGGAACCCCACTTGTAACTGGCCTCCAGCTGGAGTAAACTCCATTTCCCACCACTCTCTGGGCCCGGCCATTCTGGAGAGTGTGTGCCTGTCCAGTCCAGAGGTGACAGTTTCTGAAGCAGAATGCTATGAGAAGCTGTGTCAAAGGCTTTACTGAAGTCCAGGAAGACTACGTCCACAGCCTTTCCCTCACCCAAGAGTCTAGTCACTTGGTCATAAGAGATCAGGTTAGTTTGTCAAGACCTGCCTTCATGAACCCATGTTGACTGGGCCTGATCACCCGGTTCCCTTGCAAGTGCTTCATGATAGCACTCAAGATCATGTGTTCCATGCCTTTCCCTGGCACTGAGGTCAGACTGTCAGGCCTGTAGTTCCGTGGATCCTCCCTGCAACCTTTCTTGTAGATGGGCACTACATCAGCCAACCTCCACTCCAGTGGAACTTCCCCAGTCTTCCATGACAGTTGGAAGATGATGGAAAAGGGTTTGGCAAGCACATCTGTCAGTTCCCTCAAAACTCTTGGGTGGGCTCCATCCAGCCCCATAGACTTGTGGATGTCTAGCTGGGCAAACAAGTCTCTAACCACCTCCTCTTGTACTGTGGGAAGCTTGTTCTGCTCCTCCAACCCCTGGGGTTGTGCACAGTGGGAACAACTTTCCTTACTATTAAAGACTGAAGCAAAGTAGGCATTGAGTACTTCAGCCTTGTCTTCATCCCCTGTTACTGTTGTTCCCTCTGCATCTAGTAGGGACTGGAGATTCTCCCTAGTCCTCCTTTTAATGTTGATATATTTGTAGAAAGATTTTTTTTTTTATCGTCTTTCACAGACTTGGCCAGTCTGATTTCTAGTTTGGCATTAGACCTCCTGATTTTTAACCTGCATGTTCTTGCTTCCTCCCTATAGTCCACCCAGGATGCCTGCCCCTTCCTGCAAAGTTCATAGACCTTCCTCTTCTTATTGATGTCTCTCAGGACCTCCCTACTCAACCTCGCTGGTTTCTTACCCCAACGGCTACTTTTCTGGAACATGGGGACTGCTTTCTCCTAAGCGACTAGGAGTTCCTTTTTGAAGAGTGCCCAGCCCTCATGGACTCCCTTGCCCTTAAGAGACGCCTCCTATGGGACTTTTCCAACCAGCCTTCTGAACAGTCCAAAGCCTTCTGTCTGGAAGTTGAGCATGACTATCCTGCTAACCTTCTTCTTTTCTTCATCTCCCCCTACACTGAGAACTCTCATTTCATGATTGCTTTGCCCCAGGCGTCCTCTTACCCTCACATCCCCAACAAGGCCTTCTCTGTTCATGAACAGTAGGTCTAGGAGGGCACTGTCCCTTGTCGGTTTGCTCACCAGCTGTGTGAGGAAATGGTCTTCCACACACTCCAGGAACCTCTGGGACTGCTTCCTTTCTACTGTATTATACTCCCAGACAATATCTGGGAAATTGAAGTCTCCCATGAGGACTAGAGGTAGCGATCTTGAGACTACTCTCAGTTGTTTGTAGAAGAGCTCATTAGCTGCTTCTTCTTGGCTGGGCGGTCTATAGCAGACTCCCATCACAATATCTGCCTGCCCTTGGGCTCCTCTGGTTTTTACCCACAGGCACTCAGTCCCTTCCTGACTGTAACCCAGCTCAAGGGTACCAAAGCCCTCTCTAACATAGAGGGCTACCGTACCTCCTCTTCTGCCCTTCCTGTCCTTCCTGAAGAGTTTATACCCCACCATGGGTACACTCCAGTTATACGAGTCATCCCACCACGTCTCCACAGTGGCAACGACATTGTAGGCTTCTTGCCCTACCACAGCTTCCAACTCCTCCTTATTTTCCCATGCTGTGTGCATTGCTGTAAATGCACTTCAGTTGGGCTAGCAAACCTACAGCCGTTGTAATAGGGTTTCCTCCCAATTGAGTGGTCCTTGGGTTAACTTAAGGCCACAGTGTCAGTTTCCTGCTTACCATCCCCAGGTGCACTCGCTCCCTCATTCTTAGTGGGGATATACTGGTGGTCCTTAGCAGCACACCACCCCTTTGACACTGAAGTCCCATCTCCAGGCTCACTGCCATCTGGCCTGACCTCCATCCCCTCCACCCTCACATCTAGTTTAAAGCTTGATTTATGAGCTTAGCTAGATTTTTGGAGCGGGCTTTAGTCCCCCTAGGAGACAGGCATGTCCCATTCCTAGTAAGAAAGCCTGGGGGTGCATGGGCCTCCCCATGATCAAAGAACCCAAAACCTATTGCTATGGGCATATTTAGTTTCTGTGCATCCTTAATGGAAAGGTAGTCAATGTAAACGTCTGTGAGCTACTGATCAAAGTTGAGAGTGAGTTCTCAGTACTTGGGTAGCTATATTTTTAGGGTTTGTGTTCGTGATGACTTCTGTAAGATTCTGGGTTATCACATTTTGATTTAAATATGAGATAATGTAGTTTTAAAACTTCTTGTTCATACTTAGGATGCAGTTACTGAAGTCTAAAATGGTGTGGTTCTAGCTTGTTGTGACTTTTCTGGTTCTTAATCCTTATGCTCTAATTCTTATAGCTTGAATTTTTTTTTCAGTGTAAGAGTACTATGAGCAATGCTTCTGCTAACCATCTTGTTTTCAGAAAAATAGATGCCAGCTGCATCATAATATTGTCTCTACTTGCCATCTGCCTTCCCAGTAAAGAACATGACTATCAATTAAAGCTGTTCAGGTTGCCGTATAAAATCTATGTAGAGAAGAGGGGTAGTGCTATTAGCTATACAAATTTCTTCACTTTCCCTTCACAGAACTCTTGACCTAGAAGAGATGTTGCCAGATTCCTGTCCCTCCAGTACCCGAGTCTTTTGGCCTATTTTTTTTTTTTTTTGAGTCTACTCCCAAATCCTTGTCTTTTGTGCTCTGGACTTGAAGAGTGCTATAACTCTAGTAGCTCTGAGAGAGCTTCCACGTGTATAGTATCTGTAGTGTTGATATGTTTAGGTAGAAAAGTGGGTACAGAGTGGAAGGCATGATACTGTGTTTTGAATAGGCTGTTCTGAGAATAATACTACAGTGTGCGTTTTCATTTTCCTTCAGATAGGAACCAGAAGGAAATAGTAACATTAACTGGGCTCTCTGAAGGTCTTTTCCTGTTTGAAAAGCCATTGCAGTCTTGAAGATCCTGCTGCTGAACTGGCCAGCTGAGGAATACTCAGCTGCTGATGAGAAAAACTGCCCAGTGCCTCAAGAGTCCCCACTTCTAAGTATTTACTGCTTCCCTGTAAAGCTCTCACACTAACATGCTAGCTTCTGAATACATAAGTAGCATTTGCTTTATTATGTTTTTCTTAACTTTGAGATAAGATTTGAAGTGTGGCATGAGGCACTTATTTCTAAATGCTTCATCCTTCCTTAGAAATGCATGTGCTGGGGAAAATAGCTTCTTTGCCTCTTGTAATAGGATTACTATTGTGATGATTCCATGGGGAGGGAAGATGTGAAATTTGAAATCTTTAGCTTCAGGTTCAAATCCTAGGCAGAGTAAAATGTGATGGGACCTTAGTTTCCTTTCTGTTATTCGCAAAATTAAGTTTTCCTACAACTAAACGTAAACTCATAAAAGGCTTTTGGTTGGTTTGTTGTTTTTAAACGTGTGAGAAAAGACTTGAGAAATAATATCTGAAGCTCAGAGCAAATAGGCAGTATTACACTTTTGTCTGCTGAAGGTGGGTGTTAGGGACTGTAAGCACTCTTGTGGTTAACATGTATAATGAGTGGAGAATGGAAGGGGTAACAAGAAATACCACACATTAATCACAGCCGATTGCAGCATCATAGCAAGGCAGAGTTATGACTGCTGGAGTGATTTTCAGATAAGCTAGGCAGGTGCATGAAGAAGAGCTTACCTTCTTAGGTCCCCATGGGGTGCTGTACTGGCTTTCACATGTTGCCCTAATCAACTTGCTAGAATTGACAGGAAGCTGGATCTAAGGCTTTTCATTCTAAGCTTATTGCTGATCTGTCAGTTTTAGCCTGGAGGAGCTCAGGCATGGCTGAAGTGTATGGAAGGGAGATAGTGTCATTTGGCCACTGACTGTCTTCAACCTCAGAAGATCAGTAGGATGCTCTCCTTAATGGAATGACAGCGACTAGGGTTTTAAGGCATAGGTAGTAAGAGTGTGGACATCTAGTAAAGTCCTTCAGTGTTATCTAGCACTGCCCTGGGATGGGTCATGCTGTCCACTTAGTAACAGGAAAAAAGAAATACTCTCTTCTTCCTCACTCATCTAACTGGGGAGATGTCACCTGCAATAGTTCATCTGAAATGTCATAGTAAAAGCTGGTTTTAAAATTATTTGTCTGGCTTCGTACTGAGAAAAGGATGATTATCTGACAGTGTGGGGTTTTATGACTTGATTTCTGATGGTCTGTGATGTCAATTTATTGTTCTTCAGTGGAACCTCCTTAAGTTTTGAGTTTTGTGTTAGTAGTCCTTTTACTTGACTGCAACCCCACGTATTTGGATTAGGACTGTATCAGGTGGTATGGATCAGGGTGCAGTATGTTCTACGTTACTAAAATCAAGTTTGACAAGACTAGAACAAATCAGTTTAAACAGACCTGCCATTATTCAAAATATTGTTACTGATCCTATCACTTTGTTACAAATTCTTTGAAAACTACTCATGTAAAAATAATAGTCCAGCTGGGCTTGCAGGCTGCATAAACTTTTGCTTAGTTGGTCTTATTCAGGCAATGCAAGACCAGTCTGTTCTCTTGGGCTTGGAATTGTTAACTTCACCTCAGGAGCTTAACTGCATTTTTATTTATGTTTTTCTAAAGGGCATTTAATGGAAAAAGCAGATACCCTAGGGTTTAGAATTAAAACAGATCTTCTAATGAATTTAATGAAACCAAATTTAACTTGTTCTTACAGGTACTAATGGATTTCCTGATCCTGATTTAGTCTTGAAGTTTGGTCCTGTGGACAGTACATTAGGATTCCTTCCATGGCACATCAGACTGACAGAAATCATGTGAGTTGCCTATAAATACTGTGGAACTGGTTGGAATAATATCTAACTAAACAAATCTTGACGTGACTTGCCTTTATATAAATAGCCATAAGAGGAAATCTGTCTAACCAAAGGTGCATGGAAATTGATTTGAGAGAATTTGAAAATTGTTAAATCAAACCTGTCAAATACTCATTGTTGCTCCTTCAGCCACAATTAGAGAACTGCAGACTTCACTCCTCAGGTTTAAGAAACAACAGCTGTCACCATCTGGTTTCAGTGATCAATTCCCAGTTCTGTTTCTGTTCCTTAGATGGATTTTAAATGACTTGCAGGTTTCTATCAGGGAAACTAAGGATATAAAGGAAATAAGATAACATAAGGTGATCGTTCCTCTGGATTACTTTGCAATTTTGGCCATGTTGCTGTTGATATGAATAATGCTGTGTTTATAAAAGCTTATTTTAACTTCTCTGATTTGGTTTTTCAGTTCTTTGCCTTCCCACCTGAACATCAGTTATGAAGACTTTTTCTCTGCCCTCCATCACTATGCAGCCTGTGAGCAACGTTGGGGAAAGTGACTTCTGGCTGAGCACATGGAGTCAGGCTTTCTGTGGGAAGGAATTGATGTCTGTTTACAAGCACCTGTGACCCATAAGTCTGGTTCATAGTCCTTTCTTAATTTATCAACAAATTCAATAAAGTGTCTTACCTTTCTAGAGAGTCTGTGTGGATGCGTGAGAATTTATGGGGAGGGGGAAATTCACATATTTCCTTTATGAAAAAGATAGTTATTGCAAGCAAAATTGTTCAAAGCTGAATTAACCTCACTGTTGTGTCCAAGTGACAAAAAACATGGAAAAATGGAGTCTTGTGAGATCTGCAGGGCAACATAAGTAGGAGTTTCATGCCCTGAAGTTTGCTTAGATTTAACAAGAACTCTCATGTGAACTTGTTTCTTTTCAAGTTTTCATGGTCAGACATTTCAGAGCTTATCAGCTGGTTTGTCTTCAGATATATTTACTGTATAAGATGTGAATTCAGAGGGGTCAGTTCTGTTAACTACGAGAACAGAATGCTGCTTGACTGTGATGACTAAGATGGCAATAGGTATCCAGTTCTAGAAGTACTGAGAAGATTCCATAAAAAGGAATGGAAGCTTATGTGGTAAGCGGGTTAGAGAATCTGTGTAGCACTATCCATAATCTCTTTTTAAGAGGTAAAATCAAAGTATTCCTACAGCTCTGAGTGAAATTTCTTGGTGTGTCAGTTTTCCCTAGGGAATAAGCATAAACAGTACTATGTATTGTTTGTATACCTATTTTCTCCATAAAATTATCACTTACAGTGTCAAGCTTGCTAAAGAGTCTGAAAATGGTCTAGGTTCACTTCCGCGGCTGCTTATGCTTGTGTACTCAGCAGAGCAGTCTTCCTAAGCCTTTTATTATGTTTGTTCTGAACTGTGCATGAGAGGTTTGCATAGGAGTCCCCAGCAGACAGAGAAGATGAAGTGTGATAGCTACACTATCTCAGAACTGAGATAACTAAATAGGTACATTAGCTAAATGGTCTTCAGTGTGGAATGCCCTGTTTGAGTTACATTCCCGTGGCTAGAAGTAATTTGAAATTGCGAGTCTTTATAACAGCATTTGTATAAAGCAATATCTAGAGCTGTATTACTGGACACAAACATTGATATTGCAGCCTTCTGCCCTGCAGGCTGTAGAATTGTTGGACGCTTCATTCTGGAAGTGTTTACCTCCCTCCCTGCTCCCTTCAGAACGCGTCTGGCTGTCTCATTCGGGATAGGCATGTCACTAGAAGGTAAAACAACTGCTTTAAAAAGGGAATTAGATTTTAAATTAATACCTGCTTGTTTGTGAAACTGTATTTTGACTGTTGTAGCTTGATGTAACATTATAAAGCAGATTGCATAAACTCTTGGCCTGCAGTTCTTTTGTCATACTAAGATCAAATTGCAGTTACTGGAGAGCTGTGGTCTACTTTATCTCATAAAAGAGAAAAGGATGTTTAATCACTTGACTGATTTTTTTTTTTTTTTTTTTTTACCTCAAATAACATTCTGTGTGAGCTGGAATGCTCAGAGTACAGTTGGCTACTTTCTGCAGAGTGGTCTCTGGTTTTTGCCAGTTACCATATAGCAGAGAAGATGAACAGTCATGCAACATTTCCTGGGTTCTGTCATTGCCATATGAAAGATTTCTCACTGAATGTTAAGTTTAACTTTCCTTGTTTTGTGTGGAGCAGATAGCTTGTTGGGGGCTATCTTGAATATTGAAGTTTATCTGTAACATGAATTCTGTTTCAGTAAAATGTGAGGTTGTGTTTAAGTTACTGTTTGTGTTACTGTGTTAATGAAACAGTTCCCATGCTGGCAGTAAAGATAAAAATTGGGAAAAGCTTAGTTTAGTTCTCAAATTAATCTATTTTTATATTTGTATCAAACTGCCAAAGAATGCTTCTAGTACCTGAGCTCCCTTCAATTCTCAAACTTCTGCATATCTTAACTAAAAAGATATATTGTAGATTGGAGACAGATCTCAAGCTCAAGATTTATCTGTAGAGGGATGCTTAATGAAACTGAAATGATTAGTTCAGCCGCATTTGATTCAACCTAATCAAATCTCTTCTGATGGCTAGTTTAATTGTAAAATAAGTGTTCCTCCTGGAATTAATGTGGTTGAACTAATCCATGTTATCACTCAGTTGGGATTGTTTTACTGTCCCTGTGTGGGCAATCTTCAGTGAGCTGTGCCAAATGCACTGTGCATATCCATGACTTGATCTCTGAATGTATGTCATTGCAGTTAGCGCCTCTCCCAGCCTTGTTCTCTGTGAAGGTCTGTGGTATAGCTGTGACATGCTGTATGGCTGTAGTCTCTGGATACCTGTACATAATGTGTAAAATAAGTTTTTATGATTAGGGAATCAATTTATTGAACTTTATTATTGAAAGCTAAAACTGAATCTGTAAAAGAAATCAATAAAAGACTATAATCTTTCTACAGGCTATGGTGATACATGAATATTTCACAGGTTTTACTGGGAAGATGCACCCTTACTCATATTGCTCTATCACTCTGGGAAAGTAGAGAACTTCAACTAGCATACTTTTTTGTGTTCTTAAATTGCTTTCTGGACAATTTTTATCTACCCCTTTCTACTTCTTAGCAGCTCTTATGAAAGCTTTGATAGTAAAGCATTTACTGTAAAATTACTACTTTGATAGCTCTGGGAGCTTGCTAAACTTGTTCCTGCTACTGAAAAGCTTGCTTCCTCTGAACTGTGCATGGGGTTTGGCCTACTGCCAGCTCTCTGGACTGGAGCAGGTGGAGTGCGGGGGTGGTGGAAATGTCACAATCTGAGTGATGCCTGGGTCCTGAATAGAACTCCTTTTGAAAGGGAAAGCTAGTCTTCATGCAAGTTTTGAAAAAGCAGTGGAATTCATGGTAGGTAACAAGCTGACCATGAGCCAGCCTGCAGCTAAGGCAAACAGCTTTCCAGGTTGTGTAAGGAAGTATTGCTGGCAGGAGGTGATCCTTTCTACTTGGATCTGGTGAGGCAGTTGGAGTGCTTCCTGGCTTTCTGGGTGGGTGCAAGAGAGCCTTGGATGTACTAGATCAAGTCCAGCAAAAGGCTGGGAAGAAGATTAAGGAGTGGAGCACCTGTTGTATGAGGAGTGGCTGAGAGAGCTGGCACTACTCAGCCTGGAGGGGGCTCAGGAGGGATCTCAGGGTGAATGTGATGGGTATTGGGCTAATTAATCTCCAGAGGTGCCTTCCAACCTCCACTGTACTGTGAAAAAAACCCTCACATGGCAGACAAATTATGTTGCAGAGTTGATATCAGGTAGTCTGCTGTGGCCAGAGTTCAGCTTATGGCATTACTATGCTCACTAAAGCTGCATATGCTTTAAGACAGAGAAAGTGATTGGTGGTGGAGAGCTATTGTGACTTGTTGGCAACCTCCACTCCCAACAGTGTGTGTGCTGGGCACAGGCAGTGGTGGGTTTTCAGTAAGCTTGCAAATTAATGTTTAGATCACAAAATCCCAGCTGTTGGCAGAAAAACTGTTCTTCACCAAGTTATTTTGTGATAGACGTTCTGCTGTGTAGTCTGTTATCACATACTTCAGGTTTTTCTTCCTTCCTTCCTTCCCCAAGACTGCTGGCACTTTGTTTCCTTAGGTATATGAGCTCCTGGTAAGAAAATTGTTGTTATGTTTTGTGTGTTGTGTTATGTGATGTAATGTAATGTGTTATGTTTTGTGTTATGTGATGTTGTGTTATGTTATATGTTATGTTAGATGTGATGTTACGTTACGTTATTGAAAGTTACTCTTTAGTAAACGCTAGATGATACCAAACATCTGTCACTGTGCAACTTGGTGGCCAGTGAATGCAGAAGAGCTCGTGGCTTTTCACAAAACTGGCTTACAACTAGCTTCATGCTTGACAGCATTAAGCTGGCACTTGAAAAGCTGTTTGGGTCTCTGGTGCATTTTGAGTTATTACTTACAGCTTGCCTGTAAAGGTTACTAGTTATTTCCAAACTGAGCTGGCTCTAAACCCTTATTGGGTACAGTACTGCTGGGCTCTCCTGCTTCAGCTGGTTTTTAGTAGTTAACAAAGGTGGGTCACTGCAGTTAATTTGTGATTTCATTAACAAAGAATATTGAAGCTGACTGTATGGTGGAAAATTAATCTTCACTTGCCCCAGTGTAAGCAAGAGCCCCCTCTCATAGTAACTACTACTCTCTTAAGTTACTCAAGTTTCTACCTCTCCTTTTCTTTTTCTTCTTCCAATGGTGAATTGTAGTTAATGTCTAGTACAGGAACTGGATGAGATTCCGAAATAGTTGCTTTGTAGCAGGGCATTTGGGAACTTGGTTGAAAATACAGCTGTTACGGGAAACAGGCCTACAAGTGAGTAGTGAAATTAACAGTGATTTATGGGACTTGTTACATTCATTGAGCAACTGTGTACAGCATAGCATGCTGCATTGTGTAAAGACTCATAAGCAAGGAGAATGTAAAGTAAAAGTCATTGTTTTTAGAGGAAAGTATATTCTTAAACATGTATTTGTAAGTGCTTTCTAAAGTACTTCACAAAAATTACAAGAAAAAAATAGCCTGTTGGTTGGATTTCCTGTATGTTTTGTGAATTCAGCTTGTTTGTGACATCATAACTGCTCTGAATAGTTCCAAACATTTACAAAAAAAAGAGGACCTATTTAGGAACAGATAAAATATGTTTTGTCTTTACAATTGAATCAATGTTGCACTGTTAACCATGTTTATTCAGTGGCACTGAAAGGTAGGTATACCAAAAAAACAACGGGCATGTGCAGATTATTTTAGCCCCTGTCTTCTGTTCCCAATGTGCCAGTTGCCTTGCAGGTCAGCTGTTCCTGTCATTGTCAGCACAGCCTGTGCCACCCGGCCATCACCTTCAGCAGGAGAAGCACTGGGGACAGGGGCAGGCACTCTGCTTCATAGAATCATAGAACAACCAGGTTGGAAGACACCCATCGGATCATCGAGTCCAACCATTCCTATCAAACACTAAACCATGTCCACACATGTTCAGTGTGCTAGCTTCCATGCTGCCATCCTCACTGGGGCCACAGCCCTCCCAGAGCTCTTCTCACTGCACACTGTCTTGGAAAGAGCTTCTTGTTGCAGCTTCTGAGCACCTGATTCAACAGCAGCAGCTTTTGCTCAGGAGTAAGGAAGGAATTGGAGAGTAAGGCTGAACTGTAGCTCATCCTATGCAAAGCTTTCCACTTACTTTTGCTGTGAAGGTTACCATTTGTCCAATTTTCACCACACCATGAATGACTGTAAACAACTTTTAGCTGTCTTCTAGGAGCTAACCTTCCTTGATAAGCTTGAAATAATAAGAATCAAAGGCCACACTTTAAACCCTTACACAACTTTTTTTTCCTCAGATCTGCCAAATTAAAAGGGAGAGATACTTGCAAGCCCTTCTTCTGCTGTGTGTTTTTCTGTGTTAAATGATGCAAGACCTCCCTGTATTCCACTGAATTAGACTGCTGAGAGCTGTAGGATTATTCCTTAACTGCATCCAAGCCAACTTTTTTAGATGATTATTAATATTATGTTTTATACAGAAGCATGCCTTAACCTTAACTTCGAAGCGCTTCACAAATTAATATTTAATGGAACCATTTGCCTTGAGGTTTTTGCTGTACTATCTAACTGGCTGAATACAAACACAACATCATCTCCACAACAAGGAGATGGAAAAAAACCAGCATACATTCTCTGACTGTGTGCAGCAAGTCAGTTTTCAGTACTGTTGTTTTCTACATGTATCTCACTGGCCTGCAAAAGTGCTGCCTCCCCAAAATTAAAATCTTACTGGGTGCCTAATATTTTTTTGTGAATGCAAAGGTGTCTGAAAATATCATTTCAAAGGGGCCTTCTTTCTCAAAGCTGGCAGTGCAAGGATGTTTTTGATAAACAGATATCGTGAGTTCTTCTGTAATTTACAATATTTAAAGCTGAATTCCAAATAAAATCTCTTTTTATCATGAAGGAGCAGTCACATTGTTGGAATCAGTCAGGATCCTAGGAGGACATACTGACATCATAGAAATAACAGCATCATATACACAGTTAAATATTGTGTCGGCCCTAATTCTTAGTAGTGTTATGGTGGTAAGACAGACATGGAAATTACAGAATCACAGGGAAATGTTTCTCAGGAGGACAGTGGCTGGATATCACCTAGTGCAACCTGGGGCTCAGGTTTCCTCAGTCTTTCTCCGGAGCTGCATCCCTGGAAAGTCTCGCTTGCAGAGCAGGGCTGCTGTAATTCAGAACGCTGCACTGGCAGCTTTCAGGTGTGAGAGAAAATTCAGGAAGGTTTTAGAGATAAGACTGAGCATTTTACCATGGACACTGTCAGACCAAGACTGTCTCATACTTCCAGGTTTGGAGAGGAAGCGTTAAGTTCTGGGTACCTGCCCTGGAGAAGGCTCTGGCAGAAACCCCTTTCACTTAGACGGAAGTGGCTCCTGGCCCCCTGTATCTTTTAGAGGAGAAGCTCGGATTTTCACAGACTCAGCTTGCAAATTTTGTGGCTAGCTTCTGTGGTGATGCAGGACTGGCAGGACTTTCCTCCACACTCTCTAGCAATGCCAAGACCATTTCCTACCCCTTGGCTTCCTTAGCAAATCCCTGTTCAGTCTGCATGAGCCTCTCCATCTAAGTATATCTGGAAGACATAGAACAGCATGTCTGATAATGATCACTGCCTTGTCATTCTCTCTCCATGTAGCTACTTCTGACCATATTTGATTTAGCTGGCTGGGTACAGCAGTCTTGGGGCTGAAAGCCTGCAGCATCCTACAGCTCAGATCAACTCCAGGCATTTCTGTGAAGGTTGTGTTGAATTAGTTCTACTGCTCATGCCCAGAAAGTAGCTGGGAAAAGTGTGGCTGGTCTGCCTTAGGGGGAAGGCTGAGGTGAGAGTGATGCCTGCCAGTGCAGCAGCAAAATGCCCCTTCAGGGGCATTTTACTGCTGCACTGGCAGGCATCACTCTCATTGCACTTGTGTTTCCGAGTCACTGCTCCTCTCCTCACTACCACCCATCACCTCATCCTTTGTCTCTTCATAACCCTACTACTCTTGTGTGGGCAGGAAGCCACTACCTGGCCCTGCACATCCCTCCTGCTCCTGTATGACTCAAACCCATTTGATAGGAGCATGTCTTGAAGATCAGCTTCTCTCCTTGGCGGTCCCCTCATCCTGCAAGGTCTCTCTGTGCAGGCAGAGGCACAGTGGGATACTTCTGTTCATATAGCAGGATTCCAGCAGCAGCCGGTAGTACCGCAGCTGCAACCCCTGCTGGCATCTTTCAAGTTCTTGATCTTCAAATCAAGAAGTCTAACCTCATTAAGGAGAATAATTCCATTTTTTTTTCCCCAAATAAACTCAAAGTCGGCTTATTTTGAAAGTGAGTGTGTCGATTTATTCATAGTGAATCTTTAAAATATGTGAAATGTGTGGGAGGTGATAGCAAATGCTGGAAGACGAGGGGTTTTGGAGAGGTACTTTTCAATGGAAAGAAAATTAAATTCATACTTATGCATCACCTCTAGTATGAATTTAAGAATACCTAGGAGTGGGAGTAAAAAGATAAACCTTCTTATAATGACACCACCTCAGCTGCATCGCACACATTCTATATGCAAAACAATTGGATTAATACAACAGTGGTGCAATGCAATCAGTTTAATACTGCTGAGATTTATTGCTTCCTACTCTCCTTCATTTTACTGGTGGTGGCATTTAAATCCTAATATGCTGAGATTGTGTTTACCCAGTTTATCCTACAGTTGTATTATGACTTGGACAAAATCCATCTAAACCACCACAACCTCTACTGCTCAATGTGTTGTTGTTTGTGGTGTGAAAGCCAGGTTTGTCCATCTTTTTGATTTTTTTAGGAGCTTGCGAATGTAACTGTGCCCATTCTAATCACAGTTTCAGATCACCTTGGTGATGCTTTCAACAGCAGCCTCCTGCATCTTTAGACACCTAAAGATGTTGCAGATCTGATTCCAAGTGTTAGTGGGTCTGCTTGTAATAAAACTTGTAAGTTTTTTTCACTGTCTTAAGAACAGTACCTCCTTCATAATCGGTGTCTGTAAGTGTATTAGATACATTTTTGTAGGAGTAATATATACTGGAACTACCACCTGTGCTCTGTGGGCATGGATTCTGCATGGACCAGAGGTACATCCCTGGCTGCAAGCCCGAGGCTTAATGCACCTTGTAGACACAGGTGCAGTAAATGCATCACACCTATTTCTGTTGCCTAGGGGCAGCATCTGGTTTCAACTACTGTGCAGTAGCTCCACAGAGGAGGTCACTGGTTTGACAAAAACAGACATATCGTTAAGGTGCCAGATTTCTGTTTGGACAAAGTATTCAGAAGAAAAAGAAAGAGGGCATATTTGGGAAATTGCTGCCACATGAATAGGTGAAGCTCTGACAGGTGGCTGAAAGATGCCCTTCTATTGAGTCATGAGGTTCAGGATGGATCTTGTTGCTTTTTAAGCTGTTTCTCAGAGGGGAAGCCTAACTGTGGCTGGATCCATCCCTGGTCCCAGGCTTGGACAATGGTTGATGTCTAAAAGATAATATGGAAATATGCATATCAGTTAGCCACCAATCAAAGTTAGTGTTATCTGTGAGAGTCTCATTGGAGGCTGTCACTCTCAGAGTTAATACTTGCTGCTATTGAGCCAAATGGGTTGTCACCAGAGCAGTTTAGATAGTTTCGCAGGGGCTATCAGAGCTCCCCTTAGGACTCTGACTGAGACAATTTTGAGTGATGGAACAGTAGGTAATTTATTTGAAGTGGCAGATAAAACAAGTTGAGGATCACCAGTGATAAATTCACTTGCTGCTTTAGTGCTAGATGATTACAGCCAGTTAACAATGATCATATATATTCATATATATATAAAAGTTGTATCAACTGAAACTTGAGTTAGTAGTTATTTTCCTGGGTAACACCTGACAAAGTCAGAGGTGTGACTCTTACCAAAAAGGGGTCCCTTCTTGGGGGGAAGAGAGGTGCAGGCCTGTTGACCTGTCCATTGGGTAAGGTGGTACTCCCACCAGAAAAGAGTGCCAGTTTTATACCTTTTGAAATCTCTTTGGCACGTCTTGGTGAGGTGCGACTATGTCAATTATTATATGTGCATTGTCTCTAGGCAAGGCTGGTTGTGTTGTCAGAAGCAAGGACTCGGCAGTAGGGGCAAAGAGCTCAGTATGTGTTTTTGGGAGTCTTTCTGTTCGTAACTGAAATAACATCAGATTGTGAGGCCTTCTTTTCACTCCAGGTGTCAGTCAGCTGATTAGAGCATTTACACCACCACCCAATCCATCTGTCTTACCAGATAAAGATGTTCAAGTTAAAACTGCCAAGTCATAGTGACATCAGTGTTCATCCCCTCTTGCAAGATCAGCCTTGGTGAGCTGGGCAAGTCAGTTGTACCACACCTGCACGAGTAGCCTCAGTGTTACCATGTCCTGAAAGATCAACTCTGGCTTTGACCTGAAGAAAACATTTTCTTTTCAAGTCCTTAGCATTTTGCTGACTGATGTGGCAGAATCAATTCCGCCTTCGATTGCTGCTTTGCACAAAACTAGCAACTAGAATATATAGGTCACTTGATCTTTTACAGTAAGACAGCCACCCTGATATTGCATCAGCTTTGACATTAAGTCAATGAGTGAAAGACAAAACCTTTTCTTATTCATTTTTATTATGGTTGTAATAAAGACAGCTCAAATCTCCATGGCCAGAAGATATCATCTAACAACAGTCCCACAAGTGACGTATCATAACATTATTCTGACCTTAAACTGTTGACAATCTTATTCTTTGGAGCACTGCGATAGCTTATCTTGACCATTATGCCTCTTGAATCAGGAGTATATTAAATGTTGTCTGATCTCTCTAATCTGTAGTGCACAGTTTATTTTTATGCAGGAAATGAAAACTGCAGCACATTGGAATCATCCTGCACCTTCAATTTCCGCTGTATACAAATACTGAATAAACACTGCTGCTTTGATGTGCTTAGAACAACAATTTCAAAAAAGATTTGTCTATTTTGAGTGGCCTCGCCTAGGTTTTCGGGTGAAAAAAGATTGCAGGTTTATTGAAGCAGAATTGTGATAATCCTAAATAGCGGGATTACGTATTCTTCTGTAATAAATTAGATTATCAGTCTAAGAAGATTTTGTGTGAAGACTCAAAAAAAATTGTTGTGTAAGGGGTTTGAGGTTCTTTTTCTTTAGAAAATTGATTTGAATATTTGCTTTGATATGTTAAAATACATCAAACGTTAAACAAAACCCCAGCTTCTAAGAAAGCATCTTTCTGAAGTAAGAATTGTTAATTTTGAAGGAGATAGTAGGAACGTAGGGGGCACCAGCACCCCTCTATAAAAAGTAAATTCTGGGGTGGCTGTTGAAAATAAATTGAGCTTTAATATTGTTTTCCATAAAGTTGGATCTCATACCCAGTGTGCAATAACTACATCACAGAGAAAGACATTGTTTTATTCAAGCTTGAGCAAATCCTGGGTGCTTGGACATTTCTCCCTTAACCAAGGGGTTTGTTACCTTCATTAAAAAAAAAAAGTTACAGAAAGTCATACATTATTCATCATGGGTGTAATCATACATTTACATGCAATTATAACAAATGCCAAGTCATTCCTTGCACCTTCTGTGCATGCTCTGAGAGGGTCTTTAGGGCTGCTGGGTGGTCATCACCCTAAAAACTACCTGCAAAGTTCACCTATTGGTCAATTCATTTCATTCTCCTCCCAGTCTCCTTCCACTCTCCTCCCATTTATTAGTTTAATAAGTCTGAACAGCTGGCTTGGAACTTTTTTATTTACTTAAGTTCCCTGTTCACCATTGAAAAATCATGCTAATAAATTGCACTATTATTTCCAAAAGCCAGGTGTCTCTTATTTGTAGAAAAACTATACTGTTGAACAAACTTTAATCCCACATCACAAAAATTACTAAGGATAAACATTAACTGGAACCCATCTTATGTAAATCTCCTGCCTGTCTGACGAACCTAAGATATTTTGTAGTCTCTCAAAAACATCATGGGCTTTTACCAACAGTATGATAAAAAAAAGTATTCAAAATTAAAATCTCAGTTTTAAATCTGCACCTTTTTTATTGCATGAGACTTTACAGATTCCATGTTCAGACAGTAAAAGCATAAAACAGAAGATACATATGTTTAGATGTGAGACTTCTGTTATCTGACCTTGGGGAAGAAGCAAGCAGCTGCAGAGCATCCACTGCTGCTCCAGAGGGAGCAGGATCTCTGCAGAGGTGACTCCAAAGGTTACAGTATTGTCAGGCTGAAAGCAGCAAAGTGGAAAGCAAGAACAGGAAAAAATAATATCATATTGATTCCAGATCACGTTTGGTTTTTTTAAAAATATATCTTTTTAGCTACAGACTGTTGCTGAAAGTCCACCTGGGGCTATCCTGTGGGAACAAAACATTACATGTGTGAGCTTAATTCAATCATCTCCAGGCTTTTGCAGTCAAACTCCACTGTTCTAGGTGACAGTGTCCAGTCCCTAGACTATTGAAAAGTGAATGTGGCTTCCTCATCCTTTTATCTTTAAAGCTTCTTTTGTTCTTTCCTGGCTGATAGAAGAAAGCCTCTTGTAAAGGGATGGAGCAGGTTTTTTTAACACCAGAAGCAAGGACAACAGAAGGACATCCTAAGCTGCAGAATCTGCAAGCATGCAATAAATGAAAGTTAGTGATATGAAAAAGGAAAAAAGGAGAAGGTTCAAAGAAAATGGCTCGGTGTCATTTTTTTTATCAACAAACAATTGTGAATAGGAATGGGTATAGCGAGGTGGCAAGTTTAGAGCTAAGTCAGAAATTTAAATGACAAAAGAATGAAATTTTTCTGGCAGCACAGAAGCTGCGGGTCTAGTACATCCCACCCCCATTTCACTCCTCATAAATGAATAAAGGAGGAAAAACCCCTAAAAGGCAAGTTATTTCTGTGATTAATGCATAATACTACATTTTATGTTCAGTAAAATGCTGAGCTGGCATCCAAAAACCCTTCACTTGCAAAAATGAACTGCCAAGACCTGCTCATGCTCTCAGGGACACAGCTTGAAATAAATGCAATTTTTTAAAAAGTGCTGAGCACCTTCCTTCAGAAACTGAGGCCTTTTGGGACACTCAATATCACTGACTACTTTTCATAAACCTGTGTAGAGCCTTGACTGTCCTTAGCCCAATAACACTGCAGTGCCCAGACTGACAGCAAACCTGAATCTACAAGCATCAGGGTGCTTTGGGTAACTTTTTTCCTCCAAGGAGCTGCCAGCTTTGGATAATATTATTACAGTTCTTGTGGTTTGTTACTCTTTGGTAGTTTGAGCCATTCTCATATTCTTATTATAGCAAGCACAGAGATTTCCTTAAGCCTATTTATTGTTTGTCTTGAAACATCCGGCACACTTATACACTCAGCCCCACAACAGCCAGAAGAGCATCTCAAGTTGTGGAATCAGCAATATCCTAAAGATTGTTGAGTCTTCTATACAGTCAGGACAATACTGTCTTCAGTGACTAAACATACGGTTCATGCCTTTCAAAGATATTTCTTGAGAGTACATTGTATTTCCAATGTGGGATGAAAGCTTGTTAGCCATTTGTTATTTTGACCATGGGAACTGAAGTTAAAGTTGGCACAAGAGACGGATATCAGCTGGGTAACAGCTGGATAGTTTGGGATGGAGTAGATACAGACTGCACCCTTCAACAACTGCTTCCCATGTGCACACAGACTTTCTAGAGTTTTGATAAGATGTGGAATTTTTCATATAAAAAGTAATCCTGGATTTGTCTGTTATTTGGACTCCACTGGAAAAAAAAATACTGATTTTAGGTCTATTTGAAATTTGTTCAGAAATTTATCAGCATCCCTTTCCACTAGAACAACTTGAATTGAGACAACGGAGGAAGGACACTGAAAAAACCCACCATAACTCTTGAGCATTATTTATGAAAGAGTAGCAGGCAAAATTAATATCCGTGTACTTCAGATATTTGAATAGATTGTATTTCTTATGCTGTATAACTGTCTCTGAGCTCCCTTCCTCACCTTTCTTTCCATCTGCATTCAGAAAAGAATTTAGTATAAATATTTCTAGCAAGTACAGTTCTGACAGATGTTCAAGTGATAAATATTTGCAGTCAGTGCAATTCGCAAAACCTGTGTAATTTTGTTGATATAGGGCCTTTCTGTATTTCGTATTTTTGTGCAAACACGTAACTCTGGGAAATCAATTTGTCTTAATCAAAGTAGCCAAAACTGCTGGTGTTACTTCTGAATGTCACAAAAATGGGATTTCAAGCAAGACACGTTGCTTTTCAAATGTACTTCTAATATACAAAATTGATTGAAAATTTCAGTGTTTGAAATGACATATGTAAGGGAAAGCATACACCCTACTTTAATTTACTGTAAAGCCTAGCAAAGCAGAAAGAAGAATTATACAGAAAGACATAGAAAGAGATAAGAAGGCAAAAGACTGCCTTTTAGAAACAGTGCTCTAAAGCCACAAAGACTTAACAACAACCTACACACAGAGGAACTATTGAAGGAATCACATCCATGTATTATGCTATGGGATCACCACTGCAGAGCACTTCTCAGAGCACTTCCTATCTGGACAAGCTGCAACTGATGCAAAAAGTAGACTACTTTTACATTGTAATTTTTTACACTGTATTTTTTTCACTTTTTACACTGTAATTTTTTAAATTTTTTTTCTTAAATGGGAAAACGGGATGTGGCAAGAGAGAGTAATATACATTTGTGGTCTTCTATATAAGAAATAATTAATCTCTGCCTAGATGTTTTGTTTCCATTGTTCCTGACCCTCCAGACTTCTGGCTCTGGATTAGGTAGAAATCGTTTATAATAGATAAGAGCTGCGTGAGAAATTTCACCTAAGCTGCTGCAGAAACCTCCTGTGGACCTTTGTCATTGCTGATGGGGAATATTTATGTGCATTGCAACTGAAAAGATAAGAAGCCTCCCTTTCCAACTTTCTAAGTTTTTAAAGCCTCTCTTCCTTTGGATCTAATTTGTCTGGAAAAGCAATTATTCATGGATCTATGCTGTGGGGAAAAGAAAATGTGTTCTTCACCTCTTTCTTGCCAAAGGGCTTGTGTTTATGAGCATGTGAGGCCACATAGGAAGAAAAATTCAGTGTCCACCAGGGAAACAATCCTGCCTCTTCTGCGGGAAGTCTTCCTGCGTAATGGAAGTGAATTGAAACCACCTCAAAGCTCTGGAAAAATCGGTATTCTTGGCTGCTTTACCATAGCAAACAGCACACCTGATATATCTGAAATGCTAAGTGAAGCGTGGTGAGGAGTCAAGCATTGGATGATCATAGAATCATAGAATCACCAGGTTGGAAGAGACCCACTGGATCATCGAATCTAACCATTCCTATCAAACACTAAACCATGTCCCTCAGCACCTCATCCACCCATGCCTTAAACACCTCCAGGGAAGGTGACTCAACCAGCTCCCTGGGCAGCCTGTTCCAGTGTCCACAGACTCTTTCTGTGAAAAATTTTTCCTAATATTCAGCCTACTGTCCTCCTGTACTAACATATTAGAATTCTCTGGGCAGAAACCATCTCTTTTTGATGTGCCTGTTTCAGGTTTTGGTGCTTCTGGGCACTACTGCAGTCATGAAAATGCATTTCTCCAAGCACACCCCAAAGAGAAGACTGGACTTATTGCTGTCTCCACAACAAGAAATTTTCTATAAATATCCTGGTTCTTCTTGCTCTCCATCAGGCCCAGCGCTGCCTGCACTGATGCTGCTGTGCTCCCTCCCATGCAGTACTTCAGCTGTGGCCCCACGGAGTGCACTCAGGGCAAGGAACCCCTAAGTACACAGTCCCATGAAGCAAAAATGCTCAAAAGCCCAAGAAACTCTGAGGGTTGACTCTGTACCTTGGGGTGTGGTGACTCTTGCATGTGTGGTGAGGACAGTCCTGTTTCAATTTCTCTCTCCGCGATACAATCAGGAATATAATTTCTAGGAACCAACTGGAGTGAAAGGGCCTTCAGGAACCCCTGAAGATCATCTTCTCTTCACTTGGCTTATGATCGCTGTTAGAATCATAGAATCATAGAACAACCAGGTTGGAAGAGACCCACTGGATCATTGAGTCCAACCATTCCTATCATACACTAAACCATGTCCCTCAGCACCTCATCTACCCGTGCCTTAAACACCTCCAGGGAAGGTGAATCAACCACTTCCCTGGGCGGCCTATTCCAATGACCAGTGACCCTTTCTGTGAAAAACCTCCTCCTAATCTCTAGCCTAAATCTCCCCTGGTGGAGCTTGAGGCCATTCCCTCTTGTCCTGGCTCCTGCCCCTTGGGAGAACAGGCCAGCTCCCTCCTCTCTACAACCTCCTTTCAGGTAGTTGTAGAGAGTAATGAGGCCTCCCCTCAGCCTCCTCTTCTCCAGGCTAAACAACCCCAGCTCTCTCAGCTGCTCCTCATAGGACCTGTTCTCCAACCCCTTCACCAGCTTCGTTGCTCAAGCCCCTTCGTTGCTTCGTTGCTGTTGTTGTGGTCCCTGATGGAGCAGGCTGTGGCAACCATGACTCCTCATGGTGGAGCCTGGTAAAGAAAACGCCAATGTTTCAGCCTGCATCACTTAGCTGGGCAGCATCTGAGGGCAGGGGTGGAAGGAAGCTGCTTTCTTTTTGGCCTAGGAAAAGTGGTCCAGAAGTAACAAAGTGAAGCTCTTACAATTGATGGTGTGGTTTTAAAATCAGCACAAAAAGTCCGGTTGCTGAGTAAGGGAGATCAAGGTAACAGTATAATCTGAAGTGTTGTTTCAGCCTCTCCTGTTACAAAAAGAAATAGCCTGTCAGCACTGGCCAGGCACACTTAAATCACCTACACCTCAATAAAGCTGAAAGACAGAAAACATCTAACATGCTGAAAAGCACAAAGATATTTATGTGTGCTCACATCTGGCTGGGGAGTACCATGTTCATGTTGATGTTCAAACTCAGAAGAACTCACTTCCAACCACCACTGTTGGTATCAAAATACTCCAAAGGGTTTTTTGCCCAAGCGATTTGTTGGGTGGTACTTGCCTTGGAGCTGTACCCATGTTTGCCAAATGCCTTGCAGAAGCTTTAGTTCTCCTTCGAGAACCTGGGAAAAGGGGATGAAAGGATGGAGGGGAGGGTTGCCTTGAGTGGCAGCCCTGGCACATCTGCTCTGCGTTGTTCTGCCAGGTTATGACGGCCAACTCCCCTTAAATCCCTCCAGCTTTTCCTGGAACCAGTAGGAAAAGCCGGTTTGTCCCAATTATTCCAGAAGATGGTGCTCAAGAGTCTCCCATGTGAAATAGTAAAAGGATTGGTCTGCGCCTGTGGAATACAGCAGGATAGGAGTCACTTCTGGTGAGGTACCAGAGTCATAATTTTGTTGCAAAAGGCTTGAAATATCTTTTAGGGTGAAAAAGAAGCACTGGTTCCGCCTCCCACACCTCCCTTCCCATCCCCACAAAAGTGTAACAGTGGATTTTACTCATAATTAAAATGCAGTGATGAATCAAAGAACAGAGTTTGAGAAAGAAACAGAAGAGGGCTCCAACCAAGAATATATCTACTGCTGAAGTAGGACCTAGAACATTAAATTAGATTTCTTTTAATTGTAATAATTTTTTGCCCTTAGTTTTCTGACTGGCCAGAAAACAGCCTTCCCATAGAAAATATAGGAAACAAGGAGGAGATTCTTCCTTTCTTGGGACGGAGACCACCACAAAAAATCTGTTTCCAGAGTGGCTTAAAGCATTTTCCGACTGCAGTGAGAGGAATAGCAAGAGGAGGTAGATTCAACCAATTCTTAAGGAGAGAACTGTGCACACATCACAGGTCAGTGGGAATTTCAGAGATTAGCAGCTAAAGCCATCTGCACTCTGAAAAAAAGAAGCAGACCCGTACCATATACTGCCTGGGAAATCCATACAATAACACCAAAATCCCTGAGGGCCCTATTAGTCAGAGCACAAGATAGCCATGAAAGAACAGTTGAAATGAAAATTATTAGCAGCTTGCTCTTTAGATGTCATGTTCTGGTCCACTGTAGAGTTTTTTAGGATAATTTTTGAAAGAAAAACACAAGATAATTCTGTGTTAAGCTCTTCTGGCACTTATAACAACATCCCGTGAAACCAGTCAGATTTTTATATTACATTTCAGCTCCCCAGTTCCATTCTTCAACATTGGTGTGCCAATCATACTGAGACAACATTAATGTAAAGCAGCAAATATTTCTTTTTTAAGATACTGTCATGTTATCTATATATTATGTATATTGTTAAAGAGAAATCTCTTAAGCCTAATTTTTCAATAGATCAAGGTAAAACTGGGCTACTAAAAGTGCAAGAGAATTCTGCTGCTAGAGAATACCTGAGAGACATAAACAATGAAATCTGAAATCTCCTAGTGTTCATTTTGCAGCTATGAAAAATACTCTGTGTGTGTGTGTGTGTATGTATCTCTATAATGCCTAATTGGATGTTGTTACTGCCTGGGGTTAGGAAATTCCCAGACTTACTTCAATCCTATTTCCTTCCCACTGTTAGAGAGAGAGAACACAGAAGTCTCTGACAACTCTGCCCTTAAGGACTTCTTTCCTTCAATTCTTCTTCCTTCGGGGTTTCCCCATTGTAAAAGGCCAATGCACCTGCCTGTTTTTCTCCTTGGAGCTTTTTCAGACAATATTTTGGAATAAATAAGGAGTCAGACTGATGACAAGGACATCTGAAGGGTGGGTCTGCTTTAGGCAGTGGTCTGGATTTGTGAGAACTGAGGGCTCCTTTTTCACTTTTACTAGGACACTTCAAAGGTAGATGTCTAGAATTTAAGTCTAACGTGAGCCAAGCCACACATAAATTTAAAGAATGAGATGAAGAAGAGGCTGCCTTAATGAATGGGTCAAGAGGGACTATTCTGATCATTTAGTATTGAATGTGTAGAAAACGCTCAAAGTTGTACTTTATGCTGGAGACATTTTTCCTCTTTCTGTCTTTCTTTAGGCATGTTTATAACTCTTTTTTACATGCTTTTGCATAGGTACAGAGTATAAACATGTATGTATGTATGTCGGTACTGTGAGGATTGCCAGTCCCTCCATTCAGATGTTGAATTAAAAGAAAATAGTCCTCATAATAATTCTGAAAACTGAAGCACCTCTCTATGAAGGTTCTTCTTTGCAGAGGAGCATTACATGCATTACACCAAGTCCAAACCTTGCTATGAGGGAAAACACCAGTATAAAAAAAAACTAGGCATGTGTTGTTTGTTTGGAACTGACCACCTAAGGAATTAATTTTTTGGTATCAAATCAAGTATCTATCTACAAACATGAAGGGGTCAACAAGACCATGATTCAGGCACATCACAATTCCACTGTGTGATAGACCTCTCTTTCCAGCAAAATTTTTCACTGGAAATTCCTGCCAGATCAGCTTTGTAAGAACACCTTCAGGCACTTGGTATATACCTTTGTATAGAACTAACTAATATGGTGAGTGAAACAGACTCATTTTATTGCAGAGAGGAGTGCAGGTGCTGCTGCTGCAGGACAAAATGTTGTCTGAGACCAGGACAATGAAGAGCCATTTGGAAGCACTCTTTGCTCAAGGCTGCATACAAAGAAAGCCCAAAGCATTAACTGAGGCAACCAACCTTTAGACATCCACTACTGGTGAGCAGAGGCCCTTCTTACTTGGTCAGAAATGTCCTTTTCAATGTTTCTAAAACTACTTTGACAATGTACGTTTGTTACCAGACATAGGCATCTGCTTAACTCAAAGTCAAATAAAGTCAAATCAGTTTGCTTTTGTAACAAATGGGTCTTAGTTGACTTGCCATTAAACTTTTTATTCCCAAATTAGTGTTCAGATGCAATGCTTTCACCGAACTTGTTAAACTGACTGTTGGAGGTCAATTACTGTGAGTTTGTGCAGAGAACAGTCTGCAGAAGCAGAAGATTCCTGAGATACTGAATAAGCAGTGCACTTGCAGGAACTCTGGGTAAAGATAAACAAGGCTGAGAGCGAGGAAAAATCTGAGCAGGCTTTTTGTGCTGAAAAGCAGCTGCTTTAGAGAATACGGAAGAAAAAAAAAGTAGAACAAAAGCATAATAAAAAAGGATTTGATGAATTCCTCTTTTGTAACTCAATGATAAAATGAGTAAAACATAAAAATCAATTATCACAGAAAAAATTAAAGCATCAGACTAAAATGAATCAGACACTGACAATTTGAAAAACCAGTTTAATGAGGGAACCTTTGCTTTTGTCTGTCTGGAAAAGAATTTGTGTCAAATGTTTATTAAAGCACAGGCTCAGCATTCTAACCTAGTTGTGTGGAATTGGGCCTCCCCACACACATGACATGCAGAGACAAATATATCACTGAGGAGGATTGCAGACAAAGGTAAAACCAAATTCTCCCAGAGACTTGACCATCTTCACCTAGTGCTAATGGAGAGGTACACGTTGAACATAGTTTTCCTTGTAACCCACAGGTTTTACTTGCAGTCCAGCCACCAAAACATTAATTATCTGCCTGAAAAAAATGGCTAATTAGACATATTGGGGCAACTGTTTTTAAAACGGTAAAGATGAAACATGATCCATTGCTCTTTAGTCACTTGTACCTGCGGGAGCTTACAGTTAACCATGCCTTTCACACAGCTAATGATAGTAGCTTCTCTTCTTTAAACACCTTTCTTTAATTTCTTTTTTTTTTTCTTCTCTGTTTTTTTCAGTAAAACTCATCTTGTTTGGTTAATGGCATCCAGATCAATATCCTGCAATACAGACAGATAGATTCCTAACACAAAACATGACATTCCCTGGGATAGGCACATGTAGCAACTCTCACTGCACGGTTGACAAGACAAGTTCTTCATTCACATGTTGTGCTTGGGGACAAGGCGGGGTCAGAAGAACAATATCTTGGATTGACTGACTCTGAAACTACTTTAAATTTCCTGATAGTGTATTCAACAGGATAGATAGCGTCTTTCCTTTTCAAAATGATGACCTATTTTTTTACTGTCATGGCAGAATACATTATCATAAACCATAGGTTTCACATTTATTGCTCTGGACTGTAGTATCATTATTTACAAGAATTATAAGGTTGTCTACATGTTTTATTTCCAGCATTAAACATGACTGAAGTTTAGAATGAGCTATTTTCCATTCATACCTTATTTTGTAAGCCAGAAGAGCTACGTGTGGGTGTCAGAATGCAGAGGTTTCACAGTATTTAAAATCATAGCATTTTCCAAACTATTCTCAACATTATGCTCTGAAATAAGGGGAAATACTATTTTACATGTACTTATATTTTTTCCCCCAAAATATAAAATTCAAATAATATCTTCTTGCAGGAAGAAATAACTTCAGGCTAAGTCTTTAGGTTAGAAAAGACCTGAATAATGCAGCAAAATGATAAATCTATACAAAGCATGTTTTGAAAACCCTCTTTGAAAGAAGTGTAGCATTTAAACTACACATCTTCATATTCTTCAATTATCCAACCAACCTTACCTCTGTCTCTTTTGCAAGGCCAAGCTCTTTTTCTCCCCTTCAGATATGTTTTGCCTGTCACTTGGATTCATGTTCCTCCCGTGCAGGAAAAAGAGGTCTCCCACTGAATGACCTCTAGAATAGAGAAGGCTTGGCTTAGAATTTGTCTTTGTTTGGTGACAATTTATACTAGAAGAAAGCCTGAAGGATGAGTCTTTTCTTGACAGGATATTGAGAAGGAAATATCTAACTCATCCTGGATAGAATTGTAAAAATACAGGCTATACAACTACAGATCTTAACACTGTTAAAGGAAAAGTTCTTTCCATCAGGGGTGCAAAAGGGGGCTTGTGGTCTAGGTAGGGTCATTAGCTTTGGCTTTTGCTGAGCTTATCTGACACACCCAATTAAGTACGGCAAGATTCTGAAGACGAACTTTTCACGGATAATCCCTAACTGCTAAGCCTGGAACTTGACAGGAGAAGTGCTGGGAATTCATGGTTGCCAATATAATGGAGATGAGCTGTGCTCTGGACAAAGGAGAGCAGTATATATTGCTGATATCTCTGAGAAGTTACTTTTTAGACCTCTCAGACTGAGCAATTAATGTCTCTGTGCATGAGTCTCCCAACAGTAAAACTTGACTATGCAGCAATTTTTCCTTGCACCTTAAAAGTGCTCAGGGAAGATAACTTGCAAAGTAATTGAGATTAACCACAGTGAATAAATTAGTAATTCAGGCCTAACATGAATAAAGATTAGTGTTTGCTAAGTAAAAGTGAGAGTTTCAACTGCTGTTCATGTGAATATTGCCTATCTTGTGCCCTGGGTCCTACTTAAAGCAAGGAGATCCATGGGAAAGAAGGTGCTGTGAAATGTTCTGCTGTGGTGGTCTGAGTGATGTTCATGGGTAACTTTCACCCTGGACACTCTTCTGTGTGCTTCCCCTTGTTCTTCTAATGTCATTCCTGTGCATCCTACTCTCGGAGTCATAACTGCAGAGCTTGGCATTACTTGTCTCCAGCAGTGCTCACAGGAAAAAAAAACTTCAGCTCCTCTAGTTAATTAAGTGCATTTTAAAGCAATGTGTCAAAGGTGACCAGGAGGCTTCCTCTGCAGCCAAAAAGGAGGTTTGTCACAGGTCAACGTGGCATCTTTTGGAAATGCCTGACTACCCATATACATGCTGCCTAGCGAAGGTGTCTACTAGCTACAAGTAGGTCGATGATGGTAGAGAAGTGAGGTTTGTCTGCAGAGGAATAAGTGGGTTTTTCCCCTAAATGCTATGCCTGAAAGTGAATGAGTGATGGAAACATTTCAAGTTAATTCCCTGAAGACAAAACAGGGACAAGTTCAAACCAGATGCTTTGTGGTCTTTGACAGGTACTTTTGTTCTTGGTAGCCGATCAGGTCAATATTATGATAAGGGAAGAAAGGCAACGTGCCATTGATAGGTTTGTGCTCTCATTGTCTTTGCTTACACTGAGCATTCCCCTGGCTGGTTTTATTTGTATATTTCACGGGAAATCCAGGGCTACAAAAACGTTTCAGACTTACTCTGGTTTGTGAACCATGCCACATATGGCATTTAACAAATTCCTTCTCTGAGTATTTCTAAAGTTTAAAGAAGTGTTCCCAAATATGGTTGAATAAACCAATGAATAAACATGAATCCTGTGCATTGCAGCATGCTAATCGTATCTTCATTGTTCAGCAGCTCCTGCTCATATTTGTGTCCTGCCATGGAAAATACCACTTCTAATTGTTCTTGTGTGTGCCGTGCTTTGACAGTATGTTTTTCTGATAGCAGACTTCTTTAGCTAAAGTTAACAGTCAAAGAGTAGTAAAATATCAGGAGCTCACAGATGTGCGGTATTTTAAAAACATTTCAGATTTGTCTCTATCATACAAATGCTTGAGTAAATGCTATGTATCTCTGCTAAGAACAGTTCGCATACTCCAAAACATTTACTCTCATTTATTTTGAAATGCAAATGCATCTAGTTTATTCAGGATTCTTTTGCAGCTTACTGTCTTATTAGTGATCATGCTGATAACTCGAATTTCTGAAATGTTGTTGCTAAGCAATGCAACTTCAGGCATGTAATGAGGCTTTCCAGTGGCTACTTGAAGATGAAGAAAATTATCTCAGCTTCACAGGTTGTTTGATCATCAACCACATTATAATGGTTGGGTGATAAAGAAGTTTTCAACTTGCCCTCATTCTCCTGCACATAATTTATTCTTGCATGGTAACTGAAGATCACAGTATCAGGAAGTAAGTTGTATATTTTGGGATGCAAAGACAGGATCAAAGAACTTGTGTACCTCCTTTGTGTAACTTTCTATAAAAAGAAGATTCCTTCTTACAGCTCATTGCTTCAGGAAAGAGTACAGGAGAACTGGACTCCAAGGATGCTCCATCAGGACTCCTTGTCATACAAGGCAATGCCACCCCTTAACTGCTTGCAGTGCAGACCTCTTGTTGGTGGGACCTAAGGAAACCCTCCAGCTGTGGCAGGAGCAGATAGATGTACTGGGCTGCATGATGGGGTAAGTCTTCCCGTATAGGTTTTGTCTTTGGGAAGCAAGAGCCATGCATTGTGCTGGGACAGGTTAAATTCCTCCAACATGCCCCAGCTTGGTACACCCCACTGCATAATGGTAGTTGACACCTGGCAGACCTTTTGTGACAGGATCTCCATATGCAGCAGTATCAGCTGGAGTCTGGTTGTTTCTGAATAATCTTTTGATTATTTTTCTTCATCACTGCAAAGTCCAGTCACTGAAGCCAACTGTCATGAATTTGAGCTTGTCGTTTTGTTATGGGACCAGCCTGTACATTCTCCTCTCCGATTCCTCGAAGATCAGGACTTTTTCTGACTGCTAGAATAAAGATGGCTCCTACCTTCAAGAGCAACTTTTGGAAAAATACAGAGCAAAGTCTTGCAATGAAAAATGAAGTGTAACATAAGAGGATGCAGTTCTTGCCCTGAAGGACTTGTTTTTATATACTTTTTTTTTCCTAAGCAGGTCAATGTTCTCAGTGAGGCAGCAATTTCAGAGGAGAGTCACCCACCCAGCCAAGAAACATTTGTTTCTGGGTAAAGGAGAGATCTTTTTCTGTCCTCACCAAGGTAAAGTTTTGCCTGTTTGACAATTAACAACTTAAGGATTTAGTTCTGGAAAACAGAGAACATTTTAAAGTTTGTGGTTTTGAGCAAGTTCAATTTCATTTCTGGCCAAAAAGCCACTAAATCCATACTTACAGTGTGTAGACACGAACCTAATATAAACACCCAAATAAATTCCTTTGCCATGGGAAAGCAAGCCTGAAAACTCCTGCAGCCAAATATTTATGTAGTACTCGATGTGCTGTCCTCCTAACTGGTAAAGGTTTGTGCTCCAGGAGAAGTTTAAGTCCATTTGGCTCCTGCATTGTTTTCTGCATCTTGTTACAGCGGCAGCCAGCTATGTATTGAACAATACAAGGAAGAGAAAATCGCGTGAGGAAAGATGGGATGAGTTTTTTTCACTTTTAAAGAAGGAGGAGAAAATTGAAATTTAAAAAAACCCAACAACTTTAATTCAGAGCTGTTATAAATTTGATACATTTTATCCCTCAGTATGTGTCTGTCTGGGGCTCTGAAGCTTGATGTGAATATCGTGACCAGCCTGGCAGCAACCTCTGAGGGTCCAAACCAGAGCTTTAAACTGGGTCAAAAATAACATCTGTTTTCTTGCTGCAGCAACATGGGTTATTCTCACGTACAAAAACCTCACATGGAAGTACACATCCCTGCTATCTTTTCCTGAGAAAGCCAGCTGAGGGCACAGTATCCAAACATCGCTGGAGAAAGTCACCCCTGGGTAGGCAGCGCACCTCATATTTCACCCACAGCATCAGCGCTGGCTGAGGAGCTCAGCAACTTTCATCCTTATAATGATTTTTGTCTTATCATTGCCATTTCCTGGTGCAGGAGCAATCAGTTGTTATTGGTTTTTACAGATCCCTTCTTCAATGGCTACATGGCTGGTGGCTGTCTGGGAACAGGATTTATTTTCTGTATCTGTGATAAAACATTTTCAGTTGAGTCATTAATCTTTTAGACTGTCATTTAACCCTATACTGGCCAGGGATTTCAACAGATGGAATCCTCTGCATGAAAAGATTGGCTAATTAAAATCCTCCATTTCCAGTCAATTAGGAGAAAAATCTTTTCAAACACAGAAATAGCACTGTGAAAAAAAAAAAAAAATGCAACTAGCATTTAATGAGAATAAACAGATAATGTAATCAAAGATTCTCTCTAGCGTGGCAGTTAAATATTGTGAACAGTGCATAATGCTTCCATCTCTTAACAAGTTCATAAATACCTTAACCCTTAGCAGCCTGGATAATTCCTGAATGTTAAGCTTATTTGACATGGTCTTGTCTCTCACACACACAAAAACAGGAAAAAACAATGCTTTTTTTTTTTTTAAGTGAAAATATCTTTTCTACACTCTTCAACAATTTCTGGGGTTTTTTTTTTCACTCCCACTGCCAGCACCTGTGCATGCTGCTCTGCTCAGGTAGTCTGGGTGTGGGGAGCTCTGGCATGTGGTCAGTAAAGGAGATAGGGCAGGGAAGATGATGGGTGGTAGAATGCTGTTGGTCCCAAGGAGCCGTCAGAGATTACCCTGGGGACAGATACAGGGTCAATAGGGAGTGGAATATGCAAGGAAATATAGGAGAGAAGCCCCAGTAAAGAAAAGGATCCATAGCAGCCCAAGCACTGAGCTTAGGAATCTGTGTCCTCATACCCCTGGGCCACACAAATGCTTCCTCTGCATAGTATGGGAGGGAGAAACTTAAGTGGTTCAGGCAGGTCTTGCTGAGGGCTCCTCATTCATGAAGAAGCTGATCAAAGGAGTCAGGCAAATGGCTTCTAAACTTGGGGTGAACAAGAGGATTTGCATTGCCTGTGCCACCTTCAAGGTCACTGATTTCATTAGGAGGTCAAGCTCATGACAATGATCACTCCTCCCTGTGTGGATGACAAAGACTGTGTGGAAAAAAGTTTAGCTTCTGGTCCCCTTGTGAATGGAAAGAAATGCTTTTTAGCCATTGTAATTCAAGAATCCACTGTCAAGAAGGAGACAGTGCCTCTAGAAATAAGATTAACAGCTAGCGTGCTTCACAAGAGGGCTTGAGGATTGATTAATACACTGCAACTGCTTGATAGCAGAGAAGTACTACATATCAACTTACCCAGGGAATTGCCGATGTTGCATAAGATTAGAGCCCATGATTCTATGATATACAATCTTGCTTGAAGAGCTACACTCTAGCCCTTATGACAGAGTAAATGCCAACAAAGATGTATGTAGGGCCAGTGACTCAGGTGAGGAGAGTGTAGCCCCCACCATTTAAACACAGCAGACCTTCAGGTAGGAAATAGTAATGTATACTAAGTGTGTATTCCCTTTTGCATAAGTAATTGATAGCTAATTAACCGCCCATTAGGGTGAAAGCTTCTGGGATGAAGAGCACACTCTATTTTCATTTGAAAACCTAAAAGAAATAGACGGAAAAGCAAAAAAAAATATTAGAGTTTGCAATAGTTGACTTCTGCGTGGTAGGATCTTTTTTCTGGCTTCCAAGTACTATGATCAGCTGACTTTAGGGATGCAGAGGTGTTTCCATCCCGATCATAGCACCTCCAGCTCTGCAAGGCCAGTGACTTTTGCAGTAGGCTTTTTTACTGTTTTGCAGTACGCTGTCCTTCTCGCACACCCAAAGTCCAAGGATCTGTTTTTCACAACGGCATAAAATGGTCAGATAGTTTCCTTCTGGCTGAAAACTAAGACCTGATAGAAGGCAAATCCTTTATTCTCAGCCAGTGAAATTCACTGCTTACAACTGCAGATATGAAAAGGAAATGCCAGCCCCTTGCTTCCTGTTGTGCAGGGCTTGGTGAGAGTTAGAGACTAAGGAAACAACAGCCTGAAAATAGAGTACCTACTGATAATACTGTCAGCAGGAGGACACTCAATACTGACAGAGAAAAAATGCTCACCACAAGGCTTTATCCAAAATCCTGCATCACTCTGGCAGGTGTCACTATCTACAGATCAGTGCTGTGCAGTGGATGGATGCTCTACCACCACGTATCCAAAGGGCTGAGCAAGGTCCCCATCTTTCAATAGCCTGGCTATGCCCCTCTTGCAAGGGTTTGGCATGTCACCAAGGAAATTGAAGATGTAGGTCCAAGTTACGCCAGTCCTTTTCATGCACTGATCATTTTATCCAGTAACTACAACAGAAGATGAAACAGCACAGGGTGAAGGAACCAAATTCAGCTTCCCTCTCTCCACCACGTCAGTATTGAAATGATGGACTGTCATCATCCCTGATCTTCTCCCCTCATCTCAGCTCCAGGCATGTCTTCCATGAGTGCAGAAAATGTAAGAGCCTTCACAAATACAGTCCTCAAAAGATATGGGGATAAATAGGACATGTCGTCTGAAAAGGATTAATAGTATTCAGTTAAACATCTGACCAACCAAGGTATCTCATTTGAAAAACGTTTGATAAATATATCAGAAAATAATGCTGATCTCAGGTCAGAAGTACTTACTTTTCTACTATGTTTATTTCACAGCAGATCAAGGAACTAAGGGAAGACTGATGGAAAATGAAACAAAAATACATATATTGAACTATATGAGACAGAAACTTTATTTTTAATGTGTCTTACAATCAAAAAGATCCTAGCATGTAAATCTTTTTCAAGACTTAGCAGAAATAAATTTTGCATAAACAGGTTTTTTTTACTTGGCACTGAATATATAAGACAAACAAGACATTTAGCAGTTGTGGTAAAATTATTCATTTCTTCTGACAATTTCTAAACTCCAAGGCATGTATTTTGGAATAATACATACTAACTAGGAAAGAATTCTTTAAAAAGTCTTTTACAAATGTTACCAAATTAAATATAACCTTCAGTGCTGTTTCTGAAGTGCATATTTTTGTACAGTTTTTTTCTATTGTGTTCCTTTTACCTCATAGAAATCACAAAGAAATAGTAAATGACTGGAAAATACACATTTATGCAGAAGTAGGTGCATCAACACTTTCTTCCAACTGTTTAAATGCTCTTTATCATCATATGTGGCAGACAAAAGCATCTTCTCATTTATAACGCTGGAAACGCAACAAAAGACAAGCAGCTATCATTGCTACTTGATCCCATAAAATATTCAAATGGAATCAGAGAGTTGCAAGCAAAGTCAAGAAAATAATCTTCATTTTACAGAGACAGAGAGTGTTAGTTTTGACAACTGGACCAAAACCAGTAAAACGTGTTTTGCAAGGAAATGTGACAGGACAGAACGGAGAAGGTCAGTTAGAACCTTTGAATCATTGAATCAGTAGCATTATCCAGGGTAGCCTTAGTTGTGTCATGCATGACATGGATCAGAGCTTGAAGCAAGGACATAAACAAGTGGTCAACCTCTTCCTTCCCACAGACAGATATTTCTTTTGAAAACATGAGAGATAAATATAGAATTATTAATGATAAAGCTTTAAGACTGCAGGAAAGTGTGAAGGCATCTGCTCTTGAAGGTTAAGTAGCCCTGAAGAATTAGTGAAACAGATGTGGCTGCTTTGCATCTCTGTACTAGTACCTAAGAGAAAAGCGACATAGATTTTGCATCTCACTGCCTTCCAGCCTAACAGCTTTTTTTTCCTCTGCAGCTTTCCTTGTATTGCACTGAGCATTCCTGTCAGTTATAAGTTTCAGTCCAGGTTTCATATTAAGCCTCATTTAAGACCATCACCAACAAGAGCATCTGCTGAGTGCCTGGGATTAGGAAATATCCCTTTCATCATAAGTGATTCCACATCCATCCATTATTCAACCATCTTCTCAGATCAGTCTTGACCCCAGAGAGAAACCAAAAAGACAGATCACGACTCTGATCAAGCATGGCAATTATGATGGTCTTTCTAGTGATGTTAATACTCTACAAATCGCACAGACTTGTTTTTTTCAAAGGATTTAGACACCTAACTTGCACCGCAATAAATTTAAAGGTCTCTGAATAAATTCTTACGCAAGAAACTCATATTAGGGAAATAATGCTTGTCTTTCTTACTTAAAATGAAATAAAAGATCTAAAGTCTGCTAATGAGCAGTGATATTCTTGAGTGCCAATTTAAATGGAAAAAATTGCTTTCATTATGCACATTTTGATGTTGGCCGTGTCATGACACTGCTTCCTCCAGAGGATTAATTTAAGTCCAGTAAAGCAGAAAAGAATACTCTTGAAAGTGATGAGGTGAACAAGGAGAGAAATTGATTTATGCAAACTAAGATAGTCCTGAAAGAGTTGTAGATTATGCAAATAATTACAAAAAAATAAAAGAAAAAGACATAAGTATTTTGAAATTTTGGTGGAAAAAATCAAATTACTTTATACAAGAAATAATTATTCCTCAATTAAAAGGTTTATTATTTGATTCTGCAAATGGAATAAGTTAACAATGACCTGAAAATAAATTAAGAATGTGATGCATATTAAAATAGGTTCTAATCTTGCCTGGGATTAGACCGTTACCAACTCCTGTGACAGAAATATTGAATAAGAACACCTATGTGCGGTTATTTTTAAACAGCATCACTACCAGCTGGCAGACTGAATTGCACTGCTTTAGAGAATACAGAAAGAGGAATCTGGTTAGTATCTAGTACAAGGTGCAAGTTCAGGCTCATTAGCCAGTGGTGATGAAAGCATTAACGCCCTTCAAGGAATGCATTTATTCTGAATACATTTGCTCATTAGGAGAATGGAGGTCTCTTTCCTCACTGTTCATCTGAGCTGTGAAAGAGTCTGAGAAAACTCTTAGCTTTATCAGGAGTACTGAAAACTGAAGAGAGGTCCCAGGGCAGTGTTGCTGGGGATGGGACTGGCTTCTCCTGGCAATATTTCTTACAGGGCAGTTCCCCATACTCAAGATACCATCTAAGTTTTCACCATGATACTGAGAGAGAAACTGGCAGTTCCAGGGATGGGTTTTGAGATGAACTCAGTAGCAATGGCCACTTTAGAAAGAGTAGACTCGTTGCCATGGGCCAAAAAAAGGTTCAGATGACCAGCTGGCAGAGAATTGTCCATGTTACATTTGGACAGGTGAGTTGTAGCCCTTAGCCTGGCACAGAGCTGTTACCACTTTGGAATGGCCGCTGGCATAGTAGGAGTTAGTGAATCAAGCCAACATTTAAAACCAACGTGAATGGCTCAATAGCAGCCTCCTATTGCATCCAGCCACAGAGGCAGAAGGAAGGGTAGAAGTAATTTAAAGTGGAGTCATCAAACACTATTAGAGGCAGTCATGTGTTTCTTGATAAAATGGCCTGGTCTGTTGCAACAGATGATAGCATACATTCAAAAAAAGGCTTCTGCAACGAGATGTTTGCCATCTTTGAAGTAGGATCAAGCTGGATAGCAAAACAAGCCATGAATTGCCATGCCTTTGTTCCCGTCCTCACCCTCTTTCCAATATATGGATGTGCTTCCAGATGCAGCTTTAGCTGACTACTCTTTTCCTCCTTGTCTTCCAGAAAAAAATTCAAAAGTTATCAGCAGAAGTGTGCCTGTAGAAAAGTCTCTCAGTCTTTCTGGTTTCTCTATTCTTTTTGGTTTCTGTCACACGGTGGAGTAGTTACACACATGGAAGAGATATAAAACAAGGTAATTGTTCCATTATCTTTCAAAGCTACTTAAAATCTATTCTCCCTCTACAGCCCATCATTGTTCAGGGAGATGTGGCATACTGACACTCCTTGAGAGCAGCACAAATACTTGTGCACAGTTTTGTTAGCCTGTGTACAAGTATTTCTACAAAAACTGTAACTGTGAAGAGGGTCAAGAGATAGATGTGTTTGTTCATCAAGAGTTTAGAGAAATACAAAGATTGCAGTTCATGCTCCAGGAAGAAAGTGCTCTTTCTTAACTGTCTCTTTCACAGACTTTCAATGTCTTTAATTATGAAATCTTGTCTTCAGACATGATGAACTGCCAGCCACTGTGTTAATGTTGGGAAGGGCTCTCACTTCATTGTGTATGTGTGTGTTTCTCATTATAAGTTCCATTCTACATGGTGGAAAAAACACATTGTGCAGAGAAAGACTCATACGTATGCAACACAAAATCCCTCTAGTGTACCATACTAAAAAAAGACAGAATTCTGATAACAAAGAAAGTATTTCCACTTGTACCTTTCATCCTTCTGATTTTCAATTAATTACCCATGTACTATATTAAGGTTTTGGGGTTTTTTTTGAGTTTTAGTTTAATATAAAGTTACAGATTAATTTATCATCACCAGCTGTATATCTACAAAGATGGTCACTTCACAGGAATTGTCACAACAAGTGGTTACTCCAATAAGAGATTTCTAATGAAAGGGAATTATACTGATTATTAATGAGTTCCAAATGATTCAAGTCCCATGGTAATGATAAGCTTAAAATAACACACAGGCCAAAAATACAGGCTATGGAAAATGGCTAATCTGAACAGAGTTATATTGAAATTACTTCAAAAAAGTAATCAGCCAGAATTGAGCCAATTTGACTTGAGAAAGCAATTATTTTGTTAACGTCATTTCTCAAAACCATTCATAAAAGGACCTCTTGTTTCACAAATCCATTGATTTTTCTACCTTCTCAAGAGGCAAATGCAAATGTAAAAAAAGAAAAAAAAAAAGAGAAGACGAGAAAAAAAGAGGTTCGCACATTCTGAAGTGAAGAGAAAAAAGCAAAAGAGGAGTAAGGGGCACCCTAAGGACATTGATCATTCCAAAACTATGTTTGAAGAGAAGAAAGAAAGGAGAATATGGGGGAGGACAAACATACTGCTGAAGTACTACAGCGAAACCTGAAGATAAATGTAATGTCTTGAAAGTGCATTGCCTTGTTATAAGGAAACTGATGCTTTTGTTTACCATTCTGTGTCATAAGCACACAGCAAAGGCAGAGGCAATGGAAACAAAACTATTAAAAGAGGTCACATTGTGTTTGGAACAGAAGAAATACAAGTTTACTGTCCTGGGAGGCAGCTTCTGGCATGGGAAGATTTGCATCTCTGGCAGCCCCAGGCTCTACTGCTACTGTGAACCACACAAGGCTACAGGAACAATTTTGACCAAAGTAAAGCTCAAATGCCCAGTTCATGGAATATCTCCATTGATGTAAATTGAATTTCTGCTACCTCTGTTTCTGTGCTGCAGTGTGAAAGGTGTGCTGCTTTCACTGCCAAACCCTACCTTTTGTGGGACGCACTATTGCACTTCAAGCGCCAGCAGCCCTCCATCTCCTCCAGAAACAGCTACCAAGCAAGCTTTAATGACCTGCAAGCAAAGTTAAATAGGAGGAAAGAGAAGGAAGTGTGCTGGAGTGTAAGCAGGGCAAAAGTGGTCTCTGTGACATCTTTTCATTGGTGGCTGTGCTCCATTAGACCTCGCTCATGCGGGTGAGAAGCAAGATACATTCCAGCCCATGGGTCTTGTCCCTTGCAGACACCCTCTTCTATGTATGTATTTCTTGCTGTGGCAGTGTCACTTAAAGCAGCTCATGCCCCTCTCCAAGGTTCCCTCCCTGTCCCTTGCTCTGCCCCAGCACGTAGGACAGCAGTGGGATGGGAGCAGGAGCTGATTCCTGTCTGAGATTTCTGTTTTTGTAAAGGAGATTAAAAAGTGGACCCTGGTATAAAGACAAATGAAATCTCTGTATTTTATTTGATACTTCTTTGTGTGGTACTTGCAGAGGAGGTAGGTTGTGATGTTTTTCTCATAGTAGATGTTCCAGTCCCCTCCACAGGAAAAGCAGACTTGAAGAAAACAATGTAAACCAAGGATGGTGAACTTAGTAGAGAAAGAGCCATCTGCCGGATTAACTAGGCTTCATGTACTGTGTGGACTTCAATCAAGTAAAGCTGCTAGATAGGACAGATTATTTTGGGGTTTAGTATCATGGATAAATTAATTCTTGAGCAGATCCCTTGAAATTTCTCTTTCTTCTTCCTTTCCACTCCTGAATCACAATTCAGCAGGCAGTTGCATCAGGCAGGTATGCCTTTGGACACACAGTCACTGGCAGGATTATCGCAAAAACTGGCATCCAGTAAGTTAGGTTAGCATTAATCTCTGTCGGTGACATAAGTATTCCTGGATAAGAGTGCTGTGTCAGTAAATTTAATCTATAGTTAATAGACTATTAACATCCTTTTCTTCTGATGGCATTCACAATTTGAATTGTAATGTCTTATGCAATATAGGTATGCTCCTTCCTTTTGCAGGAAAGGATATTTCCAGTTTGTCATTCCTACTGAGTCTCTTTGAAGCTTCCCCAGGGCTCAGTGCTAGGTCCAGTCCTGTTCAATGTCTTCATCAATGACCTGGATGAAAGCATTGAGGGTACCCTTAGCAAGTTTGCAGATGACACAAAGCTGTGTGCAAGTGTTGATCTACTGGAGGGTAGGGAGGCTCTGCAAAGGGACCTAAACAGGCTGGACCGCTGGGCAGTGTCCAACGGCATGAGGTTTAACACGGCCAAATGCCGGGTCCTGCACTTGGGGCACAACAATCCTATGCAGAACTACAGACTGGGAGAAGCCTGGCTGGAAAACTGCCAGGAGGAGAGGGACCTGGGGGTGTTGGTCGGCAGCCGACTGAACATCAGCCAGCAGTGTGCCCAGGTGGTCAAGAAGGCCAAGGGCATCCTGGCTTGGATCAGAAATGGTGTGACCAGCAGGTCAAGGAAGGTTATTCTCCCTCTGTACTCAGCACTGGTGAGGCCGCTCCTTGAATACTGTGTCCAGTTCTGGGCCCCTCACCTCAAGAGGGTTGAGGCTCTGGAGCAAGTCCAGAGAAGAGTAACGAGGCTGGTGAAGGGGCTGGAGAACAGAACCTATGAGGAGCGTCTGAGAGAGCTGGCGTTGTTTAGCCTGGAGAAGAGGAGGTTGAGAGGAGACCTCATTACTCTCAACAAGTACCTGAAAGGAGGTTGTAGAGAGGAGGGAGCTGGCCTCTTCTCCCAAGTGACAGAGGACAGGACAAGAGGGAATGGCCTCAAGCTCCGCCAGGGGAGATTTAAGCTGGAGATTAGGAGGAGGTTTTTCACAGAAAGGGTCATTGGGCATTGGAATAGGCTGCCCAGGGAGGTGGTTGATTCACCTTCCCTGGAGGTGTTTAAGGCACGGGTGGATGAGGTCTTGAGGGACTTGGTTTAGTGTTAGTGGATAGGAGTGGTTGGACTAGAAGATCCAATGGGTCCCTTCCAACCTGGTTGTTCTGTGATTCTGTGAGATTTCAAAATCAAGCTGATGAGCTTCCTGCAAGAAAGTCCCATCTTCCCTCAATTTCTTAATATGTGATAACATTTTCTTTCATTTAATTGTGTATTCCATTCCCCTCAGTATTCCATGAAACACCAAGGAGGAATACTTGTGACTGCTGAATAGCACTGCAAATCCAGCTGTCCCATGGGGGATCAGATAGATTTAACTGTTAGTGATGTGGGAAATGTTAAGAATCGGAACTTTCTGAAGGACACATGACATATGCCAGGACATGTAGCTAACTGTTAATGATGGGTGAATACAATAAACTCTCCTGAGAGTACAGTTGTACTAAAACACATTTTCATTTGTATCCAGCAACAGCATCTTTTCTCACTCCCTAGCAGATGAACAAGACATCAGGGTTGTGGCTTCTTGTCATGTTGACCTGCTTCTCTGGGATTTTGTGTAGTGCTTAACAGGCTGGCATGGTTCATGCTACTGCAGGAACTGTGTGAACTTCCTTTACTTCAGGGGGGCAACAGGCTGAGGCTGGAACCTGTTCTTGGCTGTGTGCAAATATGTAAAGTGCTGGCTCTCCAGAACTGCATTTTGTTATGTTTATTCAGTAATGCATTCATCTCCTTTTGCCTTCCATGGCACTACTGAAATAACTTGCTTATATGGAAAGTAAGGCGAAAGAAGCCTTCAAGCTTCTTGGTCTTTACTAGTTCTTTCATATGGGGAGGTTTGTGTGGCTGCCACTGACATTTTTGTAATATCAAAAGTAGTGGGACAACTCAAAAGCCTGAGCACAGGGAACTAATGACATTTCAGGTACACAAGACATCTGCTTCAGGTTGAAAGCCATGGCACAAAACTTGTCAAGCACATACACCTTGGAGCAGCAGCTGAAGGCTGGTGTGACACTCTACAGCACCCGAGACAGCCCTGCAGGGCAATGGCTATGCTAGCAGAACTGAACCCTCAGAGTAAAACTTGGAAAAGACAAGATTTTGTAAATATAAATGTAAAGTTCTAATATTTTCCTTGTAATTGTGCTCTTTCTCTCTCTTCCCCTATTTTCCCTCATAATTTGTTCCTCTGCATTCTCCCTGACTTAATATCAGCAGGGAAAACTGTGGGCAATCAGAGACAAATTGAATATATGCTTGTGCTCAATAAAGACTTTTTGAAGAAAAACATTAATGCACATGCAGAACCAGACTGAGAATCTTATACTCTAGTCCCTGTTTTACAGTAATCATTAGAGTGTGTAGACATTTTACAGATACTTGTTCTTATATATATGTGTCAGTGTGTGTATTTAGATAAAAATTCTACTTTTTACTAACTTTTTTAAAAAACATATTTAGAATCACAGAATAGTTAGGATTGGAAGGGACCTTAAAGATCATCTAATTCCAACCCACATGTGATGGGCTGGGACACCTCCCGCTGGACCAGGCTCCCCAAGGCCCCATCCAACTTGGCTTTGAACACTTCTAGGGATGGGGCATCCACAACTTCCCAGCACCTCACCACCCTCATGGTGAAAAATTTCCTCCTTATGTCTAGTCTAAATCTTCCCCCTTCCAATTTATAGCCATTCCCCCTTATCCTATCACTGCAAGCCTTTGTAAACAGTCCCTCCTCAGCTTTCTTATTGCCCCTTCAGGTACTGGAAGTTCGCTATAAAGTCTCCTCAGAGCCTTCTGTTTTCCAGGTTGAACAAGCCCAACTCTCTCAGCCTGTCCTTGTATGGGAGGTGCCCCAGCCCTCTGATCATCCTATTAGCCCTCCTCTGGACCTATTCCAACAGCTCCATATTCTTCTCACATTGAGGATTCCAGAGCTAGACACAATACTCCAGATGAGATCTTGCAAGAGAGGAATAGAGGGGCAGAGTTACCTTCCTCAACCTGTTAGCCACACTTCTTTTGATGCAGCCAAGGATACAGTTGGCCTTTTGGACCTCAAGCGCACATTGGCAGCTCATGTTGAACTTCTCATCAACCAGCACCCCCAAGTCCTTCTCTGCAGGGCAGCTATCAGTCATGTCTCATCATGGCAACCACATCAGCCTATTCCCTCTGGACTCTGAGATGCATCTCATCAGGTCCCATAGACTTATACATGATCAGGTTCCTCTGGTGGTCACAAACCTGATCCTCTTCTACAATTAGAGGGGGCCAAGCAGAGGTTAATAACGTTTAAAAAGTTAACTTATTTGTGACACTTGTCAGTCTTACATTGCTGAATATGAGATACTAGTAGTGGTATTCTTAGAAGTGATTAAGTTTCTGATGTTAGCATTTCCTTTTTTCTTTGGGGGAACAAAGCTTTTTCACAGCTGTTTCAGAAGCTTAAATGAACCAGGAGAAGGACCATTGACTTGGAGAACTAAAAGAAAGAGTTAAAATGAAATTAAAATAATAAAAAGAAGAAAGTAAGAAAGAATTAGAAGGAGGGATGTAGAAAAGACAAGAAAGTTAGGGGTGCTGGTTAGGAAATATTTATAAAAATCTGTGTTACATTACAGTCTAGCCTCTAGCTAATGTTATTTTGACAGATAATAAAATGTAAAAAGTATATGGAGGTCTATCTCCATCTCTCCTTTTCATGCGATGTGGAACTATTTTTTAAAGAAAATATAGAAATGACAGCATTTCTATACTTGGGAAAAATGACAATTAACAAGGTGACAATCAGTCATTGTTACAAATGTCTTGTTAGTATCAGACAACCTGGTTTTGAGCTTTGTGTCCATTTTGTGATCAGCTAACACAGAGATAAAAGCAATTTAGTTCATGTGTATCTCCAACCTTCACAGACTTGTCCGTGTCCTCCAACATCCACGAAGAGATGCCTTGTGCAGGAGCTACATTTCGTCTCATGACATACCTGCCCCAGAGGTGGGCATTGTTGTTATATTTAAGTATCCTCAGGAAAGATGGGATCAGCTGTAGAGAGTGCAGATAAAAGCAGGTGAATAGATAAAGTATGAACATCTCAGTGAGTCTGGTTTGACCTGGGCTCATTTGGCAGCTGGGCTGTACTAACTAGAGGGCAACCACAGGACAAAGGGAACATTTTTTCCCCATGGCTGGAGTACTAGCTTTTTTCCCTGAGTATGAGAGAGAGACCAACAGACTGGAGACAATCTTCTGGGGTGGTCAATAGGACACAGCATATGCCAAATGAGGAGAGGTTTGAGAGGACTGGATTTGTTAGACTTTATTTGCTGTACAAACCAGGTATTATCACAAGACAGGTAATTATTAATCTATATAACTAAAGTTGCAGATAACTACAGATAAGTGGGTGTTTTAAAGACTTTTAGATGGCTCTGTAAAAGGAACACGTTGGAGTCTGAGCTCCTTCCCTCTTGCTCTTATGCAAAGCCACCACACCACCCATGACTCAGACTGTAGATGTTTTCTAATCACTTAGCACAGAGCCAGTAATTATAGAATCACAGAATTATAGAATCACAGAATCAGAAAATCACTAGGTTGGAAAGGACCCACTGGATTGTCGAGTCCAACCATTCCCATAATGGTGCTTACTGCTTGCACACAGAAATACTTCAAGATGAAGGTGGTTCATTACCATCATTTTCCCACATTTGCATTGTCAGAGCTTATTTTTAGTGCTTCTCATAGTGGCACAGCTCTTCCCAAAAGGGAACAGGGAGCTGGGATCTGAGAAAGACCCCAGTGTGAGCCATGCTTTCACTAGTGGGTGCAGTCCCCCAGCATCTGACCATAGCTATCATGAGGACCAATCAACAGCCCTTGAGGTGGAGAAAAATGAGCCAGGGCCAGAGACTACCCAGGGGCTCCTGTCAGGAGATAAAGGACAGGAGGCTGGAGAAAAGACCAGAGTCAAGGCTGTGATGTATGACCAAGGGGTCCCAACATACACACGGCACTGTTGCAACATCTCTAGGCCAGGGACTGACAGCACCAAGCTGGGTTGAAGTGGGGCTCCTGGCCTCAGATGGCCACAGCAAAGGCTGAGGGGAGCAGTAAGGCCCTCAGGGCCCTGACATCTATGCAGCTGACTCATTGCGAAGCAGGAGAAAGTATGAAAGCTGCTCAGTTGTTGAGAGTGCTTCATGGCTTCAGGCACAACTGGCATTTAAAAAAAAGTAGGTCTTTTCTCTCCCTCAAATTTTTCTGGTAGATGAAATATGCAGAAACCTATTTTTGGAGGCAATCAGATAATGAGAGTGAGGAAATCACTTACTGAGTTGTGCTTACCGCATCGGAAACAAGAAAAGTAGAAAACACCCTTAGCTCACCAGCCAGCTAACCAAGAGCATCTGAACAAGATGCTCTTGCCCAAGAGCATTGGGTAGAAAACTGGCTGGATGGCCGGGCCCAGAGAGTGGTGGTAAATGGTGTTAAGTCCAGCTGGAGGCCAGTGACAAGTGGGGTCCCCAGGGCTCAGTGCTAGGTCCAGTCCTGTTCAATGTCTTCATCAATGACCCGGATGAAAGCATTGAGTGTACCCTTAGCAAGTTTGCAGATGACACAAAGCTGTGTGTAAGTGTCGATCTACTGGAGGGTAGGGAGGCTCTGCAAAGGGACCTAAACAGGCTGGACCGCTGGGCAGTGTCCAACGGCATGAGGTTTAACACGGCCAAATGCCGGGTCCTGAACTTGGGGCACAACAACCCTATGCAGAGCTACAGACTGGGAGAAGCCTGGCTGGAAAACTGCCAGGAGGAGAGGGACCTGGGGGTGTTGGTCGACAGCCGACTGAACATCAGCCAGCAGTGTGCCCAGGTGGCCAAGAAGGGCAATGGCATCCTGGCTCGGATCAGAAATGGTGTGACCAGCAGGTCCAGGAAGGTTATTCTCCCTCTGTACTCAGCACTGGTGAGGCCGCTCCTTGAATATTGTGTCCAGTTCTGGGCCCCTCAGCACAAGAAGGATGTTGAGGCTCTGGAGCAAGTCCAGAGAAGAGCGACGAGGCTGGTGAAGGGGCTGGAGAACAGAACCTATGAGGAGCGTCTGAGAGAGCTGGGGTTGTTTAGCCTGGAAAGAGGAGGCTGAGAGGAGACCTAATTACTCTCTACAAGTACCTGAAAGGAGGTTGTAGAGAGGAGGGAGCTGGCCTCTTCTCCCAAGTGACAGAGGACAGGACAAGAGGGAATGGCCTCAAGCTCCGCCAGGGTAGATTTAGGCTGGAGATTAGGAGGAGGTTTTTCACAGAAAGGGTCATTGGTCATTGGAATAGGCTGCCCAGGGAGGTGGTTGATTCACCTTCCCTGGAGGTGTTTAAGGCACTGGTAGATGAGGTCTTGAGGGACATGGTTTAGTGTTTGATAGGAATGGTAGGACTCAATGATCCGGTGGGTCTCTTCCAACCTGGTTGTTCTGTGATTCTGTGAACTTTTTCACCATTTTGTTGATGTTTCACCTCAAAAACGTGTTTGGGCAGGTTCAGAGACATCTGCCATGGGCCAGAGCAAAGAAAAACACGCCCACTCTAATTGCATCCTGCTACAAAAGTCCATTGTAACCATTCAGCACCTAGAGAGCCACACCACAGCCCCTGCGCCCTCGTAGCTGTTTTCTGTGAGGTGAGCCACAGACTGGCCTCAGACACAGAATTTGATTCTGCTGTGAGAGATGTTGCCTTTTGCAGGGCAAGGCACAACTAGTCTACCCAGTGCAGCCCATGTTCCCACTGCCCCTGAGTCACAGCCCCACATTATTCTGCCATGGAAAGGCAGCAATGCTACCTGAGCTGGGTTCTACAAGACAATCTTCCCCTGGCAGTCTGCCTGTTTCCAATGGCTCAATAAAGTTACTCTAAACCACAGATGCTTTTAAACTGAAGCACACCTGCACCCAGAAAAGGAAGGGGAGAAGGCAATGAAAACAGTTAGCTAGGTCTGACCTGAACCTCATCTTTTCCCTTTGGATTTTACTTAGGCTGTACCCAGGTCCATCTTCATGCTGGTGGATGTACAGAAGAAGTGGATGCTCTTGGTAGCTGCCAAAACTTCACCCTGAGCAGCTGCTGCCATCTCCACCCTCCCTTGGTTCCTTCCAGCAGCACAGTGAGCACCTGTGTCTGAGATCTGCCCCTGGAAAAATAAACCTGCTGGTTTGGTCAGCATGTAGGTACCACCCAATGAATCCAGGGCCAGCGGCCATGTCCTCGCTCTGTTCACAGCCCTGGGCATGCTTAGGGGTCCCTAGTGGGCCACCTGGCACCAGGGCTCAGCCCAGTGTCACTGAAGCAGCAGGAAGGGGGTGGCACACCACAAGCCTGCTATCCTCCTGCTTTTCCACCCTCCTGTGCAACATCCAAGAATTATCCCTTTGTTCATTATAATAAGCAGAAACTCAGTGGTGACTGGTTGTTTGTTATAGACTCTAGGCAACAAATCTCATTTTCAGGTTCATGTGAAAATCTGTGGTAGCAAAGTAGGGGAAATGTCTGCATGACCTTTTGATTAATGCTATGCAGCTCCTGCTGCCCCCTCCCCACATGCCCTGTTGCTGCTCACTTGAATTCATAGAGTTAATTGAAAGCAAGGAATAGCAGGCTTGTTACAGATCTGAGCAAGAAAAAGTAAAATAATGACTTGTTTAAGCCAGGCTCAGGTACGCAGCTTCAAAGGAGTGAGGATAACAATGCCTGTCTACTCAGCCAGGCTGGGAGTCTCCTGTGGTAGCTAAGCCTAGTTTCAAAAGAGCCCTAACACCTCCAAGATTCCAGGAAAGGGCAGAGGATTATGTGAGATGGGAAAAGCTGGCAGGCTAAAGATATGTTTTAGAAATATATAAATTAATCAAAGGAATCAGGCTGCAAGCATGATGGGCAGCTTCCAATTCTCCATATTGGGGAAAAATGCCAGGTCTGCCTATGTTCCAGCAAGGGAAGTTAGACATAAGTACAAAAATGACGTTTAAAGCACCTTTCTTAAATCCATTCTGCTAAGAGCTGTGCAGCTTTTTGACAAATATATATAATATTTTTATTTCAGTTAGTTAAGCTGCTGTTGTAGGCTGCTAGAAGGACATGTTTTTGTGTTCAGTGCTGATAGCTCTGCATCCAAAATCCTGGGGTGATTTTCATCCAGTAGGCATCTCCTCGCATGCTGGGGACAGAGGAAGGGAGAGAGGATGCTTAGAAAAGCTCAGAGCAAGGACAGTAGCACAACTAACCCCAAAACACTATTGCAAAGGATTTAAGGTGTCCTGGAGTGGCACTGTACGTGTTCCATCTAGGTCCTTCCTGGACAGTGTAAGAATTGTCCTTATAATCTTACTTTGTTGACCAGGTGATCTTTTTTTTTTTTGCCTCATAAACCAGCATGTAATTCTTCATAAATCTGTCTTGCTGTCTTGCAGAGATTAAATTGACTTCTCATTCTTCACTCCCTGTGGTAGCCTATGGTTAGAGAAAACACTATGTTGAGCTGGTTATGCTTCAATAGCTCTCTCACAAATGGACTCGTCAATAATTAAATTAATTTATTTTCAGACAAGGAAGAAAATATTTTAAGCAGAGCTTGAAAGTGGCAGTGCTTTGCTTTCAGTATGTTTTGAGTTCACAAAGGCTCCTGCAGGACCTGAACCCAGAGCAGAAAAAAAAAAAAGAAACAAAAGCAACTGAAGAGAAGTCACCAGGGAGACCTTATAGCAGTCTTCCAGTACTTAAAGGGGGCCTACAAGAAAGCTGGAGAGGGACTTTTTACAAGGGCACGTAGTGAAAGGACAAGGGGAAATGGCTTTAAACTGAAAGAAGTTTAGAAAGAAGGTAGATTTAGATTTTATATAAGGAAGAAATTATACACTGTGAGGGTGGTAAGACACTGGAACAGGTTGCCCAGAGAAGCTGTGGATGCCTCATCCTTGGAAGTGTTCAAGGCCAGGTTGGATGGGGCTTTCAGCATCCTGCAGTAGTGGAAGGTATCTGTCTGCCTATGGAAAGAGGGTTGGAAATAGGTGATCTTTAAGGTCCCTTCCAAGCCAAACCATTCCACGATTCATTAATTTAATTTAGTCTGAATAATTCATGTAGTACTTTTCTCTAGAATATTTTATCTGGAGATGTAAAGCCTCTTAAGAAAGCTGGGCAGTGTAATTATCTTTTCACAGGTGAGGAAGCAGAGATAATCTCTGTCTTCCAACATGAGGCAGCAGGGAGGATTTTTCTGAAGCAGACACAAAGCCCCTTCCTGCCAGCTGCAGTTGTGCAAGAAGACAAATCTGGACCCATGTATTACGAAACTAACTCCAGAAATCCATCTTCTTACCCTGAAAGTGACACCAGTAGGGGCAATGCTGCAAATGAGGTCACTTAATGGACACTAAGGGTCAAGGTTTTAATTTAGTGCCACTCTGTGTTGACTGACTGAGTGAAAATCTGAAAACCAGAAGTGACTGGGGATCACAGTGGGTCTCAGTGTCTCTGCAGTCTGATGGCACCCATCCCTTTGACAGTCTTTTCCTCAGCTGTGTTTTCATGACATGAAGACTCCAAGCTGCTGCTTGCCCAGCTCCCTTCACATCCTAGACCTTCATGCAACACCAGCACATAATTAACCCAATCTAAAATTGACATATTAACACCCTTAGAGAAGGAATGTTGATTCCTTCATCACATTCATAGTGTTTTAGGAATAACTGTGTCCCCGCTCAGCAGGCAGAGTTTTGTTTGTGCAGAGCAGTAAGTAGAGAGAGAGTGGTGGCGAAAAGGAGGGGAGGCCATCAAAACCTTGTCTGTTACTGCCACCAAAGACATTGCCTCATAAAGCCATAAAACGAAGGTCCAACTTTCAACAGCCTCTCCCTCCTTTGAAAACAAAATTTCCACTGAAATTGAGTTTACCAATGCAGGACACTCAGATTTAGTGTTGAATTTACTGGTTAAAGCTTTTGGAGCCTTTCTGGACTAAACCACACTCCAGCCATGTTTTCTTACTTTATGTCAAGAGCCCTAATATTTGTGCCTGGTCTGCAGTTGTCCAGCCTTGTACAAGAGGTGGTGCTCTCTGATTTCAAACTCATCATTTCTTATGCCTAGCTGGGTGTGAAGGAATGGATTCAAGTCTCAATAACCTTCTTGCTATAAGGAGTGATTTCCAGCCATGTAGCTTGCTGTTAGTCTTCTGTCAGCTTTAAATCCCTAAATTTTTAATGGGCTACTACAGTTGAACAGTGAATTACTGTAAAAAAGCTCCTCCTAATATGTTTGAGGATTATTTCTTGGTAATGGGAAACACTCAGTGGAAACCCTTTTTTACTAATCAAGGCAAAATCTTGGTAAAACTTTAAATGCATACCACATAAAACTCAAGCTGGAACCAGTTATGTGTGACAGCTGTTACAGACTAAACTATTTCATCCTAAACTGCACCCTGCCAAGAAGGGTAAGAGAAGCAGATAGGACACAACAAAAAAACTTGCTAGAAGAGGATGGACAAATGTATCACTCTACTATAGCAACAGTAGTATTCAGTAATTCAGGAGTTTCCATGCTCTAAGAAAATGCACTTAGTTGTGGTTCAAGCTAGTGGGTAATTTTGGAGGAAGCGCTGTAATAAGAAATACTGTGACTAGGAGAAAGGATTATAAAACATAAGAGGGATGCAATACAAGTGCAACACTGATGATTTCGTAGTTCTGTCTTTTTCCTTTTATTCCTGTTTCACCAAACATTTCACATTATTGTGGCACTAACTCCTATCTTGTTTCTTTTGCTGTTGCTGATGGTACTTGCATAGCAATTAGCTAGACAAGACAGAGGGTATTTGCCATGATTTGCTCCTTAAACATCAAGCAGACCCTGGAGTTAAAAGCAGAGTTGAAATCAGACAGGAATAAGAGGACCAAATAAAATCAGCACCCTTCCTGCCCCCCTGCCCTGAGTTTCAGAGATCAGAAGAACGGTAATAGTTGTATGAGGACATTTGTATGCTGAAGTGAAATCTTACATGATTTCAGACAGAAAAACCTGAAGGTTTTCATTTGTGTAAGACTTGTTATTGACTTTGGAATAGTTTTTTTAATGGGAAATCAGAACCTGGTGAAAGTTAATTAAGTCTCAGCTAGAATGAGAAACTGCATGTATACCATCTTCAGTGGTTTGTTTTAAAAGAAGCATCAGTCATCAAGGCACCTACAATCTCCCACATCACTTAGGAGCAGGGAAGGAACAGAAGACAAGTAACAGAACATGTAATGTATTCCATCCTGGTCATAAATATTATACGTGCTCTAAGGCATTCTTTTGGAAGTTGAGGGCTAGTAGAGCAAATAGGTTTGCATTGTTATGTTGTTTATACATAAAATCCCCAGTCTTTCTACAGGGGAAAATTCTAAGTTATTAACACCACCTCAATGTCTGACGTGAGCCCCAGAGTGGTCACAGTGCAGTGATGTGAACAACCAGCAATAATAACAGGATAAGAAGTCATTTTTACTGTAATGGAGGAGCTTGAAAATTATGTTTCCTTGCGGGTCATCTATGGAATGGAAAGAGAGGATGGTGAAGAGTTATCGTGTAAAGTGACCCTTTGACTTACATGTGATGAGCTCTGCAAAATTGGGTTTGGCAAAAATTACATTGGTTCCCGACATAAGCAAAATGTTCTCTTTAGGAAGGGCAAGGTTTTGTGGGCTACTATTTTCTTTTAGGAGCATTTCAGCCAAATATCTCTGGTTGATCTTTTGATGTGTCCCCAAACCATCCTGTGGTACAGGCATATGTAAATGACAGTCTATTGGGACGTATTATAGATAGGCAGCAAAATCTATGTTGGCCTGGAGAGTTTAGAAGATAGATGCAAACTACACCATAGGAAGTTCCCCCCCAGTCAGATGGGTTAAGTTAACAGTCCCAGTGTCCAAACTGATAAATGTTTTAAGTAAAATTCATACACTGTGTTATTCCATTTTCCCCAGGGACAAGACTTACCCTAAAAACAAGTGGTTTAAACGAGAAAGTGATTTAAACAAAAAAAGAAAGCTTTATCTTGTAAAAGTGGCCACTGAGAATAAGCAATGACAACTTAAGCTGTCCCAGACAACAGGCAAAGCTTTTTACTTTCCTTAGAGGTAACCATCCACAAGAAGCAAGGGTTACAATGCACAGGGTTAACAATTCAGTGTGATCATGCTCACTACACATCACTGCATTGTAAGAAAGATTTCTTCATTCTGATTCCTTTTTTTCCTTCTTTTAAGAGCACATCCAGCTATCTTTATATGGCTCCTTCTCCAAGATGCTACCAGTCACCCATCATCTTGAACTTGAAAGTCACAAGCCACCCTTTTAAAAAATTTTAATACTGTCAATGGATTAAATTTGGCACACTGTAAAGACTTGTCTCTACCAGAAAAGTGAGTCAGTTTAATTAAATTGGTTTACACATAAGTAAATTACTATGATAGAAGTACTGAAGCTGGTTTAACCCCTGATTTTATTCGTCTACCTTGCATTAGTCCTGCTTTTGACGTGAATGCCAATCATGACTTTTTTTCAACTAATGCTCTCATCAAATACTGGCAAAGTCACAAGGCAAGGGAAGAAAGTCAAAACTTAGGTTTTCTTCTTTTCATAGAATTACAGAACTGTAAGAGTTGGAATGTACTTGTGGACATCTAGTCCAACTAACCTACTAAAGCAGGTTCACCTGCAGCAGGCTACACAGGAACATGTCCAGGTGGGTTTTGGATATCTCCAGAGAATGAGACTTAACCTCCCTTGGCAGCCTGTTCTAGTGCTCCATCACCTTCACAGTAAAGTTTTTCCTCATGTTAAGGTGGAACTTCCTGTGCTCCATTTTATACCCATTGACCCTTGTCCTGTTGTTAGGCGTCATCTACGTTGTTCAGCAGTGGGCTCACGTTTTCTCTAGTCTTCCTTTCACTGCTGATGTACTTGAAGAAGCCCTTCTTATTGTCCTTGACTGCCTTTGCCAGTTTTAATTCCAAGTGGGCCTTAGGCTGCTTTGTTGCATCCCTACTTCCTCTAACAGCTTTCCTATATTCCTCTCAAGTGGCCAGTCCCTTTTTTTCACCCTCCATACATTTATTTCTTCCATTTTTCTCCAGAAGCTCCTTATTTATCCATACAGCCTTCCTGTCTCCTTTGCTCCATTTCTTAGTCCAAGGGATGCAACCTGAGTCTGGAAAAAGAAGTGCTTGAATATTGCCCAGCATTCTTGGACCCCACCTACCTTCTACAATCCTATCCCATGGGATTTCTCCAAGTCTTTGAAGTGGCTAAAGTCACCTCTCCTGAAGTCCAGTTTTGTAATCCTGCTTGTTGCCCTGCTTCTGTCACACAGGATCCTGAACTCCACCATCTTATCGTTGCTGCAGCCAAAGCTGCCCCAAACTTCCACATCACCAATCAGACCTCTTTTGCTAGTTAGCACAAGTACTTCACTGGAGCAAAATGGGGATTTCTGTTACTATGTTGTGTACTACAAAGAGTGTATGAAATGGGGAAACAATGGCGAGAAGGTGGAGCAAAGGTTGTAAAAACAGGCAAAACACACAGAGTCAGGCAAGGTTTGAGGAGTAGGAAAACTTGAGAACAGTCATGATAGCTGTAACTCTGTATTTTCCATCTCATAAGTATTGACACTTCTCTGTCATTTCTCATAATTGATTTTTACTTTACACAGAAAATTCCCTGTTCTGGAGGAACCTTTTCAGCTGCTTCCAAGGCATCCCAAAGCACCTTAAGAAGCTCTTGTGTCAGAAACATCAATGGTGATGACCTTCAGGCTCATGGTAGGGCTTGTAAAAAAATATGGTCGCGCTTCTGCAGTATGCTCGAGGGGTCTCTGGGTTTCTTGCTGAAGGCCTATGAAATTGTCACACTGACATTATCTTGGTATGTTTTCTTGCTGTAATGTAGCTCTTAAGCCCTCTAGACCTTTCAGAAAGCTGCTGCAGCTGCTTACACTGAAGTATGACAACCTTTCAGACTGTAAGGAGTCTGCTGAGATTTCTACCTTGTCTGTGCACAGATTACTGCTGCCTTACCATCAAACACAGTTCCAGAACTCATGTCCAGCTACTTGTGTAAACACTTCCTCTGAGTACTATAGCCTCAAAGAAGTCTATGAAGCAAGAAGACAGAGTGCCCCTCTGACTGAAATCCAGGTCCTTGAGACTGAGTGGTGCACAGCTTTTATTTTTCTTCCACTACATTTTTAGTTTATGTAAAATGACTGGAGTACATAACCTTTTGTGCTTATCCCCTCATACAGGAATGAATGTTACCTACAGGGACTCCTAGTCCAGCAGCTGGTCCAGCAGGTGGAAATACCATAGTCAGCTACGATAGTGTTCCTCAAGTTGCTTTAATTCAGTAAAACACAGTAAAAGTACAGTTTGCCATGACCTCAGCATGAATTCACAAGTTATTACCTTGTCATGAGGCATGGCTTGGATATTCAGCATTTTGAGACCCAGAAGATCATCATCTGGAAGTAAATAAGAGCCCCATGCACAGATATTACACTGACCATTTATAGTATTTTGGAGAACAGAACAATTGGAACTCTTTTCATCTGCAAAACACTAAAAATCAATCCAGCTTGTCCAAATCCCTCTGTAAAGCCTTCCTACCCTCAAATAGGTTGACGCTCAAGCCCAGTTTAGTGTCACCTGCAAAATTACTGAGGGAGAACTCAATCATTTCATCCAGATCTTTGATAAAGATATTAAACGAGACTGTCCTCAACACTGAGCCCCGGATCATACCACTTATGATGGGACACCAGTTGGATTTAGCTCCATTCACCACAGCTTTTTAGTCACGGAAAAGTCCAGGAAGATTTTTACCCAGCAAAGAGTATGCTCATCCAAGTCATAAGCAGCCAACTTCTCCAGGACAATGCTGTAGGAGGTAGTATCAAAGTCAAGGTAAATAACATCCACAGCCTTTCCCTCATCCACCAAGGGCGTCACCTGGTCACTTTGTCTCCCGTACTTTTGTGCTTGGTTACTGAGTCAGAGAAAGTTGAAAAGCAGTCCCAGTCATCTCAGCTGGATTTAAACTCCATTACCTAGGCCTTGGTTCCTTGAGAAGGATTTCACAGTATGTACAGGAGCACATAATGGTGGGATTTACTTGCTTTTGCTTCAATGCAGGCATTATATCTGTCTGTTAAATAGTTCTTATCACTGAGGATAGCTCTTGCTTCAGCTGACATGATAGTTAAATACTCTCCAGAATATGATAGGCATGTTCATTAATCCCAGTGTCATAAGGAGCAAATCCTAATTGCTTGTACATCAAGACAAGCACATTCTTCATCCTATTCCTCTGCTGTTTGCCCTAGTGCAGAGCAAGGCAAGGCTCCAGCTCTGCAGGTAGGTACAAATGCATGTAAGAAGAAATAAGAAGAAAATTGTGTTTGCCAGGGCAGTTTATATACCTTCTGCAAAAGTTTGGAACCAGGTCAGATTTCCAACTAAGAAGTCCTGCATCTGTTGTTTAGCCTGTGAGCTAGTTGAACATGCCCTGAGAACAAGTTTAAAAGGAATAAGTCAAAGGGAACTAGCATCCCAGTCAGAAAAACCAGACTAATTCAATCCAATACTTTTGCCCACAGACACTGGTTGCCACATCTCTTTTTGAAATTCAGTGTTCATTCAGAGAACCCTTTATTAACCATTAGTATATTCTTAGACTGTAAAACTTACCATGGAGGGTACTGTGGGATATTACTTCTCTGATCATCAAATCTAATCTCTGGAATCAAGCAAGATTAACCGCTGAAAAAATTCTACTTTCCATGTATCCATGTTTATCTCCAATACCACTAATGATGTTGACATAATGACCTCATCAGGTGATACCTTCCTAAGCATGACTCATCCTATTAATCCTGTCTGCTTCTATTTCAGTAATTCAGAACTAAAATAATAAATAACAATTTAATAAAGCCTTAAACCTGATGATAATCTCCATTGGTCACCCAAAAAGTTGACCTGTTTGCAAAGTGAGACTAGTAGGTGTGATTTTCTTGCCCCTAAAAGCTATGTATTTTGTCTTCATTTTAAATTCCTTCAGAACACTAGCCTTTGGGCTTGGCTCACCAACAACTCCTCCTCTTACTCACTTACAGAATTACAGCTGTGTCTTGCCAATGAGGCCTGCAAAACAGAGTGAAACATCAAAAAGAATAACATGGAAAGGCACTTTACACTTTGTCAAGGAGAATTTGTAGGTAACTGGAGATCAGTTTTTATTTTTAAAAGTTTAAAACATTTTGCAAAAATGTACCACACATAAAGAATCACTGGAAAACAATACTAAATAATCCCCAAACTTTGTCGTTCCTGTAAGAAGTATTCTGACTTTTCTGTGTTTTTATTAACTGTTACTGCTATTGGAGGATATCCTATATGACCAGTCAGTCATATACATTTTTAATCTTGACAGAGACAATGGAATCATAGCACCATAGAATTGTTTGCGTTGGGGGGGATCTCAAAGATTATCCAGTTTCAAACCCCCTGCCATGGGCAGGGGCACTCCCCACTAGACCAGGTTACTCGAGGCCCTCTTCCAACCTGGCCTTCCAGGGATGGGGCATCTACAACTTCTCTGGGAAATCTGTTCATTTGCCTCACCACCCCCATTGTGATGAATTTCTTCCTAACATCTAATGTAATACTTCTTCCTAATGTCTAATGTAGTTCTCAGGGTCACCTTTTCTACCCTTTTTAAAAATGGGCACAGTTTTCTCTTCTTCCAGTCACTAGGGACTTCTGACTGCCATGATTTTTCAAACATCATGGAGAGTGACAAGGTCATGACATCAGCCAATTCCCTCATGACGTTGGGAAACATCTCATCAGATCCCATAGACTTATATATGTTCAGGCTTCCCAGGCAGTCATGGACCCGATCCTCCCCTATAGTAGGAGGGGTTTTACTTATCTGGTCCCCATCTTGTTGTCCATTGTCCCATTGACCCAGGTGGGGTGAGGTAAGCAGTTTCCAGTGAAGACTGAAGCAAAAATCTGTTGACTGCCTTAGCCTTCTCCTTGTCTGTTGATACAAGGTCACAATTTTCAGTCATCAGTTGGGGTACACTTTATTTAACCTTCCTTTTCAGGTTGACATACCTATCGAAGCCTTTCTTGTTACTCTTTGCTTCCCTTGCCAAGTTCGGTTTCAGCTGTACCTTGGCCTTCCTGATGCCATCCCTACACAACCAGGCAGCATCCTATAGTCTTCCCAGGTTATCTACCCCAGGTCCCTCAGGCCTTTTTCTAGATGGATCTTGAAAACCTCCAAGTTTCCATCCTCATCAATCTGTGCCACTGGTTAATGGAATTAATAAAATGCCTGGCAGTTTTTGCCATAGTCAGTGCCCTAAAGATGCTGTGATTTGGTGTCTTTAGAGCATCAACACAGTAGAAAATGAGTGTGTTTTTTCCTGTATATCCCAGACTGCTGGGCAGCCTCAAGATCTAAACAAGATTCTGACAGTCCCAGGTGGCCCCAGGAAGTGAGAAATGATAGTCATTTCTTGCTTCCAGCAGCTTACTATGCCTTCGATATAGCTGATCCAAATATCACACCAAAAAAAGCAAAACAAGGAAACACTGCAGAAAGGTCAGTTCTTTTTCTTCCCCTATAGAATTAATTAAAACATTGCTATGTTGTTACAGATGTATGGATCAGCTCTGAGAAGGTGTCTCTGCAGCAGGAGCCAAGGCAGGTGGGGTATATGTACACATGACCAGAAAATGAAGATATAAGAAGTCTGAATTGAGTACAAAGGGCAGGCAGTGCCAGAAAAGATGCAGATGTAGTCACAGTATTGGCATTTCAAATGGCAGTACAACACAGACAAAATGAAGAGGGAAAAGCTGAACCAGTCAGCATCATCATGACTACTGCTTAGAAGCACAGGCCTTCTGCTCTTGCCTTCTGCAGCCTCACCACAAGTAGATGCTTCTACCCTTGGCCCTGGGGATGGAGGAAGCACCACACTGCTCTTACTATTGGGCAGGGCTGGTGTTGCACTCCCTGGAGTCTTGTTCACATCTCCAGCTGTTTTGATTTAGATTTCTGCCCTGCTGTTTTATTTCCTTTGGGAGCTATGACAGCAGTAATTAGAAATCCAGAAAGTAAAGTTTTTAACTAGGACAAATATCTGGCAAAGAAATGTATTATAATAACACTAAGGCATGCAATATGTAGGGTTGTTTTTCTCAAGGTGCTAGCACATTTTCTCTTTGGAAAGCCCTTTTAATTCTTCCACAGTTTATCTAATGCCTTTCCTCTGTGACAAAGTGCACACATTCATTTTCTGAGGTGAATTGCTTTAGAAGTCAAAATCCTTTTTCCAAATGCAATTCTTATCTGACAAAACTGCTGTGTCACTTTGCTCTGGAGTCTGGCAGTATGTGTCCATCTTGTCATCTTGGATGCCCTTTACTCAGAGAGTGTATGGGCAGGAGGACCTCAAGATCACCTTCTCCAACCTTTTACACACCAAAGACCTCATCGTTTCATTAAACTATCTTTGTATGGAAATTGCATGATGAAATGGGAGCAGTGAAACAGCTCTTCATCCAGGGGCAACTTCACTATTGTAAACTCAGTCCTCTCCTTGTTAGATTGGCTTGCAAATGGACTAATAAACCACCTCTGCTCTGAAGCGTGTCTCCTTTCCCATTTTAGAGAGTCAGTCACAAGTTACCCTTGAGTTAGCACTCATTCACAATAAGGGGCCTTGAGATGTGGATAGCTCTGCATGTAGGAGGGACACAAAATCAATTCCTAAGGCAGGGAGGCAGATGGATGCTCCTAGGCCAATAGAATGTCTTTGTCTACTATGTCAGTCCCTCAGTGTTTATGAAGCCATGGATAGAAGAGTGCATCTGACCTTGTCCCTGAGTCCTCTAGTAAGAGAAGAACTCTCCCTTGTAGATTGGACTTTCCAAAGCAACAGCCAGAGGAGAAGTGCCGCTATCACACAGCAGGTAAAGGGTTTCCCAAGTATGACCCTGAGAGCTGGGGATGATGCATGATTGAGTTTGCAAGACTGAGGGCTTTTTGTAAAATGTACGGAGAAGTAAAGAGTAAAGAAATATTAGGTTGTGATTTTCCTCCTGAAAAGGACTTCTTAAGACTCATTTCTTTAATCTCAAAAGGAATTGGTTTGATTTTTCACCTGTGTACTACATTTTCTAATTGCTGATAGTAACAGGTTTAAAAGGGTTATTGTTTCATAGAACAACAGAAGTATTTAAAAAACTTGTTATTTCTGGACAAGTAGAGACCCTTAAATCAGGGCATACTGCAGGCTGATGTTCAATTATGTAATGAGGAAGGAGAGGAAGCACGCAATAAAACAAATAAAAGTAATTGTAATGTGGTTTATTGAAAAGAACAAGTAGATTGAGTACACTACTGGGCTGTGCAAAAATAGTACCACACAACTGTTGTAAGTACATTTCTCTTTTGCTAACAGATCAGGGACTTATTCCTGCTTGCTTTTTCAATACTGAATATCAGCAAGGGAAATAACAGTCTGCCTCCCCGCAGCTTTCTGAGCTGATGAGCTGTTGTGGCTTTTTTTGTTTTTGAGATTCAGCCTTCCAGTCTGGGGTTTTCAGTCAGTGAGTGACCTATGCTACAAGCAAAGCAGGAAAGTTAATACAATTCTTAATTAACCTCTGCAGGATTCATTTATCTTTATGCAAATTAGGGAAAGGACAAGTAGGTAAATGTCTGAAATGGTTTAAAAGCTACTGGTGACTGTATGGCTACTGCAAACTGCTGAAATTATAGCTGCAGCAGTGAAGCAAGTGAAATCTGGAAGAAGAGGTAATCATATGTGAGAAAGGAACTCTTCCCATCCTCCTCCAGAGAAACTGAGCTGTCTCAGATGTTCCATTTCTGAACTGCTTGTGAACCTTGTACTACTGTAATCTAAAGCATTCACAGATTATTTATTATGCTTTTTATTGTGCCTTTGTTGCTCACCCAAGGTGATGGAAATGAATAAATTCTATTTAATCTTACCTTTTCTGTATTGTATAATCTATCTTTTTTATATGGATTCAGCTGCTTGGTCTTAGGTTCCAATGATATTGCAATGCAATTCTCCCTGTCTCTGTGTGTAAATATTCCCTTACAAAAGTGAAAATTACAGAATCACAGAATCACAGAACAACCAGGTTGGAAGGGACCCATCGGATCTCCTAGTCCAACCATTCCTATCTAACACTAAACCAAGTCCCTCAATACCTCATCCACCCGTGCCTTAAACACCTCCAGGGAAGGTGAATCAACCACCTCCCTGGGCAGCCTATTCCAATGCCCAATGACCCTTTCTGTGAAAAACCTCCTCCTAATCTCCAGCCTAAATCTCCAATGGCGGAGCTTGAGGCCATTCCCTCTTGTCCTGTCCCCTGTCACTTGGTATATTCACAGTTAGTTGGTATATTCCCACCTGCAGCTAATGAGAAACACAAAATATTGTTTTGTGAATAACATGCATTTTTCCCCCACAACATTCCTCACTCCCTGTTTGATGCATGTAGGGTATCTTGCCTTGCTCAAGTAATAAGGGAGTGAGGAGCCAGTAAAAGGAGCAGCTCTGTCTGCACTACCTCCACGTCTTCTTGCCTGGTAGGTGCAGAGTTTCTGTCTAGGAACCGTACGTGGGCTATGTGCTGAGATTCTCTACACTATGTTGGCTTTCCACAGCTGTTCATCCACTAGCATTTATGAATATACATACCACACTTGGATTCAGAACTGCTGAATTCTCATCTCCTAAGAAGTTGACTTGTGAGGACCTGGTTATCTATAACAACCTGGCAAATGGCAATGATGGTGGTGAAATAGGAATTTTGTGCATGGAGTCAGAGGAAGGTTGTGCCACTGTGCTCTACTCCTGCTTCTGTCTCTTATAGTCAATCTCTTGTGCTGGAAACTTATCAGTTCTCTGAGTCTTTCTTAGGTATCGGGAGGTGGCTGGAACAGTTGGGTTCTCATAATGAAAACTTGCCTGATAAGAGGCTTGGAAAGGTCTTGAGGAAAGGGCTTTTGTGCAAACAAACACATCTGTGCCTGTTGCTTGTCCCCCAAAAGGCTGTCACCACTGCCCTATGCAGCATTGCATGTAAAGACACATGGGCTACTTTTAAATAAGTTAGGCAGAAGCATTACATCTTCAGGATGGCACTCAGCCCGAACTCACCAGAATACTTCCTCTCTGGAATGCTACACAGGAACAAGTAAGTTGAATATCCACTCTGAACTAATGTTGATTCACATGGTGTTGCAGTAGAGTGTACTAATGAAAGCTGTTCTCATTCTCTCCAGCTGAAAATTATTCATTCCAGGTATAAAAAAAAAATGTAATATTTGATTTATTTTTAATAAGCAAGCAATGCTAATACCAAAGAAAAAGTTTTAGTATTTAAATAAAATGTTGTAGCACGTATTAAAGCTCAAATACTATTAATGAAAATTAAAAAAATATAAATCAAGCACCAAAAATAGTCATTTTGACAGATGAAGAACAGTTCATGACTTTTCCTCTTGGTAGTCCTGGCACTTGCTTTAGAAGTGACACGTCATTTCCAACCTTGGCTAGCACTGTTTCAGTACCTCAGTTTTCCCACCCCTGAAAAAATGTGATGGAAGATTGCTTGCCTCACTGACGCCCCACCAGAAGTCTAACAGTCTTGGGAATGCAACACTCACAGCTGTTCCACGTCTTAGATGAGAGCTGCAAACACTGAAATTTGAGTTTCTTTTCCTGGAGATTGGACAAATGAATGCTAGAAGTACTGCAGGACAGTAATTTCAGCAAATCCAAGAGACTCAGCTGGAACAGGAACAGCTGAGTTTTAACCCTCTAAAATTTGGCTTAGCTGAGGTGAAAGCCCAAGTTCCCACAGCCAGGAAGAGCTTTCAACCTACTTGTAGACGTATGTGTGTGTCTTTATGAATTTCTCATTTGTTGACACTACTCCCCTTGCTTACAAATTCTGCAAGTGCTGCATTGCCCGTCTAGTTTCTGGTTGGCCTGTGGTCCTGCTGCAGTTTCTGCCAGGTCTTGAGTCAGATCAGAACACAGCTACAAGGTCAGAGCCCCCAGGGAGAGGACTTCCCCCACTTAGCTCAAGGATTGTGCTTCAGACACCAAGATTTAGGCTTGAGGCAGGCCTCCAAGCAGTGTGTTAGCCAGTCATTGCAGCTGCTGCAGCAACAGTTTTGAGCATCTTTTATCAACAGAAACTCAAAAGTAGAAGGGACTTGGTCTCCTGTGAACTCAGGTGACCATGGAGAGGTATTTTCTTTTTATTTATGGAGGACATTAGTGATAAAAAAAAGCTCAATATCATTAAGAACCTGGCTTTACACTCACGACAGTTTTGGAAAACCTAGGCTTAAAACTGGGCTTAGTGTGATAAGGGGAAACACGTCTTCAGAAAAAAATCACAAGAAGGGGTTATGGACTAACCTCTAGGATGTTCACCTGTTAATCAGGGGGATGAAATGCTTAAGGATAAATTAATTTTCACAGTTGTACAAATTCTATTCTTATGTTTTGGTAAAATTCATCCAGTTAACTGTTACATTAATGAAGATTCCAGACATGCCATAGATGAATGTCAACACATTGAGAAACAGTTGCAATGGGAGCTCAACATGCTTAGAGCTGTGTGTGAAATCAGGCCAAGAGTGCTCAGACTGTAAGGGATACCAAGCCATGTGAACAGCATCTTGAGTAATTATTAAAAAGTTAAAAAATGCTGTTCTCAAGCAGTCATGACTGATTGTGTGATGCAGTCAACTGCTGATATTACTAAATACAATACATCCAGTATAATTGCTTCTCCCAGTAACTTTGTGTAACCGTGAAAAAAAACCAGCATGGATATACTGCAGCATTAAAGGCACAAACCCACGCAATGGCTACATGTGCTGTGGGAGTGAGGCAAAGTGAAAATGAATTGGAAACAATTTTATTTGATACAGCAAAAGTTTGGCATTGTATTTTTGATACACTTGTGTGTAAGAAATCCATTTGTCATAGCAGCAGCTAGGCTGTCTGCACGGAGCTGTTTTCCCTCTGCATCAGTAAAAAGGGGGCTGTCAAATAAGGTGAATTTTCTGAGGAATGAAGCTTCCTACAGACTCCCTGTTTATTGGTAGGTCCCAAATCGGAATTCAGAGATGCATTCATTTGGTTTAATCAGTAGGACTAAAGTTACACAAACACTGTTGTTCTGATCCACTCAGCTGTCAGATTAGTCTGACATGGCCACTGAGCACCCATAAATAAATATATCTCTTATCTAAACCCTCTCATACCAGCACAGAAAGTATTTCCAGAATACTCGCAGTTGCCATCCAGTCATAAGTTTGGACAGAGTGTTTAACAAAGGGCATGGAAATACTAACCAATAGGTGCCACGGGTACATGACATAGACATGAGTGTGTGTGTTGGGGGTGCGACGGCTGGACCCAAATGGTGCCAGTGAACAGTGGCGATGGCTGTGCTGGGCGACCAGCCCTTCTGCCTGCAGACACAGAGGCTTCGGAGGCTCTGTCCTTTCCACTTCCAAGAGCTGCCAGGGAGAATGAACCCCGTCTTCTCTCTGCTTATGGAAACATGTGGTTACCATGAGGGAATAGGAGAGAGAAGAATCTTTTAGTAGCATAATCTGATTCAACGAAGGTTCATCTCGTGCTGAAAACACTTGGCTTTTTGCCCAGAGTGGAGAATGAACTTTAGAGGATTCCAAGTGAGTGAGTCCCATTTTCAAAAGCATTCCTCTGGTAGAGCAACATGCTCCACTGGGTCTCAACTGAAGACCTGTTAGACTGAGGCCGCTGAGGTACTCAGAGTGAACTGACATATTAAAAATTAATATTGGCAAAAGGAATAGTTCCTATAAACAGACATTACCAACCTGAAACTTAGTCATTAAAAATAAAAAAAGCGAAAGTAATTTCAAGTATTACATCTATCTGATTTCCCTGGAGGACACTCCACAGCTTTATAACCATATTTTCCTGCTTTTTACAAATGTTCCTCTCACCTTCATGCCTTCGTGTAAGGTTCGTGCAAAGAGGAATATAGGGAAAGAATCTCTGACAAAAAGAATGGAAAAAATGAAACTTCAAATTTATTTCACTTACAGGACTTCGCAAAATTATCATGTAACATAATTCAGAGAGACATGGTTGATTTAAATGGTAGGTATATGTTTTGCTTCTTCTGAGCCTAATTCAATTTTTAAAGTGAAATACCTTGATCTTTAAAACAAGAAATATTAAAATCACATTCATCCCATTTCTTTTCAAAGGCACTCTCCCTGTAAAAAGGGACTAACACAACAATCTGTAACAAGCCTCGACCAGGCATGAACTGGAAGTGCACCATCTCTATGAAAAATGTATGGAGCTCTGAACTTTATGGTGACGGCCATCCCTCCAGCAGCCCCTTACGTGCCTCTCTGACAGTGTAAGAGCAGAGGTGTTGTTCAGAGGCATTTTTTATTTACACTTTTTCCAGTTTGTTGAAGATGAGACAGGCCATGCCATATTTCAGAGAACAAATACATGGCAGTTCCTAGGTGTTCATGCTGAGAGAGGAGATGCCTTGTTATCATAGGATTATTAAAGTCACAGAATCATAGAATCACAAAAAAGACCTTAGTTGGAAGAGACTCACAGGAACATTGAGTCCAACTCCTGTCTCTGCACAGCACAACCCCAACATTATTGCTTCCCTGGGGACCCAGGGCCATTGTTCCACCACCCTTTGGGAGAAGAAACTTTTCCTAATAGCCAACCTAATCCTTCTGACACATCTTCCTGCCATTCACTCTGATCCTATTATTGGTCACCAGAGATAAGAAACCAGTGCCTGCTCTTCCTCCTCCCCTTTTGAGGAAACAGTAAATTGTTATGAGGTCTCCTCTCAGTCTCCTCTTCTCCAGGCTGAACAGACTGAGTGACTTAAGCTGCTCCTTATATGGCTTCCCCTCTAAACCCTTTGCCAGCTTTGTGGCCCTCCTCTGGGCACTACCCAGCAGCTTTATATCCTCTTTATGCTCTGGTGCCCAAAATGGTGCACAGTAATCAAGATGGAGCCACACCCGTGTAAAGCAGAACAGGACAATCACCTCCCTCGACTGGTAAGCAATGCCATGCTGGATGCACCCCAGGACATGGCTGGCCCTCTCAGCTGCCGGGGCACACTGCTGGCTCATGTTCAACTTGGCTATTGACCAGAACCCCCAGATCTCTTTCATAGAATCATTAGGTTGGAAAAGACCTTTGAGATCATTAACTCCAACTGTATCTGTCCACTACTAAATCATATTCCCTAAGCACTTAATCTACCCATCCTTTAAACACCTCCAGGAATGGTGACTCAAACCACCTCCCTGGGTACCCTGTGCCAGTGCTTGATAACCTTTTCAGTGAAGAAATTTTTCCTAATGTCCAATCTAAACTTCCCCTGAGGCAGGTTGAGGCCATCCCTCTTGCCCTATCACCTATCACCTGTTCAGAAAGGCTTGTAGTGAATGGATGAGGAGGAATAGGTACAAACTGGAGAGGGGCAGATTTAGGCTAGACATAAGGGAGGATTTCTTCACGATAAGGGTGGTGAGGCCCTGGCACAGGTTGCCCAGGGAAGCTGTGGCTGCCCCATCCCTGGAGGTGTTCAAGGCCAGGTTGGATGGGGCCTTGGGCAAGCTGGGCTGGTGGGAGGTGTCCCTGCCCACGGCTGGGGGTAGGAGTTAGATGATCTTTGAGGTCCCTTACAACACAAACCAGTCTATGACTCTATGATTCTATCACTTGGGAGAAGAAACCAACACTCACCTCTCCTCAACCTCCTTTCAGGTAGTTGTAGAGAGTGATAAGCTCTGCCCTCAGCCTCCTCTTCTCCATGCGGGGCTGCTCTGTAATAGCTCCAAGATGTAGACAAGAGTCAATAGACTAGCAAAACCCACCACCACCAAAACCCCCACAACAAACAAAACGTCCCCAAAAGGTAACTAAACAGCCCAAAAGAAAATGAGTATTTAACGAGGTGAAGTTCGGGGGCGAGCAAGCGCTCAGCGGCTCAGCAGGTGGGGGCAGCGACACCTCCCTCCTGGAAAAGGGAGGGAAACTCGGTAACCCTGCGGGCTCCGAGCGCCGGGGCGGAGGGAAAACCGGGGGAGGAGGGTGGGAAAACCGGGGGTGTGGGTGATGGGAAAACCGTGACGGGGGCACACCCGGCGGCTACTTGTGGGAAAACCGGGACAAGGAGGGCGCAGCGGCCCTCGGCAGCGCCCCCTGGCGGGCGGCGGCGGCGCTAGGGGGGCTCGGCGAGAGGCTGCGGCGGCACCTGTGCGGCGGGGGGGGGGGGGGGGGGGGCGGAACAAAGCAGGGCGGGAGGAGGAGGAGGAGGAGGAAGGGCTGCCCGAGCGCTGCCGCTTCGTCCCGCCGCTCGGTCGCTCGCTCGCAGGCGCTGGCCGCATCCCGCCCCTCGCCGCATGGCAGCGCGTTGAGAGGGAGGAGCGGGCTCGGGCGGGTGCCGGCGCGGCGGCCGAGGGAAGGCGGCCGCGGGGATGCTGGCCGCTCCCCGCTGAGGCGCAGCCCCCGGCGCCGCGATGCTGTCCCCCGAGCGACACCGCCACCCCCGCCGCCCCGCGCCGCAGCCCGGCCACGTCGTGGCCACCATCGAGAACCTGCCGGCGGAGGGCGGCGGCACCGGCATCGCCGCGCCCCCGGCCAGCGTGCGGCAGCGCATCGGAAAGGTGCTGAACAGGTGAGGCCGGGGCTGCCCCGGGCGCTCGGCGAGCGCAGGGAGGGAGGGAGAGCAGGAGAGCGGCTGCCGGGCGCGGCGACCCAGCGGCAGCGGCTCGCAACGGCCCAGGCGGAGGTGTTATTTCGCCGGAGAATTGTTCCGCTGAAGGCACGGGAAACCGCTGGAACCATCTCACTTAAGGTCCTGCGCGCTCTCGGCTTCGCTCCCTGTTCCTCCGGCGCTCCAGCCGAATGGGGCTTCGCTGCGAGTCCTGCCGAAGCCCTGAGCCCGGAGGGTCGCGCCTCTCCGCGGGGAGCAGCCAACCCCTCTTTGCAGAGCCGGCCCCGCGGCACGGGGGGTTGGAACTAGGTGATCTTTAAGGTCCCTTCCAACCCAAACTATTCTGCCTTTCTACCATCCTGATGGGCAGGCAGCGTGTCGGCCTCTTTGTCCCCGCTTTGGGTCCAGATAGGTGTAAGGGAGAAAAACATCCCTTTAAGAAAAACGTCCCTTCTCCTGTCTGGATGTAGTAGTTTTGAATGCGGAGCTCATTGACTCTTTTAAGCTTTTACACATGACAAAGTCATCATTGTTACTATCTTTGTTACAAAGACCTGAAGGTGTTTGATTGCTCACAGATCACTGCAGTTATGTGCAGTTAGAAATTAACTGTTACCATTGTAGGACGAATCTCAAAATGATTGGTGACCGAGAAAATATTTACCCTTTGTCAGTCCAGCATGAGAAGATTGAAACAAGTGTAAGCTGCTTCAACTCAATCTCAATTGCACATTTTCTTGTACATTTTCAGCTTTCGGTGTAGTAAATTTAACTCGGTTCCTCAACCCTGCGGTCTGTGCCATCTTAGGTGTCCTGCGCTTGCAAAATTCTGTTCTTCTGCATCACCCTGAGGTGTGTATAAGTCCTGAAATAAGTCCGTAGACAGAAGAAGTCTTCTCAGAGGCAGTAAGAGATGTCTGAAGAGGTGGTGAGGGCATCAGACACGGAAGGAATAGGTACTCCTGTTCCAGGGTGGTAATGGTGACCTCTGGGGAGCTGTCAAAATGACCACAGTCTTCTTGGCCAGGATGTGATTTATTCATATACTTCAGGCAGTTACCGTGCTTATGCATAAATATGACTCTCGCCCACAGATAAAGACTCAAATCAATATTTATTGTTTTATTTGTTTAAGATTGAAATAAGAATATCTAGATTTTTTTTTTTTTTTTTACGGGGGAAAAAAGGATAGAGATTGGTTCTGGTAAACAAAGTTCAAGTTTCTGCTCTTGATTCTCAGACTTGAATCGAGAAATGAGATCTCCCATCACCCAGAGGAACACACTGACACAAAGGAGCCCAGTCACTTTTTCACAAACATATTCTTTTCCCTCCTCGAATGTGAAATAAGAGTCAGTTTTTTCTAAATTTATCTGATTTACGGAGGAGAAGACTTAGTTCTGTAGTGTATTAAGGCAACCTTTTCTTAGCGTAAGAGACTCCTTAGTCTGTCCAGAAGTCTTTATCAAGGGAAATTTTGGCCGAGTCGGGTTTCCTTCAACTTTTTGTAGGAACTAAAGATTCAGCCCATGTAACATCATGCACGTGGCTTTCATGCACTACTTCTGTTAATAACAGTGAAATGAATGCTGACACGGTGAAGTACATCCCACACAATGTTTATGTTTTCATTTAATGTGGTAACAATAGCATGCAAATAAGTAAGAGAAAGGAAGAAATACGTATATTCGGTCTCTAAAGAAGAAGGAGCCCAAAACAAACTAAGCGTTGGGTTCTTCAGTTAATGTTTTTCTGCTTTTTCAGCACTTTTTCTGTACTGCCTATACTTTGTGTGCATCATCTGCTTGAGATCCATTTGTGAAAGGTTCCTGATTGACTCACTGAGTTGTACTCATATGCTTCTGCTTTCTGCTAGACGGGGAGGGCTTTTCAGGCAGACAGACAAGCAAAAAGCTTGACAACAGCTTGTGAGAAACCTGTATAAAGATGGTAGAATTATAGAGTGGATTGGAAGGGACATTCATAGGTCATATAGTCCAACCCTCCTGCAACAAGCAGGGGCATCTTCAAATAAATCAGATTGCTCAGAGCTCTGAGCTACCTGACCCTGAATGTTTCCAGGGATGGGGCATCCACAACTTCTCTGGGCAACCTGTTCCAGTGTTTCACCACTCATTATAAAAAATGGCTTCCTTATTTCCAGACTGAATGTATGTTCTTTTATTTTAAAACTATTGCTCCTTGTCCTGTTCCTACAGGCCCTACTAAATGGTCAGAGAGGAAACAAGACAGCAGGAGAATGGGGACACACACTGGCTGAAAATGACAATCGTTTCTCTCTAATTTTATATGTAGCAGTTTGGTCACCCAGGCATTTGGTGACTGCTGAATTGCTTTTGAAGACTCCTGTTAAAATTGCTTTACGAGCTGTGGAAACTTATTTTAACTTCACCTACCAACTTCTTCTCCTTGTTCACTCAATAGATCCCAAGGTAATAGAGGAACATGGGAACAATCACCCCTTTGCCCCCCTGCTTCCATCCCCCACCCCCCAAGAGTGTTTGAGAGAGCACAGGGAAAACAGAAATGGTTGACTGTAAAAATTTATTTCAGTGATCACAGCAAACACTGCATTCTGTGAAAAATTTGGCCATATCAGAAAACTGAAGTGAAACACAAGCCTAAAGGATCAGGGTCATGGAGGGCTGAAGATGCTCAATGAAACTGTGGGATTTACTGGAGTGATTTGGATATAAACTCTGAGCTGCTAGTGATGGTGAACAGGACCTACTGCCATATGAATAAGCTTCCTGTTATCCTTGAAGTCCAGATAGGATTAGTGTATTGCCATTGCATTAAGGGGAAATGTCATGGTGGTTACAAACTTCAAATACATCCCTCAACCAGTGTCTCTCACCTGTGGTCCTTGAATCTCAGCTGCAGGGCTCTGCCTGGTACCTGCCGTGTGACATTTGCTCAGCAGGTGTCCCTGGCTGACCCTACCCTGCTATATTGCAGAGGAGAGAAAGAATGATGTTGGCTGCTTGCTTGCTTGCTTGCCCACAGCCTCTGCAAAGCCAAAACTGGAGTCCACCAACTCTGTCTGCTTGTAGAGGACCACTTACTAAGTAGTGACTCACCTGTTCCACGTTGCCTCCCACCTATAGCGGGAAGCAAGAAATAAAGGAGAAAAATCATGTGGTTTGGAGTTCTGCGGTTCTCTATGCCTCCAGCAGGAACCTCTGTATTGATTTAAATGGGAGCCCACAGATGAGGTACCTGCTTATATGTGGACATATCTCTGTAGTCCTAGGTACCAGGACAAGGAGGGAAAATGAAGTTTCTGCAAGAAAGTACTATGTCAAAGTTATTTTACCTAAGTAAATGAGATTATTTTGTGAAACAAAAAATAGAGTAGCCACATTAATGAACTCAGCTTTCCAAAATAGCTTCTAAGGCCCTGCAGTTATTTTGCTTTCCTCCAGGAGGACTTATTTGGAAAGCAGGGTGGCATATGCTTGTTTCTGGGTTTGCCCACTTCTATGTTTTAGTACTTTCTTAGGGAATGCTAGCTATAAAATCTAGTTGTGCCTTATCTTGACATTTTCTGGATGTCTTCATCGGCTTTGTCTTGCTCTCTGTTGCTAGATGGCATTTTGTATTTTTCAGAAGTTTCCTAAAAATAATATGAGGATATTAGAGACATGTTCAGCTTGATGTCAGAGAATAGAGTAGGAGTAATTTCAGGGACTCAGTCCATGTAATCTTTTAAATAGTTTTTTAGTTATGTTTTCTGCACTCGTGGATGAAAAAAAGCTTTCTCTGGAGCAATCTGAGTCTCCCTCTGCTTCTTTGCCCACATACTTCACTTTCTCAGGTAAATTTTTGCTTTGTGAATAAAGCTAGTGTATCGACTTATTAACACAACCTTTCTTAGGAAAAGAAAGGAAAGCATAATGTTGCTAATAGGTATAATTCATTAAGCTGGGTAGTGATTTATTGAACAAAATTATATGAAAAATAAATTTGGATCCTTCTTGTCAGAAAGCCTATCTGTTTGGGTACAGTCTGAATAAACCTTTCACCTTTTTAGTATGTTACAGGTCCAATTTGTCTCTTACAATAGAGTTGAGGAAGAATTTGGCCTGCTGGCTGGCTGACTTTGAACTTGAACGATGTGTCAAGGCTGCTAACTCTTCAGAGATGAGAGCTGTTTAAATGACAACTGATACTTTTGATACTGCAAGTATCAAAAAAACTATAACTCAATTTTTTTTTTTCAAATAACACATATCCACACAGTAAATCAGACAGAGGGAGTTCATGTACTAGAAAGAACCTGAAACTGAATATTAATGAAGTTGAGGCAACGTATTTCATTGCCCCAAAGCAATAATGTCTTTCAGTTGACTGATCAGAGAGGCAAACAAACCAAATAATTTATGGCATTTTTCCTTAATGAAAAGCAAGTCAAAGATCAAATGTATAATTTTTGGAACCAAAAAGAAGAGTGAGTATTCATAATCTTCAGTTGCTTCACTTTCTTCTACAGAACAAAAGGATTAGCTTCCTTTGAGATTTTTATTCTTAAAAAGTACAAATAGCTTCTCCAAGTCCGCTGAGAGTAATGGGGACTGTAGAAGGATGAGTCTGAGCCCAATCCAGGTAGCGATAGCTTTCCTTTTAGGTAAAAATATTTATACTGTTCTGAAATAAGTAAAAGAAAATTAGTTTAGTGCATAAATAAAGCAACTAGGTTGCTTTCTTGTACCCATTAATGTTATTTGTTTAGGTGGGGAAAGTAGGAAGGTCATATCTGCCCATTGGAAAGCATCCTGACAGGGAAATCAGCTGCTGAGAAATTGTCCACTGTTTCCTTTTCTCTTATTTTTAATAGTAATAGCCATTTTGAAAGCAAATGACCCCTGTGAATTAGCTATGTTTCCAGTAATTGGAGTGCAGAAGGGAAATGCCTGTAAATCAGGAGAAAAAGTGGGCTTGCCCTCCAAACAACTTATTACAATGAATGCACACTTACTGGCATGTTGTTGTACACTTGTAGTGCTTTGATTTAGAAATGAAGGTGAGCTAAAGTACATGAAGCTTCCAAGTTGCTGCTGCAGCAGATACTGAAGTCTGTCCAAGTGTAGTTTCAAAGTGTCTGAGCGTGGTTTCCTAACAAGTTCTGGAGCCACTGCTAGAAGAAAGCTGTATCCCCCTTGTCTCTGTTTTGATCCTGAGAATTTGCACCTTTGGAGATGCAAGGCTTGGTGGTCCTATTCTGAAATAAGAATTAGTCGAAGTGGAGCGATATGAGAGAGTAAGTGCACTATAATCTGAAACTGACAGCTCACACGCTGGTTGGGAAGACGTCGCCTAGAAGGGACAGGTTGGCAAGGCGAAATATGTTTGTGTCTTCTGTCTACCTGTGGCGCTTAGAAGACTGGTACTTACTGCGTGACTGTAAGTGGGAATTTTTGACACTGGTTGTGCTGTGGGCTTTGGGAAGGGGTTACTGCCTCTTGAGCTAGGGGGGTTTCAAAAGAGCAGCACTGTAAATGGCTCCATAGAGAAAGCTGGAGGAATGGACAGAGTGGCTCTTATGGGATGGACAGAGAAGCTTTAATGTGCTAATGAGGGGAAGGCCAGATGCCAGCAGCGTTCAGAAGGGCTCTTTGTGAGTCTCTCTCTTTGGAGATGGCTGGAGTCTCTGTCCTTATCACGGTCGTTTCTGCAGGCAGAGGGAAACACAGGGGCTATTAGTGAGGTGTTCCCTTCCTTTAAGTCAGCAGATAGTCTTATAGATCAGCACTTGAATACTGATTAGGTCTAATTACCAGGAAAGCTTAGGAAGAAGAACTTGCTGAAAAAGCTGGACTTTAAAAGAAAATACAAAAAAAATCGCCTCCAAACCCAATAACCACAGAAAATCCATGCAGAAAGGCTTGTATGCTGAGCTCGGGCTCAGCTGAAATCACCTGTTGCAGCTGTATAGGGACTCATAAATTGCAATGACTGTAAAGTGTGTAAGTATTGGTGGTTGTGAAATTCATGTTGTGAACCACCTGATCTACCTGTCTCTCCTTATTTATGCTTGTCATCTGTCTCTCTGGGATTTTTACTGAAAACACACCAGGTTCGAAACTTGTCTTTTAGCCTTCTCTGAGTTGGTTTCTCTCATGATTTAAGAAAGCATTTCTTTAATACATATTCCCTCTCTGGCATTTTTCTCAGAAACACCAAATGATTGAGGTAGTGAGTTAACTCCCATGCATCACATTCCCCTTGTTACGGCTGGAACTAAAAAGCAGAAGACACAGGAGGGAGCATCCCTATGCCCAGCCATGCTTGGCGAGAGCACCTGTGCAGCAGCACTGTGCCGTACTTCTGCAGGGACCATGCCTGGTTTTTGGGACGTGCCACCACATACGTTAGCCAAATAATTTCCTAGATAGGGTGGATGACCTTCAAAATCGTTAGATAAGTCTATTCACAAATGATGCCATGTAGGTGCCACTGCAAAAAATAGCAATGCTTATGAAACCAATGTTAGGCATGTAGTCAATGCAGTCGTTTGGCCCTTAATTTCAATTTTCGTGGTGGTCACTTGCTTTCTTAAAGTGCCTTTTTCCCTAGTGATGCCAGAGACAACACTCCACATTGAGACAAGTCTGACCTGTTGCAACTTGTAGGAATTTTAAGAGCGGAATAGTGGATCTTCTCTTTTGCTATACCCTTTTTTTTTTCTGTCAGAAGATGTAGATTAGTCAAAACCTTGGCAAGAAGGATGGGATTTTCTCAATGCTGCATGCTCAGCAAGTTTTCTAATGTCCAGACTAGATTTTTTTGGATGGAGAGTGAGGAAGACTGATGATGATGGGAGTACTTACGTACGGCTTAACTGTGCTTTGCTGCATCCCTGAGGGATGCCATGAACACATGGACTGAGAGGTTCTCTTGGGATGAAGAACCACAAAAAGTCTTGGTTTTGTCCTTATGCAGACTGGGAGAATTTTGGAACTAGAAGATGCTTTTTTGCCCAGCTCATATTCCAGAGCATTTCAGGCTTCAGAGTGTTCATTTATTAAAGCACCCTATGCTTCAAGCAGGTTGCTGCATCTCTGATACAGATAAACGAGGTAATATATGTCCGGTAGCAAGACCTTAATTATTACCTCTGAAGCCTTAGTATTAATTGCAGTCTGTAAGCCAATAGTAGCTGATGATAGAACGAAAACAAAATTTGAAACATTTATAGTGATGGCTGTTAGTTTATCTAGCCCTTTCTAGTGTTCATTTGCCAAAGAAGCTGTGGCAGCAGAAGCTTGTTTTACTCTCTTTTACTACTCTGCATTGATTCTAAAATGATGCTGTCTTCTGTGCCACATTCATTCCCGTTTCTTTGTCTCATCTGGCAAGTGTTTTGATGTGACCTGACTTTTTCTGCTTTCCATTGTGTAGAAATGGAAAATGAGTTAAAAGGAAACTAAATGTTTTCCACCATTTGGTGAAATGGGGATAGGGAGCATGAGCAATGGTAGCATGAGAGGGAGATGCCAGAATTTGTTCCTGCTCTGATGTGTCTTCATCAGCCTTGCTGAAGAGAAAGCTCTATAGCTTGACTCCTGGATCTCTCCAGCCTGATAGCGGAGATCCCAATCCTTAATGTAGCCTTGGGGCTGCTTGCTCAGATCCTTTCAGTGGAAGTGGGAGCTTCAGGGAGATGGGCTGAATAAGAGTGGTGGCTACATGGTGTAACTGGGGGGGATCTCTCTCTGCCTTTTTTTAAAGAGTGGAAGTCGATGTTTAATGCCAAGAGTAGCTTCAAGACTGTGAATCACAGTCAGGGGAGTTCTGGAGTGAGTCACTGACAGGTAGTGGCAGAAGAGTGGTACGGCATTAGCTGTATCCTACCTATCCTGTGCTTTCTGGTTTTAACAGTGTTGGATCTTTAAGTTATCTACCCAGGTGCCTCTGTGGCTATCCCAGGGTGCAATATTCTTCCGCATGGCTCTTTGCTTCTCCTTCCCCCCAAGATAATGAGACAGATGATGGAAAACACTTAATAAAATTAAATTGATTACGATGTGATTATTTTAAGCCCAGATATTTTATGGAGTTTGAATAGCTCTGTGTTTTCAGTGGCTTCTGTGGTCTGATTTGGGCCAGTTACCTTCTGAAGTCTCTTCTTACTAGAAGCTGAGAGCTGTGTTTCTTTCCTGTTGTTCTTTTCCTTATCTCTCTCTCTCTCTCTGGTTATGTTTTCCTAACTCCCTGCTGCGAGTATTTTGAGGTCTACAGGGACTGTCCTGGGTAGATTGAAAGTGAGGAAGGACAGCAAATATCATGTTGGGAGAGTTGAGCAGGGAGCTGGAAAAATATTTTAATGGTTGTGGGATTCGATAGTTGAAGGAAATGAAACTTTAATACTGTAGATATGATTTTCATGAGGTTGGATATGAGGATTAAGTACCATCAGGCAGAAAGAATTTCCAAGCTTCGCGTAACCTAGTGAGGACAAAGTGGGTGGGCACCCAAATATACATATGTAATGGTGAGACTTAAGTGCCTCCTTTTCCTGTGTGACCTACCTGATATGCACAGGTAACTTCCAATGAATTTTGGATGCTGACTCTTGCTGAGTACCTGGTGTGCTGAGAAGGATGCTTTGCAGAGAAACATCTGTTTTTCTGGAATTTACCACCACTTAAGGAAGTTCTTCCCAGAGCGGACAGCATGTGTATGTAGCACTGGAGATCTTGTTACCTTCTTTTTAGATTTTTCTACCCAAGTTGCTTGATTTGATTTAGTGCTTACCAGCATTTTTTTTCTGGACAGTATATTTTCAGTGTTTTTCTCTGGTCTAGTTTGTGGTGGGGGAATCTCTTTGGAGAGAATCAGTAGAGTCCAGGATATTTGGAGGATTTAATCTAGAAGCACAGGGACAGCATTGTGTGATGGTCGTCACACGTATATGATGGTACTGCTTACTGGTATTGAAGAGGAAAAGTTACCTATGATTTCTCTCATTTAAACAAAAAAGATTCCCTCTTATCAGAACAACTATTAAGTAGCAGAAATGCACTCAAGAAGTGAAGGAGAGTGGTCAGGGTGAGAGGCAGTGCCATGCAGTGGATAGAGGGTTGCCTGAAGTGGAAGAGTTATGTTGCATCTATAACAACCAAGCAAAATCTCGGGGATTCAGAGTTTCTTTTGCTCTAAAAAGGTTACTTGAGTTTAGACAGCAAATATTTCTCTAATGGCTCACTTGAAAAAAGGACTCTGTATGTGTGTGCACGCGTGTGACATCTTTTAAGATGAACTACAAAAGTTACCTAAATTTAATGTCCCATTATAAATAAATAAATTCTAGCACATTCTGACTTATAGAAGAATTTCAGTTAAATTTGATGTCTGAAATTGTTCACACAAATCGATTTGGTAGATATTACCATGTTAATGGAACTTATTATTACTCAGCTAGATTAATTTATTAGATTTATTCCTACACTTTTACAACCTATAGATGTATTGAGACATGAGCCCACAGAATCAATACCAATTTCTTTTCTCATTTATGAATGGTCTTACTGGCGTCTGAAAATACTGTTACACTTGAGAGTATTTAACTGCAATTTATTTTGAAGCATATGCTCTGACAATTTAAAATTTTTCTTTGTTTTTTAATGACATTTTTTTTTATGTATGAGGGCTCTGTTTGAACAAAATGCCATGCATCAGGCATCAAACCAGTCATGACCATAGTCTAGTTATTTGGACTAGCTGGCAGTTTGTGTTTGTAAGATTAGGGCTCTGAGACCAGACCTAATCTCTGAGATGCATTTTGGCTGCTGGTTCTGTGTGGCAGGCCCAAAGTGGGAGAGGGAACAAAGGTACAAATGTAACTTACAACTACATTGCCTGCCAAATTGAGTATATTTCCATGTTTTCTTTTGAGGAGCAACCATGCATGCGTTTATTTTTCAGAAGCAGCAGTCCTTATCTGAAGAATAGTAGCAAAGACCAACTGAAATGGGTAACTGCTGTGGGGCTTGTTTACTTGCTTCCAGAGCATGAGCATCAGATGGGACTTGCTGAAAGCTTGTGGTGGCAAGTGAGAGAGACAGGGGCCAGAGTAAGTACAGGGGAAGAAAGCTATCTGGTCACCTCTGACCATGCTGTCAGTCCACAGGAGTGGACACAGCAGTGACAGCAGGGAGAGATCAGCCTTCAGTCAGTTCTAACAGTGGCATTTTTGTTCCCATCACAGCACCACTGGTGCTTGAATTTATCATCCTTCCTTGCTTTGAATGGACTAGGAATATTCTGTAGCTCTTAGGCAGAGAATTACAGGTTGACTTCAGCCCAACCTTAAAATTCGGTCCAATGTCTTTGTGGAGAAATATCCAGCTGTGCAAGTGCACAAAGGTAATCACAGAATTTTAGAATGGTTTGACCTTAAAGATCATCTAATTCTAAGGCTGCTACCTCCCACTAGATCAGGCTGTCCAAGGCCCTGTCCAACCTGGCCTTGAACACCTCCAGGGATGAGGCATCCATAACTTCCCTTGGCAACCTCTGCCAGTGCCTCACCACCCTCATGGTGAAGAATTGCCTCCTTATGTCTAGTCTATATCTTCCCACACCCTATTTATAGCCATTCCCCCTCATCCTATCACCACAAGCCTTTGTAAACAGTCCCTCCCAAGCTCTCTTGTAAGGCCCCCTTCAGGTACTGGAAGGTTGCTGTAAGATCTCCTTGGAGCTTTCTGTTCTCCAGGCAGAACAAGCCTGACTCTCTCAGCCTGACCTCATAGCAGAGGTGCTCCATCCCTCTGATCGTATTTGTAGCCCTTCTCTGGACCCATTCCAGTGGCTCCATATTCTCCTCATGTTGAGGATTCCAGAACCAGTACAGTACTCCAGATGGGACTGCACAAGAGTGATAGAGGGGCAGAATCACCTTCCTCAGCCTGCTGGCCACACTGCTTTTGATGCAGCCCAGGACACGGTTGGCCTTCTGGGCTATGAGCGCACATTGCCAGCTCATGTTGAGCTTCTCATCAACCAGCACCCCCAAGTCCTTCTCCACAGGGCTTCTCTCAGTCACATAGCGTTTCATTCAGTGAATGAATTTTTAGTCTGGACTTACTGTTGCTACTGTAGCTGCTGTTTGTGCACCACATGCACCACAGCATGCATAAAAAGACTAGTCAGTTGATATAGGGAAATTGAGGGGGGAAAAAACCCACCCCCAGAAGCATCATATATAGGTATGATGCAGAAGTAGGCGTCAGAGTTAGAAAGATGGGGAGCTGTTCTGTTAATACTGCCTGTTCAGGTGTGGGGTTTGGGACCAAAGCCAAAGCATGATGATTTGTGTCATCTTCACTGTGTTTAGTTAAGTTACAGGAGAGCTAGTAGATGAAGAACAGTTTGACCAACTCCTTACAATGAAGGTGGGTGGGGTGGGAATTTGGCTCTTATATTTCATGAGAAGGTTATATTGCAGTAGCAACAGAGAGGAAATACTGTGTTATGAAGGACTTGGGAAGAAGTTACACAGAATAGCTCCTGATTTACAGTTCAGGATTGGACACGAATTGGTTTTTCAGCCTTGGGCAAATCTCAACCTCCCTGGGTCTGATTCAGCACCTGTAAAATGGGAATAATTAAACTTAACTGCCTGGAAGAGTTGTTGATTAGTTAATGCTTGTAAAATGCTATACAGTGCTGTAAAATAGAGCACGGTGCTCTGAAGCATCTGGTCTGCAGTTACTGTAGTGCTTCTCTGTAACTTTATGGGCAAATGTTTGCCAAGAAACAAAATGACTAATGTGCACAGTACATGTAGGCTTTGAGAGATGAGGGGGTGGCATCTTTACAAAGGCATCTAGCTTTCCTGATGTACCTACTGTCAGAATACAAGAGGAGGTTTCCTGAAAGCACCAAAATCGGTGTTGGGTGAGTCTGGACTGCAGAGAGGGGTGAAAGAGCTCTGTGCTCCTGTTATAGTTGCTTGTTCTTACTCTCGTCCTGGTCCCCAGCCTCTTCCCTCTTTGTTGTGCTGGTAGAGCTTTGTGTGTGCTGGCATGGTTGATCACTTGATCCAGAAGGAAGAAAAATGAAAAAAAGGTTTCTGTGCTTGTTGGTTCCCATTTATAGATGGATCTTTTCTCTAATGTACTGTATCATATGGTGACACACACACTGACTAGAACGGTGAAGAGGCTGGTACACGGGTGAGAACATGTGTCTGAAGAGAAAGCGGAGCTGGGGCTGCTGAAGCTGTCCTGCCACAAATCATATTACCCAAACACAGAAGATATTGCCATCACTGGAGTTTGAAGGTGTGTTAGTGAGTTAGCCTTCTTTTCTGCCTCCTAAGACATGTTATGCTGATTTCATTGGAGATGCATATATGGTGGCGTAAAAGATCATTTGGTGAAGAGCTGATGCTGGTTGAAGCTAACCACACTGTGCGTGAAACTCTGCTAGTAAGGGGGAACTAGCTAAAGATGTGCTAGAGATAAGCCTGTAATAATTCCTGAGATTTTCATCTTGACACTATTATTTGGGATACTTAACAATGTTAATATATGGTACATTGTGGACAACGTGCATGCACACACATAATGATTTGGTTTAAGAGGAGACTGTAATAATAATAAGGTGGTGGGAGGAAACCATTTCCTAATCAGCCACTCCTGAATTAATACCTACAAGCTGTTAGGAGAGAGTAGAAAGTTACTAGATGTGTGAAGATTTACCCCTTCATTTTTTTCACAGAACTGGGTAAGATAAATGTGAGCTAAGGCTGAGGAACGAGTTTGTTCTTAAGTCAGTTTCATGAATTGGCAGAAGGAGGTCTCCCTTCTGTCTCTTCCCTGCTCCTGCCCAAATTGGCCCTTCCACTTTTGGTAAGATAGATCTGGTTCCTGTCACATCTCATAGTCAGCTGACTGAAATAGTAGACAGTTAACCTGGCTGAAAAGTGTTGTTGTAGTTGCTGGGTCCTTAGCTAACTTTTGATTAAACTACTACCTAGGCTGATGAAAGGAAGGAGCCTCTTAACAGGGAGGAGCAGGGGCAGAAGAGATGGAGAAAATTTGGATTAGAGGTAAAAGACGCTGAAAAGAAGGAAAGTACCCCTTTCTGTGGTCACAAGCTTTTTATTTGGCTCCGCTATGTTGTAATACAATGCCAAAGTCCTTAGCTTCCTGCTGCCCATACCATACTGCCTTCTTCCTTTATTGTGAACACCTAGTGCTGGTGTTCCTGAGAAGAATGGTGATGTCTCCAGGTGAGACCTGGTAGCAATCAACAGTTGGTAAAAAGTCAGCTGTCGCCAATTCCTCACTAAAATAGGAGTGATGTGATGTGATTGTACCCAGAGAGGAAAAAAAAAAGGCAGCTTGACAGCTGGTAGCAGGAGGCTGAATGGAGCTAGGGATAAAAAATGTGTGCTGCTAGGTCTGTAAGTACTTGCTGTGTGGTGTGTTGTTGGAGGTAGCAATGTGTTATAGCTCTAAATAGGACAACAATCCTTCTTATTATACCTTTTAATTATTTATTTTTGAGTAGGGCTGAGTGCAATGAGGATAAGGATGCGTGCAAAGCCTTAATATAAGCATACTATTTGTTTCCCTGTTGCTAGAAGGTGGAATGGAACGCTTATCCCTGATACTTTTTTTCCCACAGTAACTAAAATGGAGGTGCATGTTCAGCAGGTCTGAAATCATTCTATGTAGTGTGTGGTGCCACTGTGGGCTTTATGACTCACTTCTGCCTATCTGGCAAGGCTTGCAGTAGTTTCTCTGTTGCTGCTGATTTGAAAAATAGCAGTTGATCTGTGGTGGCTGAACTGGTTCGTCCCACTTTACATACAGGAAGGCTGTAAGCACATGCCATTATATGGTGCACTGTGAAAGGTGTTTTTATTTGGGTGATGTAACCTTGAAGGTCTGTTGCCATTCCCTGACCTCTACTGCTGTCTCTAGAGAAGAAGAGAACAGAAAGAATGTGCTTTCTTTCCCAAAAGCTGTGCCTTTGAGGGAGTGCTCTGATCAGGAGACCCATGGCTTCTGCTAAAGAAAGAATTTCTTAAGACTAAAGCATCATGCATTTGACCTTGGGATTAGTCCCACTGGAGCTCCTTCTGTGTTGGCAGATTGTGCTAACACAGAGAGACAGTTTTCTGGGAGTGTTTCTTTGTTAGTCATGGTTCCTGATGCAGCCTGTCTCGTTGTAGTCTGCTGTTGTACTGTCTCTGGTCAGTACTGGTTGCAGGAAGGTGCTGCACGGTCATTTCACACCACCTTCTCTCCTGCAGCAATTAAAGTTCTTGCATTTGGAGCACCAAAAACACAGGCAGACAGAAGTAAGGAGGGAGGTTTGTGTTGTGGATGACAATAAGCGTGTCACAGTGTGGTTATATACTATTCCTGAAAAGAAAGAAGGGGTTGATAAGTTCAGACAGAGAACATATACCACTGTTCAGTTCTTAATTTTGATCCTGTTGAAAAAAGATGAGATATTGACCTGTTATTTCTGTGAGCGGTGGTAGATGACCATGATCCTTCAAATGGAATTTTAGGATGTTTCATTTTGTCTCAAGTCTAAGAGGTTTTTTTCTGTCTATATAGAACTGAATGTGTCATTACTTACAGGTCTGGATGTTAATGTCAGTATATTTTTGGTGATTGTATTGAAAGCAGGTTTGGCTGTGGGACAGCTTTATTTTCCTTGCTTTCTGTTGCTGTTGTTTATACACTAATGCAGGAACTTTTCTGGTTCTTTATCTCCTGAATTATTGTCCAGCACAGACTTGGATTGTTTGCTGGGGCTGGTCTTGTTTTGGGAAGTTTAAGCTATTAGTTTTGCCATGCTTCTACTTCCAGCTAAAGGTTTTAACAGATTGTAAGTAGCTCTGGTTGGTATCTAATTGATAGGAAAAAAATATTCCTTATGTAACATGAGGAAGTTGAGCCATCATGTTCAGACTGGGAAAGTCTCTATTAGTAGGAGTGCAGGGGCTGTTGATACCTATATATATATATATACACACACACATATATATATTTAATGTATATAAAGAAAAGAAGCCTCAGTCAAACAACAAAGTGCTATAGGGCACTATACAGTAGTTTGTGGTTTGATACCAAAATGAGTGAGCAGGAAGCCAGAGCTTCCAGATAAATTCTTCCAGTGTCTGAATCCAAGTTACTGGGAGTAGAGAGCTGCAACACAGCAAAAATCTCCATTTCAATTTTTCTTTCTGTGTCTATATATGCTTCTGTGGGAAATAAATTGTTAGGGGTGGCGGAAGGACCTGTTTCTTTGCCTTTTGGATGTTCCAAATGATTATGGCTCTGTACTGATTTCAAGGAGGCAGAGATTGCCATGTGGATTGCAGTGAACTACGTTACACTGTAAGTACAGCATAAACATATTGGCTGTTTTTGTAAATACAATAATGGTGAGGTATTGAAAGTGGGAGAAATAGATGTACATCTCTTTTAATGAAAGACTGATGAAATGAATGAAGAAAATAAAATTGCAGCAAAGGAAGAAGTGGTGCATTGGTTCTTAAGATGAATTCCCACATGGATTCCAAAATACACAGTACCTCCCTGTATGTCCAACATTTCCCCTTTTCTTCTTCCTCTATGTGCAGGCAGCCTCCAAAGCTGTAGCAGCACCATAGTTGCAGGATTTCCTGTATAGAAAAGAAGAATACTGGTAGAGTCCCACATCCCCAGTGAAGAGGGTCTATTATAAAGGATTAATTGCGTCCAAACAATACAACCCCTCGAGGATCCTGTTACCCTTTTGAGATGTGTGGGTAAGAGGGCACACTGTAGTCCCTGTGTCCCAGCCCAAGTGCATGTGGTGTGGTGCCCTGGTTGCCATAGCAGTTAATCACCGCTTTTAAGGACTGATATCCTCTATAAATCCCTGTAAATTGCCTAGAACACTAGTTAAAACTGCTGCTTAGGCACCTTTCTATTTGATTTTACCCTGGAAGGTGGGGTGGTGGGGGGATTGTCTTCCTGCTGATGAAAAAACTCATAGGTATATACTAGGTATATACTGTCAGGTTGGCTTTGGCTTGCTGAGACACAGGGAACTTTTTGTGAACGGCTGCGAAGTAGATGGGGATGTGGTGGCTTCCAGCTCTGTGCATGTAGTCTTCACATGACTAGTAGATCGTGCGTGCCTGGGAAACATAACAAGCATAGTCTTTGAGAGGTGCACATGGATTTTACTATTGGAAGGTTTACACCAGACAATTAAAGTGCGTGTTTTGGTTCTCTGTGTGCCTTAAAAAAGAACAGGTGGGAATTACTATGCTAGTTGTATCAATTCATGTAGCTGCTGGAAATGAAAAACAGCTACTGTAAGACAGTATTATATATGTTGGGCTGTTTACATAGGTAATGGAAGAGAATAAGAGTTGTTTACTATGTAATTCTTCCAGAAATGTGAACAGTGGTGAACAGAAATTCTTCTTGAAAGTCTTCCTGTAGGTTAAAGCTCCATTCATTTGAAAAGCAGTCTTAATTTCCTCAGTGCAGTAAAAACAAACCTACAAAAACCAACCCTCCGGAAAGGAAACAAAGCTGAAAGGATAAGTTATCAAATGCATAATATTCCTTTTTAGCCCTAGACAAAAGGATAGGTATGTTTCAGCACAGTCTTTTTTAATGTCACCTTGATACATACTTATTCATACACACAATGTATGTGCATGGAAATATGCAATTACTTATACTGGAGATAGTGGGTGAGATGTTGGCGTTCTTTGGTGTGCTAGGTCAGAGTCAAACCTTGTGCTAAAACTTTGATGGTTTTGATTATTAGTATTCTTAATAGCTATACACATTCAGAGCACGATACATAGCTTTAATTTGGGTGATTATTTTAGTCCCAGTATTCACAAACACATGAGTATACAATTTAGAGGACTACAGCAACATACTACTGGCTTGCTGTGTTTTAAAACTTTCAGCACTTCAGGAACGTCAGGTAATCTGTGACAGAAAAAATATAGACGTTTTTCGTTTTATGTATGGGAATCTAGCATGATCTTTCAAGATTGGTCAGGCTGGAGCAATTAGAGGAGAAATAATCAAAATAGACTCAATCCACAGTGTCTGTGGCTTTGCAGCTATTGCCTCTCTCTCTTGTCTAATAACTTTAAACTGAAAGTATGCAATATTGCTGTTTATGGACTGTATGCTGATGTCTTGTTTGTTCAGTTTGTATCCCCCAGGATGTGCCTTCCTGCGGAGAAGAATAAGAACCAGTCAAATAAAGAGCATTCCCCTCTCTTCCTTCCTTCCTTTTGCGGAAGCCTGCGGAAATCCCTTTCCCAAGTCTACATGGGTTTTGCTCAGCAGAAGCTTGCAAAAGGCCCTGAGGGAGATGGTGATATCAGGGTAGTACTGATTCTTCTTGCTAACAGTCCCAGAACAATTAGTCAGAGAAAGTGATGTCCTCTTGCTTTGTCTTCACACAGTCAGAGATCTGTCTTGACATCTGGATTGAGAGGGCTTGCAGGGGATGAGAGACAAAATGGTTTTCAGTTCTGGCTGTATTTGTAGTGGCTTTTCATCCAGGATAATTCTGATGATCATGCAGCAGAATAAGGATTTGAACTTGGGTATGCCCACATCCATGCTGCTGCCAGAACTACCAGACTGCAGCTTCGTACCCTGTTCTTCCAAGAAACTTTGTTTAAGCCAGAATTTTGTTCCCTCCCCCAATTCAACGTTTTCTTTCTTGCTTTTTTTTCGTGTAATGCAATACAATTTTATGATGTTATTTTTGCTTCACAGAATATATTCCAGGCAGCTCTGTGTACATGAGCAGCACTTGTCTGAAATATACCAGTGTGATTATGCACATTCCAGTGTTGTGTAGTGCATTGTATTCAGCAGTCATTCTGTCCTGAAAACTTCCTTTCATCCTTGTCCATATGTTGCAGTGCCAGAACTACCCTCTGTGGAAACAGTGGCCCTGGTTCTTGGAGCTGCTTTTAGGTGAAACTCCCCCAGGTCCGCCTGAGCTGTGCCAGGGGTGGGAGTGAATGGTGCGGCTGGTGAGTTGGGTCTTACAAGAGCGGCCCATCCCTGTGTTTTTCCTTCTAAAAGCCTCTGGATCTTTCCACCTGCAGGCCACCAGCCAGTTGACAGGAACCACCATAGTGCACTGCAGGAGCCGTAGTCCTGCACCACTCACACAGGAGTGCTATTGCACTGTGTCCCTTAGTATTGTGCCTGTTCCACATGCCCTAGAACCTGTGCTGAAAAGCTATTTTATTTTGGTTTTATTTTTGTATTTTTAGTGCTCTGCTTTTGTTAAGCTTTAGTCGGTTGTCACTTTTCCTCTGTTCCCTATGTTGCTGTTGTTCCATTCACCCCATCACCTGCAGCATCCCCTTCTTTCTTCTCCTCAGCTTGATTGCCTCTTCTTCTTGCCCTTCCCAGAAAGACGACATTCTTAGGCAAGGGTCAAATGCTCAGGGCTCTTGATGAAAGTAACTCAGGGTTTTGAGACTGAAATAGCACAGCTGTTTTTTTGCTCCTGCTGAGAGGAATCACTAGCCTATATCCTCTCCTCTGACTTCTGTGGGCTCTTATGGAGGTATTTGTCTCTGCTTAGACATATGTACCCTTGAAGGGACTTTGAGGAGCAGAAGTGAGGTGGATCTCTTTTCTCATGGCTTTATTTTAACTGGCATATCTCACAGAAAGAATGTGTCTGACAGGTGTAAATACAAACTCACCTTAGGGCTTGATTTCTGTGGTTAAGATTGTTCAATGTGACAATAACCATTTGATTGGAAATGTCTTTGTGGCATCATCTTCTCTGTCACCATGTACAGGTCATTGAGTTTCCGCTCTGGCATCTTGCTTTGGTAAGGGCTTTGCATCTTCCAGTTGCACACAAAATCATATGCAGCACAGTATTCCCTCTGGTGGAAGAGCACTTCTGACTGATTTCACGTATATTCTTGTATGTTGTCTTTAGCTGCCAAAATTAATACTGGAGTGGGCTAATTACAACATAGTGGTATGAACATAGAACAAAACCTCTTTAGTTTTAACCCACATTCTGACATGCTGTCCCAGCCCCTTAAGCAAGTAATTTCCCTGGTTTGCTTCTAGTTTTTCCCTCTTGGATGCAAAAGCCAGCCCCACATCAGGAGACTTGGACTGTTTAATGATAAAACAGTAAAGATATGTATAAATGTTTCTAATTTTTATTGGAAATGTAGGCTGCCAAAGAAGAGGAGCAGCCATAGTGAAGGAGAGAAAGAGGTTATAAAGGCCATGGCACAGCTATGGAAGAGACTCATTCGTCACTTACTGCAGTTTGAGAAAACATAGAAGAGCAATGTAATTGGGAAACTGTTGAATTGTGTGTGATATTGGCAGAGTTCTCTATTAGTTTCATTTTGGTAATGCTCTCTTTCTTGCCAATAGAATAGTCTCTGTAAATAAACTGCCTCCTCATTTACTTGCATGATTACATACAATTATCCTTTGACTGTTATGACTTTTTAAAATGAATATTGAGCTAAGGCTAGTAGATATTCTAGGTTGCAACTGAAATACTTTACTGCTTTAAGGGACCACATAAATGCATGTATTTCAGCCCTGAAATGGGGTAGACTACTAGACAACCTAATTGCCTTCCTTCAGTTTTCTTACTATTGGGATCTCTTGTCACAATGCAAATAGTCCTTGACAGTTTTAAATAGGCTGTGCCTTCTTAACACAGGTAAAATTGGGAGTTAGTCAAGAATACTATGAACACAGTACTTGTAGAGCTTTTGTGTATGTTTCTTTGCCTGCTTTGCCTGTCCACATCCTCCTTAACTTAAGGAAACTTCCATTCCATATCTCGGTTCTGTGTCTCCAAGACTCTAGCATATTGAATACTTAAGTGATAGAACACAAGTTTTTCCCTGTCAGAGGCAGAATAGCCATCTACAAATGCAGTAGTTTGCATGTGACGTAGTAGCCTGATATATGCATACATAAGCCCAGACAAGCAAGATTTTGAGATTCAGAGCCTTCTCTTCTCCAAGCTGAACAACCCCAAATCTCTCAGCCTGTCCTCATAGCAGAGGTGGTCCAGCCCTCTGATCAGCTTGTTGGTCCTCTGGACCCATTCCAACAATTACATATCCTTATGTTGAGGATTCTAGATCTGGACACAGTATTCCAGATGGGGTCTCACAAGAGAGGAATAGAGGGGCAGAATCATGTCCCTTGACCTACTGGCTACACTTCTTTTGATGCAGCCCAGGACATGGTTGGCCTTTTGTGCTGTCAACATGCATTGCAGGCTCCTGTTGCGCTTTTTGTCAATGAGCACCCATAAGTCCTTCTCTGCAGGGCTACTCTCAATCATGTCATCCCCCACCCTGTCCTGAAACTGAGGATTGCCCTGACCCAAGTGACCTTGCACTTGCCCTTTTTGAACCGCATGATGTTCACACAGGCGTGATTTTCTAGCTAGTCCAAGTCCTTCTGGAATGTTGTATGGTGTCTGAAGGAGATAAAGAAATTTATATGTATCTAATTCTCAAGTGGCGTGGCATGCTTCTGAAAATGAACTTCAACACAAAACTTGCCTGTTCATCCTAGGCTATAGTCATAAGCTTAATACAAGATTTATTAACTTCCTAAATAAGACATTACTTATCCACGTGTTGAATTCTGCTGACTGACTCAGGTTAAAGATTAGCTCTGAAATGCGTTGAAGGAGATCTGTACCTCCAGTATGTCAAAGATTGATTTAGCCCCGAAAAGCTCACAAGTTTTTAATCAAATATTCTCCTTGTTGTCTTGGCTAAGAGTTTTTGTGTTATCATCTTTTTCAGTTGAGCTCTAGCTCTATGTTGTCTTGCAAAGTGCTCTTAGAAAAGACATTATATTCATCTTGGGATAGGAAGGCCAAAGGATGTGAAAGAATGTGTACTAGGTAATCTGTATGTGCCACCGATTTTTATTTTTAAGGGGCAAAATCTGAAAGTCTGTCTTTTTTTCTGTGATGTAGTAGAAGGCATGTGGGACATCTTGAAAAATCACAGAATCTTTAGGTTGGGAAAGACCCCCAGGATCATGGAGTCCAATTGTTCCTATCAATCACTAAACCACACCCCTCAGCACCTCATCCACCCATCTCTTAAATACCTTCAGTGATGGGGACTCCACCACTTCCCTGGGCAGCCTCTGCCAGTGCCCAGTGACCCTTTTCATGAAAAATCTTTCTGATGTCCAGCCTGAACTTCCCCTGGCAGAGCTTGAGGCCATTCCCTCTTGTCCTGTCCCCTGTCACTTGGGAGAAGAGGCCAGCACCCTCCTCTCTACAACCTCCTTTCAGGTAGTTATAGAGAGCGATATTGTCTCACCTTAGCCACCTCTTCCTAAGGCTAAACAACCCCAGCTCTCTCAGCCGCTTCTCATGTTCTCCTGCCCCTTCACCAGCTTCGTCGCTCATCTCTGGACTCACTCCAGAGCCTCAACATCCTTCTTGTGGTGAGGGGCCCAGGAGGGGCCCTGAACACAGGATTCAAGGAGCAGTCTCACCAGTGCTGAGTACAGAGGGAGAAGAACCTCCCTGGACCTGCTGGTCACACCGTTTCTGATCCAAGCCAGGATGCCATTGGCCTTCTTGGCCACCTGGGCACACTGCACTGCTGACTCATGTTCAGTCACTGTCAACCAACACCCCCCAGGTCCTTCTCCTCCAGGCAGCTTTCTAGACAGACTTCTCCTAGTGTGTAGCTCTGCATAGGGTTGTTGTGCCCCATGTGCAGGACCCGGCATTTGGCCGTGTTAAACCTCATACCACTGGACTCTGCCCAGCGGACCAGCCTGTTTAGGTCCCTTTGCAGAGCCTCCCTACCCTGCAGCAGATCAATACTTCCACACAGCTTTGTGTCATCTGCAAACTTGCTAAGTGTACACTCAATGCCTTCATCCAGGTCATTGATGAAGACATTGAACAGGGCTAGACCCAGCACTGAGCCCTGGGGAACCCCACTTGTCACTGGCCTCCAGCTGGACTTAACACCATTTCCCACCACTCTCTGGGCCCGGCCATCCAACCAGTTGTCTACCCAGGAGAGTGTGTGCCTGTCCAGGCCAGAGGCTGACAGTTTCCGTAGCAGAATGCTGTGAGAAACTGTGTCAAAGGCTTTACTGAAGTCCAAGAAGATACATCCACAGCATTTTCCTCATCCAGTAGGCAAGTCACTTTGTCACAGAAGGCGATCAGTATGGTTTGGCAAGACCTGCCTTTCATCACCCCATGTTGACTGGGCCTGATCACCCAGTTCTCTTGCATGTGCTTCATGATAGCATTTAAGAGGACCTAATTAGGACTAGTGGGATAGATACAAAAGCTGAATAACAGAAAACAAGGCTTGATGGAGATACCTGTTTGGATATGGATTAATCTTACATGGGAAAAGAGGTATCATCCAAACTAAACTTTAGAAAGCCCTCTCAAACCCACATGGAGGAAATTGTTCTTTGCTGTTGGGAGGAAGAAGGAAGCACAGATGATATAAAACTATGTGATGGGTTTTTTTGAGCTTTTTGTCAAAGCTTCAATTTCAGAGTTATCTAAGAAGGGGATAAAAGATTTACATTTAGAACTGAGGCTTGTTTTATCACTACAGTGTGCAGTTTTCTGATTATTTCCCTTGATGCAGGGGTATAACCTGTTATGGGCATCCTTCTTATGTATGGGCAGGTACAAGACCCTGAGCAGCGGGCTCTGACTGTGCCCTCGCAGAACCCGCCACGCCGTTCTCCTCCAAGCAGTCAGAGCAGCATCCCAGACCTTGATTGGTATCCCCCTGCGGGTGTTTCCCATGAAAGAAGGAGACCAGCAGCATCCTTGGTGGCTGCCACTGGGTGGGAGAGCATGCATGAGACTGGGCACAGCTATAGCTCCCACTTGTTTGATGTGCTCCTGGGCTGCTTTGTGCAGTGCAGCCTTCTGGTCCTCTTCTTTGTGGCACCTAAACTGTTATTAAAGCCTCAATGAGTGTCCCTCCACTAGGCAACGGGGGAACAACGCCTGGAATCTGCTCAGTTCATTGATAAAACCTGCATGTGAAAGAATGATGATGCCTTTGTGCGAGTGCATCCAGGCCTCTGCAACAGACTGGCCACCGCCAAATTTGGCTGCTCGAGCCCTCTGTCGCTTAATCCGGGCTGCTGGGAAGTTGCCTCTTGGGACCTGAGGCTTTAAATCTCTTGTGTTAAAATAACATATCGCCACAGATTGTTGCATGAACCTGGGGGCCCTAATGACTTTTCCATAGAACTGTGAGCATTTGCAAGAAGAAACGTAGCTGAGACCTGCTGCATGAAGAGGGGAAGTGACATTTTTTTGCAGGCTGTTTTGCAAGATTAAAAAAAATAACCCAAACTGCAAGATGATGGTGCCACTCACCCCTGAAAGGTGAATGTGAAACAATGGCTAAATAATATATAAACCACACGTGAAGTATATATAGAACAAATATCGCATCTAGAGTAAACAGATGAAATTCCTTTGAGTTAGTGGCAGAGTACGACTGGCTTGAGGTGGTGCTGTTTCTGCTCTAATTCTTATAGAGCCCCCAGTCACACTCGGAGGCTGTGAATGAGTGGAATTTTTCTTCTAAAGTAGATAATCCAACTGCTTGGTTGTGAATGGGGAATGGCATGTCAAATTACCACATGGAGTCTGAGCACATAATGATTTTCTGAGATTTGCAAGTAGAACTGTTTAATTGGTTTGTGATTTAAAATGAATTTTAAATTTTGCTCTTTTGAGAATTCTCTGACTGCTTTTTCATGAGCTAAGCAGAAAAATAATGCAGAGCTCGCACCTTTTTCTTAATTTTTTTCCCCCTCTCTGCTGTAGTGGGTGAAAGCATGTTCCTTTCTTTGACCTTCAGTGACCTGATGCTGGTGGATAGAGGTTTGAGAAGTTTTCCTTGTAGCCATTTTTTGTTATTGTAGATAACAAACTCTTTTCATGATGAAAAAGAAGAAAAAATTTGTTCCCCGAAGGTTAACCAGACTCAAAAAGGGGAAAAAGGAAAAAGAGAAAGGGAAACTTCTATTCTGTATTTTGGCTGCCTCGCTATGCCAGCCACAATGCAGCTATCTGTCTCGGTACAAACATTGTGGTTTTCACCTAAGCAGGCTCAGCTACCTGAAGTAAGTTAATTGCAATCAGAAGCCCGAGTTATTTCTATGAACTGGAACGTGAATAATTTTCATTGATAAACTGCCAGTGCACTTTATTTCTCTATTTATTTATTTATTTGGGTTATCTGCTTATTTATGTATTTGGGTTGGAAGGGACCTTGAAGGTCATCTAGTTCCAGCCTCCCCCCTGCCTCCCACTATGAGTAAGAACACCTTCCATTAGATTGGGTTGCTCAAAGCCTCATCCAGTCTGGTCTAAAACACCTCCAGGGATTGGAGTTCCATGACTTCTCTGGGCAACCTGTTCCAGAACCTTGCCACCCTCACAGTAAAGTTTTCTTCCCAATAGCCAATATAAATTTGCCCTCTCATAACTTAATATGTGTGTTTCCAAAATTTAAGAAACTTATCCTGACCTATGGGAAAGTCACAGATCTCAGTTTTGCATCCTTCCGTATTCTCTGTGTGAGCACTTGAGCAGCAGTATGTATTTTGCAAAATGGGGCTTAGACTCCTAAATGACTTCTGCTATTTCCACGGTTTTTTTTCGCTTGTGCTTCAATTCTCAACAAATGTTCCCAGTTTTCATGTATATAAGGTTAAATTTAATAGTAAAACCATGTACAGAGAACAGTTTTACTTGTAATGTAGATCAGGGCTTGTTTTGCCTGACACTGGCTGTTTCTGGACTGGATCTTTGGTTACACATGTTGTCTCTGTTGCTAGTGGAGGAAGAGAGACTCACCCAGAGAATAACTTGTCCTGTCTTAAAATGAGTCTTTGTCATCTGAATGTGCCTTTTCTTCTCTGTCAAGGAAAAGTGGATAGAAGTGATCTCACAGGTAGGGTTTTGATGGCTTAAGTTAGGTGGGATGGATTGTACTCCTAAATTAATATTAATATGTTGCATTCTTTGTCTTGTTGAGGGAATCAAAATCCTTGCCAGTCATTGACTGTCTGCCTGCTCCCCAAACCCTACACAAGGAAAACTTTTATGTTATGTAGAAGAGCACTACATTTAAATGAAAGTACACACGTCTATCTGGGAGTGCTTGGGTGGTGGCCAGAACAAGATTTCTAATGCTATGTTGTAGTGGCTGGAATATGGTCTCTTCTGTTCTTTTTGAATTGGGGAAACGCACCTTGTTTGCTTTAGTAGGAGTAGGAAAACGTGGAATAGTGCTGGCTAGAGCACAGGATAGGAGAGAGAAGATTCATATGTTTTTAAAACATTTTAATTGATTTTAACGCCTTGATTTTAATGGCAGCATTTAAAAGCCTTTTCGTAAATAATCTCCTCAGTACAGACATTTATTTGGAGAAGAACCATCTCCATTAGAGATTTTTAAATGACAGTACTTCACACTATAGGTAAATCAACTAAATGGCCTTCTAAATACCCATTGATTTTCTTCTTCCAGCCCCTGTACTTCTGCTATATTTCACGCTGCCATGCTGTGTGATAATACTGGCTATTGCACAGCTAATACAGTCTTACAACTCTGAACAGCTGCAATAAAACAATCCCATGTTTTACCTCATATGTGGAGATGGTGTTGGAATGATCCTCATCTGGATGATGCGAGGACAGTTTTGCAGCATTGACACTGACGTCTGAACAGTTGGGCAAAGCTGTCAAACGTAATCCTTGTTGCTAATATGTAATTTAAACCCTTAGCTTTAACTTCTATCTCTTTAGCATAATTTTAGGTGAGGATCTGTGTTATGGAGAAGCAGCAGCCAGTACTACACTTGGGTCATTTAATAATTAGTGTAACTTTAATGAAGGCTTCATATCAGCAGAGCTCTTTATGGCTTTCAGTGACAACTTAACACTGAATAGGCATTGAGGCTGAAGAACAGTATATACTTGCTTTATGAAAACTTCCTCTAATTTGGCTGAGTGTTACACTTCTGAAAAAACCCTCACAAATTGCATACAGATGTCCTATAATACAGCTTGTGCTTGACAACACAGCAGACTTCAAATATTCCTCTAATAAGGCACACATCATAGAATTACCAGGTTGGAAGAGACCCACCGGATCATCGAGTCCAGTATCTCCTACTACAATTGCATAACTTTGCCATGCCCCCACCAAACAGGGCATGAGGAGAGTATCTTCTTTCTTCCACTTGCTTTTGCTTTCCACCACTTAAAATGATGGTTGACATCAGGGAAGAGGTAATACAGAGTATACATAGCCCATGGTAACCAATAGATACCATGTCCTAAATTATCTCCACTGTTAACATATTAATGAATCATCACCATTGGATAACGCCATGTTGATATCAGTTTGCTGTGTCATAGATGCCTAGTATCTAATCATTGAGATGCAGTCTTCTTCCTAGGGAATGTTTCAAGTTCCCAAACCCCATTTAATTCAGGCAGAGCATGGGTCACTTTTAAGCCCTCAAAATAATGTGGGTTTTGACTGTCACCTGAAACCCTCAGAAATGTGTGTCCTACCAAGGATTTTGGAGCCCTGTAAATATATGCCTGTCTGTAGGAACAAGACTTGAGTTTGGGAAATCTAATTTGCAATTGTGGTACTACAAATGTCAGCATTCAGATTTCCCATGGAAAAGTAAAAGGTGTTTTTAATGATGAAGATGATAACATTTTCTGTAGTGTGATAGTACCATCCTTTGGCCTGCTAGTGTAAAGCAGTAACTTGCAAATAAGCTGCAAAGTTGCATAAAGATCATGGTTGTTGTATAAAATAACTAGATAAAATGAATTCTGCTTCTAGAAAAATACCTCGGTGACTTTGCAGTAATGCTCAGCTACTGCCTGCTAAATCTTAGTTAAATCAAAATTGACATACTCAATTATAAAACTATATATTTGAGACGGGAAGGACCTCCCTTGTTTTCAGCTACAGTAACACAGCTAAAAATAACAAGGGTTTGTTATCTGGCCAAATACAATTAGGAAAAGATTTGCTAATAGTTTAATGTTCCTACAAGACAAAAGGATATGCACAACTTCTGAAGGAATATAAACCATGCAATTGATAAGTCAAGCTGATCAAATGAATTCTGTCAGTCAGTAGAGGGGAGGTGGGTTCTCCTGCTCTCTGATACTGTAGTGGCTGTAAACATTGATGGCTGAAACAAAAACATTGAAACTGCCTGTGCAAAATGTGACATGTTTCAGGGCTGGGAATAATTATCTTTTTTGATCTAGAGTATTCTTGAGTTCTGTGGACTCTCTTTATGTCCCAATACAAGTTTTCCTGGTTTACAAGTGGGATTTTCTTTAATCTTTGACTTGGAGACAACAGCCCTCTCTCTCCTCCTCCCCCACTGTGACCCCACCAACAAAAAAACAACTGCTAAAACCCCCAAACATTACATTTGGTGAACAAGTGTAAAGCTTCGTTTAAAATTTTGCACAGTGATCCCATAAAACATAGTTCTTATCATACCTACCAAAATATTAAAAGCAACAGCTTCTATCTTGATCAATATTGAATACTATTTAGCTTCCAAAGAGGCTTGCTCATACCAACAGCATTGGAACATTCCCTTGGTTTGGCTCGTTCTCTCATGTGGCATCTGTGTTGCATGTTTTGAGGAAGGAAACGTAACAGATCAGACTCTTCATACATTATCTAAGTATCCTAAGTAGAAAGTGGCTAAGTATCCTAAGTAAATAGTGACTCTACAGACCATATGATGTAAAATTTTCTGAAAAGGAAGTTGTTGTATCAAGAAAAACTTTTCTGTGAAGGGAATAACTAGTGAACTGTAGACACCTGGATGTACTCGGTAAATGACTAAACGTATCTCTGTGCCTGAATGCAAGTTTTGAGTATTGTAAAGATGACAAAGCAAGTCTAAATAATCCAGTGTATCACTCTGGGGATCAGCATTCCCTCAAGGAAATTTTGCAAGATGAAACTGGCTGCTGCTTTGATCTGCGCTGCACATGTATATGTTCTGAAATGTCTTTTCCAAGCTCATCTGCCCATGTGGCAAGCAGGTGTGGCTTTGAACTTACACCTCTGCTCTTTATGTCTCTTATTTTCAACACTTGTGAATCAGCAGGTGGGTCAAAGTTTATGAGTCGCATCTGCGAGGCTTCAGTGCTGGTGTATGAGGCCCAATTCCTGACCAAAAAAAAAAAAAAAAAAAATCCCTACCCTAGCGCTGTTCAGGAGAGCCATCAGTGCCTGGAAGCTGCAGTGGGAGACAAACATTTGATGCTGTAATGTGAGCAGGTTTGCACTGGTATAGGTGGAGCAAACCAGTAGCTAAGCACCTGTAAAACTGTTGTGGGCAGCATCCCTAGGGAAAAGCAGTGAAGTAACTGAGTGGCCAGAGCCTCTGATACTAGATGAAGATGGGCAATGGTTTATATTGGATTCTGGATCTGATTTATACTTGCAATTTAAAATAACTTTGCTACAGCTGCTTATTTTTGCCTTTTTTTTTTTAATTTTTTCCCCCCTCTCTCTCCACATCTTTAAGGGCTACATAGGAGAACAGAGATTCTTTTTACTGAAATTGGCAGCACCCTTTTATTTTTAAAGCTTTCTACGTGATTTTCCACAACAACCACAGTGGTAGTTTCCAGCTGACTTTCACGTGAACTGGACAGAAGCAGGAAGAAATTCTGTCTCTGGCATTTATAGTTGATTTCTTGGCATGGGAAAATGAGAGACCATGCAGACCAAGAACACAGGCAGTATTTCTTGAGATGAGTTTGAACAGCAGCAGCATCTGATGAAGTGGAAAAATGAGCTTTTCTGTTTCAAAGGTTTCATATTTTCTAGGGCAAGGCAGGAAGTGTTCTCTTCCAGAGGGAAAGGAAATCGGAGGGAGGCTGATGAATTGATATGCATGCTGACAGAGGAATAAAAGGCAAATAACACTTCTAAGAACTATTATAAACCCCAAAGTATATCTTCGTAGAATTTTTTAGTGGTAGAAGTGATTTGCTGTGGTTTTGATGCTATGAAAATATAATAGATAACTGCATCAACATCAGTTGTAATCTGAAAGGACAGTTGTTTCTTCCTATGTTTAATTTTGTGTTTTGTTCCAGAGAAGATAGACTTTGAGCTTTTTAAGCAAGGACTGTGTGTGCAGGAAGCATTTGCCTTATTGCAGTAAGTATCAGTAATAAATATAATATTACTAGAAACCTTTTATGAACTGGATGTTTCTTTGCCTACCCTGTATCCTTCTACTGTTCCTTCGTCCTGTGAATTCTCCAAAACCATACTTTGCTGTTGCCAAATTAATGCTGAGTACCGTTACTTAGTATTAAAGATGCTAGGTGCTGAGGTTGCTTGGTCTGTAGCTAACACATGCCTTCAGGCTACTACACATACTGGGACACTGGGATTATCAGCCTGCGCTAATTGGGAGTGGTGTTTTTTTACTAGTTGATACCTTTTCTGGATAGTTGGCCTTTTCATAAAAAACCTGTTTGCTTAGGTATACAGGAGCATTGGCTCCCTGGGTTAGGAGCTAATTATAAAGTGCCCCACAGTTCCCTTTCAAAGCAGGATGAATTTAAAAGGGCTTTTATTATGTTCTGTTTTTTGTGCAAGGTAAGAATTTGAAGTTCTCTTAGCTTCAGGAGCACCTGAAGAGAATTGCAGAGGCAGCATAGCCAGTGTTGTGGGGCAGGCAGCGGGAAGGGGTGCTGGTCCCATCAGCCAGATAGGACTCTGGGGCAGGAACTGGGTTTTCTTATTTTTCTTGTGCTTTTCAGGTTTTGTTCATTGTGATCATAATGCCACAGGGATCAGCAACAGTCTTTTCCTTAGCTTCTGCAGGGGGTGGGTCAGGTGCAGTGTGACTTGCTTTTCCAGTGGTGACTGCAGCCAGGAAGAAGTGATTCTGCACCTGCCGTCCAATCAGGACAAGTTGCAAGAGCTGGGTCAATCACGTAGGCTCTTATTTTGTCAGAGAAACCCACATGAGAGAAGCTTGTCCAGAGGTAGACGAGGAGAACCTTCCCTGGGGGTCATCCCTGCTGAGCAGTAGGATGTGGAGGCAATGTGAGGCATCGTGTTCAGTCTGAATTTTCTTTCAAATGTTGTACTTTTTGGTTGTCTGTGAACTTTTGCTCTTGATCCACTTTCCATGTGTTCTTTTTCTACCTTTGTCCCTGGCTCTCTACATTTCCCTGGGTTCTCTGTTTTTTCCTAGCATTCTTCTTGACGAACTCAACTTCATGCTTATTTTCTCTCCTTTCAATTAACGAATTTCTCATGATTTTTTTACTCACACTCCTACATGTCTCTCTTAGCTTTACCAAAACCAAGCTGTCTTAAGAAGAAAAATAATGTTCTAAGCAAAAAAACAATGAACAATCTGTCTCTCTTTTTACATCTTTCATGGTGTAGATTTTCTGTAACTGCAGCACATTTAAAATGCACAAAGGTATTCTAAACTACATGTTCTGCATTTGAAGCATGTAGCTTCAAATAGAAAAATGATTTATGTATTTATCTGGATGATAATATAATCCCTGTCCACCTGGGAACATTCAGAGGCCACCATCAACATCTAGAGCTGTCTCCCAGCTTGTACTCCTCTGTTGTATTAAGAAAGACTGATAATACTTTTGATCATTTGCATGAAGTGGTGTTACTCAAGATTTTGTAAATTATGCATTTGATGGAAAAGTTTCTGGAGGAGGATCTCTCTGTATGTATGTAGAACATCACTGAAATTCTCTTTTGAAAGTACCCTCGAGCGCGCGCACACACACACACACACACACACACACACACACACACACACACTTGACACAATTTTCCCTATAGGGAGAAAAACCAAAAAAAAAGAGTGAATATTGCTGAATGCAGCTTAAGGGCAACAGGATGCATCTCAGAGTAATTACTGAAGCTGGAGGTACAGTAAGGTGTTGTACAAACCATCAAATGAAGCTGATTTATGTTGATATAAGTTGCTTTTGGGCCTCAGACATTATTTTAATCTGGTGGTGAAAATGATTTACTAAGTATGTATCCTCCTAGAGTTTCCTTCGGTTTGACCTTTTCTCTTACTACCAAAACGTTTCAATGATGCATATTTCAAATACATGTCAACTTTCTGTTAAAAGCTGTAGTGAGAAGGAGAAGCAATAGATTTTACAAGAGAACATATTTATATAGCTTATGTCTTGCAGTTATGGGAATTTATTGTATATGCTATTTTTTTTCTTGTATTTTATAGTCTTATTTGGATGAAAAAAAGATGGAGAAATGCAGCTTATATCTATATGGAGAGAGGCATAAAAGTCTGTAGTCAATGGAGATCTGATTTTAGCTCCTTTTCTCTGCAGTGGGGTCATCTTTTTACAGACTGACCTTGGTTTTAAAAACAGTGAGAACAGTCTAACATTAGATGAAGCCTCAAATTTTCATATAAACTCTTTCAAGTCATCAATATCTTTGTCCGCTGTTTTTTTTCTTTCTCTATGTAGTAGAGGTACAGCTTATCCTTTACAAAGCAGCTAGTTCTCAAACAGTTTTAAGACTTGTCTTAAGTTTTCCTAACTCACAGTCTTAGAGTGCTGATGTATTTGTAATTTTAATTTGATCTGTAAAGTAAAATTCTTCCATTAAACTGCAAATTAACTTTTCTGTGGTATAAATTTGCCTTGTTATGCAGTCACATTTTGCAAATTTTAGGTCTGGCTGTGACTAAACTAGGTTGATACAGCAAAAGCCTTTATTTGGTGGAGAATGGGATATTTCCAGCTTATTTATGTAACCTGAGATATAGCATTATTATCTACATCAAAAATAAGTACTGCAACAGCATATATACGTTTTGGTTTTGTCTGCAACTCATTTTATTGCTTGTTTTTAATAATCTTTAGTACCTATGGCTAATTCTGTATCTAGTAAAAAGCAAAACAACAAAGGGATGAATAGCAAAGCAAAATCCTAATGTCTGGGTCTGAAGAGTACATAGCCACCCTGTCATAATAAGGGACTAGCCATTTGCTTATAGAAAGGCAGTTAAATCTTTCATGTTGCCACGACATTTGCATATGAATCCAAGACCTTAAAGCTGTCCTGCAGCTCCCCACCATGCTCCTTCAGTGAATGCCTCTACTGTTTGAACTCAGCTCTGCTGCTTCATCTCAACTTGTCAACCATAACTAGCACAGAATATGATGAGGTAAAAATGAGAGGATAAAAGGTTTTTTTTAAGCAGGCAGAACTTCTCCTCTGTGGCTGTGTGACAGGGAGAGGCCACAGATATGCTGGAGTGACTCTGGTGGGATGGTAGTGGCTGATGTCTCTGCCTGTGATGGGGACCTAGCACTGTCCCCCACCTTTGACCTGTTCTCTTCTGATGCTTGTTGCTGCCCTAGGGTAAGCCTACCCCTCCTCCCCTGGTGTTACATTTAGTAGGGTGCAGAGTGGATATTTCTGGTTCATTTTTATTTTTGAAGCTTAAGCTAAAATTTACAATTTTTAAAAATGTGATCAGAGAAAGAGGATGTTGTTTTTCTGAAGAAAGAAATTCTAGTGTTGTTTTTTAGCCCCACTTTTTCTACACTTTTTAAAAGTAAGCGTTCCATCCCGAGTTTGAATGTAAACCCTGAACTCCAAGGAAAGAGGTGCAATGTGTGCTGTCTGGCAGTCTCTCACACTTAGAAATTTGGTGTAGTAACATGTAGTTGAGAAGCTGCAGTTAATATGTCAGTGGAGTCTTTTGGGGTTATATTTATAGTGGATGTGCTCTAGTTGCTGGGCTGACCTGAAGTCACCCAGTGGTTACAGCTCAGGTTTATGTGGGCTGTCTTAGGGTTAGATTTATGCATCTGAATATGGAGAACAGAGGACTTGTCTGTCTGCTGAAGCCTCCATTGGGGCTTACTGTGGACTTAGGCACTATAGAGGGAGAGGTTTCACAGTTCAGATGTAGAGAGTAGCTGATCTAGAAGCCTGGAAAAAATGGTTTTACAGGGATTAGGGCAAGACTAAAACAGATGCTTCTCAGGGATGATAATTTGTTGGGAAGATTGTATGAAAATGAGAATTTGGAGATGTAGGGGAGAAGTGGGAAAGGACAGAGATCCAGTAGCAGGTAGGAGGAGATGGACTGTACACAGGGCAAAGCTAAGAGTGTAGAAGAAGTTACATTTGTCAGATGTGAACAGAAAGATATGTTGCCATAGCAGTACTGCTATCCAGGTTTGAAAAAGGACATGGGTTTCCCGCATCTCAACCTGCTGCTGAGCTTCTAAGTAACTTCCAAGTAACTTCCAAGTAACTTGACATCTCATGGCAGAAAGGGCTTTCTCTTTTCAACGCTGGTCGCCCACAAGAATGACGATCTACGACTAATTGCAGTTACTTCGTTAGCGGAAATGGTAGATTGGTGAGTTCCCACTGTGCCAGTGGACCTTAGCAGCATAGCAGGATGCCCAGTGAGGACGTTTCTCGGTTTGCAATTAATTATTGGAAATCTAAATGATTAAAGGAAAACACCCACTTGGGGAGGGTACTGTTAAGGTTGTGTGCAGAGCATCTCAGTTGACAGAATGAGTGACTTGTAAGCGTTGAGTTTGCTTCTCCTTTCTACTACGGTAGAATTTCTGATCATACTGTCTGCTGTCAATTCTCTACCCTGTCAGTAAGCAGATGGACTTGCTCAGGACTGCATCAGGCTGCTGTACTTACAGTCCTGTACTACTGCTTCTCTGGTCCCAGGATCAGAAACTAGAAACCATGCAGCAAATGAGAGAACTGCAGGATGACAGAGGAGTGTTTTGACAAGTTAGTGTATCGGGGACTGCCTTGAAGGGCAAGTTGTACAGGATTCAAAGTGACAAGCATTCAGATGCTTACGGATTTTGTGTTTTAGCTAGTATGCTAAATACAGAGTCAGAATGGACATCTGTTAGACTGTTAAAACTTGCTGCTTACAGGCTGAGTTGCTGCTTAAGAATCTGAGCAGAGTGAATATCCGAAAAAGGATAAAATGCCTGAAGCGCCTTCAAGCCATAGAATGTTAGCTTAGGGAATCAATAATGAAGCATCTTTGAAGTTTCTAAAATCACGGAAGTTCATTTCCTAACAGAAGGGAATTTTGTGACGTTATCTGGTATTGAAAGATAATGAGAAAGCTTTTTATCCTTTGATCAAATTTTAATAATACTGTGAGTAGGCATGTAAGCCTGTTTTACTGTCAGGTCTCCAAAACCGCTCTGGACAACATATTCCAGTCTTTGACCACTCTTGCAGTAAAAATGTTGGCTTATCTTCAGTTGTTCTGTGTTTTTTAGAAGATGCCCACTGCCTCTTGTCCTGCTGCTTGGCGCTAGTGAGAAGCTTCGGTACCACCAGCTGGGCTGTATCTGTGTGCTGATGTGGTTGCACTACACACACTGCAGGTTTCAGTATACTGAATTAAATAGGTGTTGTTTTCCCTTTTTAGCAGTGATTAAAATTCAGTCTTGTCACTTTTAATACCCCTTCATCTTGTGCACTGCCAGGGCCTGCTTATGCTAGTTTGGAATATTCCATATTGTCAAACAGGTTGCAAGATTTCAAAGGCAGGCACAGAATTTCTGGAGTCTCTGAAGAAGTACCTGTCTGATATTAATTTCATCTTGTTTATAGTAATGCTGACTTTCAGAATGGTTATTTGAAATGAGTCTGTTTCTCATTGTGGGATTTTTCTGTTGAAATGGTGACATTTTGACTTGCTATTTAATTCAGAGTTGCAGATTATTGGTAGATGAAGGTAAAACACTTTTGTACTGACACCGAGTACCACACACTATGTAACCTGTCTCTTATCTTTTTGGGGAATACCACCAGTCTTAAGCCAACTTATTACTCCATGTATTTGAAGAAAATAAAATGATCTGCAAGCAAAATAATGTATCATCCAATGTATGAGGATCATAACGCGGAGGCCCGTGGGCTCCAGTCTGTGAGGTGCAGGCACTTCGGTCTTCCCTCAGCACAGCAGTTTATTTTGTGCCAGGCTGGCTGTGCCTGATAAGCAGCACATACTGCCGTCCTCTGCCAAAGAGGCACTGGCATGTTGAGCACCCTGCTGTATCAAGCACAAAGAAAGTGTAGCACATTAAAGGGGGGGCAATGGGACAGACTACATTGTGCTCTAAAATTACTACTTCTGTTGCAGGTTGTACTTTTTCTCTCTGATCCCTTTAAGTTCTCTCTAGTGCCTGATATTATTCAGTGGTGGTAGATAAAGGGTTTGCTGGACAAGAGCAGTACTTCTATAGAAAAAGGCATTCTACAATTTCAGATTCCTCAAAGCTTTTTCCCTTCGCGGCACTTATTGGGGGGGTGTGGGGGGTGTGAGGGAATCTAGATGTACGAAGGCAGAAATAATTTCCCTTTTCTTTAACAATTGCACCCATGATGTCAGCTGCTGCCAGTAATGTAGAGTGATAAATTGACATTGAACTTGAACAGAATTCGTGGCGTGCTGGACACAATAAGAACCTCTGAGGAAATAATTATTTTGCTGCCAGGAGCTCATGCATCTCAAATTGGTTAGTGTGGGGACTTTAGAGCAGCCTGCCTGCCTATTGACTGGAGTTGAGAGCTGGCACTGCTGGCTCTGTGTTAGTGCAAGAACTTAGGCATTGTGGTTTGCTCATAGCATGTCAGAAAAAAGAAGAGAGAGTGACAAAGGTCTGATGTTGACCACTGTTGCTTGCTTGCATGGAGAGACAGTCAGTATTGAAAACCAAGATCAGTAATATGCTTTTTCCTGTGAATATGGGGTTTTGATACTCTCACAGTGGTACTTACTGCAGGCATTCTGGTGTAGCCTGCTGTCTAGTGAGTGGGAGGTCACTCACATATTGTAGCAGTTAGAATTTAATTTACTGTTCATGTGCTCAGTTGGTTTCAGGAGGGCAGAGTTCCTCTGATCAAGTGACCATTGTTACTGCTTGGAATCACAATAATTAAATTTCCCATGAAAGCAAATAGTTTGCATTGTACATGACACTCTTCTTTTCCTGTCTATTTTTGTTGTTTGTTTCAAGAATGACAGTTAACTTAAAAGCCTGATGAGGCTGTTCTCCTCCTGCTCTGTGTAAGTCAGTTTGAAGGTTGAGAGTGCTCATGATGACCTATAATTAAGCTCTTGCTTTTCATTACGATAAAATGTAAATGACAGTCTGTCACTTGGCTCCTGTTTACTCTCAGTGAGAGTCAGGCACCTTCATGCCTCTTCTGCCTTTGGAAATTTCACTTTGTATTCAAAGGTCATGTTCTTGCAGAGAAACAATCTTTCACCATGTATTTATCTTTTCCTAAAAATATTGGTACCTATGAGGGAACAGAAGAAAAGACTGAAGCTTTCTTACATTTCAAAGAGAGAGTTTTTCTGAGTTTTGACATGGTGAGAATACGTTTTTCTGGGTCATAAAGTTTTGGAAGGTTGTAAATTAATGTATTTAATCCCTATCTGAATAACAAACCCAACCATATAAGAGTTCGTATTTTATTCTGAGCTGCTTCAGTACTTTGTGTCACAAAGCACAGATCCCTGGATTTATCTTTCTCTCCATAGGTATGCCTCTTGGCTCCTGATCTAGGCTTGGCTACACCTAACAAACCTCCAAATGTGGGACATCGAAAGTAAAATTTTCATGACAATTGACAGCAGTTTCTGGACCACTGATGACAGAGAGCCTCCTGTAAGACTTGCACCAGAACATTGCTGTATATTTTATCTCTGACCTCCCCAAGGAGTTCTTTGCTTTGTTGAGTGCTTTCAGAGAAGATTCCTTTGCTCAGTGTCCTTCTTGCATGTCCCTGAGGTCTTTAAATACAGAGATGTTTCAAACCTCACTACCTATACACTAGTAAATGGAATAGATAAATAGTAAAATTTAAACTTTTTTAAGAGCATCTTGTGCAGTGAATTGCTCTGGCTAGGCTCTAGTGAGACAATGCAGGCTGGTTTGTCTTGACTGATGTAACGTAGAATCTGATGTTGAGATTTTGCGACTTGAGTTATGAAGTGACATACCTTCTCCCAGCAGAAGTGGCCCTTAGCACGTTTCGTAGGAGAGTTTTACCCAGCCACTAGGTTTTGATACTGAAGCTACACTTCCTTTCAGTTGAAGCTACAGTTCACTTAATCTTAATTGTTGTAAAATTAAATGTTGAATTAAAAAAAAAAAATCTGTGCTGAGGAGCTGTTATAGCAGTCACTGTTATAGCAAAGGAGTTTGTCTTCAATCAAAAACTTAATGAAATAGTTATTCCAGAACAAATATTCTGATGTAATTATTCCATTAAAACATTCCTTTGTAGAGCCTTTCATTACTTGCTAAGGAAAGCACAATTAGAGGTTTGGCTATTAATTAATAACAGGGGGATTGATTTCTGAAAAATGGTAGTATTTCAAAATAATTATCACAATCAGATATTCCACTAAATCACCCAGCAAATTGCCAAATATGAAAGCTTTCTACTGCTGTTACAAATAAAGCAATCTCTTGATGTTATTTAAAGTCTGCACAACATTTAGTGGCTTGATTTTTTTTCTCTTTGTTTCCTCTTTATAAAGCTACATGCAAATACACTGGTGTGAATTCAGAACAGGAAAGTTTCAGTCACAACAGGATTATAAGCAGCGAGGAAATAAAGGCTTGACTATTATGTAGGTAACTTGGGTTGTTTAAGTAAGCAGTAGTTAAAACCACTTATCTCTTCCTTTTAGCAGTATCCTGTGTAATGCCAAAACCATAAAATGAGGTAAGAAATGGAAAGGTGAAAGAGTTCCTTGTCTCCTATAATTACTAGACCTTAATTCCTGTTCACTTAATTCCATTGTAGGAATGCTTCATCTGTGGTTCCCTACACATTTTTTTATTTTTTAATGAATTCCTGGCATTTATATTAAAAACAAGAGAACACCACTATATTTTTTTTTCCTCTTTTAAGTGGTGCTGTTTGCAGAAGTACAAAAAAAAAAAATCCAAATCTGCTCGTTTTTCCTCTTCTGCCATGTAATAAATGTCTGGGATGCACAGCACTAACAGCACTGATGCTGATAAGAGATTGTTAGTCAACTGTTTTTGGTTCTCTGTTCTTTAGACTGCCTGAGACTTAAATTTCTCTGGAGTCTCACTGGTGATAGCAATGTAGAGTTTATGCACACTCCATTTTACTGACCCATAGTCACATTCTGTGGCTACTGGTTTTCTGAAGGAGTGGGTTGGCAGTGCCAAGCACTGAATTCTTCTCACTACTGTACGGGTAAGAGCACGTGCTAATAGTCGGTTCCCTTTTTTCTGTATCAATAAACGGCTATCAAGTGACACAGATAATCAAATAATAAAATGTATCTGTAGCTAGTCTGTGAGATATGGATATGATAGGGAAGCCATGACTGGTTTTGTGTGGTGATTAAACTGCAGCTGGTCAGAAGTAGTGCTATAATAATTATGCAGGTTACTTACTTGTCTGTGAGATCTCTCTTCTTGGCTTCTCCAAATCTCCTTAAGCACTCCTTCTTTACCAACAGCAACCTGACCTTGCCCCTTTTTTGACCGGAGCTGACCTGATCTTTTCCCTGGATTTGCTCTTGTTTTACTAGCTGTCTAGTTTTACTAGCTGTCTAGTTATACTACTAGTTTAGATAACCTACTTGGATAGAGTTTTACATCAGCTTCTGCGTTGCGAAACTGCTCATGAGCAGCAGTTCTCGGTCTCTGCTTTGGGGTGTAATTTCTTTACGCCTATGTATGTAACTTAGGTGTATTTTGAAAAAGCAACTCTCATTGACAGAGCCACTAGGTGAAACAACCCCTTTTACTGCACCATGTAATGCCATATTTGAGTTTCTGTGGTGAATTGTTCAGCATAATGGACTTGGGTTCAGGCCCTAATAGGTCCTGACAACAGCAGCATAAGTCGAATGTTTTTACCTCCCTTTGAGTTTATAGTGTTTGTTTTAAAAAAATTTATTCCTTTATGACACAGAAAAGCCATTTCCACCGTAAATTCACTCAATTATGTTTTTAATAGAGGTTTGCAGGTGAAATTCAACACTAAGGTTGTTTCTACTTCCCAGCTAGGGATTTTGAGGACCCTTCATTCTTTTAATTTCTTCAGGGCAGAAGTTTCAGTTTGCGTTGACAGCAGAGCTTGCTAGCTTTCTGTGAAAGAGAAAGATAGCTTGAGACAAACCAAGTGTTATGTATCTTGAGCTCAGCATAGTTTTCCACATTTATGTCATTGTCTTATTAAGCAAAGGTTGTATCTAGTGATATCTGTAACCATGTTTATTAGTGAATTTTTCTGTCTGAGGATTTATTTACTTGGAATCAAAATAATTCTGTGTTTTCATTCATTTTCCAAAGCTTCAGCCTCTTTCCAGCCTCTTCAGTCAAGCCTGAGGTTGTATTTTTACTTAGTTTTCTCTTTGTTTCATAGACTTTTTTTTTTAGTAGAGACCTGTTAATTGAATCTGAGTATCACACTAGCACATGTGCAAGTATATGCTCATGCACAGAGTTTCTGTAAGCATATGTTCCTATAGACAGTGACATCTATTTAATAAGTCATCACAACCTGCAAAAATCTGTTAAGATTCTGGTATGGCTCCATGCCATTTAAAAATGAATGCATCTTCACAATTTTCTATCTTTTGGGTCATTGTAGTCTAATTAAAAATTCATCCAAGAATAAACAGTATGTAAAACACCAATTTTAAAGAAACAGGATGATTGTTGTGTTCTGTATCTGTGTAGATGTTTAGAAGTTTAAATTTTTTAGTTATATTTATAAACATATTATCCACATTCACTAATTAATTTAGAGTGTTACAAGACCATAAATGCTTCAAGTATTTACCTAAGCTTAAAGTTGCTTAAGGAGCATATTAGCTCAGAACTTTGACCTGGAGTCAGCTGGCAAAGTTGTGCTATTAGGTGGCATCACAACTTCAAGTACAGCATCCTCACTTTTTTGACAACTTTTCTCTTGTGGTCTTTCTGCCTCTCCTTCCCCTTTCCATTTCTTGCACAGTCTGTTTGTTCATGGAACTGTGGTGTCCATACAGTAATAATGTGGTACCAATGCAATATGATATGGACTGTCTTTCTTTTCCCTTCAGTTAGATGGGAATATTGAAGACAAAAGCTTCGTCTTAGTGATTATTCTTCAGTTTTTCTACCCTTTATGTCAGGTAGACATGCAAGTCTTTAAATACATCTGTACTGTTAAACTTAGTAAAAGTGTGTGGGCTGGCAAAAACGTCAACTGAGACACAAATATACTGGAATGTAAAAATCTCAAAAAGGCACTGACTGCATGTGAAGAGCTAAGTCCTGAAGTCTGGCTCCTACTTCTTTTCCTTGATCTCGTCCTTGCATAGGAGCTGTCTCCACTGCTGCAAAGTTGTTGTTTTTTAATAAGAGCATGGGGTGATTGAAAACAGTGAGCGGTACCTTCAGGATTTCAGAAATCTTCATAGGATCATAGAATGGTTAAAGTTGGAAGGGACTTTAAAGATCACCTAGTTCCAGATTCCCTGGTATGAGCAGGGGACACCTTCCACTAGGTCAGGTTACTCAAACCTCATCCATCTTGGTTTTGACCCCGTTTTCTTTCTCCTGTCCTGTTTCATGTAGCCTTAAAGGTAAAGGTAATGCGTTGTGGGGTTTTTTTTTTTTTCCCCTTGGTTAAAATTATCACTTAGAGTTTCAAAGGTTTTTTTAGCAATGCAGAATGTTATTGGATGACACTTGTCAGGGCAGGCCCCAAACAAGAGACAGAATCGTAGGATCTCAGAGCTTTACCAGGCACTAGCTTGAACAGGCTGAGCTTTCCTAGCCTAGCCAGTTTTATTACCTCTTTGGATAACACAGGGGCAGCTGAAGTTGGAACACTTACGAAACATCAGTTCCTTTCAATGGATACCTGCGTAACCCCCACAGCACTAAGGTAAATTTTATTTGTTGATGAGAGATGGACAAAGGTCTGAAATGTATCATAACTGACAAGCACTGTTAAGTGTCAATATAGTTAAATTACAGATATTTGCTCCAATTAATTCAGCTGTGATTAATACAACTGCACTAGTGCTGTAATTAGTATCTCTTTGAGCTATGACTTGTGCTATGGAAACAAAATACTGTGTAGTAGAATTTTGTTTACATTGGATGGTTTGATTTAGCAGTTTGAAAGGATTTTTTTAGCTGATGATAGGAAGCTCTAAAAGGAAGGGATCCAAAAGCCTGTTAAGCTGCTTCTTAACTTTAACCAACGTTATTGGATATATTACCTTCAATGGAACCACAGTTTTGGTGCTTCCAGGAGTTGAGCGTAGGTTAGCTGGAGTATTTGGGTAGATAGGCAGTGTAGCTATTGTGTACAGTCAGAATGTAATGACTGCTGTGAACATCTGCTGCAAATCTTTTTTAGTGCCAGGGTGACCAGAAAGTAGGTAGGGCTAACTCGCCATGTACAATGGACATAATTTCATAGAATCATAGAATCACCAGGTTGGAAGAAACCCACTGGATCATCGAGTCCAACCATTCCTATCAGGAATTTGCAGGATAAGCTTGCTGGTTCCTTTTCCCTGTGCTATAATTGAAGGGTGTCCACTTCACGCCTGTTGTTTTAGTGTTCTGCAGTATCACCATGCCTGCTTCTTGGTTCTCTAGAGTCCTACAGTCAATCACATGACAAAATAATAAAATAAACAGAAGAATTGCAAACCAAAAAGCCCCACTGCAAACCCAGAGACTTTCAGGTTTGAACATCCCTAGTAGAGTATTTTTCTACTTATGTTTTCTGTCTCTTGCAGAGGCAACTAAGCATCAGATGTAGGGTACACACATCTTAGCTTTATACTGGTTTTGATAACACGGCATTATACTCTTATTATTGTTAAAAATAATTAATTTTTTTTTTACTTTGTATATGCCCTTGACTGGAGTTTTTGGTTTTCCCAAGTTCATTCTGTTAACAGAAAAAGCATTTCCTACTCGCTGTCATTTAGAAGCTGTGTATTTCAACAGAATTATGTTATAAACTAATGAAGGGAAGTTTAAAGTAGTAACCCTGCCCTGGGAGGGCGCTCCCAACTCTTCCTGGCGCCAGGACAGACCCTGGCCCATGCTGTGTTTTGATAGTAGGAAGGAAGTACTGATACTTTCTTTGATGTGTGTCCCTTCTAACAAAAAACTTACTGATTAACAAACCTTTTAGGCTGCAAAGTGTTTTCTTTATCAGCTGCTGTGCCGTAGTGTTTCTCTATTTAGACCATGTCTGTTGTTGAAGATATTGGAAAACTTACGGTTGTCATGGTGGTCTGATTACTTGCTAGTGGATGGGAATACTTCTGAGTTACTGTTTTGTCTAATTTGTATGAATGTCAGTAGTATCTGAAAGAAGATTTTTGTATTCTACTGCCATAAAATTTGGAAATAAGGTATCCTTTGTCATATAACTTCACAAAAGTAGCGAGACATAATTTATAATTAGCCATTTTTTTTCCTGTAATTGCTCCTGTAAGCACTCTCATGAATCACCTTTTTTAATCCAAGGTATAAATGGAATTAGAAAATTGCCACAGATACTTCCTTGCTTACTATATTGGAATAACTTGTGCTCTTTTTTTTTTAATTTCATCTGTCAGAGTACAGTTTAAAATGATTTTCTGGATGTTGTAGTGAAGTTGCCAAGGCAGATTAAAGGATATTATAGAGATAGCAGTGTAATGAAAAATCCAGTTTCTTATTTTCTGATGAATTGTTATGTATTGCAGGAGTCCTCTAGCATCTCCAGGTATATCCTTGCTCATTTTGCATATATCTGTTAAATTCACTCCACCCCCCCTCCGGCTCAGTGGCATTTGTCCATACTTCATTTCTGGTCAAATAATGCAATAATGATGTGGCTTGTTCTTCCATAGAAACTTGTAGAAGTGTACTGAACATCTGCACATAATGAATCCATTCATGTAAAGAAAGCTAAGTGACTGACTTATCACAGTGGATTTGCAACAATTCCTGTTTTTCTATGGTCAGATTCCAAAGTTTGTAACCACTGAGGGTAAAACCACGTTGTGTTCATCTAACCAGCAGCAAGGTACAGGTTAGATACTTAAAAATCAAGATGCATTTTTTTTTCCTAGATTAACAGGTAAATGTTTGCTTAGTGAAATGAAAAAGGGATAAATGTTCTTTGTTATTAATACTTGATGAATTCCTGGGATGGCTGCAAAGCACTAAACACAGCAGCTAGACAGATAGGTGCTATACAGGCTTGCAGGAGACCTTAATCATGCCTTTTTGAACAGGAAGCTGGGGGCTAGGATGGTTGTTCTAGTGAATATGATACTAGACGGCTATGTCTAGTGACTTGTCAGTGTCCTTCATTTATGACAAGTGGATTGTAGCCTAGATGTTTACTTAAACCTCTCCAGGTTCCACTGATTGTATTGATTAGATCTGCATTGATTATAAAGGTAGTGTACACAGCTGGTACCTCTGTGGACACCTATGTGTAAACATCCAAATGGCTGCCTCATAATCCCTGTGCAACCTGTGCTCTACAGAGCAGTGTACAGAGTTGGAAGGGTCAAGACAAATACCCTTACACTGCCAGATGTGCAATATTTTAATTTATGCATGATAGAAGAAATGGGTCTGAAGCTGAAAAGGGAGAGTAGCGGTCACCAATATTAATTTCTATCTATCACGTCCCTCTTCCACTAATCTTCTCGAGAGAAACAGGACAATGTTTAGATACAACCTCAATGTGGTGGACCCAAGAGAGTGAGAACATGGAGGAGGTTTCCTGCATAATGACCAAGGGATATTAAGAGTGACCAGGGTGGAATTAACACTGTTAACATGGTGACTTCTGAATAGGAACAGATTAAAACGGAAGGACAAGAAAACAAATCCTGCTTACTCTGCTCTTGCAGGGTCAATCTTTTTGTATTTTGGTGACTTTCTGCTTTGAATAGCTGCCACAGAGTTTTTTGCTGCTCCAGGGAAAACCTCTGTCTTGACATGACCTCTGATGCTCACCCAGCTTTCTCGTTCCTCTCTGTCTCTTTACTTTTGCCTGTCCTGAGGTCTGGAAGGTTTCCCTCAGGCCACACAGCCATTGTTTTTTTGGGAAGGAACAGCTTCCCTCTCCCACCAGTGGCTTCCACCCCCTGAAGCGTACTGCAGCTGGAAGCAGGCAGGCAAACCCTCCCTTTCTACAACCCACTTGCATGGAACAGAATAGCCTTATAATGTACTCCCATGGGAAACCAAATAAATAAAACAGATACCATTCATCCCAGGCTTAACAGGGATAAAGAAGGAAATGGAGGAAGCAACGGGGAAGTCATGGTGCTTTATAGAGAAGTGTAGCAGGAATCATTAGATGAGACCGTGTCGCTGAAGTACAGGGAAAAAGCAGGAGGGGAGTAGACATTTTGAATCAGGATGTGGTATTGAATGTTAAATGTTAAAAGTCATAGGCGTGCCAAGGGGAGTGGGGACCAAGTCAAAACCTCTAACTGAAGGGATTGCTGGAGATGTTGGTGAGAGGAAGACCAATAAACGGGACAGCTGTGACATTGCTGGGAGCAGTAGATGAAATGGGAGTTGTGGAATGTATCTTTTCACTGTTAAATTTACCTTACAAATGATGGGAAGAAGGAATATGAGAAGCAGCCAAGAAGGCAGATTAGGATCGAAGGTGGGGTTTTGAAGAAGGCAGGAGATCCCAGCGGACTGGCACTTTAAATGCAGCTCCTCTGGATATATTGAATCAGCATGCTAATTCCTTCGCTAAGTTGGCAGCAAAGTTACTAGAATTAGGATTGTATTTCTTCACCATTTATTAACAAAAGCCTATTCCTGCTGAGTACTGGTGGCTCTTATTGAAGTTGTCTCAGGAGAGTAGGCCCAGAAACGAGGAGGGAAAGACGTCTTTCTGCTTTGGCAGAGCTGCCTTCAAGGCAGGAATGAATAGTACAACATTCAACACTATAATAAGAGCTTTAAAAAAAGGTGGAAATCATTTTCTTCTTGCTGTATTGCTTTACGTTTAGTGGCACTAGGCCGTTAAAGCTGGTACAGAAGGGGTAAATTGCTCTCTCCTGAAGACTTCTGTTATTGTGGGATTTTGAAGGCATAGGTAACTACTTTAAATTATGCTTGTGTGCTGCACTGAAAGTGGTTGTAACCTTTTTTAAACTGTGGGTAGATTTTGGGCAAATTGACAATGAATATTGTTTATAATGAGAGTGAAGTTTTGGTCAAAGGAAGCAGCGAGTCACTTATTGACTCTAGTGGTCCTGATAACTGCCCTGCACTGCTGTAGGCAGGGCATGAACGTAAAACAGTGCAATGAGATGGGTACAAAATCAAGATAACTTTCAGTATGGCATGTTGAGGAATACTGGCATGCAAATGTGCCAAGAAGCTAAGCTGTCTATGGCCTAGGATCTCAGAAGAGAGCGGTGATTTCAGATGTATTGTCTTTACATTAAAGCCTGTCCCTGTTCCTATATCTCAAGAGTGACACCCAAAGCCACCAGTGTCACTTGGAGGAAACATTTAGATGACATTCCTTGATTCTGAGTCCAGGGGTCACAAAGACTGCCTGCAGCTTTGTAATTCAAAACAGAATTGGAAAACTGGGCCAGAAAAATGCTTGAGGGATTACCATTTTGTGAGTTCAAGGCATTGCTATTGTCAAATGATTTATGGTTTGAAGTTCTGTTTTCTTTGTTTGTGGCAGATGATTTCTAGAAGGAACAATAAATTGCAAGTTCAGGCAATGTGGGAATAAGTATCAATAACTACGGAAAATGTACTCTCTTAAGCCAGGGTAACGTGAAATCAGCTAAAATGTGTGCCCAGGTGGCCAAGAAGGCCAATGGCACCTTGGCTTGTATAAGAAATGGTGTGACCAACAGGTCCGGGGAGGTTATTCTCCTTCTGTACTCAGCACTGGTGAGACCACACCTTGAATATTGTGTTCAGTTCTGGGCCCCTCACCACAAGAAGGACGTTGAGGCTCTGGAGCGAGTCCAGAGAAGAGCAATGAAGCTGGTGATGGGGCTGGAAAACAGGCCTTTTGAGGAGCGGCTGTAGGAACTGGATTTGTTTAGCCTTGAGAAGAGGAGGCTGAAGGGAGACCTCATTACTCTCTACAACTACCTGAAAGGAGGTTGTGGAGAGAGGGAGTTGGCCTCTTCTCCCAAGCGATAAGGGACAGGATGAGAGGGAATGGCTTCAAGTTCTGCCAGGAAAGGTTCAGGCTCCACATCAGAAAAAAATTTTCACGGAAAGGATCACTGGGCACTGGCAGAGGCTGCCCAGGGAGGTGGTTGAGTCACCATCCCTAGAGGTATTAAAGAGACGGGTAGATGAGGGGCTGAAGGGCATTGTTTAGTGTTTGATAGGAATGGTTGGACTTGATGGTCCTGGAGGTCTTTACCAACTTAGTGATTCTATGAAAACTTCTGTTTCAGCTACCCTTGACAGGATTTCATTTCGTTATCTTTGTGAGCTGTGAAACACTTGTTATATTTGAAAAGTCTGATGAGAGGAGTAATGCACAGCTTAAGACTAGCAGAACTGTTGGAGTTGCCATTGTGCAGGTAGACACCTACGTCTGAGCTCGAGTCTGGGATCTTCCATATAGTGAGTACAGAGAAGACACCTGTGAGCTTAATACATTTCATGCAAAATGAGGGGGGGAGGAAAGTGGATTTAATTAATTGGTCCTTAAGAGTACTTCTTTGTCGCTCCTGAATTTAAATAGCTCTTGTATAGTTGTCTCTCCTTTATCTGACATTGAGGAAACAAGCAATACAAAATCTGAGAGTCAAAAAGAGCAGTCGAGAATATTGTCCGTTGCTGAGTTTTGGTGACTTTAAAAAAAAAAAGAGCGGGAAACCTGAACTCCTTTGATTTTTTTTCTGTATTATAAAAGCATATGCACATGTATGCTTTCTAGCTTGACCGCAGGGAAAAAAAAAAGAAAAAACCAAACCCCCCCAAAATATGGGATGATATACGAATTAATAGATAATTAAAAATCAGAAATTTTGAATCTTTCCAGAGTCTTTGCTGAAAGCTTTTGGCCTCAGTATGAGCATGTGGAACATTTGGAACATTATTTAACTTTTGTTACACTACCACATAGAGGGTCCAGAAAAATCTGGGCTTCTTAGCACAAACACAGACAAACAGAACTGTCTTTACGGTGTGCACACACGTTGCAGAAAGAATAATAGAAATTTCAGATAAATGTTCAACAGAAAATTACAGGAGAGTTTAGTATGCTATCAGTTAACTAGAACACCCCAATAGAAAGTAATTTGAGGAAAAAATTTGACTTCTAGGAATGGATCACTCATTTTACAGTAAAGACATACAGAAAACAAAATGAAGTATCCTGCTCAGCCTAACCCAGAGGATGTTTCATGACGTAAAGTTTGAGGAAGCATAGATGAGATATATTACTAACCATTGAGGAATTTCTCAGTGTCTTTAAAAGCACTGATGTAATTTATCTAACATATCACTGATGAGCTATGACTCATAAGTTCTGGTTTTGGATCTAACTTAAGAGAACAAGTTTCGTTTGTGTTTCAAGTATTTAGTAAAATATGGTTTGAGAATAACATAAGAACAATCCTCGTCAGTTGATCTCTTGTAATCACTCATGTATAATGGATTTAAGGACACTTAAAATCTTTGTGCAGTTTCTGTGTTAGGGGGCAAAGGTAGGGAACAGTATGCCAGAAATTGCATGTAGCTTAGGAATTATTTTCAGGAGACTAGGTAGTATATAGTGGTGGCAGTGTTGAATGTCCTTATACTTGGTACAACTGCTCAAGGCAGTTATCAATAAATCCATATATAAAATCTTTTTGTGACAGTATATGTAGTTCAGTATGTTTACTTTGTTAGCTCGCTATCCTGGAGTTAAATATACAGTACTCTTCAAAAACTGTAAAGCTTAAAGAAAGAAATTCTGTTGTATATTTATAAAATTCTGTGGATTAAAAATGAAATTTAATGCTCCTCATTGTTAAAAGTTCTCTTTATAACCTCCCTGCAGTAATGAAAGATGATCTTAAATGTAACTGGAGGTGAATGCAGATAAATACATATTTAGTTAACTGTTTTGACATTGACTACTTTATCCACCAGCAAAAAACTCAAATTGGAGAATGTGTATCAAAAGATGCAACTTACTTTTTTGAAGTTCTTATAGGATCTTAGAAATATTACATCGAAAGTGACTTCTGACAGTCTCTAGTCCAGTCACCTGCTTGAAGTCAGACTGACTTCAAAGGTGTAGCAGGTTGTTCGAGGCCTTATGTAGTTCAGATAAAAAAAATCTGCTATAATGGAGAATCCACAGCCATTATGGACAAACTGTTCCAGGCCCTCCCATCCACATATCTCTGCTGGTTAATACAGAAGTTGTATATTATTCATTTTTTCTTTGAAACTAATCCATTATCAAGAGAAAAAGTAACTAAGAGCTTGCTTCAAACCTTCTTTCTTCTTTTCCAGTCACTGACCCAGGGATCATTTAGGTCAACCGTGGAGAATAACCTATAAGTGTATCAATCCACATTTTGTGAATTATTACAGGCCACTTTGGAAAGAGATTGTGGCTGCTTTTTGAGGAATTTCTTTTGGATGCAGGGAACATACAAAATGCATCCAGTCTGGTAGTTGGCAGGTACCATTGAAGGGAATAGTCTTATAACTGTTAATATCTTCTAAAAATTGTTTTACTTTACAGAGGTTTTTGTTGAGGTTTGCCAGTTTAGTTCCTTGGCAAAAAAAGGCTTAAGTTAAGGGGAGCTTTTTGTGTTTTCAGAAACTGCTTTTTCTGGGGAAAGTACTAGTTCAACAGAATGACAGCATCTTGCATTTGTTCGAGCACCACTTTCCCAAAGAAAGACTTGAAGTGCCAGAAAAGATAAGCTGGTCAAAATGAGAAATTGGTGAGGAACCAGAATGTTCCTCAGCAGTGATGGATACAGATGTGCAAGACAAATGAGATGAATGACTCTCTGGAGGTGTCATTTTTATCCAGGAACTAGAGAAAGCCCATATGCGGATCTTAGATGAGATGCTTAACTCAGAGATGAGGGCTGAACTCAGAGTCGAAATTTCTTCTCTTTGTCATACTTTAACATGGGTAGTTTCTGTTCCTTTAATCTTTTTGTGGATGTGAATTGCTTTGGAAATCTATGTACCAGTTAGAAGGGAAAGGAAAGAAACTGAGGTAACAAGCTTTTTCAAAATCATAGGTTGTGTAGAGTTGCCTTCCCTAAGGAGGACGTGGCTGGACTTGGTTATGTTTTTCTGCCACATAGTTTAGTCTGCTGTTGTGATTCTGTGTTTAGACCGATCAGTCAGTGTCTAGAAGAACAGAGGTATCTCCCTCAAGTTAAGCTTGCGAACTTTCTTGTAATTTGTGAGTTTTTACATATTGTATGTTCTCAAAAGAGACAGAAATGTTTCATGTAGGTGATTGAATTTGATTCCCACATCATGCTGTTTAAATGCAAACCACAGCAATGAGGTTGAAAATGATTTCTTAAGGATGAAGAATTGTATTGTGTAACTGAACTTTCATGAATCAAGCATGTAAAACAAAGGTCTTGAAGCCTCAATGAGCTTAAGTGCTACTTAAAATTCATTCATGGGTTTCTGTGATCTTGCCGACCTCTTAGTCATGCCACCCAGATGCCAAATAAAGTGAAAAAGCAGGTTCTCAATTAAAATGAGATTTTTGTCTATGATTTGAGCTTTCCATAGTGAGACAGGCACAGCACTGAACACAAGTGCTGTGTTATGAAAAGCAAATGTTGCGCATTAGTATGGACTTCTTTTTTCACTTTCTGCAGCTGTGGTAGAGCTAGGCATGTGGATGATACACATATTTTGAGATTTTTACCCTTCTATCTCCTCCAAACCTAAGATAGCTTCAAAGATGAGAATTCAGAGCTAAAACACAGAATCAACCTGAAATTAGTTTTTGTGAATGTGTACACAAACACTTATTTTGTTCTTCAGTATAGAATTAGAGTAACTAGTTCCAAGGGTGAGATCTTTTATCTAACCCATCCTGCTCTTTTGGGAGCGTCCATCTTTCTCCAAACTTTTGCAGAGTAGTTATGTCTTTTTAGAAACCACTTGTTAATTAGTGCTGCAGTAATCATGGAAATAGGTCACAGCCTCTTTGGAGTTAAGCTGTTTGTCCCCATGAACGGCACTTAAATATCAATAGTGTAACTGGGAAAACTCGTCAGTTATTTCACTGTTTTCTGCAATTCAATGAGGAGTTGTTCGATGCAGACCCTGTTGCTCTCCAGATGAATGGCAGTGATTGTGAGAAAATGATCTCTTATTAATGCAAGATGTCACACTGAGAACAAAGACTAGTTCTTGCCATGATGGGATGAGCTCATTCTAATCCCCAACTGGGGAGACGCTGATGCTTGTCCAGGTGCCAGTTTTTCCATATATGCCATACCGGAAAACAACTTTTTGAAAAATGTTGAAGAGGGTAGTGTTAAACTGATTCATGACTTCTGAATCTCGGGGTCGTGTTGGGTGAGATGTCACAGAAATGCCCTTTTCCATTCTATTTCCCAGGATATCACCTTCCCTATAAAAAAAAATTGAGCTTTTGAGGTGCAAAGGAAATAATTCATATGAAATTTACCATCACAAATAAAGAAGTACAGACCTGGCTTTGAAATCCTCAGACCCCCAAATGTTTCAGTTTATGCTTGCATAAATGTCTATCACACAACAGTTTAATTCACGCTAGCATTGTCTTCAGGTTTTCTGCACCATAGAACTTTACATCCTCATCCTGGGATTTTGGTGCATGGTTAGTGACGTCTTGGGAGGAACTCCCTGTGCCTTCCTGATATGTTATTTTGCCGTTTGCAGTGCCCACTCATCTATCAGAATGGAAAGGACCAGGACATGAGGATTTGCTCTGTTGGAGATACCAGTTTGATAACTGGAGATTTTGTATCACTGATTTGGTTCATTTACAATATAATTTATTTAAAAACAAACAAAAAAGAACAAAACACTGAGGTTATAACTTGGAGATTTAGAGATTGTGAATTATTTGGTTAGATTTCAAAGCCTTATAATCTAGTAAGCGTACTCTTTCTCTGATTCAGTAGTATTTCATTTTGCCTTCCATATTCCACTAAAATGCCCATTCTCTTGGTCCATTATCTCTTTGGCACCTAACTGTCTTTTGTTCAATATCCTTAAGAAGGCATTTGGAAAGTCAGATGGCAAGGTTTAATAAAAAGGCATATTCGACTCATTGCGGTAACAACCTGTTACCCAAACCTTTTCCCTCATGATCTGATGTAGATGGCAAAAAGATGATGATCTAGTGGGTGCTAACTCTGATGTCCTGCACAAGATTGTCCTCCCTTTGTACTGTGATGAATCCTTTCTGTGGGGGGAAGAGGGGGAGTGCAGAAATGTTTCTGTACTGTATACACCATCAGAATAAAATGTTCACATTTCATAAGTAATAGGATCAAAAGTTGTTAAACACCTAAGAGAAGTAGCATAGAATTGGACAGTTATTGGGAAGATTTTACAGGAGTAGGGGCATGTACAAAACCTCAAGAGAATAGAAATTTAAGTCCCTGAAGAACAAAAAATTTAAATATTCCAAATAGTGCTGGAATTGCCAGACTTGCATTCTCCAGGGAACAGAAGTTTGCTGCTTTGTAAGGACTAAAGCACCCAGAATTTCTGATGTAAGTTATGAGTTTATTTTTGTGTATGTATGCTATGTAAATTAGAAGCAGATCATTAGTAAAGAGAACTAGGCTGACATGCCAGAAAAATATAACCATTACAATAATGAGCATTCCTTATACAAAGTAGAGGTCTGTAAAATTCCAGTCTAGATTGGAAAAAAATTAAGGACAGAGTCATTGAGATCTAGAAGCACAGAACTGGCACATTTTGGATATGACAACATAGATTCAGAAACAAAGAAATCACAGCAAAGACAGTAGAGAAATCCAGTATTTTTCTCAATTTTTAATTGAGTTGTGATTTGTGTTTGTGTTGCCAAAGGTGTTTGGTTAATAAAATGCTATAATGAGTCTGGTTACATAACTAATTTCTGGAATATGCCTTTTCTTACCATGGATATTACTGGGGTTTTTTTCTACACTTCATTAACTCTGAATACAGAATCTCTGTGAGTTATCATCAAGAACTATATCCCAGGAACTTCTCTAAGGATTTTATAATTATCACCTTTAATTAATACTGTTGGAAGGATTGTCAGGATCTGTGGTTCTCCCCACAATAACCAGGAAACCACAGAATTGTGCCATATCGCTCTTCCTTCTGAGTCTTCTAGGGATGCATGCTTGTTATTCCTAGGTGGCATTGAAGGAAATTGACACCTACCATGGTACCAGCCCATACTTGTGATCCCTGCCAATCACGGAACCACAAGTTCGTTTAGGTTGGAAAAGACCTTTAAGATCACAGAATCCAGCACTTAACTTAGCACTGCCAAGTCCACTCCTAAACTCTAACCCTGAGCACCACATCTAGATGTTTTTTAAATACCTTCAGGTATGGTGACTCACACCACTTCCCTGGGCAGCCTGTTCTAATGCTTGAAAACCCATTCGGTGAAGTAATATTTCCTAATACCTAGTTTAAACCTCCCGTGGTGCAACTTGAGGCTGTTTTCCTCTTGTCCTGTTACCTGGGAGAAGAGACTGACACTTCCCTCTTCAACAGCCTTGTAAAATGTGAGCAAAAATTGCAGCACTCCTTCCAAGCACTCTTGCCCCTTCTCAGTGTGCTACAAAGCTTCAGGTCATAATCATAGCTTGCTGGGTGCAAGATCTCTCAGCAGCAGTAGGGATTGGTATGAAATCCTTCTGCTTTCATACAAAGCTCGTGAGCTCTTCTGGGATACTCCTTCAGTTACTGTAGATTCTCAAATTTAGAGCATGTCAGAAGCCTGACCGCAAGTATGAAGGGCCCTTCTAAATAACAGTGATTCAAGCAATGCTGTGAACTTGTACTAATTACATTTCTATCATTCATCAATAGTAGGCTTTTTGTGTTAGTTCTAATGTGGAAGTGGTGTTATTTTAGCCCAGAGGTGTTATTTTAGTGCTCTTCTGTAAAAAGTACTAATTGACTGAAGTACTTGAAATCAAGCCTTTCTGTGTTGTTTTGCTGAAGCTGTTGTAGTCTAAGAAGAAATGAGAGACATCTAAGCCACAGCAAGGAACAAGTGTCTACTTGTACTATGAAATTGAAGGCCAAACACTATTTAAATGCAGAAGTTGGTAAGTTACAGTGCTGGATTTGCAGTTGATGGGTTAAGTGGCATAAGTTACTTCTAACTAAGTGGATGTAAGTGGATCTGACTGATTGTGAAGGAGCAGAAATGATATCCTGAAAAAGAGTTCCTAATTACAGTAGAGTAAGTGATGGTAGGACACTTTTCAAGCACCAGTCATTGAGAAGATTAGCTTAGACAAAAATATGTAGAAGTTACATAGAACTGCTGGGAGAGACCTACTTAATGTATATACTTATTTTAGTTACTTTTTTTTATTGCTGAAACCCTCTTCCCTGTTTTTCTTTTAGTTTAGAGTGCTGCATATGTGGTGGGTAAGAGATGCCAAGTTCTGTGCATTCTCCATGCTTCATCAGCCTTGTCTGATAACTAACTTTCCTCTCTGTGCATTCAGGATGCGTGCTTAATGAATGGGGAGGGCTGCTGCTCTGGTCTTGAGCATTCCTGGGGCAGCAGAAAAGCACAATGTGCCTCTTCTTTCATTCATTTTCCTTATTTTTGATTAACTGTCAACTTGACCTGCTGACTCTTAATTTTTGTGTTATGCTCTAATGTTGCAGAACTAATGTCCTATTAAGGACAAGGGGGAATGGGCATACACTGGAGAAGAGCAGATTTAGACTAGACATTAGGAAGAGTTTCTTCACCATGAGAGTGGTGAGACACTGGAACAGGTTGCCAAGGGAAGTTGTGGATGCCCCATCCCTGGACGTGTTCAAGGCCAGGTTGGATGAGACCTTGGGCAGCCTGATCTAGTGGGAGGTGTCCCTGCCCATCGCAGGGGGGTGGAGCTGGATGATCTGTAAGGTCCTTTCCAACCCAAACTATTCTATGATTCTGTGATCTCAGCCAAGGCAATACATAAGATAGAAGATATTATCTAGGATTCTTTAAATAAAACAAACCGCTTTATACATAAAATCTTAACTTTTTGATCACTGGCTCTGTAGTACTTAACTTAGACTTTGGTCTTATTTAATGAGAACCCCAAAAGCATGAAACCGCAATGTCTTTGATGTCAATACTTTTATATTAATTTTGTGGCCTTAATAAAAGTTTTCAAGGCTCTGTACACAAAGAGGTCCTTTGAGACACTGGTTTTCTACATCATGCAATTTTTTTCCCTTGCTTTCCTCTGCTTTTCTAATGCAATAGTAATGGTGTATGCGGATCAATAAAGTAGTTCTCTTCTTTCTTTAAATATACCAGGTCAGGCATCAACATTGTTGTTTCTGCCTCAGTACCCTTTTGGTTCTAGTTTGTGCAGAATTACTTGAAACTCACATGTACATTAGTTGTTAATACAACTAATTTTCTTCACTTCATTGCTTGACTGAGTTCTGCTGCCTTATGACACCAGCACTTGGTTAAAATTAGTTTTACTCATACAGAGACAGGGAGCACTGAAAAGGTAGTTCTGTCCCAGAGAAACATGTGCTTATTCATGGACTGCTGATGCGTTTAATTAATTTGGCAAGATTTGGTTTGTGTTTTTTTTCGGGTGGGTTTGAGGGATGAAGAGAGTGCTTCAACTGCTCTTCAGTTCTGACAGCAAAGACGACAATAACCTTGGCAACTAAGGATGCTGAAATACCACTTAATCCTTAGTCATAAGGGTTTTGCTTAAGTAATAAATTATCAAACCTCTCAGCCTGCAAGACAAGAAACTATGAAACAAGTACGATGCTGTCCTTCACATGAACTATTCATGAAGCAATTAACTGTGTGGCTGCGCAACTGAAATAAAATTGGTCAGGAATTTTCCAGCAAGTGTTTCTTCTACCAGAAAGTGCTGATTCACAGAAACCAAAAGATGTGGGAGAAGATTAATTTTGAAGTCTCCCATTTCAAAGCAAAACAAGTAGTTATCCAAATATCTTTCTTTGATACTTTCTTAACAAAAATGTTAAATACTTAACAGAAAAATCTTTTATCAGGTAAAAAACTGTAAATCTAGCAACTGTGTATCGGTGCAATGTATTGGAGCAAGCAACTATCTGAGATAAAACCCTTTCTTTCTTGTTGCAGAGCATCTGCCAGGTGAGTTGGTGGGTCTGAGGTGTTCCAGGACTGCATGAGTGTCAGGACTGCATGAATGTCAGGTCCAGAGCAAGGGAGGAGGATGAGAGGAAGGAGTGGAGTTACTGCTTTTGACTGTAGCCTCCGCTTAGACTGGGTGGAGCGGCTGGTGAAATTAATTACCTCTGAATTGCTGTCACAGTTTAGCCTCAGCCCAGCTTTGATTGGTAGCTAAGCATGAGCCATTATGATCGTGAATCTTCCCCTGCTCAGACCGTGTTACTACAGATCCTGCAAGCAGACATGAGGGGAAAGGACCTGGGCTGGATTCAGTGGCAGGAGGGAGCTGGACTCAGGAACTGGAATCAGGAATGCATGAATACAGGATCAGAGCAAAAAGACAAGCAAGATCCTGTCTGGACACTGGCTGGCCATCAGAGACATTGACCATCATGAATCCTTAGTTTTATACAGTGTGTGACATATATGGGATGGAATACTCTGTTGGTCAGTTCTGGATCACGTGTCCTATCCACTCATTGTCCTATCCACTCACTGTTTCACCCCTGTCACTTACAGCATTGATCCAGCTTGAGGATGACTGTTTTCTACAGGAGTAAGTATAAGCAATGACCTTTCTACATACCAGTGCCTGATGTTATCACTTCTAGAGAGAAACTCTGTCCAAAAAACATGCATCTGTTAACCTTCAGAAAATGAAGTTACTTAGATCAGACTTAGCTCAAGTTAAAAAACTGATTCTACCTTAGCTCAAACTAGAACAACAGCCTTTGGAAGACCCCTCTCCATTTATTAAAGGGAACCAGTTACTGTGAATAATGAGACTGACCTTTACAGTTTGGTTTTGATTTTTTTATTTTTTTACTATTCAATTTTTTTTTTTTCTGCAGCAGAAGACCTTAAACCCTGCTGGACTTTGAAAAATTCCCTGTCCATTTTACATTTATACTCACAGTAAAGATACCAAAATACTTTTGGTATTTCTGGCAGGGATTTTTGGTTATTATCCTGAGAGTCATTCAACGTGGTCAGAAGGCAGTGGATGTTTCTCTGTAGCCTAAACCTCTTTGGAAGGTGTGGAGTGTAGCTGCCTGTAACAGGGCTGCATGCATGCATAGCCTTTCATTTACTGCCAGAACCTTCTGGTAGGGAAGGTTGTGCCTGAAGTTAAACAGTTGTGGTAGAAATTTTACAATAGAGTGAGGACAATCTTTTTTTCCTTAAACTACTCATTAATTGAGGGGTGGCCAGTCAAATAAATGTCAGTTGACTTAGGAGGGAGGGGATGAAATCGCAGTAGGGGCAGGACTTGGGGTCAGGCCAGGAGAAAAAGCTAAGCTGAATGATGCTGGGTGGGCAGGAGTAGGCCAAGCAGTGGTAGCAGACTCTAGCTTTTTAGTGCTTCTTGCTGAGCTAAGCCTGAGTGTAGTGACTGGGGAGATCAAGGTGCAGCAGCAGCTGTGGGGAGCATAGTGTGCTGAGGGTGATTTTTTTTTTTTTTTAACTTCCAGTTTTGGAACTACCTGTGGTTTTTAGCAGCCAGTTGTAGTGAACCAAGCCCTGTTTGTTGACTTGACATGGTGTATGTGGGGCTGATGCAGAGGTCTCATTTTTGATACAAAAATTATATATTTTGAAATAAATACCAACACCTTAAAAGACTTGAGGAAAGCCATGTTTTTGTAAGGCTGAGGGTACAAAGGACTTTGTTCTACCTTGTTTACTCTTCCTTTTTTTTCCCCATATTGCTGCCTTGTTCAGTTATTTCTTAATTCCCTGTTTTTTTGGTCTTGTTTTTGAGGCTGCTTTCCTGCATGGCATTTAGAGGTGTTTTCAGGTCATCTACAGAGCTCTATTCCTTTGACATCTCTTCTGTGTATATAAACACATATATAAAAGAAAATTTACCATTGCAGTTCTTGTCATGTCATCTTGAAATGTGTTTTCGAGGCTGGAGAACAATAAGATTCATCTTTGTCGCTGTTGTACCCTCGTCCTGCCTTATGAAGCTAATCCATCTGCTGACTCCTGTTAGCATGTTTGTATATGTTCTCGTTTTGTTCCACTTAGGTTTTCTCTTTTTAGTATCTCTCTAGTAAGAATGCAGCTCAGCCAAGCAGGGCAGATATAACCTTGCAGTGCTTTGCTGTATTAGTTCGGCAAGCCCAGTGAGGATATAAGCAGTCCAACATTCATAGGAAAGATTTGCCTCCTGCAGGAAAATCTGTAAAAACTTAGTCAAATGTTCTCAGAAGACAGGGAAATAAAGCTGGGATCTTAGAGTGACTAACTGGATCTTGTGCTATCCCTGTGATTTTCTAACAACTGAAAAAGCATCAGAAGATTTTTTATCTGTTTTGGGTTTCCCTGTTGTTCTGCCTCAGATCCCTTTTTTGGTTTGAGTTTTTCATTAGAAACAGGATCCAGATGCTTTAGGAAAGAGTAGTAGCTACTACCCAAGTCTAATTCAGACTTTTTCATTTATTGTGTGTTGAAGGCCTGTCAGGAAAGGATTTATCACTTTAAAAGGCTATGCAAATAGAGATGAAGGAATCATTTAACTTTTGTAGATAGTAAGTGTTAAAAATAATTTGTGGAGATCATAAGGCAAAAGATTCTCAAGGATGATTTAGTGTTGTAGTGACAGATTTTTTTTTTTTTTAACTAAAAAAAAAAAAGGCTGCAGATGTGCACTGAAACGGAATTTTTCAAAACCTATCAGGTGAATCTATCCAGTTATGCTATCCGTATCCTGTACATCCTTTGCTCTCACTTCCAGTCCCCAACTCCACCACTAATTCATCTTGGAAATGATCCCTGACACTCCGCCCCCTGTCCAGGCAGGGGCTCCTCATTCTTGGGCTGGCTTGGCTGGTGCCCATGCCTGCACATTGCTGAATGCCACTGCTTGCGTTTTTAGGAGAGCCAGCCAAAGCCAGTAGTGCTCCCCTACTCCCTTGAAGTTTTGGGGTGGACAGGAAGGTTTAATTTACTCTGCTGGCCCAACCCCAGATTTGTATGGTTGCTCTGCATGCAGTTACTTTGGCTTCATACTAGTCTGTTAGGTTTGCAGATGCACGAGTTCTGCCTGTGCCACCCAAAGGGGTCCTTTCCTCCTCCCCACTGTGTGTTCAGTGCCTGTGTTACACTTGGTTTTGCGTGGAAAGCTCCAAAACTGCGAGCATTTTAGGTCCCTGCTGAACTGAATTCTGTTCTGTTTAATCCTTACATGAGCTGTAATGTTACTTTGTGCAATTGGGACTTAGTTTAAACAAGTCTCTGAATCTTTAGGATTGTGTACAGCAGTACCTCAAGCACAATGCTGTAGCAACAGGCACGTAGGACTCTCTAGCATCACTCATACAAATGGACAATTATATAGCATATATGTGCATTCATAGCAGGAACCGCAGCTTGAAAAGAGAAATTAAAGGAAAGGCAACTAATAAGGAGGCACGAAGGGAGTTTTGTACTTGCCTGAAGTTTAAGGCTACCCTTGAGGCTGAGTTGGATTGGTAGGCTTTCACATAAGCAGCAGCACTGAAGTGGAGCATAGTGGTTTGTGGTTGCACTCCTTTGAATGTGCAAGCAGTTGTTGTCACTTCCAGTTTCCAAGAGTACTGAGTAGTGGAAAGGCACGCTGCATAATATGCTCAAGCATTCCTGGGAAATATCCTAGGGGGAAAGGGAGGCCCGCTAAGCGCTGTTTAAATATGTGCCTTTGGTGTTTGGCTGTGCCCACTTAAATAGCAGTAGTTGTCCTCCTTTGCCTGGAGTGATATGTCAGTTTGGTGAGTACGATTACTGTGACAGTTATGTTCACTGGAGATATTTAATCTTATGGTGCAGATCTAAAACATTTTTCTCAAATTTTGCTTTTCTTATATGGAGTTTGGGGGGTTTTGTGCTTTTTTTTTGTTTGTAATTTTTTTTGACATTTAAATTGCCTCGCTTTATTGCAGTATTCTAAGCTAGAGAATTTTTAGTTTTGTAGTTTTTAACAAAGATTCATTTTGTTCCATTTCCTGCAGAAAGATGCTTGTTTTATCAGTAAATCAAGGGCTGAAATGAAAATGAAAACTAGTGACTCCCATGGTGTGTAAATCAAAATTACAGTTTCCTTGATGATTGCTTGGACTTCCAATTAATAGAGCATTTAAAGTAAGCATCAATGCCCATGAATAATAGAGTAAACCACGCTAGAATTAGGTAAAAGGACCACTTGCAGAATTTTAATGAGTTTCGAAGCCACTTGCGGGTGTATGAAATTTCTGTCTTATCACTTTCGTTAAATGAAAAGTGGGTAGGTACTGTGTCGCACGGTAATATCACTCTGCTCATACTAGCCCTATAGTAGGCAGCAAATCTTTATTAGGCAAAACTAACAGTATTATTTTCCTGCAGCTATGAGAAAGGCTTGTTGGCTTCTCTTAGCCAAGCAGGATGTGATGCAAGCTATTTAGCAACTCAGTGTAGCTGCAGCAAGTGAGATTAGACTGCAGTGGTTTCAGGTGTTGAGGAAATAAGGTGAAGATCCTAAGTACTTGAGGGAGAAGCTTCTGGGTTGTATTTCAGCCTGAGGGAACCCAGATCTATTTTATTGGGAGTGCAGCCTGACCACTGATAGTCCTTCATCAGAGCAAGGCCACCCAGCAGCCCACAGGAAAGGTTGCTTCTGTAACTTAATGGATTAAGGATGTTTGAGATTGAAGAGCCAACTTCCAGCTTCTGTTCTTGTTTCTTTTGTTCAGCAAATGTCTTCCACTTAAACTTAAGCCCATTGCATGATCATACTATGCATGCTGATCCTAAAATATTATGTAATACATAGTACTTTATAAACTGCAAGTTAAATGAAATTCTCTAAATACTTGTGTTTCTTAAGATGCAATAAAAATGGAGTATTTATATTAGGATCTTCCCATTCCATATAAAGGCTGAAATGTCCTGTTTATTTATGATGAAACTGAAGAAAAGACACATTGTCAAAACTGATACTGTATTTTCTGCTTACTGAGTATATCTTTAAAATTTTGGAGGTAATTCAGGAAGGCAGGTAAAACTGAACATTAATGAAATCCAGAAGGTCACTTCGTAGCTGAACTCATTGTGGGCACCCTTCTCTCTTTTTTGCTTCTGAAACAAGGTAAAGATGTTAGTGGCAAAATAGACTCTTAAGATATTATCTGTATTTAATTTTCATTGTTATTTTCTTGCAGTAACTGAATCTGAGGTAAGAAAATGCTTTTTTTTCTCCTTTCTGTCAGTTTTGGAGGTATTTTTGCCACATGTGAGCTCTGCAGTTGACACAGACAGGTTTCTCCTACATAGCAAAGACTGCACAAGGGTAGGAAGGTGAGCCCGTACCTTGGAAGAAGCCACTTCTGGGTAGACTTGCCTGTGCTCCCTATATACACTGCCATCTAGCCTAGCCCTCCTCCCTTTCCCGTTGTGTGTCTGAATTTCAGGGCCATTGCTTGTATCTCTCTTGGGATCGAGAAGTTCAGTAAACACAGCTAGGCAAGGTTTTTCTTCAGAGATTTTGGTATGCATTTATAGACACTGCTCATGGAGTGGTGAAAATGGGAAATCTGGAAAGTAAGAACCAGCATATGGAGCTAACAAATGAAGATGGGAATGATGAATTAAACGTTGCTTTGGGGAGGCATGATGCTAAGGATTTGGCTTTTCAGTTTTACAACCTAGACTGTTTAAAGCTAATTTATACTCTTCGACTCAGTGATGTCTGTCTTTTATCTGTTTATTGGAAAGATGATCACAGTTTACGTAGATGTGTTCATGCTGTTACTGCGTTGGCAAAAAGAAGATAGAAAATCTCTCTGCCCAAAAATCTTTTGGCTCACCGTCACTTTTGACATTTTTTGAGGGATTAATTAAATAAATTACCGATTTTCTATAAATTGGAGTATCTCACTTACATACAAGATTCCTGGAATCCATCATAAGGCTCTTAATGAAATGGATATTGTAAGGTGGTGGGCAAAGGAAAAAGAAAATAACTTCTCTGTTGTTTGATTTTTGTTCAGGCTTTCTTTATACATTTTTCTCTACCATTTGTAGAGAAATGTTTATGAGCTCTGGAAGAGGGGTCAGTCCTCTTGGGTGGACTACAGGAAGGAAGTGAGATTGTGTAGAGAAAAAATCAGAAGGACTAAGGCTCAACTAGAAATCAGATTGACTAAGTCTGTGAAAGATATCAAAAAATCTTTCTATAAATAAATAAATAAATAAAGGAGGACTAGGGAGACCATACAGTCCCTATTGGATGCAGAAGGAACAAAGGTGACAGGGGATGAGGAAAAGGCTGAGGTACTTAAAGCCTTCTTTGCCTCAGTCTTTAATTGTAAAGAAAGTTGTTCCCCCTGTGTACAAACCCCAGAGCTAGAGGAGCAAAATGAGGCTCCTATGATCCAAAAGGAGGTGGTCAGAGCCTTGCTTGCCCAACTGTACACCCACAAGTCTATAGGGCTGGACAGGATTCACCCAAGGGTATTGAAGGAGCTGGCGGATGTGCTGGCCAAACCCCTTTCCATCATCTTCCATCAATCCTGGAAGACTGGGGAGGTTCAACTGGACCGGAGGCTGGCTGATGTAGTGCCCATCTACAAGAGGGGTCACAGGGAGGATCCAGGGAACTACAGGCCTGTCAGTCTGACCTCGGTGCCAGGGAAAGTCATGGAACAGGTGATCTTGAGTGCTATCATGAAGCACATGCAAGAGAACCAGGTGATCAGGCCCAGTCAACATGGGTTCACAAAAGGCAGGTCTTGCCAAGCTAACCTGATTGCCTTCTATGACAAAATGACTTGGCTGCTGGACAAGGGAAAGACTGTGGATGTGGTCTTCCTGGACTTCAAGAAAACCTTTGACACAGTTTCTCACAGCATTCTGCTAGGGAAACGGTCAGCCTCTGGCCTGGACAGGAGAATGCTCTCCTGGGTGGAAAACTGGTTGGCTGGCCGGGCCCAGAGAGTGGTGGTAAATGGAGTTAACTCCAACTGGAGGCCAGTGACAAATGGGGTTCCTCAGATCTCAGTGCTGGGTCCAGTCTTGTTTGATGTCTTTATCAATGACCTGGATGAAGGCACTGAGTGCACCCTTAGCAAGTTTGCAGATGACACAAAGCTGTGTGTAAGTGTCGATCTGCTGGAGGGTAGGGAGGCTCTGCAAAGGGACCTGAACAGGCTGGACCGCTGGGCAGAGTCTGGTGGCATGAGGTTTAACATGGCCAAATGCTGGGTCCTGCACTTGGGGCACACCAACCCTATGCAGAGCTACAGACTAGGAGAAGCCTGACTGGAAAGCTGCCAGGAGGAGAAGGACCTGAGGGTATTGGTCAACAGTGACTGAACATGAGCCATCAGTGTGCCCAGGTGGCCAGGAAGGCCAATGGCATCTTGGCTTGGATCAGAAACAGTGTGACCAGCAGGTCCAGGGAGGTAATTCTCCCTCTGTAGTCAGCACTGGTGAGGCCGCTCCTTGAATCCTGTGTTTAGTTCTGGGCCCCTCAGCACAAGAAGGATGTTGAGGCTCTGGAGCGAGTCCAGAGAAGAGCAACAAAGCTGGTGAAGGGGCTGGAGAACAAGTCGTATGAGGAGTGGCTGAGAGAGCTGGGGTTGTTTAACCTGGAGAAGAGGAGGCTGAGAGTAGACCTCAGAGGAGACCTGAAAGGAGGTTGTGGAGAGGAGGGAGCTGGCCTCTTCTCCCAAGTGACAGGGACAGGACAAGAGGGAATGGCCTCAAGCTCCACTGGGGAGATTTAGGCTAGACATTAGGAAAAATTTTTTCCCCAGAAAAGGGTCATTGGGCACTGGAACAGGCTGCCCAGGGAGGTGGTTGATTCACCTTCCCTCGAGGTGTCTAAGGCACGGGTAGATAAGGTGCCGAGGGACATTGTTTAGTGTTTGATAGGAATGGTTGGACTCAATGATCCGATGGGTCTCTTCCAACCTGGTTATTCTATGATTCTATTCTATGATTCCTCAAGCTTTCTTGAAGTATCAGTAATGTTAATGTTGTTATCTCTTAGGGGATTTTTATGGGAGATTGCTTGATTTCCCTGACTTTGACTAAAGAAAAAATAGATTCCTCCTTTAATAAAGATGTTGTTCTTCCAGTTATTCCCAGTACAGAAAGCTAACAGCATACTTCTCTAGACAAAATTGGAGACTATCTGCAATTATTGCAGAGGTGAGGGGCTGGGGAGTGGACAAAGTGAACGAGTAGAAGTAATAATTAGTAAGATTGTGGTTTTTTCAGGAACAAAAAGGAGGACAGGTCTAAACTAAAAAATCTACTTTGTTTTTAAGAATTTTATTTTGCTTCTGGTAAATTTGGTAAAATTAATGCCACTGAAAAGTATGATACAGTACCATTTCTGATTAGACTTTCAAAATTCCTAAAAGGTTGTAGTGTCGAGTACTTTCAAGATGTTGTTAAGAGTTAAAAGAAAACAGAAGATTATGTATATTTTGAGAATAAAGTACATTTTTTTCAAGTAGTGGGATTTAAAGCAACATGCAGGTTTCCAGAAGCTTTATTACCAACTACTTTTATCAGCATAGTGAGAAAGGAAACATAGGTGAAGACTTGGATTACAAGTAGATGTTTGTAGAGGATAATAGTGTTTCACACAATGCTTAGATCTTTTATTGGGTCCCTCTTCAAGTTTCATTAATGTTGCTAATATCTTAGCAAGTTTTCAATAAATCACAACATAGGGATCTGCAAATTGTAATTTAGAAGCAGATGCCAATTTAAACCACAGGAGTTTGATTCCAGCCACCAACCCCTGCTGATAGCACTGAACACCTATGAAAGCAGTGCTTTGCAGGGCTGGCTGCTCATTAGGAAACCTTGCAGTATGGCTGGCTGCAAGTCTTGTCAATCTGAAATACTTGATGTGAAATGAAAGTCCTCTATTTTAAAACACCATGGCTTGACTTTATCCACCATTCATGGGGATAGGTTATCTGCTTGAGGCCATAGGAAGCTCTAAAAGTTAGAAGAGACTGTTGCATGAGAGTAGTTGCAGTTTATTTATATCTATCCGCAAGTTGTATTGAAGTTTAGAATTAGTTTTCATTAACCTCAGCTCAATGCCAGATGGTTCCAGCTTTTGTTTCCAGCTCTTGCTTTTGTTCTGCTGCTAATATCAATGGCTTTCCTAGAAGTCCAACTCCTTTATATGGAACTTTTTTTCCATGAAGGGTTTACTGCCCTCAACAGTGTTGAGGTTCCTTCTTCCTGCCAGACAGTCCTGAGTGCTTTTCATATACTTTTCCACCTTTTTAGTCTTACTGTCACTTTCGTCACTTAATTCTCAGGGTACGGACTGCTCTTCTAGGATCTAATTGTTCAACAGGACCTATGCTCTTCAAGTTCTATGGTGATTTTTTTTCTCTTTTCATTTTGATGGCAATTACTTCTTCCAACTCCAGAACTGGAGTCACATCACTTCCGAAAGTCCTTCCAGGTATCAGGAAATCAAGCCTCATTATAATGCTTGTAACAGTATAACTGGGTATGTACCTGTACCAGAGAGAATACCAAGCCATATTATGTAACAAGCGTCTCCTAACTTTGCATTTAGTATCTAGTGTTTCAAGCATCTTAAATCAAAAGCTAGAATGGCTGACCATCTGTAGTCAAATTTGGACTGTACCCTGTAGCAGGGCAAAATTGCTGGTATAAAGCAACTAGTTGAGTCACCTTCCCTGGAGGTGTTTAAAAGACAAGTGGATGAGGAGCTGAGAGGCATGGTTTAGCGATTGATAGGAATGGTTGGACTCTGGTGCAGTGGGTCTCTTCCAACCTAGTGATTCTGTGAAAGCAGGTCAGTATTTTGCAAAAAGCAGCAACAGCATCCTCTGTAGAAGTTGTGAAACAGTGCAATGGTCCATAAATGAGCACAGCCTACATGCTGTACATGTAATGAACTGGGAATGGTTTGTGCCTGTTCCATCTGCTTGTTCAGTAGCTCAGGCTTTGAAATAAAATGACACATTTAACAGGCTGTGTACCATACAACAATGAAATTGAATCCACTATGTGAAATAAATTTGATTTTGTTTATTCATTAGTCACTTTCTTTTTTTCTTGTGCTATCCCAGAAAAATAGTTTATATACTATACTTTCAATATAAATAAGTTACTCTTTATGCTGTCCTAACTGTATTCTCTGTCCTGTATCCTTATTGTTTTTTTAACATTGATACATCTCCTTCATATCTCTCTCATTTAAAGCCTGACATACTCTTTGATTGTTAACTATTGCTGTGGCATGTTTGCAAAGCATTCATTTAACTAACTGGATTCTTAAATCAGTTTCATAAATATATTGGAAATAAAAAGCACATCATAGATAAATTGGTTCCCTCTTAACTCTGTTAAGGATTTTGATGTAAATGTTGCTTACTTAGTCACTGGGGTACAAACTCTTCAGGCGGGATAGGAAGGGTAGGAGAGGAGGCACCCTTACAATAGGTAGCCCTATTTGTAAGAGAGGACTTGGACACCAAGATGGATTGTGGTGATGAGGAGATTGAGTGCCTCTGAGTTGAAATCAGAGGAGCCCATAAGAAGGTAGATTTTGTGATGAGAGTCTGCTACAGGCCACCCAGCCGAGGAGAAGCAGCTGATGAGCTCCTCTAGGACCAGCTGGGGTTAATCTCCAAGTCAATGCTTGTTCTTGTGGGAGACTTCAATCTCCCTGATATCTGCTGGAAGTACAATAGAGCAGAAAGGAAGCAGTCTAGGAGGTTCCTGGAGTGTGTGGAAGACAACTTCATGGCACAGCTGGTGAATGAACCATGACTGCATCCCCTCCCCCTGGCAAAGCACTTCACCTCAGCAAGGGAGAGCTGCTTGCTCCTGCACTGCCCCCCGCTGAACCGTGGCACCACAGCCAAGCTGGTACCACAAGTGGGTAGTCCTCTGACAAAAATGTTTAAGGCAAAACAGATAAACGCAGTCTGACTTGACATTCCACCCCGTGACTTAAACATTTGTCACAGAAATCAACTTGAAAACTCAGATCCATGTCATCTATAGTGGTGACACTTTAGGGTGCAGCTTGCTCAGTTGAACGCGCTGCTACATCACCTCCACCCAGCCACAGCCAGCTCTGGGCCTGGAGTCCACCCAAGAAAGAGAGAGCGGTGTCTGCTCCTACATTATCCTCCTGTTGAATCTAACACACAAGTAGGCAGTCTTCAGGCAAAATGGTTAAGGCAAAGAGAGCTGACTTCACGTTCCACCCCATGACTTGAACATTTGCCACAGAACTCAAGTTGAAAACTCAGGTCTATGTTGTCTATAGTGGTGACACTTTCAGAAGGGGAGGGGATAAGGAGAACAAGACCAAGGAAGAAAGAAGGAAGGGGTAGTCACAGCCCACATCCATGCACTATCAACTTTCTCAGTTGAAAGACAGGGTCCTAGGGGGTGGTTTTCCTCGATCCACGAGTTGCTAGTTCACACCGAGGCCTCTAACGACTTTCTCAGTTGAAAGACAGGGAGTTGAGGGGGTTTTCCTCAAATCACAAGTTCCTAGTTTGTGCTGAGGCCTCTAATGACTTTCTCAGTCGAAAGACGGGGTTACGGGGGGTTGACACATATAATGACCCAAGAATTTGAAAGACATGAGATGTCTTTGCTCTTTACATAATCCTGAATAATTAGGTCAGTTATTGGGTCACTTCCAATGGCTGCACTGTTTGAACTACCATGTGTATCTGTGGGTATACCAATCTTTGCCACAGTCATTTCTCTTTTTCCATGATGGATCCAGAGGATGACTCTGTGGCCCAGATTAGCACTGACAATGGCATGTAGAGGCCATGCAAGATTCAGGGTTCAATGAGTGCAGGATATTTCTTGACATTTCCTATTTCTCAGCTACAGAAGCCTGTAGCAAGATTAACAGGCTTAGCTTTGAGAGAAAGTTTCAGTGTGCCAAGCTTCAGAAGTCAGATTTACAGTTGGAAAATATGGTTATAGTTTGTTTAGCAAGTATTAAAGACTTAAAATATTGTGGAACCCCCCCCCCCCTCCCCCCCCCCCCCTTAACTGTATAGTTTTTCTCCAAACTTTCACACAAAGAATACAACTTACAACTTTGAGCAGGAACAACCATGGGAATTTTAAACCTGAAACATATTTCTTTTTGAAATTACCAATACATGAGTGGAAATGGCTTTGTAAACGTCATGACTACTAAAAGTCCAGCTTGCATTTTATTCCAGTCATTCTGGTGAAGTTGCAGGAGACTAAGATTAGCAGCAGACCTGCTGAAACAGAAGTATTCCATTCTCACCATACATCAGAAGAAATAAGTTTTCATTCACACTTTTGTCTGGGCAGACACAGATGATGGAATTGTTAACCTGTTAAATCATAGGACACTTGCATTCCTCAAACTTTATATTGGTAAGCGTTCTGAAATTGCTTTGTATAAAAATGTGTATAAATGCAGTTTGTCACGTGCCTGACGTAATCAGCTAAACTGCTGGCATGTGCAGGAAAACTGTAATGGAAATGGAGATTACCTGCAAAAACTTATGGGTCATGATGCAGGAACTCCTATGACAACTAAAAGTGTGTTCTTGACTGCTTGCCTGTAAAGTATTTTTTCTACCTATGAAACAGGGGAAATAGTGTAGTGATTTGAAACAAAAAAAAAAAAGAAGAAGAAAAAGAGTAGAAATCAAGGTTCTGAATCTGCTAAGGCTTCCTCATTTATACAGTGTGTATGTTTCTGTTACCAACTTCAAGGAATAAGAATCATAGAATCCCTAGGTTGGAAAAGACTTTTGAGACCATCAAGTCCAACTGCACCTGTCTGGTACTAAATCATACCCCTATGCACTTCATCTGCCCATCCCTTAAATACCTCCAGGGATGGTGGTTCAATCACCTCCCTGAGCAGCCTGTGCCAGTGCTTGGTAACTCTTTCTGTGAACCTGCTGCAGAGTTATTTTTTGGGTTAAGAACAGTAGAGTGCTAAAGTAAATGATGCGACTAGCCCTTGTCTTGGGATTTGTCATTCTCGCTCTAATCAGTTCCAGTTTTGACTTTCTCCAGGCAACCAACTTCTCTCTCTGCCTTCTCATTCTCATGCCAGCACATTATGAAGTGTATATATGTGGGGTTTTTTTATATATTACATTCTAAGGTAATAACAATTTTAGTTTGCATAAAAGTACATACTCTGCTGGTGGTAGATACTGCATGACCCTATTAACTTCTGACTCCACTGGCTAGGCACTTAAAAAATAATTTTTTTGAGAAGCTACATCTTTTGAAGGTGACAAGCACAACTTATTTAATTTTTTTTTGTCCTGTTTACGGTATTAAGACTCCTTACCTATCATTTTCTATAATTTTTTTTTCATTAATTTCAGAGTAGCATCCATAAAATGCCAGTTGTGATGGAAGTTGGCAAAGACAGCTGATGCTGTGCTAGAGCTCATGCTGAGCTGTTCAGCATGAGGTGTCAACGAAATGAATTAATGCAGCTTGCTTGTTGGAGGGGTTCAGTCAAACAGGTGTGAGATGGATGGATGGGTGACTGCTCAGAAATCAAATTACTGCTACATACACAGCCTTGATACTCTCTTCACCACCCATGTTGTCAACTGGAGGGAGAAATATTTCAGTGTAGTGCTTTGATGGAAGACCTATGCAGGGATTGCTGTTCAGATTGCTACCCAGAAATGTAGCTAAAAGTCAGGACAAATCTTCATGAAGGGTAGTATATGAGCATTGAAGCAAGAATTTTCAAATAATATGAGGATACTTTAAGACAAGTTCATATAAGGTTTAACATATTTGCTTGTTTGCTTGCCTGCCTTAATTGGGTCACCTTTTTCACTCTCCCACTCCCCAGTTTTCCTTGCATTTAAAATTGGCGAAGCTGTGATTTATGATTCTATGAAAATTGTGAGCGTACATTCATGTGTCCACTGGAGCCTACTAGCAGACTGTTCAGCTGTCTGCAGACTGCAGAACTGTGTTACGTCCCAGGATCTCAATAAATTGGGCTCCTTTGACTAAATGGTAATTCAGATACTCTTAATGTGAAATTCTGGAGGCCGTAAGCAAAGTTCATTAGTAGAACTACTGATTGTCTGCACGGCTTTCCTACCACAGCTGGTCCACACCTTGCAAGGCTCAAACCAAAAACACCTGACTCACCTAAACTTGCTTGGGAGTGATAGGAGGGAGAATGGAAGGTGGTGGTAGGGAACATCGTGGATGGGAATGCCTGCCCTGGGTATAAGATGATGGGTTTTCATTATAAGCATTATTTCATGCTATAAGCATGCATGGGAGAGTCAATAGACACCGGTTAGTTTGCTGATAAACTAGATCTTTTTGCCTTCTACCAAATCTTCGCTACTGGTATACAGTTTCCATTTTTTCTGTGCCATGAATTTCCATCTACAATGCAAGACAGTGTATTCTGGTGCTTTCTGATGCTTTAGACTAATTTTTCCTGAGTGCCTGGGGCTCTCATGTTAAAATCTCAAAGTAAGCAGTTAGCCAGTGACCAGATAGTCCAATTGAAAGCCTGACAATTCTTATATGTTTGAAAGTATGAATAAAAAGCTTTCAAATGCTTCTAAAATTTATAAATGTTATAAACACTTTCAAAAGTGTTGAATTCAATCTGAGTTACCGTTCTGTCTGACATTAACAAATTCATCACATTAACAAATTCACTATGCTGTTGACCCAAATTATGCATTCTTTTATTGCTCCTGTATAGGTCAAAAGCAGACTTCTGGGTTCCTTTTGTGAAGAACAATGATACTGAATAAGTTGAACAATGATACTGAATAAGTTGAGTTCTTTCCCTTCATTATGTCCTTGAAAGCTCCTGAATTCAGTGGCACAAAAATCTTGAAATTGCAGTTTCACAGAAATGTTTATTCTATGCTTGTTTTCTCTAAGCTGCAATAGACTAATTCTGTCTTGTGCAAGATTGACTAAAGTTCTTAATGATATATTTTCCTTTTTTCCTTTTCATTTTCTACATTTAGTGATTTCATTTTAGTGTTTCTAGAGGCTGTTACTCTCTGTCTTAGGTCTACAAAGCCTTGTTCTGCAGCCAGCCTTGTACGCTACAGAAATATGGGAGAAGCTGTGTAGTGGAGGTCACTTGAAGCAGAGCCAGAAGCCTCCTCATGCACCACATCTGCAGAAGAACCAAACTCTGCATTGTTTGTTGTTTTCTGCCTTCTCTCGCTTTTCTCTTTGTGCTTCAAGGTGCTATTAAGCAGTTGCTTTGCTAAAGATTTGAATTACTGGCCATGAAGAGCTAAGCAGATACGATGTTGGTTTATCTCTAGCAATAAACTGTTTTCCCTGTAGCTTCTGTGATCTAGGTGATTGCTTTTAAACAGGATGTTCATTACTAAACTCTTTACTATTTGTATTGCTGCATGTGCAGGACAAGGGTATGCACTACTTGTTCCTGATGGGAATGCAGTAACTGTAGACAGCAGAGGATGAAAATGGCTCTTTATCAGCTTATCTGTCTGCCTTAAAAATTGTACTCCACATTATTTTATTAGTGGGATTAAAAGTCAGGTATTCAGCTTTACAGCTGACTCCTGCTGTGTTTTGATGAGTGCTTGTACTTACCCAGCACACAATAGGAGAGAGACTGGAGTACACCAGTGCTGTAAAAACTAGTACTTGAAATGGTCTGCAGTATCATGAAACTTTTGTCGTTTTCCCCATATAGCCCACATCACCTAAAAGCATTCCTGACTGGTAACAGATTTTTGGCATAAGTAAGAAATCAACTTGAGCTCTACAAAAATGAGCTCCGTGGTAGTAAAAGCAAGTTATTAGAAGCAATAGCTTCACCTGTCTCTCAAACATAGTACCCTTGTAGTAATTTTCAAATAAGCAGTGGCAAAGAAAGCTTCCAAAGTGAAAGTCTTCTGAGATTTGTTAGACATAGAGGACAAATCCAAGGTGTAAGATTGTAGTTTTGATTCTTGTTTCTTAAAAAAAATATATGTTTCAGAAATTGCTTACTCAGATAAAACAGATCCATTAGGAAATTTGTTTCTCCTCTTTGAGTAGGAGAAGGGCTGTCATGGTTGATGTAGATTCCGAAAGATCCCTTGATTTCTCCCCTCCCACCCCCTGACACGCATTTGACAGATGTAGAGAAATAATGACGTGCTTGCATCATTTTTGGTACTAAAATGAGAACATAAATCACAAGCTTAATTTTAGTTCCATGCTTGATATTTTAAACTTTTATAAATCTACAGTGCAGATATTGTAATAGCAAACACAGAAAATTACATCAGTTTTCCGAGTGCCTTCTTGATAAAAATGTACATCCTGAATTTGTTTACGCTGTATTAGATTGTATTATTAGATTGATTAGCAAAGCTTCAGGGAGAGGTTATAATGTCCCGGTGGCCTTTTTACACTTCTCACTAGTGACTCTTGGAGAACTAAGATCAAGTGACTGATCTTGTTCCACTCTATCCCTTGCTTTGTTGTGGATTCATAGTAAGTTTTTAGGTCTCTTACAGTTGGACACTGTGAGAAAGAAAATTGTACAAGGTCGGCAGGTTTATAAGCAGGCTTATAAGCATAACCTGTAACCCTGTTATTGATACAAATATTTAAAATTTAATGTGAAAATTGCGTTTTGTCACTAGCTCCTTCTCAGGTGCCTGTAGCTGCTATTGTACCAGTTTATGCTTACAGCTTACTAATGGTCCAGAGTGATGGGTGTCTGGTTCAGGGTCCATGCTTTTCAGTGTGGCTTCTCAATTATCTTAATAGGTTGGTAAGGAAGTCACCTAGTCCAGTTTTCTAATGCTATAAATGTATGTCACTTCATTGCTTGAAATAAAGCAGTGACCGAATACATATTTTCAGACACACAAAGATTCAGGTTTGGATTTTTTGTTTGGTGGGTTTTAAAGCAGTTTGAGTGCATTCATTTAAAATGGTATGAATAAGCTAATTATTTTACAGACTATAAACTAATGAATTATTTTTCCCTGTGATTGTATTATTGCTGCCTGCATATTATTAACAAATTATGAAGTTAACAAATGCATTTACATATTAGAGGTCTGACGATGTAAAGTTGTGTTTGTTCATTATTTGATTTCTCTGAGCTGTTGCGTATCTAGATGTGCACATTGCATTGCTAAAATCAGTCAGGCATTTAATGAAGAAGAGTGTTAACAACTGTGCTGTGGCACATTACACAGAAGTTCCGTATCATTTTCTAGGGTCTTATAAAAGAACAAGTGAAGAAAGAATAAATTTGACCATCTGTAAAAGCTATGAATGTAAAACAAATGAGAAATTAACCATATTAATTGTTTCATTCCTATTTGTGTAGTCTGTATAGCCTCCATCTCTGAATGTGTCCTGAAAGAAATTTTTTTTCTGTTTTAGATTCTTTGGGGTTTTTTTGAATAAAAGAAGGATGAGCTTGTCTTTAAAAAGAGCTACTCAATATATACTGTTAGGATTTTCAGAAATACTTATGTCGTATCTTTCTAGCTTTCTTTGGATGATTGTCTAGCATGCCAGTCTCCTAGGGGCTGCAGAAATGTTGTGTGACAAGGTTGTCAGATTATAGATACCTTGGAGTTGCTATATGCAGTGAGACAGGTTGTGAGCTCATGTAATTCAGTACCGTTCAACTGAAACCACTATCGTATGAGCTTTTGGTTTGTAATTTCTTTTAAGATGTCACAGTTCATCACAATTTTAATTGATACTACCTAATGGTTTCAATTTTAGTACCTTATTTTAAGTTTGTTGTAACTATTAGGCTGTAGCTTTCAACCAGTTAGGCTGAAGTGTTCCCATCTGACCGCCCATTGTGGGCTGCTGGACCAAATTCTGGCAGTAAGGAGGAGCTTTCGGGAGAGGAATTCCCGCTTGCTTTATATCTAAAAATTTTAATTCAAATATATCTCAAATCAGATTTAGGACAAAATATTACTGTATGGTTATTAAAATTTCTTGTAATTCTGTGGTCTGGACTAGAGACTTGAAACTCCATCAGGATATTGCACACACACAAAAAAATTAAAATAATACTCAATGAATAATTTCTGGTTTTGTGAGTTACCTTACTCAACTGGAAAAAAGAATCCATTAGATCAGCTACAGAAGAATATGCTGTTTCCTTACCAAACTAGAAAAGAAAATGTCTTTGGATAAATCTCCCTCAGTTTACCTTTCATTTTTTAATGTTGAAAAGAGTAGTAAGATTGGTGTTTTTTTACAAATGCCTTTTTTGACCACCTGTTACAAATTTAGCAAACATCTGTTACTCAGACACATTCATTGTGTTGCCTTTTGCACGTAAAATGAAGCAGACACTGTGCCATGGTACCTGATGGGCTTGCTTGTGAGCGTGGTAAAAAGTGATCTATTCTTTCCGCAGATCTCCACCTCAGTAGCACAATCGGCTTCTTTTTAGAAGCTTCTAAAAGTTAGCAGTACAGGCCTTTTCCTCCTGCTCCTTTCTAAGATGATGTTTCCATGGTCTAGGTGGCTGCACCACTGTCCAAACACTCCTGCATTGTTACATGTGGCTCTGCTTCTGGTGCAGCTTTAGAAAAAGGTGCATTGTGAAACAAAATAGCAACAACTTTAATTCTCCACACAACAAAGAGCAGCATCATTAAATGGTGCCCTGGCTAATGCCCGCAGTCTTGTGTACCGTGCAGTGCAGGCAGGTGCAGCAATTTCAGCAGTGCTGCCTGCCCAAGGCAGAGTCAAGCTCCAGAGTCTGTTTTGAGTGCTCTGTTGGGTCCACTCTTGGTTTCTCTGTGCTGTCTTTCTCTACTATAGAGACATTTTTTCTATAGACACCTGGAGCAGTGGCAACCTAGCCTCTGCAGCAGAGTTGGCAAAACATACCTTGAGAATATTCCTGCTGATTAGTTAAATGATGTCATTTCTGATTAAAACAACATGCCTTGGAGCACTGTCAAAGAGTATGTTGTTGTGTGATTTCTTTGCAGGCACTGAAGGTGATAAAGGGCATTACAAACCATTATGCCTTCTTTCAGTACCCAGCAAACTGATTAAACTGAAAAAAGAGAAAAAGTACTGCTACCAAGCAGCTGGAAAATCATGATAAGATGAGGTCAAAATAGCATGACTTCTGTGAAGGCAGCCTGTGATTCACTACTTAATCTTCTTGAATTGTTTTAATATAGCAATAGAGGAACAAATAAAGGGAAATGACTGGTACAGTTTATGAAAATAAGGGAAGGTCAATGAAGCATAGAGTTATTATAGTAGAGAGCAGAAGAAAAAGGAGTGAAGGCAATTATACCAGCAGTGATAAGACTGAAATGTCTTCGATGCAGAACAGCAACTACGTTGCCCTAAATCTAGTTAAGATTTTCAGGTTCTTCCTTATGCCTAAAAACTCTTACAATTATTAGTAGTGCTCATAGTATAAAAAAAAACCAACCACAACTCTGATAAACATAAAGGGAAGGCTATTTAAAGAAAAATTCTGAGCCATTTTAAATGAAGTGTGCAGATGTTCAGAGTAATATTTGCTTTAGTATTTTTAAAGTTGCATGGAAATGTTTTCCATACTATGACTACATTTGATAATATATATCCATGAAAGAATCATAGAATCATAGGATCATAGAACAACCAGGTTGGCAGAGATCCACCGGATCATCGAGTCCAACCATTCCTATCAAACACTAAACCATGTCCCTCAGGACCTCATCTACCTGTGCCTTAAACACCTCCAGGGAAGGTGAATCAACCACCTCCCTGGGCAGCCTATTCCAATGCCCAATGACCCTCTGTGTGAAAAACTTCCTCCTAATCTCTAGCCTGAATCTCCCCTGGCGGAGCTTGAGGCCATGAATAAAGATAGAGAAAACATGAAGGATTTCTTTATTTGAGATAAATGTTACATCTGTGAATTTGTGCGAATGGAATTTAGATGTTTTTGGTCTGGTCAGTGTAAGAAACTTGTGGTATTAAGAGTTGTGCTTTCTGTTTTTGACCCTAAGAGATTATGTAGCAAAGATTTACCACAGCCACTGAAAAGTGATGTTTTCACTTGAAAATCCTTTGAAAAGTTACAGAGCTGCTGTTGGGTTTCTCTTCATTCACTTTAAATGGATCTCAGCTACTCTGGACTTCTGCTGATGGGCAAATGTTAGGCCACAGGAGGCCACTCAGTGTCAGTGCTGGCACTGTTCAGGAAGGCATTTCCATGGTGTCTGCTGCTCAGATGAAGGCATGCACAGCCCAGAAGAGATCAACTTGTGTAATGACAAACTGTTGCACTTTGCCAGGTTTTCTCTTTTTGATAGCTCAGCATTGTCTTGAAGGTAGCGCAGACAGAACTTGTACCACTATTCACAGCTGTTTGCCCCAGCAGGTAGGTTTTGCAGCTTCTTTCCAGTGTCAGTTTGTCTGGCTTTTCTCCCCACTTTCTCAGCTTAGTGAAAAAATGCTTTGCGAGGCAGTAGTCTCAATAAAAGTACTTAGAGACTGTAATAATTTTTTAAAAACTAAACCAATTACACTTTCACAATTAAGTGTTTTCCAAGACCTGCAGCCTTTCTTTCTGTTTCTTTTTTTTTTTTTATATATACACTCTTTTCCACATTTTCTACAACTTTGGAGAAGATGAGTAGCAAAAAGGGGCACAGCATCTCAGCACTAGTCACAACACTGCCTCTCACAGAAATGAAATCACATTTCCCACCCCTGCAAATCCCTGGTTCTGACTTCTCTCTTCCTATCTCCTTTTTCTTTGATTTTATGTAGAACTTGAGTAACTTGGGTGCCTACTATTTCTGCATTTATACCTGCCAACATTTTTTTTTTCACCACAGAGAATCTATTAATAAAGATTATGATTATATGGTTGTAATTCTGGATTAAATTTTGAAAGGAAAGGATTATTACTCAATGTAAGTACATATGCACAAGAGCATTGTCTTACAAAATATTAAATAGAATTTACCTTTTCAAATGCTACTAATTTAGCTTTTTATGTGCTGCATGTTATTTAACATTGCAAAAATACTTAGGCTTAAAAGTCTTTGTCACATCTCTAAAGCTCATCTTTAAGCACCGTGAGATTTATATATGCCTTGAGGTCTTATGCAGGTCCTCTGCATGAAAGAAGTTAAGGTTTGATGGCTATATTACATGCCTTCTACAGTTCAGCTAAACTATGAATTACAAAACTAAACAGAAATCTACGTCATAGTTTGTGTTGCAAAGTGGAAGGGAGGATTGTCCAATGCAACTTTGCCTCCGTATGGTGACTGTCAAATAACCATCGAGGCAAAGGTTTGTTATTTCTGGAAACTTAGAGGTTTTTGTACACCCACAGAGAAATATCTCTGAATACTTAGAGGGTTCCCCTTTTGTTGCAGAGGCACCTACAAAATAGACAACCAGCCACTCAAAATGAAGATTCATTCCAACTGAGATCACTTAGAGCTCTGGCAAACAAAAGCAAAGCACAAGATTTTTAGGCAGGAATACTACTACACAACTGTGTCAAGAATTCCTAGGTTTCCTGAATAATCCTTCAGGAGGATGACTCAAAATGCGCACATTCACCAAGAAGATGAGGGCTTTCCGTCCCAGGGGAGATACCTTGGGTGGCATCCCTTTCCAAGGGGAGATTCCCTGGTTGCAGACTTGATGTGCTGAGGAGGACCGACTCAAATCAGCTTTCGGGTGAGGCTCTGTTTATACCTAGTTAAGTCTGATCTGTGGTTAATTCTAATTGGCTGGGGACCTCACCTTCCAGGGAATGTGTGCTTGGCAACAGTTACTGTAAGCATGTAAGAACAGCAAGGGAAGCATGTTAAAAAAAAAAAGTAATCAATTTTCAGCAATGGGAAAGCCCTGGTCTTTGTTTGGTCTTCTGCAAGTCCCAGTCTTTGTCAGGTCTTTGTCAAAGCAGTTGCATCACCCACACCTTCTCCTCATAGTTGCTGCTAACTATTTGGTGTAAAAAGTTTTGTATTTGGTAAATCTCCTTACAGTTTACTCATTTGAAGTGCATCCTAGTGCTCAACCAGTTTTCCCCTTCATCTGCAGCACCATCACGCAAATAATGTCACAGCATTGCTGCTGTGCAAAAGCACCCTGGTGTCTTGTTTGATCCCTTCAGGATGAAACAGATGCCCCCCCTGGGACTGATTGATGGACTTGATTAACTTTCCTCTGACGCCAAGACTCTTTCCCCTCTTTCTCACTTACTAGAACTGACAGCTGTTGAAATGAAGTTTTGGATTTTACTCAGAAATGGTGTGGTACAGATGTGAGATACAGGTGTGCTATGCTTTTTTTGGTTTGCCTGGATGCCACCACTTGAGAATTTGTGTGCACTAATTAGAGGAATAACATGATGATGGAGGAGTATTCCTTAGTGAACAAAACCTTTCGTTGTAAGATTTCACTCTAAAGAAGATCTTATAATGTGACAAATTCTTTTTGACATCTCATCATCTGGGATTGTTATTCCATCAGAAGCACAATCTTGCTGTGCAAGCAAAGACATCTTTCTGTTGCTGCTACAAGTCAAAACTTATGATTTTAATTTTATAAATTTGAAAATTAAGTTACTCAAATGCTCTCAGTTACAATTCCATTTTTGCTATAAAACCACTATGTTCTGGCTGAGGAGTATATCTGATCACATTATTATTTGATTCATTATTCTTTAATCTGCAGTTTGTAAACTGGTTGTCTTCCTGTTAAAGTTGGTGTATGGTTCATGGTGTGTAACTGAAGTTATTTGTATTGATCTTAGTGATTTAAGTGCAGTTAATCTCTTTATTAATGCTTATTAGTAGTCTGCATGATCATGTTTTCTTTTCTAGTTGACGGGAAGATTTGGCTAATTATGTGGTGAAAGCAAGGATATGTCTTTTCACCCTAATTACAACTGCTTTCAACAATGACTTTTTTTTAGAATTCACGACAATGAGAAATTATGGAGGAAAAAAATGGTATAAGATATTTTAAACAAATAGCATTATCTTAATATTACTTTGCTGCATGAAACTCTTTCCCACAGCTTCATGGAATAATATCTCTAAAACCCAAGTAACATCACCTTACTCTGCTTTGGACAATATAGAATCATAGAATCAAGGAATTTTTTAGGTTGGAGAAGACCATCAAGTCCAACCCTTACCCTAGTGCTGCCAACTACACAGTGACTTAGTAACTTCCCTGGGCGGCCTGTTCCAATGCTTGATAACCCTTTCAGAGAAGTAATTTTTCCTAGTATACAATCTGAACCGTCCCTGATACAATTTGAGGAAGTTTCCTTTCCTCCTATCACTTCTTACTTGGGAGAAGAGACCAACACCCACCTTGCTACATTCTCCGTTCAGGTTATTGTACAGGGTAATAAGTTCTCCCCTCAGCCTCTTTTTCTCCAGACTAAACAACCCCAGCTCCCTCAGCCACTCCTCATGAGACTTGTTCTCCAGATCCATCACCAGCTTTGCTGCTCTCCTCTAGACAAACTTCAGCACTTCTATGTCTTTCATGTAGTGGGAGACCCAAAACTGAACACAGTATTCAAGGTGCAGCCTCACTAGTGCTGAGTACAGTGACACGATCACTTTCTAGTACTGCTGGCCACGCTATTTTCAATACTAGCCAGGATGCTCTTGGCCTTCTTGGCCACATGGCCACCCTGACACCTCGTATTCAGCTGGCTGTCAACCAACACTCCAAGGTCCTTTCCGCTCAGCAGTTTCCAACCGTTTGTCCCCCAGCCTGTAGTGTTGCATGGGGTTGTTGTTGCCCAAGTGCAGGACTTGGCACTTCACCTTGTTTAACCTCATACAGTTTGTCTTGACCCATCAATCCAGTCTGTCCAGATCCCTCTGCAGAGCCTTCCTTCCATCAAGCAGCTTGACACTCCTGCCCAATTTGGAGCTGTCTGCAAACTTACTGAGGGTACACTCAGTCCCCTCATCCAGATCATAAATAAAGATAATAAACCAGACTTCAACACTGAGCCCTGGGGAACACTGCTTGTATCCCTGCATAAGAACAAAATAGCACTAGATCTTCAATTCTTGACTTGGTTCTCAACTGTGAGGACCTTGGGATTTCTCCTGGGATTTTGCAGTGCAGTCTGGATGTTCAAGGTCTGTCTAGCATGACTGTTTCTATTTGAAGCAGTTTCCTTCCCCCACCATGATAAGAAATGGTATGGAGCATTTTGACAAAGCTGCTGACTCAATTAAGAAATGCTGTCAGTCTCGCCTTTCTTTTTGAAGAGACAAATTGGTACTTAGGAAAGTGGGAGCAAAACCAATATAACATGTTACTGAATGTTAAATTTTCTGTCTGAAGATTTATTAAGTGTTCAGAAGCATTTTGCTTTGGTTCTGAATATTAAAGGGATAACTGTATTTCCAGAGTTGTCTGCATTTGAGCTACAAATCACTGAGTGTTTTAATTCAGGCCAGGTAATTGTGTCACTTTGATTGATTGCATATTTAAAGCAAAAGAGCAGTTTTTAATCCAGGCTGAAAGTTTTAGTCAGTTTGCTCTTGATTAAAAGTGCCTCATGGTGACATATAGTCAGAAAGAGGTTTTTTTCACAGTCTTCTTGGCTAATAAGATATCACAAAGTAATAACACTCCAGTGTTTTGCTTTCTTCTGTCTGCAGAAATGTATTGTGAAAACTGCATACCCTTCCAAAATAGCCTGAAGTGAAAACTAGAGATGTGTGTATGTGTATATTCCCTTCTAGAAGTATTTTTGCATATAATTTGAATGGAAATGTCCCTGTCAGTCCATCATTTGCAGGGGACAGCACAGCCCCACAGCCATACAGTGATTGGTGAGCGTCTCGGACTGTGCCAGTAGCAGGTGTTGCTACCACTGAATTCACTGGTACAAGTTTTCTTCTTCTTGAAGCAATTAATTCACCTTGTCTCCCATGTTAATCTAGATGCATATACTCTCTTTCCTGGCTGATGTGTAGCATATGGTTGTAATTTGATGTTGGCTTTGGCTGGGGCAGTTGTGTCCATAGGAGAAAGGAACAGGAGGTTTCTAATTTGCTTTCTTAAACTGATGGAATAAGGGTATCATGAATTCTGCTGTTAGCACAGGAAGGCTTGAGTACTAATCTCATCCTTTGCAGAACTTGAGTCCTCAGCGTTTCACATTGTGGGTAGTTTAACAGATACAAGGCTATAGTGGGTATATAAGATTATAGTGAAGGTGAGAGTTATTGCAGTGGATACAGGACAGGATGAATGAACAAGTAACTGCAAGCTTAACTGAAGCCAGGCTCAGTGGTGGGCAGAGAAACTGAGAGGAGAACTAAATGAACAACCATGATGTGAAAGATGCCCCACTTGGGAAAAAGGAGAATTGTGACCAAATGCTAATGTGAAATGATTAGAGCAGGCGCTCTTGGGGAGATGCTGATGACTGGCAAAGATGGAGGGACTGAACCTCTGCCACATGAATAATACATTGTGCTGTTGTAACTGATGTAGACAATGTACCAAGCTGCAATGGAAGAAGTCGTCTTTAGCAGGCTGTTGCCAGGGATTGAAATGGAGCGATAAATTTCAGTGGTCAGTCACCTAATGTTTTCAAATTGCACTTTTTAGCCAATGATCTGTGCAAGACTCCTATTTCTGACTTCAGCAGATCATTCAAAAGCATTTTCATACCAATGTAAATACAGAGCGGTGGTGGTGGTGCTTCACCCACACTACTGTAATTCAAGTGACTGGCGTGCTAGCATGGAAGCAACCGACGGGTGCAGAAGTTAGCCTTCAGGCTTTGAACACTGTTTTGCTCAGCAGGAAGATAGCAGTGTTATATGAGAGAAAGATACAAGAAGAGTAGGGCCCGAGGTCTCACGAGTCACAGTCTAGGTTCTGACAGCCTATCTTCTAATGACTAGGGAGAAATGGTTTCACATCTCTGTCTTAGCTTCTCCAGATGCAGAGTGGAGATGTGAAAAATATTTTGTGTGTTGAGACAGAGCATGAGACCTGCTGAAAGAAGTTCCATGCCAGTGTTTGCTCTTGGCGTGGACCTTCTGAAATGTTGAGACAGTGACAGCAGATGTTTAACTGGCTACTTCTCTGGGAGGTAGAGATAAGTGGTAGACTTTTAGTAATAACATTAAATATTAGTTTGGTCATAAAGATGCTTCTCTCATGCTGTGAGCCTTACTTTAGCAATAATGTGGTAATTATATTTTCTGCTGATTAACATTGCCCTAGTGTAAAATACAGGAGACATAGCCTCCAAGATCACTGTCTTCCAAAGTCATCCCATTGCATTGGCCCATTGGCAGAGGCAAATGAAGTTAAGTAATTTAATTAGTTACGATTAGCATTTAAAGCTCTCTACCCAGAAACCAATAAAGAGGTTCACAATTCATCCTGTATTATTTCACATAGGGCTTCAGCAATATTAAGTGAAGGTTGTCTAGTTCAGGGAGGCAGTAATTCAATCTGTCCTTCTCCTCTGAACGCCTGGTTTAAACCAATAATGAACAGTGGCGGTTGTTACTAAGCAGCTGCTAAGTGTCTGGTGGCAAGTGAGTACATGAAAGCAGACCAGTTGCTCCAGGACACCTGTATAAATGACAAAAATGATCCTTAGGGCTGGCCCTGAGCTGCTACCTATGTTGGCAGGAGCAGTGTTCACCCTGGCCAGCACAGTGCTTCTGGTTGGCATCAAACAGTCCCAGGAGAAGCTGTGGGAAAGGCTGCTCTCCTCCTACTCCCCTTGTCTGGGCTGCAGTTGAAGACAAGTCTGGTTCTCGGAACTGTACATTTGGCTTCTTCATAATCACTTAATTCACTTAGGAAAGCAAACACCCCCCATCCCACCCTCCGTTGCAACTTTAAAGGATGTGCCAGTTGGGCACGCAGCAAAAGACCTTTACAGTTGGAATGAAGCAGGACCCGGGATGGCAGTGCCAGGCCCAGCTCCTTTTGAAGCCCTGGTAAAGGCTGCTGCAGCATGGATGCCTGTCTGTACTCTTTTGTGCATTAAAAAAATGTGCCAACTGGGTGAATGGAGGCAAAAGCAGGAACTGGTTTAATGGCAGATAAAGCAAATGTCAGCTAAATAGGTTTTCTTTATCTTAATAAGTGATGTGATGTTGGCTATAGTACAATGGTGCTGGATTGCGGTGCAGAGGTTTGCAGCTCTGCTCTCTGCCTTCTGTCCATGCTGAGTGCAGAGTGTGGAAATTTCCTGCCTGGGTATCCCACTCTCTCCAGGGGCCATCTGCACACCCTGCCAGAAACATTCTGGGATCACTCAGTGAAATTGGCCCCTGAAAGCCTGTTTTTATGATTTTCAACCAGACCTGTTATCTGACCTAAACGCCACCTTGATTTTCAAGTTTAAGAGTGCCAACAATCAGAAATAAACAAGATCAAACCATATTTTAATGTCTTTGGGATTTGCTACCCAAAGAAAACACCATGAGCAGAGTTGATATTCAAGGTGTCAATTAACTTTCTTAAAGCATTAGTGGAAAATCCTGTATTCTTTTCAACATAATTTTTAACTCTCAAAGCCTTTCAAAAAGCAGGAAAATAAAGTGAGCTGTTTCTGCTTCTATTTTACTTTTTGCCCCAAGAGAGAGAAGATTCCAGCCTTCTCAACCAGCTCTGGCTTTTGTTCATCTCCCTCCTCGTATGGGGGAATTCGACATAGTGTGTATATAGTACAGATGGTGACTCGGCATACGGATCGTGCCAGTGAAAATTAAGAGGAGGAGTGAAGCATGAAGATGTGTTGCCCCTGAAACCTCCGTGAGAGCTGTTTGGGGTTGGTTTTCTGCCCTGATAGACTGACAGCAATGCCTGGTACAAAATCTTTCTCTTAGTTCCCTTGCCTACAGGAGAAGTGTTTTCCACAGTGCCTTTTTGTAATTTCATACACCTGCCTGAAAACACCTTTTTAGTGCCTTGGTACATTACTTTTATAGGATCTGTAAGTATCTTTAATAGCTGATGTGCAAAATGTGCCATTTGTCTTTGTAATAATGCTTTCCTTTTTAATCATGTTCCTTCTTTGCTATTTTTCTGCCAGCTCTTGGCAATATTTCATTTTAGCTCAAAGTGAAAGAACACCCTCTTAAAATAGGCTGTTATCCTCAACTATCGTTTGATCAGTTTTAATTTAATTTCACTGCAATGAAAATATAATGGGAGGCTGAACTCCAGAATGTGCAATTTAAGAGAAGTCATTGTCAACATTACTAAATCTGCAACCAACCTTTCAAAACAGCAATGGGGATCTAAGCCCAGTAGCTCTTTACGGTGTAGTCTGCAGTTCTCGAAATTACCTGCTCAAATGCAAGGCATATTTTTCAAAATTTTTCAAAAGTAATCTCTTTGATTACTTTGAGTAGATGCCTTCAGGGATGCTTATATGAAATGTATTGTGTCTGTGTCTCTGATGGGCTGTTTGCCTTTCATTTTCATTTAACAGTGACATTCTTCATCCTTGAGCCTGCTCGTCAGCAGACTTTGAGGACTTCAAAAAGTTAGCACTTGTCCAATGTGCTTTGCATGCAGGTACAACTTGGAGATCTCCAGTTATCACGACTCTTGTGCTCTTTTCCATCTCTTTAGTAGCTCTGTGTGGGAGAGGAAAAATGCCTCATTCTCCCCCATTCTGCAGGTTTTTTGCCTTTTCTAGGTCTTCCAGTTTTCAGTAGTATAGTATTGTCATGACTCCTCTATCTCTGATCTGCTTGTCCTCCATCCAGATTCAGCTTGTCTGTTACTCTGTTGGGATTCAAACAGAATCTTAAAATACTCTGTCTGTAATGCGGGGTTCCTGTGTGACTGCATCAAGATGACTTGAGGAGGAAAGAAAGGCTACAACCTCCCCAGCAAAACTAATACAATGCCGTCTTTGTACCTGGCCTCTATTTATGTATGGGGGTGGTGTAAGAGCAGCCCCAAACTAGTCCTGCTATTGGGACTGGTCCAAAGCCTGCTTGGAGGTGAGCAGGGGTGTGGTAGGGTTACCAAGGGAAGGGATTCTTCACCAGTAACCTGTACTCTGCCCCCATTTTACAAGCAGTTGGAAGCTTTTGCCCAAAGATGCAGAAGTTAATGTTCAGAGCTGATGCTTATTAGCAATCATTGATGGCAGCCCCTGAGTAAGCTGAATGGTGGCAGGACACATGCTATTTCCATCTTTCTTTGTTTGCTTTTGTATAGCTTCAGCCAGAAAACAAAAGATTAGGTCAGATCCGTGTGAAAACTATTTGTTCTTTTGAACCCAGTAGTGGTGAGTTTGTCAGCCTGGGAAAGTGTCCCTGTTCCCACTGGTGGGAAAGCTCTGGAATTCTTGTAAATTTTGGAGTCGCTTTTGCTACCTCTGGTCTGCATAAGAGTGGGAGGTATCTTGATGGTCACTGGGTGGACTTAGAGAACATCCCTCCATCTACATCAGGTGACCACAGCAGCAGGCCAGGTTCAAAGACTGGATGTGTTGTTTCCTTGCTTAGTACACTTGAGTTCCTGTGCAAAGCATCCAATTGCCTTGACTCCAGAGATAAAAATTAGGCAGCTGTCTTTGCAAATGGCAGGTACAAGAACAACATCATTTTAAGTGGTATCTTTTGGTTCTCATATGATTTTCTTTTAGACTACATAGATGCATATGTATATAAATATATATAGATATACATGTAAGCAAGTCTCACAGGAGACTTGCTTCTGACCAAGATCATTGTTTCTGAGATATAACTTAAGAGGTTGGGGTGAAAAAGAAGGGAAATGAGTTTTCTAAAATAGAGGTCAGAAGTGATATGAGCTGTTGGTGAGAGAATAGTGATTGAAAACTGGTATGAAGAAGAGTGGATTGCAGAAAAATGATTGCAGAAGTCCACAATTTGCAGAAAAATGATCGCAGATGTTTGCAATTCCCTAGAAGAAGTACTGATACAACATAAACTGTATCATTGTGTGGATCCAGATGACATTTCTCTCTGGAGTAGGGCACCTGCTGGTTGTTTGACAGCAGGGGTTCCCAGTTCAGATGGGCTGATGGATCTTAGAGCCTCAACTGTAAATCTGTGATCATTCAGTGGGTTCATGCGAAAGCGGGCTATGTCTGCAACCAACCTGTAGTAGCACTTTAATTTTTATTAGTTTATAGAAGGATCTGGAAGCACAGTTTACTGTAGGATAAAATTACTTTCATAAATTTAAATTGAGTGCAGCCAAAGACTACAGGTCACACAAAAGATGCTCATCGACCTGTAAGAAATGTCATAATGCTGGAGGAATATAGGATCATACAGTTAAAGATAATGGCCCCAATTGCACTCCTTTGTCTAGGAAGGCTGTATAAGTATTCACTTAACTATAAACTTGCACTTAGATTATTTTCACTTCAGAGGGATATAAGCATGTGCTGGAATAATTTCCTGAACTAATACTCTCCATGTGTACAAAGGAGGAAAACAAAAATTTTAAGACTAGCAGTTCCTTACTGAATGTTCACTAGTGCTGATTGATTCTTGACAAATATTTGTCATAGGGTCATTACTACTATTTTCAAAGCGAAATTTCTTGTCTGTACATGCAATGTGCAGTTTACAAACCCACCCCATACTTGGAAAATTAGAAAGAAGTACTTTCCCTTTTACTTACCTGATCAATTTGTGATCTGTCAGCCAGCAGGTGTTAAAACATCTCATACTGCTCCACTGGCCAAGCCATCACTAAAGGACATTTGCTTCTCAAAATTCAAAGAAGACATGTAATCTATATTTATTTGCCACCAGTATGGAGTTGGCCAAGTTTGGACAGGGGGAGGCTGATTTTATCAGCAAACAAGTTTTTCCATTTCAAGGACAAGTGTAAGTAGTTGCTTGGAATCCACGTCTGCTCTAGACTGTCTGGAGGCGCCATTATCTGTGCATCAGCTGGAATTGCTAATGCGTAGCAATTAGATTTAGTGAAGGGAAGCTGCTGATAGCTGCTGACACCTCCTTCTGTGTCCACAAACGTGGCTGTTGTGCATCTATTGGCTCCTCCATACCTTCCCAGCTGCATTTCTCATCCATCCTTCCTACTTGGTGTTTGTCCTCTACTTTGGTGGCTTGTTCTGGATAGATACCACGTACTTGCTTGAGTGTTGACTGCTGTCTTGAGATCACCTATGGGCTGGGGATTGCTGTCAAGGCAGGTATGCGCTCATTCTGGAGGAGGAGCACTTGAGGGTTGCACAAAACATGCAAAACTTGTGGAATGTTTGGAAAACATACCAAAGGTGAAAAAAGAGAGGAGCTAGGAGAGGAAACAGCATGGAAAACTAGAGGAAAAAGGTATGAACGGGGCTGGTCACAAATAAACAAATGGCTGGTTAGTTCTCATGTCTGGCCAGACTGTAGATGCTATTTGTCTGTTCATCAGTACTGTATTGTGTTCCCAGTCTGAGTTGATGTGGGTGACTGTACACACACACACACACACACACACATATATATATATACACACACTGTATACACATATAAGTCTATATAATGTGCATCTGTGCCCTATTGGGAGGGAATACATGCTCAGTCTGACTTCTGGCTAGCTATGCCAAACTGATTGTTCAGCAACCTCTCCTCTATTAGGCAGCACATTCAGTGAGCCTCAATACTACCAGGAGCCCGCTGCTGCCAACAGAGAGGACAGGGATTGTGACTGGGTGGTGGGAGTGGTGTTCATGGCTGTCTAGTTACACCGAGATCAGATAGGACCTATCTGAGACTTCTCCACTTCTGCATTGCAAATCATAGAATAACCAGGTTGCAAGAGACCCGCCAGATCATCGAGTCCAACCATTCAAGATGTTCACTCTGCTTCAGGGACAATATCAGGTTTTACTGGTAGAGGGGTCAGAGGCAATTAACATTTTCAGTTATCAAAATGAAATTAGTATTTCTGTATTTCTTCTTCAAGCTGGTTCCTGTCATTGCATAAATTAGCCTGGTAAATGAGAGTAACCTGGGAAAGAATCCTTAAATGTGTCATTTAGGTCTTGTTTCATGGAGTCATTTAAGAAGCCCTTCCTCATCCTATTGTTTATTGGATTTGGATGCTTAGTTCTTATCAGTTGCACACATTACTCACATCTGCTGTTAAGCTGTGCCACTTAACCTTGTGCTTCATCACCAGGAAAAAGATAATTATATTGGACATCTCCAGATGTTCTCAGTTAAGAAAAATGACACAACTGTATTTTCCTTACAACTTGTGACTGAGACTACTGTGGCCTTTCCAGATACCAAACTTCCAGATACAGCAAACTTCTCTGCTGTATGTTCTTCCAGCTTTCTTTTCTGCAGAACCAAAAAGCTTTGTTAGTAGTGGTGGGATGACCCCCATGTGTGCTTTCAGCATCCACAGCTCCTGTGGTAGGTGGGGACTGTATGATGGTAGAAATTCCTGTCACTCCTGTCATTATCACCTATGGAGCTAACAGGGGAGAAGTTGATTATGAATTCTGGGATCTTGTCAGCCTGTCAAAGAACATGCAGGTGTTTTCCTGAGGACACTGGAGGCTATCACAACATAGTCTTCATCAAAACCGTGGCCCCAAACTACATAGCTTAAATCTCCCAGTAAGCATTATAGGATTAAAAATAACCCTGTACAACAAGCATTAAACACCTTAGTCTCCTTGTTTCTTTCTACCATCTGTCTCTGAGGTTCTCTTCCTGGGTCTCATAAAATCATATACAATACAGCAAGTGGCTATTTTGACATAAAAGGTGGATATTTATCATCACCCTTGTCATTGGATTTCTCCCATCTATCTTCTGGGGTGTTGAAAGCACATTCAACTACCGTTCTCCCACTGCTGGGACTGCAACTTGTATATTCTTCCCTAAGGAATAAGAAGAAACACAAGTGAAAAACCACGACTGTCAATACTACCATGGGAATTTTCCATGGAAGAAAATAATCCAGATATGGACTATTATGGTTGTTTTAAGACTATCTATACTAATATTAGCAAACCTCCCACAATGATCACCAGAGCCTTCCAGTTTGTCAAAACAACCCTTTATATGCTGAACTCTAGGATAGCTCTGTGTGTGGCAGAGGAATCAAGAGTAGGCATGTAGTCTACCTGTGCAACCCCAATAATAATGCAGTATGGGATAGTGATGCATGTCCTTGCAATGAAAAGAATGTACAGCCCAGCAGCTGAATACTTCATCAGAGATGTCTGACCAGATGCTTGCTGCTCATTTCCAAAGGCTGCAGTGTAGTGGGGTTGGGTAAGTGGAAGGAAAGAAGAGTAATATCACAGAGTTAATGAAGGGCTGGCTCATTTGTCACATGGGTCACACAGATTTTGCTGTAAATCACTTATTGTGGAACAGATCTGCGACATGTTTCAAATACACATGTAATCTTGTATTTGTTTAATTGCTTAGTAAATGAAGTCAAGAATTAAGTTTTAACTACTGACTTAGTCGGTCCCTAACATCTGTAAGCAGATGCTTTTTACAAAAGCAAATAGACCATGGGATTCTTCCCCTTGTCTAAGTTCCTGTATCATCATTTAAAAAATATTTATTTAAGAAATTTTAAAATGTGCACATGGCAGTTGTTTGTAAGTATTAAAAGCAAATCTAACCATTGCAATTGGAAAGTTGTCTTTGTTGCTTATTGTTTTAATGGACAACATTTATCTGAGTTCCTGAAATTAGCAGAATAATAGCTTACTACAGGCACCATATGCATTTTTTTTCAAAGATTTTATTAAATTGAATATCATAACATGCATTTATCAGTGCAGGTATGTTTGTCAAACAGACACATTCACTAGGTTTTCCTGATTATGATGAAAGCTTGTGTGTTTAAAATGTCCCTCAATGTGGGAGATTTGCAAATATTGATAAAATCTTTATGATAAATTATGGGAAGGCAAATTCTTTGAAGCTGTGCTACATATGAACATTGATAAAACTCCAGGACCGGAAATTTTTTCATCGAAATTTTACCACTTGTTTAAGGAGGCATTAGTAGGTTCCTCTGAAGGGACATTAGCATTGCTCAATTATAGCAGGAACTTCTGTGGGATGTAACAGAAGCTACTAGCAGTGTTTTCCCAGCATATATAAACAGCTTTATCTTTATACTTGGTATGGGCCCATATTATGGTAGAGTTGTGATACAAAGATTTTTTTTATAAGCAGTTACTGGGATGATCACAGACTGTGCTGTCACTTTATAAACTGAGATACACGTGGGGTTCACTTGCAGGTCTTTGGGTTTTGCCTGTCTGGAGCAAGGAAAGCTTTAGACAGATGAACAGGTTTGTAGGAACACATGACAGATCAGTTTCATACCTGTTGGTTTTTTATGGAACTCCAAGGCTTTGCTAAATTTGTGTCCAAAGAAAGCCTGGATTGTCAGAAAGTGGAAAGTTTGGATATGAGTTATGTCAGTCTGATGGACTAGCAAGAAAATATTCCAGGCTCTGAAAAGTCATGACTCGAAGACATCATTGGCTAAAATGGGCAGCACATTTATAAGCTATATAGCAATTTAAATCTTAAACAACTCTGAAGAGCTGCCTGATACGATTGTCAGGTGACTACAGTAAATGAAATATGGAGTGTAATGTACAGTCTCTTGACCCCTTAGCAAGTTTGCAGATGACACTAAGCTTGGTGGAAGTGTCGATCTACTGGAGGGTAGGGAGGCTCTACAAAGGGATCTAAACAGGCTAGGCTGAGTCCAACAGCATGAGGTTTAACACGGCCAAATGCCGGGTCCTGCACTTGGGGCACAACATGCCTATGGAGAGCTACAGACTAGGAGAAGTCTGTCTAGAAAGCTGCCTGGAGGAGAAGGACCTGGGGGTGTTGATTGAGAGCTGACTGAACATGAACCAGCAGTGTGCCCAGGTGGCCAAGAAGGCCAATGGCATCCTGGCTTGGATCAGAAATGGTGTGACCAGCAGGTCCAGGGAGGTGATTCTCCCTCTGTACTCGGCACTGGTGAGGCCGCTCCTTGAATACTGTGTCCAGTTCTGGGCCCCTCACCACAAGAAGGATGTTGAGGCTCTGGAGCAAGTCCAGAGAAGAGCGACAAAGCTGGTGAAGGGGCTGGAGAACAGGTCCTATGAGGAGCAGCTGAGAGAGCTAGGGTTGTTTAACCTTGAGAAGAGGAGTCTGAGAGGAGACCTCATTGCTCTCTACAACTACCTGAAAGGAGGTTGTAGAGAGGAGGTAACTGGCTTCTTCTCCCAAGTGACAAGGGGACAGGACAAGAGGAAATGGCCTCAAGCTCTGCCAAGGGAGATTTAGGCTAGAGATTAGGAGGATGTTTTTCACAGAAAGGGCCATAGGGCATTGGAAGAGGCTGCCCAGGGAGGTGGTTGATTCACCTTCCCTGGAGGTGTTTAAGGCACGGGTGGACGAGGTGCTGAGGGACATGGGTTAGTGTTTGATAGGAATGGTTGAACTCGATGATCCGATGGGTCTCTTCCAATCTGGTGATTCTATGACAGGAATAGTAATTACACTTGAAATAGATGTTTTTGCCAATAGTTTGAATGTTTCACATGTATCCTCTGATCATTCCAGATAACAGCATATCAGTAATAGCATACAGCAGGAATTTGTAGGAAATAATAATAAATGCTGTCTGAGTGTATAAATGCTTAGATTATACCCATTAAGCAGATTCGTCTAAATAATTCCAAATATTATGTGTTTCCATCACTCTAACAACTCAAAGCAACAGTCGGTCAACCCAAACACTGAATTAAGTATACCTGCACTTTGCTGAGCTTTAGTATAAAGCTATAGATATGTTTATTTCTGATTTGCCAGGCATTGCAAGTAATCCTTCCTTAATCGAATCACACATCAGAGTCTTGAGATTCAGGGAAACCATCATATGCAAAGCTAAGTAAATACTTGCTCTCTGAGAATCCTACTTGGTTTGTGATACATCTTATCAATTACTTCTCATCAACTTCTTTCTGCGGATAGGGATATATCTGTGTTTCTATAGAGAGAAAAAGCACTTTAGCAGCTAGTATAAGATTGTTGTTTTATGTTATAAATTACTACATTTACATGCTGTAGGGATAAGATGGATCCCACCCCACTTTAAAAATCAGAGTTAACTTTAAACAGCCATTCTTCTGTACAGCTACTGCATTTAACAAGGCAGCTTTGCTTCTCACTTTGAAATAGTGTATAATGTTTTATACATTAGCTATAGTTGAAAGGGTAGACTTTTGATTGCTTACAAAATAAAAATAAAATTGGTATGAATCCCTTTAAATTACTATCTCAAGAAAAGACTGCTTGTTCATGTCAGGATAGAGAGTTTTTTGCCATTCAAGTCCACAGCATGGTACAAGTTAATTGCTGTAATAGATATGATTTCTCTCTCCACTCAAGGAAATAAACACATGTGTAGACCGAATGAGTATAAATGCTCATGAAGTTCTAGTGAAAGAGGAGGTTGCATATGTTCTGACATAGAGGACATGGGAAGGGGTCAGCTCTCTGATTTAGTATTTGAAGAGATGGAGTTTGTGCTGAGATTAGTTCCCTAGAAAGACAAGCCCTGAGAAGGAAATCTTCACAGTCACTCAATGGATCTGAGTTTTAGGTGGATCTCCATTATGACTTATACTGGTTTCCTTTCTTTATAGCTGTTCTCCATTTTCTAGTCAAATACTTAAGCTGTTACTCAGCTGTATTTGAGCTGCTCTGTTGTAAACATCATTTCATGATAACTCCTCTCTAGGCAGGAGGCACCATGGGAGCGGTGAATCTATTTACAGCAGATTACCCTTAAAGCATCTTGTCCAGAGTGTGACAAAGTTTAAAGGTTTTCCACTTTCTTGAATATACCGTTAAGCTTTTTATATGCTTTACAAATGTAAGGTTTAAGTCTGTATTCCCACTGTAAAGTCTTAGCTGTGCAGCTAGTATGGACCTGTAGAGTGGAGATGCTGGGAGGATCAATGGCCACATGTGGGTACAGAGGAGGAGGCAGTCATTCTTGGGGAGTGAGCCAGTTGACCTTGAGTGGAAATATGTTAAAGCCTGGCAGACTTTATCCCTGAGAAAAGATTTAGCTTTATTTGGCCCTCAGAAACAGGAAGACGAAAGATCATTTTCTACCAGGTTACTTTGCTGCAGCTCATTTTAACTCATCTCTGAGGTATAAGAGATTACACATATCCAGAAACAATCAACTCCTCCCTTTCCTATCTTTCTAATAACTAAAGGAGAGAAGTTACTGGAGAAAATAATTTTCTTTGAAAGTCTTTTTATCAATCTAATAATCCAGTTATTTCCTATATAGTTAATTGCTTTGAGAAGCTTTGTCTTGCTATGTAAGTGGTTCTGATTAAAAAAAAAAAAAGTTGCAATTTATTCCTTTGCATTGCTATTACAAAATTAAGTTCATGACAATAATATATAATATGGTTGTGATTAAATTAGGTTTTGTTGCATTATGTGAGTGTTGTTGTTTGAGCTAAAGCAGAATAAGTTTTCTAACTTCAGCTAAGTCTTGTCTAAGTAAGTTCATTTTCTGAAAATTAGCTGCATGTTTTTTAGACAGTGTTTCTGTCTAGAAGTGGTAACACTGGGCAATGGTATGCAAAGGCCCACACTTATACTTGTTCCTATAGTAACTAAGGTGATCCTTGAGTTGGTGGAGTGCTACAAGTTAGAGGTGAAAAAAGTTCACACCTGCAGGGAGGGGTGGACAGGACGAGTGACCCCAAACTGGCCAACAGAATATTCTATCCCATATATGTCATACTACTTATAAAAATGAGAGATCATGAGGGTCTCTCCCTCTTCTTTGATGGATGATGTCCAGTGAGGACCTCATTTGTCTGTTTGTCCCTTATTCTGCATCTGTGCATTCCTGAACAGAGGTCATGAGTCCAGCTCCCTCCTAGTATCAGGCCATTCCTCACGTGCCTGCTCTACAGCATCCATGGTGACATATAGTCATCAAGGGGTGAGGGTGTGATTTAATATATTTGTTTATTATTAATTATTATTATTGTTGTTGTTATTAATTGTTGTTATTAATTGTTGTTCTAGTTTCCAACCTGCAAGTCTTTTTCTCTCATTTCCCAGCAGTGTTGGGAGGAAGGGAATTAGGGAATCAACTGCTTGGTTTTAGCTGCCAAAATTAGCTGAGCTGGGGCCAAACCATGACAGTTTTTGGTGCTCATTGTCAGGCTGTGACTTGGGCTCAACTGTGACAGTGAGTTCAGCTACACCACTACAAAAGTGCTTTAGACATTAAAGGACACAAAAAAGGAATAACCTGTATAGGTGTAGTTGCATCCTCCAAAGATAAATTTTACAAGTTGAACCCAGCACAAAGAATATATATAGATCATATGCCACTTGACCTTGAAATCTGAAGACATTCTCATGTTATAAGAAATTAAGCTGGAGGAAAAGGTCTAAATGTCAGCAGGCAAAAGGACTTTAACAAATGAAACCATACATAAAATTTGTTGCTGTGTTATTTCATGACTGGGACATTGCTCTTTTTTCCTGCCTTGCTGTCATCTGGCCTGATATACTCCTGTTGTGATTAATAGTGGTACTCTTTCAGATCAGACAGTCATTTCTGGTGGAGACTTGCTAGGATGCGTGGCAAAGAAAATTTGTAGTTGCTGTCTGAACTTTTAGGAGCAGAGACTGAATGGTGTGAGATGGAGGAAAAGTAATTTCACCAGGGCTGCTGCTGACTCATTTGGCAGAAAGTACTTTTCAGTCTGTCAGGTGACATGGCTGTGCTGGCTTCCCATTGCATTGTCCTGTTGGGTGGATGAGAAGTGTCTACAAGGAACAACTGAAAATGCAGGAAATATTTTGATTTGTCTCCAGTATCCCCAACACACATGGAACTCTTGACTATCAACTGGGGGCTTGGGCTTTGTTTTTTTGTTGTTTGTTTTTAAATTTAGAGCTGCTCCAATTTGTTTCACACTATCAGTAGACTCCCTTGAGAATCTTCTAGTTACTCCCAACTGAAAACAAAATCTTCTCATGGGTAGAGTGATGTGACTGGGGTGCCTGCTCTGCCTCAGCAGAAGAGCTATTGCCTCTGTTTTCTGTTCATTTTTGCTTTTATGAGTTCACTCAATTCAAGGTCCCTAGCTAAGCTGTTTCCACCATCCAATAGCACAAATCTGTGAGAAGTCCAGCGAACCTGACTCTTTTGTTCCAGTTTACCAAGCTCCTTACACTCAGCAACTAAGCAGCGTGGCAGCATTGGTCACTGTAGGGTTTGTTTTTCTCTCATCCTCTCTTAGTGGGTGAACTGTGTTGTGATCCTAAACTGTTCCCACAATCCTGACTCTTGGGTCAGAGCTCAGATCAGGGTAGTTAGTGTTGTGTATATCTCCTTTTCAGAGGAAATTGTCATTATTCTTGTAACTATCACTTAACAGTTCCTGTTTGTCCCATGGACCCTGTAAAGTTTGCAGGCAGTCTCGCATGGCTTGCTAGCTTTCCGAGTGCCCTGATGGGACTTAAAAGTCTTTGATTTTATTGAAGGATTGTATGCTTATGGTGAGCAGGAAAGTGGGTTATAAATTGACATCTAAACTGGTAACTAAGCTGCCAGATAATTATCACTTGTTTGCTGCAATGATTTATACTTCCCATGGCTATCTCATGGAGCAAGGACTGACTTACCGTTTAGTCAAGAAGAATTAAAGGGCACCTGGGCTGCATGCTTCATGCTGTGCAGAAAAGTCCTGCACAAAGCAAATGATCCATTAGACAAAGGGATAACTCAGGGGACCCTTTGCTTTACAGCCTGGCTGAAGCATCCTGAATTGGCCTGAAAGATCTTTTTCTTTTCTTTTTATAACTTAATAAGAAATGGACAATGGCTAATTTCTTCAGTGCCTCTGGAATTCTCTTTAATTCTGATATAAGAAATGTTAATTTTTAAAAGTGAAAAGAGTGAAAAGTATGAAGTCAGACTGTGGCTCATCTGTTGAATGGGGCTTTACACTCAGTACAGCGTCCTTGCCTGTTTTCCTCCCCAGGTACCTTTCAGCCATAATAGACACATCTTTCCCTCACTCTTTTCCAACCTCTAGGGAGCTTTGGGCTCTCCTGTAAACCCAGTACAGTCAAGTCAGTGGAAAGAGTCCAGTTTAAATTGGAGGGGAAATATTTTTTTACTTCTTATGCCAACTTTCCCAGAATGTGGTAATGTTGCCTGTTATTTGTGCCACTTTAAGGATACTAGCATTGACTCTAGGACTTAGATCAAAAGTCAGCATCTTTTGTTCAATAAAAACTTTTCTAATTTGTTATTAATTACATGAGTACATACATCCTTCTGTGAATGGGTACGCTCTGCCCATTTGAAAAGAGATGAACAATATGGGCAAAGGGATTCTGAGTTCTTTTAAGATTGGATCCCAGACAATGTTAGGTTGGGCCAAACCATTGAAATAAATTATTATTAAGTTGGTGATGGGAAAATTTTAAGTATCTATGTGGGGAAATGAGATGCATTAAACTGAGTCGTATAAAAGCAAATATTTAGCAAAAAGAGTGGGAGGTGTCACTCTGTTTTAAAGCATCTTTAAGTCATCGTACACAGAATGCACTTTTGAAAGAAATACTGCCATGTTGTCATGATAAATGTTTGGGCTGTTTACAAATGGTAGTGAGAAATCATAGACTTTGAATGTGGTAAATCTTTGTAAATTCATGTGTAGGACTAGCTTTTTCCTGAATATTTTCCTTCTACTAGGCCTCTGTAAATGTGTGCACAAGCCAAGAAACTGTTTCCTGTAGCCTCTCTGTCCAGTTGCTTGCCTTTATGCCATAGGTGATGGCTTGTCATACATTTATTGCCCTGAGCCAATTTTTTAGCTTAGTATTGAGTTAGTTTCCCACAATCTTCTAAGTTTGATTTGTGAATACTAATATTTTAACAAATATAAATTTGAGTTTAAACTGCATAAACTAAAATACTGTCAGTGAAGAAGTGGCATCCCTATGCCATAGTTGTGGCCTGCTGGGCTGAATTGCCATGTTCGATGTAGAAGAGGAAGGGGTCATTCTCAAATTAAACTTAGTGCAGCTTCATATTTATGGTGAGCTTTGGCAGCTATAGGTATCTGAAATCAGCTGGTTTCATTATCTCTCCTTCACAACACCGGGCTCATGGCCAAACATGACTATTATACAGTATCAGAAGTTACATGAAAAACTGAGCTTATGAATTCAACAGCAGTTCCATGTTATGATTTTTTGTTGGGATTCAGTCAGTTTGAGAAACTAACCTTGCCCAGATTTCTGTTTTCCCTGAGGAGGAGCACTTGCTTCTCTGCAGCCCTGACTGCACATGCTATAGGTGTCTGCTGCTTAGCCAAACTGGTTACATCATTTCTTATCTGTGCCCTCAACCAGAACACTAAACCAGACCAAAACCAAACCCTGTTTCATGTGCACTGTGGTTGAAAAAAAGCAATGGTTTGTTGCCATGGAGGCAAGGCAGTGGAGGAAGAGATATGGATAGTGAAGCATTTATGCCAGAAACTATTATTCCAGTTGAAAAAAAGTGACTTTTTCTTTCTGAAGGGTGTTTCTACAAATGAGAAGCTAAAGTAGGCTGAGTGATCGATCAGCTGGTTGGTGATCTAGGCTTTGGTATCATTAGTGGAGGTGGAAGTTGAGCAATTTTAGGAGAAGACAGTGGCTTAGAGCAATCTATGCAGGATCAGAGACAGTGACTGGAACAGGGGAAATATGCAGAGCAAAGGCAGGAGACAGCATTGCTGTCCATCTGGCAGGGAACAAAAAAACTTGGTGGAAAAAGTTGTGTTCAGAATAGATATTTAATGTTTCAGGGAGAGTATTTTAAAATAAAGTGTGTGAAGAGCGAAGAAAGAGGAGGTAATGTGAGCAAAGCAAAAGACAAGTTAGATGACTGTGGAGAAAATCTATTTTTATTAATAATGTACGCAAGATGTGGGACTTAGAAAGGCCATAAAGTCACAGGATTCACATTTGGAAAGAAAAAAGGACTAACTGTAGGTATATGCTGTGTGAGCAGTGGGGAGGATAAAAGGTAGATTTTAGACATATAGGAAGGAGGAGTAAAAATGAGACCCAGATCTGTGGAGTGACTGGAACTGGAGTGAGTGGCTATGGAGGTTGAAATCTGCTTTCATGGTAAAGAAAGTAGAGGGAAAAATGGGTATCTGCATCCCTGCAGAGCAGAAGCACCCTGATGTGAAAGTTCGTGCGCATGCTCTCCAAGCTTGCCACTCCCATCCTGGGAGATGCAAAGCTTGTTTTCTCAGGTTGTCAGGCCAGCTCGTCTTACAGTGTATGGAAGAGAATGGAAGGGAGGAGAAAGAAGAGAACATGGTTCTGCCTTTATGTAACAAATGATCACTGTAGGATTATGTATTATAGAACACAAGCAATGTGGCTATCTAAAGTATCTTCAAAGTCATCAGATGAAACACAGAAGAAATGTAAAACATTTACCATGTCTATTTCAGAAGAACTGAAAACCCTCTTTTCATGCTTGGATCCCTCTGGCTTTTCCATATTGCACTGACAACAAATTGCTTTGCCCTTTAGCAGGAAGGAGTACCACAGTGAAGCCAGCCACGGTTCACGACAGCGTACTGCTCTTGACTGCTGGTGCAGTTGCACCAGGGTAAGCGTGCTGGGTTTTTATTGTCAGGTATGTAGACACTGAAACCCAACACCAGCTAGAAAGCTTCCACTTTGTGGTTAGTTGAAGTTAGAGAGCCTGAAAATATTCATCTAGACACAGAAAAATAACTGAAGTCTTATTTAATCCTTCTCTTTCAACCACCACCAGAAGATGTTTTGCTACACTGTCTGAAATTCAGTCATATTTGAACTGGCACAACACTCAGAGGATATTTACTCTGTGAAGATATTTATTATTAGTGCCAGTAGTAATTTGAATTCTCCATCTGATCATACCATGGGCTACTGAACATTAATTTCAACATTATAGTAATAATAGAGAAATAACTGCTTAAACCCCCATTAGATGGAAATGTAATGCTCCTTTCATGAAAAATGTAGTCATTAACTTTATGCTGGTATCTTTTTAACATTATTAAACTGTACACTAGCGACAGTGGTCCCATTGACCACATTTTTTCTATAGCTGCTGTATGACTTGGATGTCTACAGCCCAGTGTGTATTAGAAAGAGTAATTAAAATATTGAGATGACAAATACCATAATTAGATGTGCAGACAGGACCAACAGGAAAGCATGAACTATGATAGAGAATGTATGTTTGTGTGTGTGTAGGTATGCACATTTATAATATATATTAATTTATACATTTAATTGGTTGTATGAAGCTTCCAAAATCTATTCAGCAGTTTTATAAAGTAATATTATAATTTTATGTGTGTACTGGAATATTGTGATTAACTGAGGCCTGTATACAGACATGCATTTCTTCATTACACAGTAGCTTACTTAGAAGAAAGGAAAATAGTTGCATTATGCATCACAGGGTAGAAGTGAGGATAACCATTCTACAATGTATATTATTTTTAAAGGAATTTAATTAGGATTTTTTTTTGTCTGACTTAGTTCACGCCTATAAAAGTCTTGGTAGATCATGAAAAAGGCAGCTTCTAGTTCAGACTTGACCCTTGTAAGCAAGACAGGCACTGATACATGTTTGTATTGGCCTGAGTTCAGAAGAGCATGGACAGATGACATCTGGAATTTAAAAGCGCTCAGCTAGATTTCACTGATGTCATCAGGTGTCAGGTTTTTTATTTGCAAGGGTTGTTTTTTAGGTTGTCAGTCTTTCCTTTCTTGTAAAGGAATTGGTTATGCAAAAACCTGTTCCAAGATTAGCAGTGCAGAAGGTTTTTAATTCAGGTATGTTCACTTCAATAGAAACAGAAAAAAAGCAAGAGACAGTTATAAAGAGAAGATCATAGTACAACCAGTCCTTAGAGGGGTAAGTCTAGACTCTAAATGTATCCATCTGTGAATAAAATTATAGTGAGTGCTGGAATTTTACAAGCTGTTGCTGCAGTGGTATGGACATCTTGTTGAAATATTGGGCATTACAGGTTGTGGCTTCAACCATTTGTCTCCCTCTCAAAAATGTTTATACAAAGAAGAAATATCTTGCCCTGTGACCTGGCCACCGCAGACATCTCACTTGAGAAGACTGTGTTGTCTGGAACTGATCGCCCAGATCTCTTGCATGTGCTTCTTGATAGCACTCAAGATCACCTGTTCCATGACTTTCTCTGGCACTGAGGTCAGACTGACAGACCTGTAGTTCCCTGGATCCTCCCTGTAACCCTTCTTGTAGATGGGCACAACGTCAGCCAGCTTCCAGTCCAGTGGAACTTCCCCAGTCTTCCAGGACTGCTGGAAGATGATGGAAAGGGGTTTGGTCGGCACATCCTCCATCTCCTTCAATACCCTAGGGTGAATTCCATCTGGCACCATAAACTTGTGGGTGTCTAGCTGGGCAAGCAAGGCTCTAATCACCTCCTCTTGGATCATGGGAACTTTGTTCTGCTTCTCTAACTCCTGGGCATGTACACGCAGGGAACAACTTTTCTTACTATTAAAGACTGAGGCAAAGAATGCATTATGTACCTCAGCCTTGTCCTCATCCTTTGTCACAGTTGTTCCCTTTGCATCCAATAGAGACTGAATATTATTCCTGGTCCTCCTTTTACTACTGATGTATTTGTAGAAAGATTTTTTTTATTTTCTTCCACAGAATTGGCCAGTCCATGCTCTAGTTTGCCTTTAGTCCTCCTGACTTTTCCTCTGCATGGTACCACTTCTTCCCTGTAGTCCACCCAAGATACCTGCCCCTTTTTCCAAAGCTCAAAGACATCCCTCTTCTTTTTGATGTCCACTCAGATCTCTCTGCTCAAATAAGCTGGTTTTTTCCCCACCAGCTCATTTTCTGGCACATGGGGACAGTTTGCACTGCCGAGATTTCCTTCTTGAAAAGCCCCCAGTCCTCTTTGACTCCCTTGCCCTTAAGGACTGTCTCCCATGGGACTTTATCAGCCAGCCTTCTCAATGTATGCTAGTGCTTGCTCAGTGATTGAACTGGTGATTGATAAGCAGGTGGAGTGCTGTTCAGTTTTGCTTGGGCTCCTAATCATTTCCTTGCTTAAAATGGTTTACAGCCTGTAACTGAAGTTCACCTTTGGGTCTTTGCAGCATTTTTCTCAAATGGGGCTGATGTACTGTTGCCAACACTTGCAGTAAGAGACACTGACTAAATGCACTGCCAAGCAGTGCAACACTGAGTAAAACTTCTGTAAGAGCTGGTTGCATTACAAAAGACACTCTGAATCATGTCTCAGATATTCAGAGCAGCAATGATATATTGCCACTGGAAATTTTGCATTAAATTATTTCTGAGTTCTGGAAGTGTAAGATGAGAGTGCTTGTTGTATGGTAGTGCTTGTTTCCAAGCAGACTCTTAGATAAATTCTTACAAACTTTGCTCGTGTACATTTATCTGGAGATGCTGTTATGGTTGAGATTTACATACACTGGCATTCTGCTTCTCCAGAGCTGTGGCAGCAGCTGCCAGTAAACCAGCTCACAGAAGGGTTTACCAACAGAAAATCTTTTTTAGGCTTATTGAAATGTTTTGTAGCAATATATCAATGATATTTAGATTTGTGGAAATAAATTACTGAAATGATTATTTGAGATTAGTCAGCACATGTAATCTGTAATCTTATTATAAATTATATTACAATATTTTATTATGAAGTAAATATCGAAACACTTGAATGTAGAACTGACTATTTTGCAGTCATTTCTTCTGTAGTAAATCTGAGATTTCAATATTTCTTCCAAAATTTCTAAATCTTGCCCTTTTGGGGGAACTTAATATATTTCCTGTTGACTTACTGCAGCTTCTCACAGTTTTTGCTTTATCCCAAAAGACCTGCACTAGTTGAGTGTCAAAATAGAAGAGGCAGCAAAGAAGCTGGACTGCATGGTCATAAGGAGAATTCCATCTCCACCTTCAGTATTTTTTTCCTAGGATTTTTACATTCTTAAATGATTTAACAGCTACATTGGTTATGCATGGACTACTTCAAAGTCTGCGAAGAGTTAGTACATTCCTTATAGATAGATAAACTATTACACTTGTCTCTGCTACATCTGCAAGTTGTTTATCTGATTAGTAAAAAATTTGTAACTTATCACAACTTTTCTGTTAATCAGCTGTTCTGGAAGATCCTGATTTGTTAGATTTTTTTCTTCTCAGCAAAACACTTCAACATGGACTTGACTTCACGCATTCACTTGAGTTTATTAGTAAGAAATACTACCTGATACTGAAGGTTACCCTCCTGAGGATCTGTGATTATACCATAGACCCAAGATGTTTTTGATGTGCAACAGGTCTTGTTCTGTTATTAACCAAAGAGCATTTTCTTATTCTTTATGGTTTGTACTAATATCTCTCAGTTACTTAAAGAAATAGTAATTGTGCCCACACATGACATGGATACCCAAATATATGATGCAGAACCAAGGGTAAATATTGAGTTAGTCTAGATTTTGTAAAGTAAATGTCTTTTCTTTAAAAAATGGGACAGAGATAGGGAGATGCTAACAGGATGTATTAGTGGGATATCTGCCGGTGGTGGAAGTGCCTGTATCTCTCACGTCTCTCTCCAGCCTCAACCAGGATTTGTCTTAATTATTAGCAGATGTTAGTTGTGTGGTTTTGGAGTATCCCAAATCAGATGAGTCTGAGTGGTGCTGCTTGCTTCGCGTCTTGAGTCAATGTATTTATTTTAGAAACTTATCCCCTAACAGATAGCTTTTCAATTTATCCAGTGGCATGAAAATAAACAATGCAATATTAGGCAGGAAAGCAGTCACTCAATACTCATACACGCAAGTTAAGTATGTTCTGCAGTTTATAGTGTTCCATATTTTGATGGAGTTATTTACAGTAGTCTTGTTGTAGGGGGGTGAGTTATGTTCCATGAGTATTATTACTTTCATTTTTACCCTAGTGTAATTAGCCATTTCTTCCCTCCATTTGTCTAGCTTTTTTTCATAAGTTTGAAGAAATTGTAACTTGCCCAGAATTAAAAGTGGACAAAAAGTCTGGTGTGGTATCTCAAATCACGTTTCACTCATTCTTTTGAGTCTGTCTCTAATAGAACATGCCCTTTATTTGTTGTGTCAAGGATGCAGAGGTAGTTGTTGACCTCTCACAGGTCAGTGAGAAAGTAAGAGAGAAAATGCCATTATATTATCAAACTGATAACTTTTGTCCAAGCTTCTAGTGGAATATGTACGTCTTTTTTTTCTACTAAACACCTTAAGACTTTCTTATGGAAGACCATCCTCCTGGCTGTGAATCCTTAAAATTTTGGTCCATCTTTTTTGGAGGTTAGTTTGCAGACTTATAGACTCAGATAGGTTTAGTTGGTGTTCTGTTGAGACCCGGTGAGGTTGCATATTGTGCTCAGGAGCTGGAAGGTAAATTTGCTCCTTGTCTGCAGCTCCCAAAACCACATCTAGATGAAAACTGTTGTGATTACATTTCTGCCTACCCTCCATCCCCCTTTCCTTGCAAATGACAATGAAGGTCACATAAGCTTTGTATGGTTAGTGAGGAACCTGAGGCATGATGATGATGAATAGTCAGGTTTACTAGAAAAAAGGAAAAGCTTTGTGATCCATAGTCTGCTAATACTTGGTATTTTATTTATAGGCTTTGATAATGTTTATTTGGTATATAAATTCTTGTTTTGACCTTTAGCTCCTAGAATACTAGGCTTCAAAGGATACCCTAGCGTTCATATTAAAAAAATAAAATATTTATATCATTATTTTCAAGAAACTTATGAGCCTATCAGATTTTTATTTTTGAAACACAAATATAATATCCTGAGGTCTGGATTTGTACTTTGTATGTTTCAAATGAAAGATTTTTGCAAGAGGGTTTAAAGCAGTGACACACTAAACTTGTAACTCTGGTTTTGGATGATATAGTTCATAGTTTGGGTGCTTGGTATTAGAAATAGACTGTAGAATACGAAAAGCTGTATTGTTCCACTAGCTACTCTGTCTCGCTCACCATTTTAATTAAGAATATTTGCCTACAGGCATTCTCAGTTTCCTTTGCCTTCTTTCTTCTATAGATTTAAAAAATGCTGCATCCATGCCCACAGGCTTCTTTGTATTTTTCCACAATCCCCTGTTCAGTGTCAGGGGCTGTTTATGGTGTGAATGTCAGATGGGTGTGCATGCACGATTTACCTACCAAGCAAGAGATACTTTTCACAGAGTGACCACAGAGTGGTATTTGTGTGTAGATTTATTTACATGGGAGAGTTTATACAAATCTCATTTACAGAATTATTCAGCTGGTAGAAAGCAATAGCTGATAAACCTGCAACAGAAGTACTTGACACCAGCTATGCAAAATATACTAATCCATAAAATAAACAACACTCAGGTAAAAGCTTAAGTAATCATCAGAAAAAAAATATTACTAATTACATGGTAGTTACTCCAGAGTGCAAACAGAAACAACGTTGTGACATCCTGGAGGCTGTGGATATATGCTGCTACTGGAAACGGTTGCACAGCCCCAGGGTAGTGTAGGCTGGAAGGGAAGATACAGTGCTTCCTGCAGCTATACCTGGTATGGTGCTCCTCTCTGCTGGGCTGGGTGAGCATGTGCCCTGACATGAGCCAGCTTCTTGGCTCCAATACACAACTGCTGCCTCTTGTGGGCTCAGGAGGGAAAGAGGAAGCTCAGGGGTTCCACACAGCTGGAAGCTATGTACAGGCTCTAGAGGGAAATGCAGTGGCAAGGGCAGTGCAGCATCAGAGGAATGGCAGTTACACCAGATCAAAGAAGTCCTGTGACATGAGGAGGGGACACCGCACCAGGTCCAATTAGCATTTGCCTGTCTGCAACACAGCCTGTGGTTCAGCCTCGGCAAACTCTGAGACCAAGCTTCTTTACACTATGGAGACCTACACAGTGGCTGCCTAAGCAAGGGTAAACTTTGGAATTCATACCACAAAAAATCCAAACCAACAAACAAAAAAACCAAACAAAAACCCCAAAACCTTTTCAACCAGCAAGCAGCAATCAGAATACCAAAACTGCAAATTAACATGGCCACAAAAGTATTTTCTAAGAACCCGCTATTTGGGAGGGAAAGGGCTGACAGAGGTATTTATTGTAGCTGAATCTCTTATAACATGCCTTTGACTCAGACAGACCTTGTGATTAGTTGATTTGGACCTCAAGGAAGACCTCACTTTAGACTCTGTGGTTGTTTTGTATTTCTTAGAGCTTGGCCTAGGGATGAAAGTTGCTTCTGAGTCCTTAATTTTATTTGCTCAGCTCGTGAAAGACAGTAAAATCTGCTGTAGAAACAGAATTTGTGAATGAACTCACTTGGCAGAGTGAATGTAAAAAAAACATGCAGGTGTGCAGATGCTTGTGGCTGATGCAGGGATGCTGCTGTATTTCTTGGCTGTCCCCAAGCCAACAGATTAAATTGTGCTGGGTGGTAGAAGGTAGAAGGCAAGGCACTATCGATATATCTGTTCTCAGACTCAAAGGAAAGTAAGTCTGGAAGAGATTGTGTACTGCAGAGGTTCCCGATGCTTCATCTGCTTTGTGGAGCCACCAGCTCCTCCTTATACCAGGACATGCAGCTACTTTGAAATGGGGGGAGTGTCTCAGTCTGGGGACACCTGCTGCTCCTTAAAAGACTTGAGTGATAAAGTTTCTCCAGCTCTTCTAGGAAATATATTCTGCAGCCCTTTATAAACCACCTGAAAATTTTGCTTTGGAAAGAGAGTCGAGTTGTGCCCAGAGCGAAGAAGGTGCTTGGCTGTGAGGCCTGCAGAGGTGGTTCCTGAAGAGAAGATGCTCAGGAAGTCTGGGCAGGTGATAGGAAGTTGAGGAAACTGAGGTTGACTGTGGGAACTTATATGCAAAACTGAATTTATTTGCAGTTATCTGATCATGTTGCTGTTATTGCCACTACTGTGACTATTCCCCATCCTCGTGCTCTGCCTCCAAGCTGATCTGCTATCCATACCTGGTTTCAACAGAGATAGGGGGAGAAAGTCAGCAAGTTCGCTTGTTGGAGCTTCAGTCTCGTGGTGAATGCAGGTGACTGCTGCTCAAGTTCATGCTCTGTCAGCCTTGCCATACCCAACCCATGGGAAAATCATGTTGTAGTCTCCGTAACCCAGTTTCCCATCTATAAAACAATGATAGTCTTTTCCTAACTGGATGGAGCTTTGCTAGGCTAAGCCTGTTGAACTTCCAAGCCAGTGGTAATGAGGAACATCTAATAAGTAGAGTGTGGCTGCCTGAGAAAAGACAATGGCTGTTTGCCTTTTAAAAAGTTTGTGCAGTAGCATCTAATGCACAGCAGAAAGAATTACAGATATCCAGCGACCTTCAGCTGGGCTGGATGTCACTGAAGGTCTGCAAGCTGCCTTTCAGGGAAGCTCTGGGGCTAGGACCCTGTGTCTTCCTCTCCTTCACCATTCTCTGGAGCAGATCAGGGCACCACAAGTTTTAGGGCAGCCTAGAGTACCACAAGCTGCTGCTGTGCTTTCACTTGTGGGCACTCAGTCATCCAGATGCAGGGTTCTGGCATTAAAAAAAAATTAATAAAAAGGATAATCTAGTTCAGGTATTTATAGAGGAGAGGAGTACTCTTTAGTTTTCTTGGTGGCAAGAGCTGCTGATGGACTAGAGAAATCGTAGGTGTTTTGACTGATAGGAGGTAAATGTCCAGGCACCCAACATCTCAGTCACAGCAGCAGCACATTCTTACCTCTCTCTCCCCTTGAACTGGGTGCGAAACATGCACATCACAGTGTCTGGCCTGTGTGTGGTCTCAAAATCCAGTGCAGGTCTCAAAATCTCACATACAGGGAAACAAAATCAAGCATGTAAAATGGGGGGGGGAAAGGAACAGAACAGTCGTGGGTTGGCATTCTTGATCCAGGGAAGACCACAAAGGATGGTGATACAAATCAGAAATTTGAAGAATAAGTATTAGGTACAAATGAAAGTGTTTCCATTTGGTGTTTTAGTTCTTGCATGACAAATTAATCCTGATAGATATCACAGTGTGCTTATTTGTGTAGGGACCTTGTGTGCTTATTTTCAGCAGCAAAAATGTGTGAAATGTACATGCATACATGGGCGCACAAATACATATACATGTGTGTCTGCTATGCAGCAGTATTTTCATAGCAAATGAAGTACAGGTCATATCTTGCAAATATAAATAACTTGCATAATTTTTCTTTTTGGAATGTTTTTCATATATAAAATATTTATTCATATGTTCTAGATAAGCAGAAATCTGAATAAAAAAAGTACCATAGTATAAATATGTTTTTATCAATAGAAGACTTGATTCCACTCTTACTGAAGTCAATGATAATCCTTCCATTGTAGCAGTCTGAGGAGGATTGACCGTAGAATACTTCAGTTCCCAAATGAACTCTCATTAATAACAATGGGTCAAGCAAATCCTTTTATGGAAATACTGGAAACTCTTGGTTTTTTCCCTAAAGAAATGGGAGTCAAAGTTCCCTCCTAGAAGCATGGATAATCAACCACATCCTTATTACTTCTCCTTTCCTCTGTGCTAGCACATATGCACAGCTTGTAGGTATTGGATGAAACCTTCAAATCCTATTGATTTTGGCTCTGGAGACGTGAGATTCTTAAGCATGCACATCAGAGCTGCTGAACACTGACAAGGAAGGGAATAATAAGTTTGTTAAAATTTAGTTTCAGTTGTCACAGAATGGTTCATTAATTCTGTTGAAATTTATTTTAGAAATTAAATGCTCTGAAGTTTAGGTTCAGTTAATTACCAGAGATGGTGTCTCTCTTCTGTCTTTCTTTGGTGGGGAGAATATAGCCAGTGAAATATTCAGATCTCATTCTTTACTCTCCATGATGAGATTAGACCAAGTGTCTCCTAAAGTGATATTTTGAAAGCTATCAAGCTGCTAAATATCTCTGGCCCTTTCACACTGTTCCTTGTTTTTCAACCATGCTGGTGTAAATGGCCTTTCTTCCTTTCTGACAGGAATAAAATAATGGAACCTAAACTTAATATTGCTTTAAGACAGTTATTTTTCTCAGGCTGTGATATCTAGTTAAGAATCTATGGTCTCAAGACAGAGAGTGATCTAAAGAAGATTACTCGCCTCTTTTTCTCCTGTCTATACATATCTCATTCATCTGATAGAGATGGTCCATAAGAAAGTTTCTTCTAGATAAAAGGAGTACGCTGTGCTTTCCAGAATTGTTTCTTCATACAAACTGGGTAAGATGTACTCTGAAGGCATGCTTTGCTTTTGGAAGCAGAGGAGATCAGACCCAGTCCATTCTGTGTCTTTTTCTTTATATTTTTATTAAATGGTTGCTTTAGAAAAAGTGTTTTATGTTAAACAATGGATTTCTTTGATGTCTGTATAATCCCTTTGGCTAGCATCAGATTGGATTTTGCAGTAGTGACGCTGTAAGTATATATTTATAAAATTGAAAGTTATTTGCTGATACTAGCTGCACAATTGAAATGAGTATCTGGTAGGAACAAATCTTAAAAGACACATGTTTGTTAATTAAAACTTGGTTTTTTAAAGCTGTACTTGAGTTCACAAGTAAAATCCTTTAATTTCTGAGGCAGAAAAATAGCCACTGCTCTGCAGGAACTTAGACTTATGAGTTTGCTTTTCGAGACCTTTTTTTTCAGAGCCTACACAACTCCACTTCATAGTTACCTCTGCCATTTGGAGCTTGTGCTTCAAGTATCTGCAGCTGCCTGTACATTACTTTTGGCTGCAGGTAGCTAGGAGGAGAAAAATTAAGTGGTGCTAATGCTTAATTTGTTATGTGCAAGACTTCTCCTGCTGCCTCTGGCTATAAGCACTGATTACTTTGCACATTCTGAACCTTCTTGCCAGTTCTTGTGTCTAAGGCATGTTCCCTATTACAGAACAAGATTAAGTAAGTTTTCATCATTAAAAAAATAATGACCTGTTCTTAATTAAATAGTAACCTATTCATCATTTCAGCAAGAAAGCAATCCAATTGTGGTCATTTTTATTCCATCCATTAGCAAATCTGGGAATGGCAGACGTGAGATATGACTGCAGCATGCTCTGCACCATCAGCGTAAAGAACAGATGTAGCAGAAGCGGAAGGTGCCTGCTGAGCTGTGGAAACAGTTCCTAGCAGGATAGGCCACATGGCAGGGGAGTCTTAGAGGAGTGGGAAAAGGCCTCCGCTGGGGCAGTTAAATTACAAATATTCTACATCATCTTCCCAAATGTACGTTGCCCAATGACTTCCAGGTTTTCTTTGCACTGCCTTCTCACTTGGCCATTTTAATCTCTATTCCAAGTCCTTTTCTTACTTTTGTAAAGGTATTGTGCACATTAGGTAGATGAAATGACTGGTTTGAATAGTCTCCCCCACCAAAAGAAGCACAAGACAGTAGCGCTTAGAAAGAACATTACTCTGTGTAAAATTAATCTTCCGCGTCTGCAATATTAGAATTTGACCTGTAAGGAGACTGTAGACTTTGGACAGTGGTGCCCATTTATAAAATGCAATGAAAGTCCAAAACAAAGCCTACTAAAATCAGGATGGATGGTAGACTACAATTATGGGATAATATCAAATGGAGAACCAAATTCTCTGTTAGCTTAACCTGATGCTTTTCCACTGTTGTCAGATAAGCAATGCCATTTATGCTCCGTGTAATTTGGTCCATAACTGATCTGATTACCGCCTAACTTCCGTTGATGAAAACTTGGAGGAAGACTTAGAGCATCACTGATGAGAACAGAGGCAGATATCAAGAGCCAGCTGAACACACAGGACAGAGAGCTTGGTCTGATCTTAAGGTGTGCTCTGACTGAGATGCGCAGACAGGTGGTTCCTGATTGACACCAGAGCAACATAAAGGCACTAGGAAGGAAGTAAAGAATCCAGTCACAAGTTTGCTGCTAGTATTCTGTGGATCAGATTGAATTCAAAATCAGAGGTATCGCTAGAATGAACTTGACTGACCCTTAGGACATACCATGAAATATTACTGTGAGAGCAAACAACACAGCAGCTTGCCTCATCACTTGTGTAGGATAATAGGGCAGAGGCATTGTTCATGCTGTTCAGTATGCCAGCAATGTATATTGTTTGCTATACATGCTCAAAAGCAAGGTTCATCACAGTATCACAATGAGGAAACCTCAACGGCATGAGAAGTTGTGCTAGGGATGTACCAGTGCCCATCATAATCACTGGAAAGCTGTGTTGTTGCCTATAGGTTTTTTGTCTCCATTATTGGTTACTTGGCTAATAACACCTGCCAAGGGCAATACAGCCACAAATGTTGTGGCTTTTACTGTATCCGTTGACAGTCTACTGTGATTCTCAGGACCCATGTGTCCAATCAGTTAGGACTAATACTCTTTCAGAAGCCCAGGGTGTTACGTTCCTTGTTCATCTTTACTTCTTCATCCTCTTGCTAGTCATTGTAACCCTGCTGTCTTCTGTCAGTCAGTGACTGCTGGATTTTCCACGCTGTACATAATATCCTCTCCTCTGTTGGGAACTGGATTTAGTGCAATCAATTACCTTAGGGTCCATCGCTTGGTGGCTCATGAGTAGAGCTGTTATCCATCAGTGGGGCTTTACTACTGCTGCAAGCAGGAATGCTTGCATCCTTGCTAAAATAGTGGGAAGGTAACACAACACCTCTGTAATGCTTTTGTCTATTCTTCTTTTCCCCCAATTTGTCTCTTTTTCTCTCCTGCTAAACCTGCTGAGGGTGTTGGATGTTTTGAAGTAACTGGGTCTACCTTTCTTTATTTCTTTTACTAGCTGTTTTTTTTGTACTGGTAAAAGCCCAAATTACCAAATAAATAATATCATGCATTGTATGTATTTTGGCATGTGTATACTGTCACCTCATATATAATAGGGAAAGATGGAAAGTGGTTTTTCAGAATTCAGCTGAGACAAACCTTAGTAAGCCTACAGCTCTGAGTATTTACTCTAGTCTATAGCTATTTGATTAGTCTGGTTTTAGTCCACATGCCATGGTGGTCAACATTCAAGTGTATTTGGCCAACTTCTGTTGAAGAAATAGGTGTTTGTTTTGTTTTATTTTGTTTTGTTTTATTTTGTTTTAATTCTGACTAGTCTGAATTCCTGAGTACAATCTGGCTAATGATCAAGAGATTTTATCTTGGTGTTGACAAGTAACATCTTCTGTGCTATTCCATTTTTTTTTTGGGGGGGGGAAGGGAGGAAAGGGGAGAGATGTAGTGTGATAATCTTGGTGAATAATAACACAACCATGAAAATAAATGCAGCGAGCGGGTTTTATTGAAGATCTTTCTGAATAGTGTCAATGCGTGTTGGCCATGAGACTCAGGACCTTGGAGAGTGTGGGCTTTAAAAATTAAACATTTGGTGTGTTCAAAAGGCAACCCGATGCAATGCTAAACTGCAGCTAGGGAGGAATTTCCCAAAAAAGGTTGCTTTCAGGAGAAACTAAAGTAGCGGAGAGGAGCCAAGGTTTTGTATGAGAACAAATGTGATAAAATTTTGGTCTGAGAAAAGTTAGTGACTGCGCTCTCATGTTGTAGTTTTTCCACTTAGTCAGAAAATAAACAGCAAAGGTCAAGCATCTTTTGCAGTGGCGTGTTTTAGGATCCTTTAATGATTTTACTTTGAAAATGAGAACAGCTTACAGAGTGAGACTGATATCTGTTCTCCCACAAATAACAGGACTCAGACCATGCACCAGAGGCCCCTCCTGCCTTCCCATCTCTTCCTTTACTTAAGCAAGACCAGTCTGGCCTTGATGTCACCTTGAATTTGTGGAGGTGAAGTTTTCTCACCTGATGCCCTTTCCTTGAAGTTAAGTTATTGCTTGGAGACCCACTGCAGGCTGGACTTGTCCTGCTCCTCCAGGTTAACCAAGGCACTGTGTCCTGTTAAGCTTCTTACTTCTCATCATTAGTGCTTTAGCTGAAATATTTGATTGGAGACTGAAACTTGGTTATTTAGAGTTGTGAGTGCCTTCTGTCTCATTTGCCCTGTTTGAGACTTTATGGGGGTTTCTCTGAGAAGATGCAAATAGAAGATTTCTGCAGCAATTTCTGAAAGGCTAAGCTGGGCAAAATTGAAAAGCAGACCACTTGTCACCTCTTCCAGAAGTGTTGACCCAGTCATCTCTCCCCATTGTCAAGGTATACAGGGCAAATCTTCCAGTTTCACTAATCTTTTCAGTGTCTGGTAAATTTGTCTTCTTAATAATAGCACAGGAAATTCAAAGAGTATCTCTGGATAATTGCAGCACTTCTTGGTTAAAATTTAATATCTTATCCTGCCATTTGTGGTATGATACTGATACTTGCGGGCATACTCCTGCTGTATCTTACCACTTAATTATATCTGTTATGAATCAGTCAAAAGAGGCAGGAGAAAGGACATAGAATTAATTCTTGATTTAGATATATAAAGGGCTAGGGAAAAGAATAAGATTGGTGCTCAGCTTCTTCTAAAGCAAGCTGACTGCTCACAGACTAAATAAAGGACAGAGGTTTCAAAATGACAATTAAAAAGTGAGTTAAATGAGGCTGCTATGCACAGCTATTAGAATACTGGATTTCTGAAGTTAAATCTTACTTCTTGCCTGTTAGGTTTATTCCAAACCTCAGATTTTTTTCGTATGGGTAAATACAGTGGTCTGGATGTGCAAATAGGACTTGCTGTGTAATATACCAACTGTACAGGTAAAATTTAAGATCTCTGGCTCCTCAGTGCTTTTAATATCTTATTCTTCAATGTCATTGCTTAAATTTTCATCTCCAAGTTTCATTAGCAGGGAGACAGAAAAAGGAGAAAACATATTGTTTTGGAAGCTGGATAATAAAAAGGCAGTTCTTTTTCCTGGGATATGTCTCAGGTTGAGATAAATATTCAGAAAGAATGAGAAACAATAAAGATTTATTTTGCAAAGAGCAGAGCAGTACGTGCAATGCCACCTACAGAGAGGAAGGATTATAATGGTCACAGTAAGAGGACTCTGAAATATGGCTTAGAAATCCCACAACCCCACATACAATTGAAATTTTAATTTATTCAAAGGAATACCATAACTACCTATCACTTTGTAAAGTATTTTTCTTGTGGTGTGTACCTTTAATTTCTGCATCATACTCCATTCTACCACATCATAAGTGTTTGTTCTAGCCTTTGACTTTTCAGATTGCAGGTGGGCAACTAGTCAATTAGGGATTACTTAAATGCAGAGCTTGAGTTGCCTAGAGAGCTTTGAGGATAAACAAGGAAGTGTGTGGTCAACTTCATGAGCTACATGGGAAGTGAACTAGGACTTCAGTAGTTTGAATAAGAGCATTCAGTTTTGACTCATCCTGTATATTAGACATACCAGTATAATTCCTTGGACTTGATCTGGAGGCCCTACAGCATCCTTAATGCATCTGCTGTCACCTTAAACTTTTTGACCCAAAGGATTTCTGCCAAGACACTCAGCTGCCCTGACCGCCCTGCTGAGGGAATTACTCCTGCTTTGCTAGTGCCCAGGGCAGAGCTAATGAGCAGTGTCTGCCCCACTGTGACAGCAGAGCCTCAGCGGCTTAATGTAGAGTTTCGATCTTGCTAATAGGACGGGTCATCAGGGCAGTTGTGCTCCCTTCTTAGAGAAGGAGAAAAGAAGCTTTATTCAAGCTTTTCCATTTTAAACAGAAATGGATTACATTAAAAAGACCCAAGGATCATTCTTATTCACAAATGGGAATTTGATATCGATTCTATTTCTTCTAGAAAAATGACAACCACAGGAAAAATATACTTGCTGAGGTCCAGAGGCACCTGCAAATCCTTCAGACCGTACACATATTGGTGGTGCCTGAAAGGGGTATCATTTCCTTTGTCTTTTGTGTGCTCAGGGTATAAATGATGCCTCTCAAGGCCAATTAGTATGTCAACAATAGTAAGAAACTATAATTTTCAACTAGATTGAAGTTGAGATAATGCACCTAATGGAGTGGATCACTTATGCATGAAGCCTAACAACCTAGCCTACAGCACTGTAGTTTATAAATTGTGAAAAAAAAAATAAAAAAAGGAGAACTCTTCAGGAGCTGTGCTAGCTGCTGACATGAGTGCATTCTTTCTGTCCACTGAAATCTCTCCCTGAACTGCCCTGGGGGTGCCCAGAGGACAGCAACATTTTTTCAATGTGTGATCTGCATATAACCTGTTTCACAGTCGTTTTCTCCAGAGTATGAAATTAATAGCGCTCTTTTTCTACAAATAGTTCTAAATTTTAAGTGAGACATCCAAACCATAGTTTGGTCTATTGGCACATATCTATTAAGAGTTATTTTTTGTTCTGTACTTGGTCATTTGTTGTTTGTTTTTTTTCTATTCTGGTCCAGTGTGAATAGATATTCATGTTGGTCTTCTTAATAATGAGACTGCAAAACATGGGAAAATAAATTGGATTTATATACAGTATATATGTAAACACATGCACATATATATTAGATTTGATGTCAAACGGAGAGACGTGACCAAAACAAATTGGGAGATTGTAGAAGACTGAGAAAACTATACGCAACAACGTTAACAGAAAGTTTACATTAGCATAAAAGAGAGAACTTGATAAATAATGGTCAAAAAACCAGAGTTTAATTCTGCTGATAGCACATGTGAATATTTCTTCACGCCTTCAGGGCTTTGAGTACTGAGCTTGAAGCAACCATTCTGACAGTAACTAATAGTGGGGAAGGCAGGTAAGCTGAGTGGTAAAAAGTAAAAATGAGTAAGGAGCTAGTGGTATTTTAGCTGTTAAAAGCCCACAAATGTTTATGTGATTCTCTCATAACAGTGTTCCTGTGCAACATATAGGGGATGGTTGTAGGAAGGTAGAGCTTTGACGGCCGAGTTTATTTATAAACTCTTTTGTGATCACTCATCAAGTACTTCTGTTCTTTGGAAACTATTTTCAGGTATGCAGTCTGATACTGGTGAAAATTATCAAAGGAGAATTGCTGTGTGCAGAAAGACTCAAAAGCAAATCTTCATCCTGCAAACCTTATTCCTCCTCTGAGGCAGAGCATATGACAGGCGAAGCCTTTCAGAGGCTGTTTGGATCTTTCTCCAGGGATGGTTTAGCATGTTTCATTCATCCTAAACTGCTGAACAAATAAAACTGCATGTAGGAAACATGACCTTCAAGATAAAGGCAGTGAACCATGAAGAGAAATGCTATTCCTTCAAATTTATTAAGGATCAAATGTAGGTATCTTTCCTCATGTCAGATAATGCCTTTCCATTCTCTCTGAGCAATGATGATAATATTTGCAGTGTTTCCAAATGGAAGTCACAGTGCCAAGCACGGCAGTGCTGTTGGTAACCTGACTGAATTTGGCTCCCGTATATTTAAACATAACATAGTTTGGAGGAACATACTTGATTTAAAATGCAAAATATTTTTATGGAGATAATGGATAAAATAACCATCAATAACAGAAAAGATTCTACAGATTCTAGCATTTCCCTCCTTTTTGCATTCTGCATTATTCACTGTTTTCCACATTTGTTTTCCATTTTTAAGAGTATGCATGTGAGATGCAGTGAATAGCTATGTAGTGTTTGGTTGTATGTCTATGTTAAGAACTTAAAAAGCAGATATACTACTATACCCTGCTGCATTTTCTGGTCTGTAACACCTCTGGGAATTCATCTTGCACTTCTGTAAAAGAAATTTACCCACCAGGACCTAAGGAAAAGAGTGATCCTATTTTAAAGCCTTAAGGAACTGCAGAGCCAGTAAAATGATCTCCTATTTTCCTTTGCAATGCCAGGCAATGATATTTTATTTGGTGTCACATCTAAGGCAAAATTATGCTGTGATGGTGTATTATAATAAAATAATTGAGTTTGTAAAATTTGTTTTGTAAGTGCAATCTTCCACCAGTCTCCTCATTTGTTTTTCTCTCGTAGACATAGAAATTGAAGTACAACAATATTAGAACATAAACTGCTATTGTTCGGTGGGTATCATCAAGATAATTCACATGCAGTGCAGATTAAAGTAGCCTGACAGCTTTGCTCCTGCTCTGTGGTTTACTATACACACTGGCATTAAAGGTTCAATAAAGGGAGAACAGCCACTGAAGATTCATTATATGCATAAGGAGGGGTTCTTTGGTGCCACCTTTGGAGGAATTACACCAGCTCCTCCTCTGTCGCTGAAGAAGGCACTGAAGTAGTCAAGACTTGTCTTGTGTAGCAGCCTCGCTAGCTGAATTCCCCTACAGTTCCCGTTGTGTGTGGCTAGAAATTTTCTTCTTATTTAGTTTTGTAGTGCTCCCCAGTGCTATTTAATAGCTGGGAGGTTTCACATTATAGATGGTTAATGTGAGTGTATTTTAGGAAAGTGAAATGATTAATGCCTCTGTATGTTTTCATCTGCTGAGTATTTTGTGTTCCAGCGGATTAAAAAATGTTATACTTGCAAACCGAGGAAGTTACATTGGCCTTAGTAACAGGGTAATACGGTGTTAAAAAAAAGAGGTGTCCATACTGGTTGAATGCCCCAGGGTTTAGGGTGACATGGAGCTTCCTGGAGCACGTGGGGATGTCAGTGAAACAGGGATTTCAGAAATGCCAGAACAGCAAGCCAGGCTGTGAGTCTCAGAGCCACATCCACCAGCTGTAAGTTGGGCCACAGCTCAGCCAGGCTTTTGTTACAGTGAAGGTGACAGAAAAGACTCAAAGGGAAGACTGGAAGTTTTTAAAGGGAGAAATTTCATTTGTTCATTTTAATTTCTGCCTAGACTTAACAACTGCGGAAATTCACAGTCTAGATGTAGTAGATGTAACTAAAATTCTGTAGAAGCTTGCAATAACATTTGAAAGTGAAGAAAAAAGATTTTTTTTTATTTGTTGTTTTATCTGATATATACTGGAAGGGAGAAGTCACAGAGAAAAATGATAATAACCTGACTAGGGGCTATATGTAGGTAGAGACCTAGACAGCAGGAAATAAATATTGAGGGAATTTTTTGTCTGGCAAGGGTAGACAAGATCCAAGAGCAGGTGAATCAGGGTAAATGCAAACTAGATCTTAGACACTTCTTCAGAACAATGAAAAACAATCAGGTACTGATACAGTTTATGGCAGTTGTAGATTACTATCACTGGAAATTTAGAAGTCAAGATTGGATTTTTTTTTAATTCCGAATCAAAACCTTTGTGCATGTAATATTGCATTTTTACACTTTATTATCCCCTATTCAGCTGTTGCTGAAACCTTTGTATTTCTTCTGTGGAATTTGGTATGCTTCAGAAATGAGTCACTTTTTCTAATTGTTCATAATTAATACTTTCAGTAAATGAATGGCATGTCTGATTAATTTTTGTTTCTTCACTTGCGTCTTTTTCCAGAGATGTTTAGGAGAGATTTAATGCATTCATTATCAAGGAGTTAACATTCATTTAACTTAATTACCATCCTTTTTCCTAAGTGGAAAGATTCCCTTTTCAGACCAGAAAACTGTGCTTTGATGAGCAGGTGACAACATGGGAAAACTGACTTTGGTGAGGCAAGAGAAGGGTGCTGAGAATTGCCTGCAGAGGGAGGGGGACATCAGAGCTTTGCATCAACCAAGGAGAAAACAGGGTCAGAGGACACACACTATATGCAAATACCTCCTTCTCTTTAACATTAAAATGTCAAAGGAATATTCATCCAGTAAAATCATTACCTTTCACCAAGAGCAAAAGGAAAATTCATAGTTTTGCTCAGTGAAATATTGCTGTGTTCCACACAAAGAGCTATTGTTGCTTCCTTTATGGTTGTGAAGGATTCACAAAGTCAGAGAGCCTAGATAACATACAAATCACATTTAAAACCCCAACTGGGTTAGATATAGATTTTGTGCATGCAGGTAGGTTTAACTCACTGCTAATTCATCCAGGACGTGGTTAATCAATTGTCATTTGCCCTGTGTCTGTTGAGTCACTTCATGTTTGCTTTTAGAGATAGACAGAACATGAAGAGCATAAGGAAAGGCAGGAACATATTCCTTTAGAAAACATGGGTCATAGCCCGTTTCATAATGATGCTTGTGAGCTGGAGAATAGTGTTCCTGAATTGAAAAAGGGATTGGAGCAGATAACCCAACAGGACAGGGATGCATCTGTTCAGGCTTCATCCTTCCCTAGTGTTGGAGATTTTCGCTAACGGTGATGAGGCACAGATGATTGAGCCAAGTCCTCTTTTCATCACATTCATTTTAATAGCCTTTCACAATATTTATTACCTTAATTTTGAATGCTCTTTCCTAAACAGAGTTTTAACATTTGTTAAAGTTGCCCTGCAAGCATTATCTCTTGTCATCTTTGTTGAGCTCCCAGCTGATCGAAGTAACATGCTCATTACAGACAAAGAACAAAATATAGTAGGTAGTAATGGCTGAGGAAGGCCCATCAACACAAACTGCAGTGACAAATTCTTTGTATGTAGATCTAACCTTTCAAAAATCTTAGTATTAAGAGGGGAAATTTGCTTCCTGGAACTGCTGAAATCAGGAATAGAAATAATTCTCATTACATTTTAAATGACAGCATTGTAAGAGTTGCATGGGTGCCCTTTGGTTCATTTCCTTGCTATTTTTTTCACCATTTACTGCTAGCCTTGAAGCAGACACGGTTCTTTAAAAAAAGTGAGAATAAAGAATCTTTTTTTCTTTTATGTTTTCATCAGCTAAACTTCCCATAGAAGCTGAACAACATCCTCTTTATCAAGATTATGGGTTTCCACATCTTGGCATACTATTTCTTTCCTTTAGTGCATGCCAGCAAGTTGAACTAAGAGCAATGAAAATAGAGAATAAGGCATGTATAAAGGCATACTTATGTACATCAAGAGCATTTATTTGCATTAGTAAGGCCAGAGGGACATAACTCGTGCATATAACAATGCGTACCTATGTTTCAAAAGGCAACACATCTGTAATATTCTGCCTTCCAGTTGAAGAAATAGGTATTAACAGATATCTGAATGAAAGAAAATGTCTGTCAGTCCTTTGAGCCATTTTAGAACAAATGTGGAACCTAACTCTGCATCTTCCCCATAGGGAGTGTAACCTCGACTTGCACTGGCTGGGAGTGTAGTGCTTAGACCTTGAAATAGACTGATATTCAAGTCCATTATTCATGTTAAAAACATATTACTGAATCCTGAAAAGGCTTTTATGGAAAAGGCCACTGGGAAACCAAGCACTTTCTACTAACAGCTCGGATTGGTTTTAATTCCTATCAACTTACACAGGAGGGCATGGCAAGCACCATCCCATGACATCAAGCACGCATTTAGCAATAATGCATTGAATCACTCAAGTTTCAACATGAAAGGCCAGGTAGGACAAATTGTGGCTTTGCAGTTTTGAACTGGGCATTAAGGAATGCTTCTTTGCCAAGGTACTGTGGGTAGGTATGTGTGAAGGTACTGTGGAACAGGAATAGGTTATCCAGAGAAATTATGGGATCTGCAGCCATGTAGGTTTTTAATTCTAGGAAAAGCAAAGACAAAGCTGATCTCCTTTGCTGTTGCTGATAGTCTTGCTGTGAGCAGGAGGTTGGACTAAATGACCTCCAGAGATCCCTTTGAGTCAATGTTTCTATGATTCTGTGGCTTTCTCAGTAAAAATAAAGCATGCTTTCGTTTTCACACACTTTCTCAAAGATAAAGTGCAAATCATTATTTTTACAGGAAAAGAATAAACCAGAATCAACACATATTTTTGTTTGATAAAGTGCCCACCTTTTTAATAGTGAAGATAAGGCCTATTCCTTCAGGTCACTAAAGAACAATGCAACTGTTATTTCAGTGAAGCAATATCGAGAATGATTTTAATTTGAATCCAGCTGTGGATTCAATGAAATTCACACAATAAAATTCAAAAGGCAAAGTGGGCCATAATAAGGAGCTAAAACACTGTAAGCTCAAAAATCAGTACTGATTTCTCTCTTATTGATTTCAGGGAAACCAAGATTTCACTCTTTGGCATCAAGAGCCTCACAAGGACTTTCCAGCAATTAATTTCCTTTTAAGTCCTCCTCTCATGGCTCAAACATTATTTTAAATTAATTATGCTGTGGTTACCAGATGATTTTTTTCCATTTGTAATACATTTAAAGAAGTATAGATTATATTCAGGTGCAAACTCTGTGGTTTGCTAAAAGGAAATTAATCTTTTTTATTAAAAAGACAGATCAATTAAACTAATGTAACTCTAATAAGCTTTCTCACAGTTACAATGTTCTTTACCTGCTGTAGGGAGTTACCAAAAAAGTGTTGTTTTCCCCTGTCTTCAAAAACTTCAGAATCTGAGCTATAGAAGGACGGTCACCACTGGTCAACATAGCTAAGTATTCATACCTATGCAAATTTGTTTTAGAAAATAATATTCAGTCCATATAGTGAGAGATCAGGATTGATGGATAACAGTGAAACTAAATCTCATTCAAACTACAGGAAAGTTTACTAGGGGTTGAAAGTTTCCTGATATTTAGTGGACCTGAGAAATGCTACCAGTCTCCACATTACTTGCATTTGAATGAATTTCTCCAGTTGAATGTAAATGTTCTCTAGATATTTCTTTGCTCTTCTTTGGGTACCTCTTTTTAGTTTCTCTGAAAAGCGTTTTGTAACATTTTTAAAAAGAATATCCAAAATAGTATACATTCCAGTCCTTTATGCTTTCATGACTATATAAAAAAAACCTCAAAGACTTCAAATGTATAACCAGTGAAAGATAAGGAAAGCAGATTGAAATTTATTAGCAGCAGAAGCTGAGGACTGTAGAAAACGTGAGAACAGAGGTAGAACTGATGTTGCCTTGCTTGAAGATTGCTAGTGGTGATCTCTTACAGGGAAAGGGTGACATGTTTGCTCCTTTGAAGAAATGTGGAAAGATTCAAGAAAAATCCAAGTGGTGTATTGTATGGAAATGGTAAAATACTTTCTGTTCCAGCAGTTATTGAGGAAAGTATAAAACTGGAGCTTAATACTTGTAAATGAGCAAGCTAATACAGTCTGCATTCAGAGGACCACTGTGTTGCTAATGCCGGTTTGCACTGGGGAGGCTTCAGGGAAGGGTAAATAAGGTAATGTTGTGCTGTTCCATTAAAGGCCAAACAGGTGATCCAAATATTCATTGTCCTGTCACCTTGCCATTGATCCAAAATTGCAGCAGATCTAGGATTTGATTAATCAAATGTTAAGAAAAGGTTACAATAATTAGTTCTAATCAGCATGGGTCTATGAGGAATATGTTTTCTCAAAACGGCTTCATGCCTTTCTCAAGGAGTTTTTTAATTTAGGGACTGTCTAGAAGTTATGTATATCAGCTCATCTCAGTTTTTTCAACCTGACATGCTGAATTGCATGTAGTTTTATGTCGTTATCAGTGAGTGTGGAAGAGAAAATCTTTATAAAGTTTGCAGATGACACAAAGTTAAAGGAGATAGTAACAGTTAAAAGACTAAGTTGCTACATAGAGCAGTCTGCCCTGCTTGCTGAGAATAAAGCACAAGAAAGCAGTATGAGCCAAGTAAAAGGACTATATATAAGAACAAATAATGTAGGCCTTGACAATTTGATCTTTGGCTCTGTTGTAAGCAGTAGCAGAAGGAGTTGAGGCATTGCGTGCGGAATTAGCAGGGTATTGCATCCTGCTGTAAGTGTATCGTGGAAAAGGGATAATGAGATTTTTTTTTTTGCATGTGAACAAGGGAATATTGAAGAGGGAGATTACATTAACACACTTCTTGATTATGAAGTGACCTGGTATAGGACAGTGTCCAATTCTATTGTTCTAGAGATAGACTAGAGAAGTTTAAGAGAAGACCCAGAAGAGCAATAAAAGGAAGAATGCTTTATAGAGAAAGGTTAAAGAAATTTGCCCAGTTTAATTAACGACAAATAAGACTAGAGTTTTGTATGTGTGAAGCAATGGTAGGGCATCAGGAAGCAGTGGTATAGTGAAGGTTGATGCTAGATGAATTCCTCTTAGAAATACTAGATATCTGATGTTTGTTTTCTTGATAATAAAATAAAAAAGCACTTACCCTGGCAATCTGCATTGCCATTTTCTTTGGGAAATTCTCAATGACAAGAAAAATGTTTGGCTGCTGAGGCTTTCAAGCATGATTCAGATTTCACTTTAAAGAATTTGGTTTTCTCTTCCTCCTTTTTCAATTAATTGAAGTAAGGAACAGAAGCATAGAAGCAGGTTCACCTCCAGTGAAAATGGACATGGCAGCACTGAATTTTGTCATTTTAAATGTCTTATATGAATTAAAATCTGACCTAAGTACCTGTATATCTGTAAGAAAAAAAAACCTATAAAGCTCCATGTATACAGATTACTGTTGAGACTGTCTAATTCTCTGCAGAACAATTTCACCAAGGTGAGGTTTGGTTTTAAAAACACACATTCTGAAATGCATTAAATTCCTGACCTGATGTAATTGTTTCATCTTCCTGGAAGAAGATGGAAGAAATGGGAAGAATGGAAAAAATAGGAGGCTTGAGCTGAACAGGTATAATTTTTAAATGCCTCATAAGTTTCGTCCAGATTCTTCAGAACTGTTTATTCACTCAGGAGCAGTGGTGAATGGGATTGTGAGACTCAACCTAAGCTGTGTCAGCAAAACTTTAGAAGAAGGAAAGCACAAAGCTTCAGGAAACTGAAAATCAATATAATTGGGCAATGAAAGCATTTTTATTACAAAAAATCAAAAGCTGCCACACAACAAAAGGTTCACAGAAAATGGAAACATGGAAAGGTTACGGCTTTAGCTGTTCCAAGAAAATTGTGAAAAATAAAACACCATTACTAAAAGACAATATAATGTGTTTTTCTCTGAGGCATGAGATGGTCTTGCCCGCAAAGAGTTAGGAGGGGTGCAACCACCAGCATTGGTGGGCACCTTCTACTGGGTTTTCGTGGAAAAACTCTATTTTTTTTGTAGCCTCTCAGTTCCTGTTCTATTTCCTACGTAAAGGAAGGCTTTCTGTGAGGTGCTGGTTTAATATATGAGATTTTATGACCTGAACTGTAGTCATTACTGGAGTGTAAATTAAGGCAGCGAGAGCTAAGGTTATCCATGGCTGGTCTGTGGTAGAACTGGGAATAGACTTTGGGGGAAAAAAATTGCCCAGTTAAAGACCTCTGCCTGCTTTTCCTCATCTCCACTGTGTGGGTAAGACCTTTGGACCGAGGACTATAATTTAAATCCTACAAGCCAGGATAGACTACTGAAGTACTTCTTCTGTCTGGTCTTGCAAAAGTGGTAAGACTGCCAGGTGACCACCAAGGTTCTCTTTCACTCACCCTCTTCAGCAGGACAAGAAGAGAGTGTAAGTAAAAAAATTTGTGGGCTTAGATAAAGGTAGTTTATCACAACCAGACCCACTGTGTTCCCCAAGGATCTTGCAGATAGGTTGTTCTCATTTTAGCAGTTTTATGCCTTTCTCACAACACTGCCAGTTCTGAACTGTTCTTACTTCTAGATACTCTGAAATATAGCAGTGTACACTCCCAGCTGGGTAGTCCAGGAGTGCTCTGAACATTCATTGGACTAACCCAAAGATTAAGGAGAAAATTTAGCAAAGATTTAATAAATGATTACTTTGATGTTTCTCATTGATTTGATCTCGATTTCTCTTTGTATTCAGTCAGCAACACCTTAGCACCCCAAGCAGTCCCATCTCCACATTTGGGCATGAATTGTTTTGAGCAGGTTGCGCAGGCAAGATTTGTATGTTTATTATGGTGTAAATCTCTTGATCTTAGTTTGGTCAGAATGCCATATGTACAGAGAAATGTAAAAATGTAATGTAAAATGTAAATGTAAAAATGTAAAACCATTGACCTTTGTCTAATGTTTGTGCAGAAATGAATATTACCATTATTATTTTTTTACTTCTTGTTTAAGGAAAGAAATGAAGCTTAGTCTCCCTATAAGTACTTTGTTCCACAGTGTAAATTGGATTTTTAATTTTGATCTCTGACACTGAAAAAATATTGTCCATTCTGCCACAAATACTCCTTTTTTTAACTGAAATACTCTTCTTGGAGGAGTGGTTTCTGAAGCAACAGCTCTTGGACTGTTTGAAACTAGAAGATAAATTGATGATATAATGATTCTTCCTAATCTCTGATTTCCATAGTTTGATGAATTTCAGTATAGCATGTTTCATTAATATTATATAAGAAGATGATTTGCAGGCAAATTAAGTAGTTGACACAGGTACTAAATAATAAAAGCATATAAATTAAATTCAAGCACACAATTAATTACAAGATTAATCTCTCTCATCTGGTCCCATGATATCTCTCAAGTATGCCTGCATATACATAATCATATTAGTTGAGCATGAAAATATTTACATGTACACCTTAATATGATACTGATGGTATTCTGTACCTCACATCATAATTGTAGAGTACACACAGGTGAAGTGTGGTATTTTCATGCACTGTAAACTGAAAACTAGCAGAAAATTGTGTCTGGTTCTCAGATTGCTGTCATGCTTGAAGGGCCATATGCTACCTACTTTTGCATAGAAAGATGCATGCAGTAAGAAAACAGTAACGGTGATACAGCATGGTGTGATGGCGTTAATACTAGCACTTTCTCATTTGACTGCCACTGTTTTGTTCAGATAATTTTTGGTATGAGGCCCTTTGATGTCTGTCCAGGCACTTAGCCCAGTGATCAGGCTTAGGAAGCACTAGGAAAACAGTCACAATGAAAAAAAAAAGTTCTTCATTAATTTCATATAAAGCTGAACATTTAAGGGCCATTGTCATGCCAAATTTCAGGTTTTTGGGTAAAGATGGTTCTGCAGCTGTGAACAGTCTTCTATGATGTCCTATCCATCTGTCTTCCCAATAAAACAAATCTTTCTAAAGATCAGAATCTGAAAAAGCAGAATGATATCCTGTTGGGTAAACCATATTCATTGTATTTCACAAGTCTGAACAACCTAGTCTTCTTTTGCATTTTCCTGCTCCTACTTGGGCAGGCCGTTGGGATGTTATGACTCACAGCCAAATTTCCGAGTGGAGAACTGAGCGGTGAATGTGGTGACCTTAGGAAAGCATGGTCCCCAATTCACAGTGTACCCCATCACAGCCTTGGGTCGCTGGTGGTGGGAGCTCCCAGAGGAGTTGTACCTGCTTAACTTAGATATAAACATGTATCTGTGTGTCCAAACTGAGCTTTATAAACAAAAGCATTTGACTTATACAGAATAATTGAATTGCATTGGAACTAAGTTTTAGTTTAATCCATAAGTAAACTAAAGCAGGGCATAAAGAGCTAATTTATTTTTCTCTATCTATGAAGTATTTTGTGCTTTACAGTTCCATATGCCCCTTGCCAGATAATCCCTTCCAAACATAAATTAATCAGTGCATGTTGCTCAAAAACAACATGTAGAGTACCTACAATGTCACAGTATGTCATACATGACTCCCTTAACCCTGTGTGCGTGCTGTATGTTACGGGTATGTCATTTGAGTAACTCATGCAGCTTGCAAGAGGGTTTCTGCCTTTTCTCCATTTCTCGTCTTTCTTACTAGAGAAAAATCAATGGAAAATCAAATGAATATTGTTACAATGAAATCCTATTTAATGGCTATCTTTGGTTCTGAAAGGCAAGGAAACTGAGAACTAAGGCTGGGATTTCATTCTTCAGTTATAACTGCAGCCTTAGAAACGTTTCAGAGGGGTGATTGTTGCAGAGCAAATGCTATTGAATAGCACAGAAATTCTTCCTCATCTTTTTAATACTGATGGTGCATTTATTCTTGTATTTTTGTAACAGTACCTGTGTAAAGCTTTAGCACAGAGTGTCTCATATGTCATGAGTGCACAGAAAATTATTTATTTTCGGATTTTTCCTTACACATTTCATTTCAACTGACAGATTGACCCCCTACCTCTTCTGCTTCAAGCACACATCAAAACTGTCTTGGAAAGGGAAATAAAGTAAACTTGCCAGCTGAAAGTTGTGACCACACTTGTATATGGCTAGGAGGAAAAAGATCATCTGCTGAAGAGAAGCAGTTGGTCTGTTAGGAAACCTCCCTGTGACACAATGGACTTTTTATTCTGTTTTTGAGAAGTCATCATTTTGGTGAGACGCCTGAGCTGGAATGGCATCTTTTGTGGCTGTTTTTACAGGAGATAGCTGGGCAGTGTTAGCTTTACAGGCTGCTCTCTGTTCCCTGTGTACGAGGATGAACCAATACGAGTTGCTGCAAAGCAATCCAGGGGAAAATACAGGAGTGCTGTTTTCCAAAGCTATGCCTCCTCCATACCTGCCACCATCAGGAGAATAGCGTGGTGCTGATTAACTTCCCAGCATAAAGTAGGTAGCCTCATGAGCTGGACATTGATTCTGATCCATGTTCTCCTGTCTCAGGAGTGCATTTTGGCCTGCCCTTGCCCTCATTAGCCACATATGCTGAGGAGGACCTTCAGTAACCCGGTTACAGCCTGCTCATTGCCTTGGTGTGACTCCACAGTTCAGTGTTGGGAAGACAATATTGTACCCAAATCCTGCTAAGAAAATATTGTACATGACTAAGATTTCTGTTATTTTCTTGCATGTCCAAAGTATAAATGCCAGTAGTTGGAAGAAATTAGTTAAGCAACCTGGGAGGCAGGGAGCGTTGGCAGATCAATGCTCTGTCAAAACATCAGCCATGGTTTATCTCCTGCAAGAGGACCTTATAGCTCCCCTTTCTTCACAGGTTTAATTTTATTTCAAGTGAGTCATCATTCTTCAGGTTATCAGTGGCTTTGGTCATGCATTTGACGCCAAAGCAGAATCCTTTAGGCCAGGAATTTCTCAATCCCGACCCTCTAAATATCTGTAGGTGACACCTTCCCAGATCACTCATAATTTTTTTTATTTCAAACACTTTGCAATTTTAACTACTAAAACCAGCAAAAATTAGGTCAATGCCCTTATATTTTTTCAACTGAGCCAGTGCTATCATTGTATATTGGGTCTATAGTAAATTTGCAGTGCTGACAGAGGCAGTTATACTGTTTGACTGAATTGAAAGGAAGAGAGGAAGGGAGAGATTGATCTTGGAAGTTAAGGGTAGAGCCATCACACTCATACCTAGAAATTAAGAACTTTGTGTTGTAGATAACTGGACTTCTCGTTTAGCAGGAGGTGATTTCTCTTCATTTGTAATTTCCACCCAAAATATCTTTTTTTGATTACCTTGAATAGAAATTTAAATGCAGGTGCCAAAGTTTGAACCTCTCCTGCAGTTCTGTCTGAGTAGTGGCCATCACTGCTGTGTAAAAGTAAAGCAAGGGAGGAGTACCTGCCCTCCAAGCCCCTTTCAGAAGGCTGGCTTTTTCAGTGACCCTTTTCACTGAGCAATTCTTTTCCTGAAGACCTGTGGTAATACAGAAGTAGAAAGACCGATAGGACCTGTGAATGCAGCTATGGGTTGTTTTCAGAAAGGACCAGCAGCAGACATAGAAGCTAACGCAACACTTTTCAGGTCATATAAGCAGGCACTCAAAAATCAAGCCCATCCCTAGAGTATTGACTTTGCCTAGATCTACAGGGAGATGTGAAGACAATGATGTTGAGCTTTGTTAATGTAATTTTTATGTGCTGACTCTGGCAGCAGCAATCATAAGCCTGAGTTAAACACTGTAATTCCCTAATGAAGGGCCAGGAAGCATGCAGTTTACTGAAATCCCTCATTGCTGCAGCCTTGGGTTAGTTACCTACCTGAACCAGGAATTTACTTTATAGCTGTGCTTCCATACTTGCACTGGAGTACAAACTCCTCTTCCAGAAGGTGATACCCAGCTCTCTGAAACAGCCAAACCCTTAAGTTGTTTGCCTAAGTGGCTTTAGTGGTCTTGTTCTGAGGACTCAAACTACCTCTTGTGGCATATTAACCACCAGATTAGGAGTAGATCTGATGGGGGTGTTTTCAATTCCTCCTTAAGAAGTCGTGCCACCATGAAACTAAGTATGCAGTCTTCACAGGGAAGACAAGGGTAGAGAAAGACACATCCAAAAGGGGAAGTTCCTGGCCTCTGTGCATTAGAGAACTATTGGAAAAGAAAAATTTATAAAATCTTAATGTCCTTGTGTTTGTCATAGTATCCATGAGCAAGCAACTTTGAGCGTTATTGCTGCTTGAGGGGCTACAGAATGAGACAGCAATTCTAAGCAACACATGGGAGACAGTGAAAGAAGGTCAGGACCTTGAAGAATCAAAATCAGAATGAGCCACAGGCATACAAGCATCTCTCCTTTGATGTAACTGTAGTTTGGGAAAGTGTGCAGCAGTGTACTGCCTTCCTTAGTGAAATGCTAATGTAGGTATCCTTTATCTTTCTGTATGAGGGGTGCAATTAAGGGGCCAATGTGCAGGGGCCAATTTAAGGACATTTTTCTTAAGTTTTTTTTAGTGCACTTTAACCATTTTGGCATAGTTGGAACTTGCTGTAGAGACAAATCAAATTTATGGGAATCGCACATGCCTACTTGGGGAGAAAACATGGCCCACTCAAACAGGGATTTTTCATTCTTTCTATTTTTCATTGTTACTGAAAGCATAATTAATATGTTCTGGAAGAGCTGCAAAAAACCACTAATAGCAGTGTTCTGAAGCATTATGTAGATAGTTTTAAGCAAAAGATTTTGCAAAAGGTAGTCAAATCAACTTGTTTTTTAATTTAAAGTTTTACATTAGTTGTTAAATGCTCTCTAGAATGAACAGTTGTTACTGAATATCTTCATTTCGCAGATGTGCTGATATTAAAAAAAACCAAAACGAATGAAAAAACTCTGCATTTTTAATTAATTGAACTAGTAGTTTTCATTCTCCAAATGCTAGCCATGATCTTTATGGATGCACCTTCACACTTTCAGCACTCATATATGTCACTTTTATAACTTCTAACTTTATTGGAGAAACAAATAAACCATAATTGCTTTAGGTGCCTAATTATGGATGTGCAGACAGTACTCAGAAGTACATACACTTAGAGTCATGCATTCTACAGGAGCAGCAATCTGGGAAGCACTTTGGCAATTTTCAGTAGTATCAGGAAAAATCTGGTATCATCCATCATACCATCATACTGACTCACATATGTACCATTTTCTAGGAACTCTACCTGATTTCGAAGCACGTACTTCTTGTTTCTGACAACGCAGAATTAAGTTGCATTTGCATCTATCACTTGAGGAATATTGAGTCATTTAAACTTGTTTAAGAGCATTCAATCAAGATCAGGTTATCAGTGGCAGGGGTGTATCAGGAACTGTAATGCTTTTCACCTCCTCCTTTATCAACTGTCTCTCAGTAGTTGTACAACTTAGTCCCCAAATACCCGTCAGTTTAAACTCTATTAGCACTGTACTGTAATAGCAAGAGAGCAATAAAAAATGATGCTTTACTTCTTAGGGCACTAGTGAGCTGTTTTTCTTGATGATGGGAATCATCCAGGTGTAATACTGCAGTCTCTCAGCTCCTCTGAGAAAACCGGGAGCTAATGATGATCTTAACTGACCTGAAACTTTTAAAACTCTTTCTCATATTATCTAAAGATATTCGTCGCTGTATTTATAATATCCAGAGCCTGAGGCATATAAACCACTGCAAGTGAGATGAAATAATGAAATTTGACAGAGAACTTAGTTTTCTCCGAGTGGCAGAGAGTTGTCAGTCCTTCCACGTCCCAGTTTCCTCTAACAGATAAAAGCTCAAACTGGTGCATTTTGAACAGAGTAAGAACAAATATCCATCACATAAAAAGTGATCTGTTGCAGTACTTTGTTCTTGAATTATAAAAGTAATGGTGATCAGCAGCTCAATGACTGCCTAGGTTTCATAAGCTAAAATGTGGTATTTTCAGAGCTCTCCCATTTCGCCTCAAGTTCTAGTGTGAGAAATTACACTCGCTCTTAATCAATGCTTGAGTCCCCTACTCTAAGACTGGAAATCTTGCTTTGTGAATTTATTTTTGGAAAATGATTGAAGAAGAGTTACGTGCTTCCAGTCAGCTTCCAGTCAGGCTCTCCCCTGGTCCTCAAGACCATCCCTGGGATGCTGCTTGAGCTGCGTCCCTCAACTTCATGCAGTGAGTCTCCTTTGCCTGCCTGTGGCTGCCATCCCTTTGGCTTTCTCCCTGAGGCCACCTACATCAGTCCTATGGCGCCTATCTGAATCAGTGACTTTTTACAGAAACACGATGGATAACTGGGAACATGCAGATACAGCAGATAATTTGCAATACAGAGCTTTGCTCTGCTGTGGAAAATATCTGTGAAGTTTTGTCCAGAGCCACAGTGGGAGAAGGAGGCAGTGGGGAGCCGGGGGGACAAGAAGAAAAGGTGATGAGAACAAGAAGGCAAAGAGCTTCCCTCCTCTACTCAGCTTAAGGCATAAAGACTTTCAACCATAGTGAGAAGGAATGAATTTTTTACTTCTGTCCCATTCAAAAGGGCTCAAAGCCTTGGTAAAAAAATAAGTCAAAAAAAGCCTTTTCTAACTTAGTTCCAATACAAAGTAGAAAACAGATGAGGAACTCATGAGTCATGCTTTACTTCTCGACTGGCTTTTCTTCAAAAATTAGCCCTAGGGTTTCAAGGTCTGGAGCTTTTCAGACCAGCCTGAAGATTTAAGATCCACAGTACTGACCTCTCTATAAAGAGGTTAAAGTGTCACACTTGGAAAATAAAGAGATAATCCTCTCAAGACATTGCAGAGAATCTACACTTCATCTGAGCAGAGAATCTTTGTTTCTCAAGCTGTGGAAGCTTGAGGTGTTCTGCAACGCACTCTGAAGACGATAGACCCTTTGTGCTGAGATCAAGTACAAAGACTCTACATAATTTAAATGCAACTGGAGATGTCAAAATAACAAGTCAGTAGGTATTATGTGATGTATGGGCTTGGTGTTGTGTGGGTTTCGCTCTCTGATTTGTAGGTTAATATTATTAATTAGTGTTATTCATATTCTAATGCATTGTATGGATTTAACTGGGATTCAGGCTTTGGTATTCCATTGTTAACAATGGCTTGATGCCTCTATTCTGAAAATACTTCAGGTTGGTTTGTTCTTCCTTCTCAGAACTATTTTATAAAAAAACCTTTCGTTTAGACCTTGGAGACCATTGTAGTTTCTTGAGACATCATCTATAACGTACAGTGTAGGAGCAGTTGACAAATAGAATAAATGTGTTACATGTGACAATGGTGTTATTGGCAGCGTATATGCAGGTTGCTCTTCGGTGTTATGTATGTTTTACTATAGAATATTGTTGACTTCCGTAAATTGCTCTAAGGCAGTGTGCAGCAGCTTTGATGCATTAATTGAAGAGAGAGGTAGAGGAGAGGGAAGGGTTGCATTTACTGACTGGTAAAATTTCTTCTCTGTGTAACAGACATGTTAGCGTAATGGGAAGATAAGAAAAAACAATATTAGTGTAGCATCTGGTTCTCTAGATTCAATCGATTTCTTAGGCTTCGTATGCTTAGGATATACAGCAGTGTGCCCAGGTGACCAAGAAGGCCAATGGCATCCTGGCTTGGATCAGAAATGGTGTGACCAGCAGGTCCAGGGAGGTTATCCTCCCTCTGGACTCAGCACTGGTGAGGCTGCTCCTTGAATCCTGTGTTCAATTCTGGGCCCCTCACCACAAGAAGGATGTCGAGGCTCTGGAGCGAGTCCAGAGAAGAGCAACAAAGCTGGTGAAGGGGCTGGAAAACAGGCCCTATGAGGAGCGGCTGAGAGAGTTGGGGTTGTTTAGCCTGGAGAAGAGGAGGCTGAGAGGAGACCTCATTGCTTTCTATACAACTAGCTGAAAGGAGGTTATAGAGAGGAGGGTAATGGCCTCTTTTCCCAAGTGACAGGGGACAGGACGAGAGGAAATGGTCAAGCTCTGCCAGGGGTGATTTAGGCTGGACATTAGGAAAAAAATTTTCACACAAAGGGTCATTGGGCACTGGAACAGGCTGCCCAGGGAGGTGGTTGATTTACTTTGCCTGGAGGTGTTTAAGGCACGGGTGGATGAGATGCTGAGGAACATGGTTTAGTGTCTGATAGGAATGGTTGGACTTGATGATCCGGTGGGTCTCTTCCAACCTGGTTGTTCTATGATTCTATGATTCTATTAGAAATCTCAAGCTTTAGCTTTCAATGAGAGCTCAATTTATTGTCCCTAAAAAAGATTTTACCAGATCTTGTTATTCTTTTACAAGCTGTCTATGTGTGCATTAAGTGTGAACTGCAAAATATGGAAATAATGACTGTCCTCAGTAAGCAGCCATTGAAATGTGAGGTGATATGGGAATTGAGGAACTCAGCTGCAGTGGAAGGAGGTGCATCCCAGGATGGGTTTAGTGTTTAAGGTTTTGAAATGTGTGCTATTCCTGCTTTTCCTGTGGAAATGTTTGTTAACATTTGTATTGGTAGGTATTTAAGATAAAATTCCTCATCCACCTTAAAGCATTTAAATAAATTTAACTGTATTCTTATGACGCATAACTTCAGCTCATTTTGAATCAAAGAAAAGGTTTTAAGATTTTGTTTTCTTTTTCCTTGTACTTTTCCATAAGCACAGTATAACACACTCAAGGGAAGAAGCTGTGACAGACTTCATCACCTTTCCTATGGTGTAGCAGTAATCAGTCTCTAAATGAAATGTATCTGGTTTTTCTTTTTTAAAATATACCTGGGAACGTTTGGAGTGATAATTCTGTACAGGAGTCATCACCATCAAAGAGAAAGTGTGGTCCTGTCTGCAGGTCCACTCTAACAGTACTGTGGAGCAGCATTTCCAGGTGTGTTCCTCTGGTGAAATCTCAGCTCAGGAAACAGACTGCTAATCTCTTGTCTTCTGGAGGCAGAGGCATGCTGAAGGATTAATATACCTTATGCTTAAAAATAAACGTAGTAATAGCCTCTGTTCTCTACCCTCTGAGGTACTCTTTAACTGATTGAGTGGGGACAGATCAGTGGAAAGAGACCAAATAAAGTACAAAAGAGAGGAGGGAAAGCAATTAAGTTTAAACTAGCACAGAGAGTGCTCTAAAACACGATTTAGTGTCATAATAAATATGCCTGAATATTTAAATCACTTGGCCACCCTTTCCATGTCACTGATTCTCTAGCATATAGCAGCTGTGATTGTATGGCTGCTTCTGAATGTTGCGCGGCATTGATTATGCATTTTGGAAGTGTTTTAATGTCCTGGGGAGGACATGGAAATGAACCAAGAGTCAAAGCTAAATGTCGTAACTTCCTGAAAATTGATTAAAGGAGAACATGTGGATAGCTGTTCAGTACTTCACATCCATGGTAGTATATTTGGGCTAGGAGCTAAGTGCTGGCTTCAGTTCTTTAATATGATAATGTTTCCTTCACAATTTTATGGTGTTATCATGGCTGATAAACAAGGAGAAACTCAAATGACAGAAATTTCCATATGCCTGTCAGAGCACATGTAAAATGATGCATAGAAGTTACCAGTCCAGGCATTTAAACAGCATTAAATGGTTCCCTATGCATAGAGGAGGCTTTGTCTTTTGGCTCTTCTAAAGAGGTGATGAAGTGTTGTTTAATTTCTGTTAGAATATCATGAAAAACCTATGGTAGATGCCTAGCAGAGTGACACCTGGAGGTTTAAGAGTAATTCTGACCTACTTCTTACTTCAAAATACCCATGTGACTGAATAAGAGGGACTGGACAGATTGACTAACAAGTGTGACTACAGTGAAATTAATTTCATTGGTTCCAGTGCAGGATTTTAGTTTAAGCAAAAAAAAAATAATCAAGGCGCAGGCATTAATTTGATGGTTTACAGGAGAAGAATACCTTCTCTTTGCTTTATATTAGTAAATGACTAATATACATTCATGAAATCAGAATTTAAACACAAGCTGAAGTTCTCCTTCTGTACTAACTTGACTTGAGAAGATGCTGTTGATCCTAGTGAAGGAAAATGAAATTTCTGCAGAATTTTTCTTTGAATAGAATACAAGTAGAAAAATAGAATAGCATTCAGCTAATGAAAAATTGGACCCAGAATGGTGGAAGACCTCACTTTTATAAAGCTTTTTGAAGTGAGACTCTTTTTGGTGTTCTTTTGAAGGTCCTCAAACTATACAACTTTTCATCAAGATACACAGAAATGTTTCTTCCTCAGTGAATGAACATACTGTTGAAGCCAGCAGAGTAGACCAAAAGTATGAGGGAGAAATCATTATTTGTGCCAGTCTTTGGTGAAGGGTATGAAAACCAATAGGGAAGGTGTTGCAGATAGGATCTGTGTTGCACATTTGACAGTATTATGATACTTAGGAAAGATACTAAGGAATGCTGGAGATGACAGCAGCGAGTTAGTTGCTCTTTGCTTTGTCTAAAGGATGCAGTAGGTTTTCCTACTAGAAGAGCTTCCCTTAAATGTTTGCTTGCTTATTCTTAAAAAAAGAATGGGGCTGTTATTATTCTTATCTGGGTGTTAAGCGCTTAGGAACTAAGACTCTTACATTGTTAGATCATTGTTGACAGGAAAAATGAAATACAGATAGTACTGTGAGGCATTTCTATACAATTCAGACATGTTATGTCTGTTATTAGGGTTATCTAAATGTATTATTCTTTGTTGCTGCTCACATAGTCACTAATTAAATAACTTAAGATTCATTTTGCTTTTCTACTTGGAGAGAGACGAGTTATTCTCTTCCACTCATCCAAGGAAAAAATCAGCATTTATTGATCTTGTAGTTGGTTTCCCTTACGTAGTCATTTCACCTGTTTCTGTGGTAGTGGTTATTGTCAGTTGCAATCTACACTAATGAGGGGAGGGGAGCAGAACATACCAAATCTTCTGTACCACTAAGTGTCATTCCTGTCTGCAGTGGACCTATCTTTAGGTATGGCAGGAGAGTGAATATGGTCATGAACAATCTTAAGAATAACTATATGATATAAAATGGATCATCTTTGCTTGAAGTCTGACCACTTGAATTAGTTCTGCTTAAACATCTAGCTTCTGCTAGTCTTTGCACTGAAGAGATTAGAATAAAAGCAGAGATGTATTTTTCTGAAACTCAGCATGAGTTGGCAACGTGTGCTCGCAGACCAGAAGGCCAACTGTATCCTTGCCTCCATCAAAAGAAGCACAGCCAGCAGGTGATTCTCTACTCTGCTCCTGTGACACCCCACCTGGAGTACCGTGTCCAGTTCTGGAATCCGCAACATGAGAAAGATATGGAACTGTTGGAATGGGTCCAACCCCAACCGTTCTATGATTTTATGATATATCATCTATGAAATGCTTAAGTTCCGACTGGAGAAGGAACACAAGCAGCATCTGGTATATTCAATACCATTTATGTAGTCAGTGTTTCGGAAGCTGGTGATATTGACAGGACTACTTGCACTGGTCTTCCACAGAGTAGTTTTCTCCATTTTTAATATTCTGTTGTTATCCAAAAGACTATTGCTACTTAAATGCTATTTCAAGTTACAGACAATATATTTTGATCCATATCCAACATTTATCTATAGATGTGGAGATGTTCAGGTTCATAGTCTTGATTCTTGTCCATGTCTGATATTGCTGAACTACTAATTACCCTTGGTATTCATTGATTGTTTTGAGTCAATAGTGCATGGATTTTTAACGTATTTTGTAATTGACAGAAGACATAAAAAGCTATTCTTAATGACTTCTTTGGAAGAATACCACAACATTTGAATTACCGTGTATTAGCTTCTTGTTTGTATATTAATGAAATGTAAAATATTGAAGTTGAGAACAGGGAATGTGTGTGTGTGTATATATATATATAAGATTGTAGACAGCTGCTTGAACTCTTTAGGAAAATTGTCACTTTTACAATTTGGTTGAATTACTTGCCAAAGAATCAACTATGAAAAAATATGTCTGTTTTATAAATTGGAGAAATCTATAGTTATCATATACAGCCTTGGAAAATTACCTGGTGTTTTTCATTTTTTGTTCATTGGGTTTTTAATACAGAGTTCAGTAGTGTCTGGCTGGGTCTGCTGACACACCTGAATATAGAGAGTTGAGATAAAAAAGTTATGCCTTTTATAGAACATAATCAAACTTCCCATCAGTCTGGAAAAATGTAATGATTAGTGATGTCCAACAGCTAACTGCCATATGAAGCAAAGATTATATAATTGGGAAAGCCCTTTTATGAGTGAGGATATATTTAGCTTTCTGTAAATGTGAGTAGGATCCAAGATGCTTCTTTCCTGAACAGATGCAGTTACACAATGGATATAATACAACATTTGCTCATGGGCATAGTTGATATACAGAGAAGAGCTAATAACCACCTGCATCAGTAAAGCAGGCAGTACATTTACAGGCACAAATTTGCCAACATTTAATTCACTACTGAAATAAAACTACAAAAATGGCAGTAGGCAAGAGAACAACCTTCAGTGAAACTTCATTGTAGGAGGAGGATGTAGGAAACACCACCCAGCTAAATGGAGACATTTACAAGATTAATATGTGGATTTAAATTGTAGTCACTATTCAAATTTCCTATTCTACATCAACAGCATAACAGGTGATGTTAGAAACTGAGGATCCATAGTTTTGCCAGCATTTGCATCATAGTTTCAGATGTCATCTCTATGGAGTATGTTTGTTTCCCATGGTTATGTTTCACAGTAGGGTAAATAATGTGAAAATGGAGGTGGCAGTTGAGGAGTCTTACTCACTACTTAACCAGAAGACTCCCTCCAAAATATGTGGTTTAGCATATTAAAGTTTGTTGTCTTAATATTTGTGTCAGGCTTTTTGTCAGTGAGGTATCTTAGCTGTATATGACTACCCAGCCTCCTGTACTTTCCAGTGTCTGTTTGGTTGAATCACACCACGACTGACACCAAGACAGGTTAGTGGGAGGATTGTTTATGAGAAAAGGGCAAACAAATTTGACACTTGAGATTACCAGGAAGGTTGTTGGGGAAGCACATGCTCATAGCTGCTGAATACGCACTGATGATGTCAAGGAAATCTGTTAGGGAAAGGAAAGCAACCTTGAAGCAATTTGTTTAACCTTCTGGTAGAGGAGAACACCTTAAAGATTGTTACAGCTGAACAAAGTGCTTCCTTCCTTCTTTTACTTTCTTAAGATTGCCTAATCCCCTGTCCTCATACCAAGATTTAATGAGACATTGCACAGCATATTCTTCTCCTGACTTCTCCTCTCCTTTGAGGGTTCTCCCAGTGACCTACAGCCCCTCTTTTATGGAGGCTGGTGACAGTGACAGGAGCATCCAGCTGGGTTTGGACAAATATCCCCGTTGGATGTCCTTTTTCTTTCCTCCAGTCACTTGTTATACTTGCTCCTTTTCCAGGCCAGTGCTTTTGCTTCGCATGCTTGTGCATGGGAAGGTGTAACTGTGAAGCAGGCCTAGACAGCATGAAAGTACTGACATATAAGGAACCTGGTAAATGCCATCATTTGAAAATGCACGTGCTCCTGTGCTGGGGCTATAGGAAATCCTGTGACAAAAGTTGGAAAAAGGGCGTTGTTTGGACTGAATTGAGCTGTGTGGTTAGGTAGTAAATTCTGCAAAAAAAGTAAAAGATGTAAAGATAGTTTGAAGGGTAAAAGCTTTAACCAAGAAGACTGAAGAAAGAATATAAAATTAATACACACTGTAAACAAGTGGGGTTTCAGAAACATCTGTTTCTTGAGTAAAGAAGAGCAAACTATAGAAAGGCAGAGAACACGTACAGAAGGAGCAACTATCGGAGACCTATGGGGAGAGAGAATGGGGAATGCTGTATTCTAGTGGAATGCAGAGGAGACTGGAGGTAAAAAATCAAGGAAAACAGATTAAAACAAGAAGCCAAACGAGCTAACACATGTTTCAGAACAAGGAGAGAGGAAGGGAAAAACCTCCTGCTCCCGCCAAACAGAAGGGAAAGTAAGTGGTGACAAAGATGAAAAAAAAAAAAAGTTTACACAGTACATGGAAAGAATAATTTTTACAATTAAATGAGGGGGAGGACTTTATATGGTAAATTCATGTTGATGGTGAAATAAGATAAAATCTTTTGTCTACATTTTTCCTGTGGCTGCTGAGTCCTGGAAAGGCCGGGATTGTCAATCTATCTGAATGATACTTCTGGGTCTTTCTTTTAGGAAATATGCTTGAAGTATTGCTGCATTTTGTTTGATTTAAACTATCATTTTCCTTTCTGAAATGTGAAATGCAGAATTAAATGATAGGTATGTACCATCTGCTATTGTTTATATGCGGATAAAAGCTAGTGTGTTTGGGCAATGTTTAAGCCCATGATAATAGCAGACATAATGGACACATTATGTCAGCTACACCCAGCAGATTCCTCATGGACTGAAGCATTGTGGTTTTTCCCATGTTTTCATGTTCAACACTCTTAAACATCAATTCCTGGAGGAGAATAAGCATTTCCTCCTTGGTGAGGAGACAGAGTGTTTTATTTCTCTGTTTTTCTTATTCCTTTTAGGGATCTCCTGCTGTCTGTGGCACTTGGCCAGGTACTCTCGCTTCTTATCTGTGGCATTGGTCTCACAAGCAAGTATTTGTCAGAAGATTTCCATGCCAACACACCTGTTTTTCAGAGCTTCCTCAATTATATCCTTCTGTTCTTGGTCTACACAACAACGCTAGCTGTGAGACAAGGTAAGTGCCTATGAAACTGTTTTGTAGAAAATAGTGAGGATAAAGGCTTTTGCAGAACAACAACAAGCAGTGTGATTTAGACAGATATCCCATTAACATTTGTTATTTATTTACATTACTTAGTAATACATACTGGATAAACTGAAAAAATCCTAATAAATCTTTATTACCAAAGAATGAATCAGTAGGTGTCAGGACAGTAGCACTACCTAAAAGTAAAAAGTAACATCAGTACTTTTGACTTCCTAATTGTTTTTATGGGAATGTTCCTCTCACATCTGCCTCTGCCTTAACAACCACATATTAAGGGTTTATTTTGAATTTGACCGCATGCCTTGCTGGTAAATATTACAGTGCTTTACATCTTACGTAGGCTGAGGAGAGAGAGCTCAGGTGCAAACAAAGAAGAGCTTGCTAGTTCTAGTTGCTGATCACAGCAACTCAATAGTTCATCTCATGTTAGAAAAAAGCAGCAGCCAATTTTTTGCCATTGGCAAGTAGGAGGTGAAGGGAGGGAATCTGGGATGCTCTTTCTAAGGTGTTCTGTGGGGAGAGGAGCGATACAGCCTTGCAACTGCTTTGCTACAGGGCCTGCACAACTCATTTAGTCTCTGAAGTGAGAAACACATTCAAGTGTGCTTTGGTACCATGTAACAAATGATGCTCTGTTTAACTGCCTATATGTAATATAAGGGGTTCGTACCTTTCCTGCCCTATCCCTCTCTTCTTTAAGGTTTTGTGTCTAGAAAAGGTGTGGGAGGTGAATGTGGTTTAGGTACATTTCTCAGCCACTCTTTTTTTTCGTAATAATTTTATTTGTTCACCTTAATAGAACGCATGGATTAGAAGCAAAATAAAAGAGCAAAAATATCATGTGCTTTCCTGACTCTGGTCTCTTTATATAGGAGAGAAGGGCTCTGGAGGAAAAGAACTACAAAATGTATCAGACCATGGTACATTTATCAAGATACTCAGAGACTTGTATTTTCTCACAGAAACAAGTATTTTTTGATTGTTCTTTGATGTTGTAGACTTTAAGAAATTGTTAAGCTCTTCACTCATAGTATGGTCTTGTGATTCAGTATTATAAAGTGTTCCAAAACCGAACAGACGATTTTAATCCAAAAAATGCACAGTCAAAAATATACCACTGTACTCCAGCCCAAAGCGCTTAAGTGTATTACAACTTAAGTCTTATAAACCTTGTTCTCCAGTGACATTTTTCGGAAGTGGTAAAAACCAAACTGGAGAGGAAATGTAGGCTCTTATATAAGGAGAGATTGCTGAGGCAGTGTTTCACTATCTTGGTATTTAATTTTGTGGGGGGGGAAACATCACCACATGCTTTGCTCTGCAGAAGGTTTAAAACATGTATTAGTGGCATCTGTCTGGAGAACTGTGTTTAAAAATAATTCTTCTGAGTGTAGGATTGCCTAGATGTTCACGAGTTTTGTCCCAGAAATGTCCTCCTTGGGCCTGATTTAGCAGTGTAGAAACCTAGCCTCTGATTTTTTAAATAGATTTTACTTTTTAGAAGGTGCTGACTTGTGAGGGGATATATGGGCCAGCATACTGCTGTGCATTTCAGTACTTCATTTAGAATCATGTTTTGACACCTGGTATATATCAACATTTCAAAAATGCTGTCAAGCACTCTGTATTACGCATATAAAAATCTGTATTAAAACTATACTTCATTTCTGTAAATAATTTTCTGATTATGCTTAATTGGAGTGGTGGACTAAAGAGAGTTTGTTGGAGCTATCTATTGTGCTGGTTAGATGGATTTGGGAATTGAATGGGGGAAGTTATCAGGGATATGTGATAAAGATCTTCTGGACAAGGGAGGAGGGTTGGGGAAGGTGTTTGAACAGGCTCACTGTTGAACACAGAGCATTTGAACAACCAGAGCCCCAGTGGAATAGTCTGGAAAGGGAGCTGTCAAAAAAAAAAAAATTAAAAGATGGTTTGGTCCAAAAAAAACCAGAACAAAATTGGCTACAGAAGCAATGAGAGCAATGATCCAGGCATTCAGCATTCTTGCTGGATGGCACAGCACTACGCAACCGACTCATTTACTCAGCATTTAATATTGCCAATTGATTGAGCCTGACATTGTCATTTTGCTTGTGTATTTATTCAAATGTATTATCTGTGTTTGTTCCACTATGGCACTTTTTCAAGAATCTCTAATCATTTGGCTAAGTTAACAGATGGGAATCACATAATAATGATATTAATTTTAAAAGGGATGATTCTGTTCTGAGTGCTGGGAACAGCAGGAGACTTTTTTGGTTTTTAAAAGTCAGTTCCCCTACTCTGTATGCAAGATTTAATATCCTTGTTCTCCCCCAGGAATCAAACAGTCATAAGTTGGGTGGTAGTCAAAAATAACTGTATCGCTTTGTCTTTTCTTTTGCTTGCGTTCTTAATCTCTGGGGTTTTGCAGAACTGGCTAAGGATGTGTCACTTGAGGTGGCCCAACCCCCACTTAATTCACTGTTGGACTGAAAACTAATTTCCCGATGCATAAGTAACTCTTTTTTCTTTAGAAACTTATTCTAAATTTTTATTTTCCCTAACTGTTCATCTTCTTGCCACATATAAACTCCCTGAGTGATAGTGAAAAGGTAGAATTTGCACTGGTCTCTGAAAATCAATATGATCAGATGACTAAAGCTCCTGATTCCTGAGGTTTTCCGACTCAAGCCTTCTGCAGCAAATTCCCAGATTCTAGCAGCTCAAGTTTTAGTCCCTGGGCAACAGCAGCTTCCATTATGTTTGTAATGTAGATGTAGATGATGTAGATGTAAATGAGGAACCAACTTGAAGGCAGTAAAAGTGGTGTCAACAGTTTTAAGCAGTGAAATCCATGTGATAAGGATTTTCATCATTATTGCAATTTTGTCCTCATGGCCAGAAATAAGCAGTGACAGAAGTGTTAAAGGACATCTGTTCTTGTGAAATTTTCATATGAGCCTTAAAATGGCAGACATCATGAAAAGCAATAGAATTTAGCCAAACTGAGATTTTTCTGATGCAAAATCCTACCACCTTTCTATCAGTTGAACTCCAAAATTTCTGTTAAATGATACTGATACCTAGAAATCTCTTTTATTCTGAATATAATGCTAATCTTAATTTTTTTGTTATATGTATATTTAAGTTGAACATATTGTTTCCCCAAAGAGGTGATTGCAGAGGTTTTTCGCAGTTAGGAATGCACAGTCATACATAGATGCTAAAACTTACTTGCCCACACATACAAGTCCACTAGAGCTTCCAGTCTAATACTTATTAATGCACCAGTACTGAGGTCTGAGTATAATTCTTTAGGAATTTCCTTTGTGTGAGAACGATTAATGTCATTAAGACAGCATTATAAAGGAATTAATTTCCTTAAGTTTTATCTGGTTGATATACCAAAAATTTAATAGCAAATAAGGACCTCCTCAGTTCTTTCTTTTGAGGTAACTTCCTCATCCCTGTTGTTTTCACAGCCAAAACCTGTACTTGTCTATGGTAACACCTCTGAGTTGAGAAGATTTTAGCCCATATTATGTCAGCTCAATCCTCTCATCAGCAGAGGAGTCTGCTTAACAAAAACTTGTCGAGACACTTCCAGATACTATTTCGAGTTGTGTGGTGTTATTTACTGAGGCAAAGAAAAGCCTTGGCTGTCAGGAAGAAAAGCCTCCTATCAGTGCAATGGAGCTATGGGACATAGAGCAAGTAGGGATTAGGTTTAACACCTTGAAAAGCAGTAAGTAGGAATTGTCCATAGTGGACCAGAAGGTGTTAATTAGCAACAGTAAACACAGGTGCAAACATCGGCAGCTTACCACCAAAAATAAATTATTTCTAAAAGCCACCTCACATATGCTACAAAAGAAAACAACACATCTAGACACCATGAAAAAAAAGAAGAAATATGAGACTGCTATTTTTTTGTTATTCTGGAAAACAAGAAATGAGGGAGCAGAGGGAACCATAAAGCCGAAACAGCCAAATTCCGTGCAAGCAGATATCCCTTTAATATCCCCATATTGCACTATATCCCTTTAATTTTAGTGTAACAAGTTACCAAGTATTGTCAGCCCACCATTATAAAGGTTTGGTAATAATTTGATAGTTCCGAAGAGTTTTTATGAATCTGTGTATGTCTGGATGAATTCTTCTTCTTGGCTAATTGATGAGGTTATAGCACGACAATGGAAATACAGTTTTCCCTAGAGTAACTCTAATGTCTTAGATTTGACATATAATCAGATGTGATCTATGCCCCTGAGTCAACTAGAGAGTCCTGTGAAACTATTAACAGTTGCAATCCTGTTACTGGAGTATAATTTTTATGTGTTTCTACTTAGGATTGGTTTATGACATAAGTATCTCAGTTATATGTAAATTCATTATTGTTTTACCCTTTCAGTATGTATCTCTAGTTAGTTACACGAACCCTTCTTCCTGCTTTCAAATATCCTTTCTGCTTTCAAAAAAATGACTGAAACAGGCTACTTAAAGGAAAGTAGAGCACTATATGGGTTGTTCAGTTTTACTGCAGTACTTGTCAGCTATTTATTGAATGATAGAAAGGATGCATATATCTTTTTTTTCTTAACTCAGTTTCATTCCACTACGATATTATATTAACACAAAGCTAGTATCATGCACTTTGGTAGATGTGAAAGAATTTCTTCAATATTAACACCTTTTTTTTTTTCAACTGCTTGTAAGAACATACCTTGGAAAGAGAGTACGTGATTTCAGATGATAAAACTAAATTAGATATAATGTACACTGGGCAATATGTGTTGTACCATTGAGATGAAAACTCATCTAGAAAGCCATCAATCCCTACAACATTTTCAGTGAGAAACCTTCAGAAATATGGACTGTATTCACCAAGGATGTCAAGGAGTGTTTTGATTAGAAAAGATGCATTTCATCATCATTTGGTTTCCTAAGTATACTCACACCTCTGCTGTAGAACAAAGAGCTTAGTTATCCCTCCAGCTTCAACCAAAACCTGCACAAGCTACCCTTCAAACAGCCTTATGATCTTCTGTGACAGAAGTGGTCCTTGATCTCTCAAGGCACTGATCCAGCCCACCTGCTGGCCTGCAAATGCGTGGCAGACATTGCAAAGCCTGGTGGCCTTCCCCTTGAAATACAGGGAAAAGGACTTCAAGCTGGTCCAGCTCCTCCTGGGCCTCTCGCTGCAAGGGGCCAGGCTAACCCTGGCTTGTAAAAATGAAACAGGGCAGCAAGTGTGGCTTGGACCAGTGAAAAATAATGACCTACAGGTCTTTGGTATTCTCATAGCAGCGCTGCAGAATCTCCTGCTGTGTTGCAGTTTGCAGTCTGAAGTGCACTTTTCTCCTAATTGCTCTGGGATTCTAATTAGAGATGCCAAACTGTGTGGGATATGTTTATTATGAAATGGTCAGCCAAACAGTCTTTTTGTCTAGGCTTTAAAGAGCCCTTTTCATATTCAGAGGGAGTTTTGTACTTTAGGGGAAATGCAACTAGAATGCTGGCTATTTACGGGGCCTTCAAATCGCAAGGATCTTTTTTGTAACATGCAATTTTCTGTTTTGGATAACATCCTCATAGGAGTAAGAATTATGATCTATTACATGTTTGGGATTTGCCTATCACATCATGGCAAGGTAGCCAGCAGAAAAATAGTGGGACTAGTGCCAGATTCCTGTTCGGTCCCATTTACATACTCATTGTTTGAAGTTTCCCTCTACTTTCTAGTGAGTTTTAAAGATTTGCTGCTGTAGTATGCTGAATGCTGCTGCTTTCCCTACTGTATGAACCTTTATTGTTTTACTCTGTAGGTGGTTACAGTTCAGTGAGGTTTTACATTTCTCCTGTTTGTAGAGCTTTCAGAGGACCTTAGGATGCTATATGTGCCTTGGAATCCTATTCTTTATGATAGTTTCCCCAAAAAACTCTTTCCACTCCAATGAAGTCTTCTCACATTCTTCAGCCACCATATAGAACCAGATGCAATTTCAACAGAATATGATTTATTCCACATGGGTGGTACAAAGACAGGGTAAAAAATGATAGACCATATTGCTGATACTAAGGTAGGGTTAAAACCAATAGACTTGACCTTTCTGTCTTTTGCTTTGTTTTCTTTTGCTATTCCTAGTGGATTTTTTATTAAGTCCTCAGGGTTTGTCTTTCTCAGCTGTCTTTGGTATGTGAACCAGCAGACAGATGCTTTGTGCTTTGACCTTGCTGCTCCTTTCCACCCATACAAGGGACCAGGATCTCAAGGCATCTCAGGAGGGCTAAGTCTATTTTCATTTTCATCAGGTGCATTTTGCTTCGCCAGCTGTTTAACAAAGTGCAAATTAACACTTAACAGACAGGAATCTTGGCCCCTAAAGCAGTGGAAATGTGTTGGCAGGTAAAGGCTATAAAGAAAGCTCAGACTTTTCTTTCTAGCATTTTTATTTCTCAGTTCTGTGCTCCTAATTGTTAGGTTCGGCACCTGCTATCTGAACCCATAGCACACATCCCATGTTACAATATATGTGGCCTTCTGTTAGTCCTGGCCAAATCAGCACAGTTTGTCTTGCATCATATCACTGGAATAAAACATGTACATCTCACAGCACATACAAACTGAAAATTGGAAAGTTTTGTTTGTTTAGGGAGCAGGTGGCAGCAGTTAAGCATGAACACTGTATGTCATGGTTTAATGATGCAAACACTAATGCGCTCATGATGACTCCAAAGCAATAAAGGCAAAGCCTAATCAAGCATCCATGCTGTAGCATTCTCTGTAGTAGCATCTCACGAGCTCATTCAGTCCACAGATAACTCTAAATTTACTAGGTTGCTTTCAAAATAGCTTTGCTACTCAAAGAAGTATCCTTTGTGCCATCAAAGACAAAAGAAGCTGAAAGAGGGCATCAAGCTAAAGGACGTGAGCACCATTTTTCCTGTGCCTACTGATGCAGACAAGACAACAAAAAAAGCGAGATCTCTTACAATCTCCTTGATCTAAATGAGGAAATAAGAGGTCTTGTCCACATAGAGAAGTGAATTTATACAAAGGTTGCTTGTGAACTAGGGGTACCTCTTCTTGCACCAAAGTCCCTGGAGGACTCAGTTTAGGCAACTCAATGCATAAATGCTCAGGTCACTCTCAGTTCAGGAAGTTCAGACCCGGTCACATTTCTAGCTATTATGTTTATGCCCACAACTAGTTTCTTCTAGAAATAGCATTCAGATTTGCACCATGGTTCAAAGACTGGTGCATATTTTATGAGAGCAAATCTTACAGGTACTAAGTGCAGTGAGTGTAAATGGGATGCCAAGCTTTACACTGGCTGAAGTCCTGGTTGATGGACCATGTTTGCATCAAAACACTGCCTCATCACTGCGAGGCAATGCTTATACTGAATATACTCCTTGAGAATAAGGTAGTTTTACCTTCAAGGTAAATGTATATACAGTTCAGAAGCATTCAGCCAGATGTAGCTATTCCATGCCAGTAAGCCAATAAAGAGAAATCACAGATGCAATAAAATGTGAGGCAATGCAGGTATTCAGCTCACAGCTGCAGCATCACAGGTTGCCAGCAGAATTCAGCAGAAACAAGAAAAGATCAGTTTTATACTGTGATGCTGTTCTTGGTGAGTGCAGCATCTATATCTGAGACTTGGGGCAATCTGCAACATATTTGCATTGATTTTTGGATCAGGATTTAGATTTTGTTGCTGAGACTGTGGAACTCAACCCCCACATGCTTTTCCAGGAGACATGCCAGCCTTTCAGATACAGTGGTAGTCTGAACACAAGACTGTGAGTAGCTGTTTGAGAAGATCAACCTTGTCACTATAAGAATGAGTGAGCATGCTCAAGGAAGCTCTGAGCAAGTGCAGTTTGAATACACACGCATCTTGCTGCTTGATTCGAATCCCTGTCTCTGCAGCTGCAGTTACATGTATTTGGATTTTGTAACACAGATTCAGATAATGGCACAGATGTTATACGTAAAAGAATCAAAGCTTTTGAACATTTGGAAAGCCAGGAATTGGAAGGTACAGGCCTGGAAGTGCTTGGATACCATAGCAGTGAGCACATACTGAAGATTTGAAACTCAGTCTGCAGTATCAGAGTATTGCACAGGGGTGAATGTGTTTCTTGGTAATTTTATTTGAGGGTAAAGCAGCTACCTGTCAAGCCCATATTGCCTTACAGTATGTCAAATCATAAATTCTCTCTTAAGGGTGTGAGCTGAATCACAAAGAGTTGATTTTCTGTAGAATTAAGGGATAACTCTCCTTTGTAGTGTTGCTGTATGGATCTGACTCTTCTTAATACATAAACATCTCAAGTGCTGTTTACAAAACCAACTATCCCTTCCCACCACAATGAGGAAAGTTAATAGTTCTGATGAAATAACATACCCTTGATCCTACAGCTGTAAGCAGAATGCAGGGATTGTCTCTGCCACTTCATGCAGTATTAGTATTTGCCTGTGATTTGTTGAATATTTAAACATTCATCAATTCAAACAGCTAGCTGGAGTAGCAGAATCCACATTCAGCACACGTAGCCCCAGCATTCATACAGGATATTTGAAGTGTGCTTACAAGATGATAACTCTATTGCCTGAAGGAGGTAAGTCCCCCCTCTACCAGAATGGTGCTTTGTATGTAATTAGCGTAAAAATTCAGAGGAGTAGAGTTTATCCTTGCAATCATCTTTCTCATTAAAAAAGAATCATAATGAAAGAACAAAGCAGTCCCTGCAGTGAATTGGGTTGCCTTCCTAAGTTTTCATTAAATCAAAGACTTAGCATCATCCCATTTTTGCAGAGCCCCATTTTAAACTGTACACAAGATTTGCAGCCAAGTCCCTATGATGATCACATCCTTTCTGGAGGTTTGGAAGTGCAATATATTTCTCTTACATGGGAAACAGCCACCTTCTCCATTTTCTTTTTTTGTGATTTCATTAGATTCTGTTAACAAATTATTACTGGAACACAGGAAAGACTAAAGAGTGTATGTGATACTTCAGGTAACTCAAAACCACAACTTAGCCTTAGCAGGCTGCCTTTTCTAAAATAAGGACTATGAGACAACATCAATCAAGGGAATAAAAAAATATGTTAGTGGGAAAAAAGTCCTTTTTTCAACTTAATCTTCTGGCTCACACAGCACCAAGCCATAACACAAACAGTAATTTCTTCTTCCTTCATTTCCACTATTGTAGCAGTAATCCATATAATTATTGTTACAATTAAACACATCTTTCGGGCAAAAATATACAGATATCATAAAAAAATTTTCAGCATTTTGTAAGCGTGTTTTTTCTTTTATATTTTACTAAGCTGTTGCCCATTGGCACATGGTTCCTTCAGATTCCTGTTACATTTCTGGATGATGGCACTATAGTAATTACTACAACTTTATCTGAAAAAAATGTTTACAAATTTAGCACTCAGCATGCAAGCTGCAGTTGTGCTGCATGCTCTCCCTTCTGCTTATAAGGTGCTGAGCAGAGGCAGGAACACCAAGTCACTTCTGAAAGATGCTCAGAATTCAGGGACCTGAGGACTCATCTCTTAGCTTACGTCTCCCTTTGGCTGCAGTACTTCACAAATCCTGATGATGCTTTAGACCCAAGCCACTCCTGAACAGAGCATCTCGGGATCCTCACTAACTGGCTTTATTAGAATCTTTCCCTACATTATGTTTCCTGATTTAGCCAGCATTAAAGAGAAAAGGAGAAGGATAATATATGCTGCCTAGCACACTCCTCCATTCCTTGCACACATTTCCCTGATGGTGAGGGTAGGTGGGAACTTTGCTGAGAAAAGTAATGAGCTCTCTGAATACACAGGGGAGGGAGAGACCATGTGCATGTCTCAGAGGAGCTCTTATCTTTTATTTTTCAGTAATATGGTTGCGACAGTCAATTCACAGGAATAGTTTTGTAACTGTTACAGAAATATAGCAAATGAGGTTTCAAAGGAAAAATGCATCTATACCTTTTATACATTAAATATTCATGAACTGGCTTCTGTGCAGCTAGTAGAGTATTTACGCAATATCATTTGTCCATCCTTCTCTGATTATCTGCCTGCAATCTGATACTTTGTTTTGTTTTAATTCTAAAGGAGGTTTTACTACCCCAAGGTAGAGGTGGACTGTGACTGCTTTAATAAAATGGGTCTGCACTAATTTACACCATTGATGATGCAAGTGAAGATGTAGCATGCTCATGACCATAAATTCTTATATATGCTGTTTGTTTTCATTGCTATTTGAAATCTTTTGTTTGAATATGTTCTTGAGTAGCCTATTAGGATTTCAGCTGCTTGGTGTACAAGAAGAACTACTAGTTAATACCTTTGTTTCCTGTGTTTGGCATGTAAGATGTTTGGCTCTATTTTAAAGGACCTGCAGTGGTTTGCCCTCATAGAGTGATCTTAAAAGTATTTCCATGCAAGCATATGTAATTATATACATCCACATATATATACACACATGCATGAGGCTGAGGGGTGACGTTATTGCTCTTTACAACTACCTAAAAGGACATTGTAGAGAGGAGGGTGCTGACCTCTTCTCCCAGGTGACAGGTGATAAGACTAGGGGGAATGGCCTCATGCTGTGCTAGGGGAGGTTCAGACTGGACATTGTAGAGAGGAGGGTGCTGACCTCTTCTCCCAGGTGACAGGTGATAAGACTAGGGGGAATGGCCTCATGCTGTGCTAGGGGAGGTTCAGACTGGATATCAGAAAAAAAATTCTCATAGAAAGGGTCAACAGGCTGCCCAGAGAGGTGGTTGAGTCACCATCCCTGGAGGTATTTAAAAGAAAGGTGGATGAGGTACTCAGGGACATGGTTTAGTGACAGATAAGAATGGTTAGACTCGATGATCCTGGAGGTCTTTTCCAACCTTGTGATTCTGTGATTCTGTGTGTGATCCTGTGATATACACACATATATATAAAACCCTCCACGTATTATGCATTTATTTTTAGTATTATTTTATATTGCTTAATTCTGTGATTATCTGAAGATCCCAGAGGACTGCGGGTGTTTCTTAGCTAAGCTTCATGTTTATTTGGATAGGCATATAAGAAACAAGCCATGATGTAACCAGGAACATCTCATGTCCACTCACAGCTTTTATGACAGAGATGAAATGCTGTAAAGGGAACAGAAGATTGGCGGTAACCATGCTGTCCATGTGAACCAATTACTAGTGAGCTCTTCCTAAGTGTACTACAAGGTGAATTCCTGAAAGCATGGACACTGACGAAGGATCCTTTGGAATATTTTGTAACAGCATGCTGAAACCATAGGTTAAATTTTGTGTTATGACAAAAGACACCTTGTGTTAAGACAAAGCTAAAGAAAACAGCAAAATAATTTGAAGGACTCCAGTGAATTTCTGATGCCCTTATCACTGAGACAGACCTGATGTTGTAGAAATGCCTGTTGGAAACTGATCCCTGCCAAAGCTGGAGATAAGGTGTCTGAACAGAGATGACCATTGAGCCAGGTAGCCTGTAGTCACTAGGTTGAAATCATTGGGTTGAGTGCTTTCTATGAAAACCAGCTGGCTGAGGAGGTGGCGGGAAAAGAAGTTACAGCAGCAGCTTCACAGTCAGAGGTTTGAGTAAGAAACACCTTTTCAAGCGGCAGCTGGAAGTGGCCCTGCCCCAGTGCACTCCTGAACACTGGTACGTGAGGAACCACAGTCTAGGTTGAGAAATGGTGTCAAGGCATAAGTGTATTGTACCAGAAGGTGCATGCTCTGCTCTTTTAATTCCTGCTTAGATGATAATGTGGTTAGTATATTTCACTGTTACTTCCCAGAGTATGTGTTGCTCTTCCCGACACAGTTTTCCTCTTTCCTGCAACAGACTGTCTCCCTCTGTGCGATACTGCCCTACTGAGGATGTGTAGGAAAAGAAATAATCACTGCACATTACTGAGCAGAAGCAAGATTCTAAAAGTTTTTTCAACTTTTCTCCCCACACTGCAGCTGTTACACTGAAATTGCATGGATAATACTACTTGGGAATGCTTGTGGATCTGCAGTGTGCAATGGTCTGAGATTTGCACTCTCAAAACCAGCTGCTTTTTCTCTGGTGAATGGAGAATGCAACAACCCAGTCACTTTTAATTTAGGGAAGATTTTCAATATATTTATTTCTTCTATTTGCTTAGAAAATACAAAATAAGCTGTCCTTGCCAGAAGAATTTTCCTCTGAAGTATGGAGTGAAATAAAACTGATGAAAAAGAAAGTAGGGTTCTTTTTTTCTTTAAAGGTTATGGCGCACAGCAGAAAAGAAATGTGTTGCTGTATCAAGGTGAAAGAATTCAAGTCAGATCTCAGAACAACTTGCCTTTAAGAACACAAATGACTATACTATTTATGATAGTATTTTTTCCAATAATATAGCGACCATTGAATAGTATCTTTTTTTTTCAAAGCTGAGATAACACTCACTAAGAGCTTTTCATAATGCAGCCCATTAAGGTAAATGTAAGATATAAGACAACAGAGACATTTGGACATATTTACACAATTAGTTATTGCTGTATGTGTTTGGTTTTCCATGAACAGAAGTATGTAATTGCAAAGAAGACCTCCCAGAGCATCTGTGAAAGAATGGCACTATTACAACACCTTGACAACAGCAACATTTGTAGTGTGGGCTGACTAATTTCATACATAGTTTGTATTTCAGAGTGTCTGTTTATAAGGATTGTGTCCATGCCTAGAACAGTCTAATGACATGCCATCTTTAAAGTCATCTAGGTGTAAAAACAATCCTCATTTAAAAGCAAGGTTCTTGTGTCATTTGTCTAGCAGTAAAGGCAGTGATAGCTCTTTCTATGGAAAAAGGAAGGTGGTCTGAAATATATATGAACTTGTACAGAAAAGCTTCTCTAACAGACATTTAAATAGAGGTTTATAAGTACGTGCACCTGAAATTCAAGTTAAAGAGTCTCATAAACATAAGCCAACTGACATAAGAAAGAAAATCACATCTTTCAAATTTAAGCAGGAGGTATTTTCCTAAAGGTTTCACAGTTGCCTTCAATTTCTGTTACACACACGCCTGACAGTACAGCAGCAACTCATTTCTAATTGGAAGCCGCTTAGAGAAAATTGTCAGGTTCTATCAATTTTCCTTCTCAATTTTCACAAAAGGCTCAGGTTTTTAGTCCTTGTTAATATATTTCATATTTTGTCAGTAACGTGATGAAATGTCATCTCCTTATTTCTTAATATTATGAACAGTGGAATAAAAATGGAAATTCACTGTCAGCTGTCTCTGTCATATTCATTGCAGAGGCATTTCTTCTCCTACATTTGGTGAGGACTGTGTTTATTTCCTTTATTTCCCCTAATTCTGCATTGGTGAGGGAACAGTATATCTTCTGTTAATGACAATATTAAGAGATAAGCTGCTTTATTATATTTTTTTAAAAAAAGAAACCTGTTGTAGTGTTATTTCCCACTGTGGCTTTTATTTTATATTTTCTTGAGCTCTGTTTAAAATCTAAACACTGGAACAAGTTTGCTAGAGAAGTGTTGGATGCCCCATCCTGGAAACATTTAAGGTCACGTTGGATGGAACTCGGAGAAACCTGATCTAGCTGAAGATGTGCCTGCTCACTGCAAGGGGACTAGACCAGATGACCTGTAAAGGTCCTTTCCAATCCAAACCATTCTGTGATTCTGTGTTTTATGGATTGAATCTGTTGAGTACTGAATAATATTTAATGGAGTTGACAGGTAATTGGTTATAGAATCATAAATTCATAGGATGGTTTGTTAGATTAGGACTGATCAGTTGTAGAAGCTGGATTTTATATCTTTAGTGAAGAGTTTTGAGCAAATTATTTGTAGTGAATTTCCAGTGAGAATCATATCACATATCAATAGTTTAGATGCTAAGGGGCATTCAGGAAGAAATCATTCCTTTTCAAGGAATTTAGTAAGCTAGTTTTTTCAGTACGAATTATTTTTATTGCCTGTTAATATTACTAACTTCAAAGCAAGGACAATAAGTGTTTTAATGGACAGAGTGGTAATAAGTATATCAGAGCTTCAAATGATTGTGGCAAAGGCTACTTTCTTCTAAAATTATATTATCTAGAGATAATTAGATGATAATAATAAGTAGATGATAATAATAAGTAAATGATAATAAAAAGCAAAAATGATCTTGTAAGTTAAAACTTGCAGAAAACATTATGCCACACAGACCACTGCATCATCCATCACCTGTGAAGGCTTTAACATTTCCTTTAGTTTTAAGGACTAGTAGTAGAAAAATAGCTTCTAGATATAATATATAGATAAAAGAAACCATCTTCCAAGGGAATTGATTTGGTGATTATATATTTATCTTTTGCCATCACAAACAGTGCTTCCCTTCAAAGGAAAGCACCATCAAGTATGGGACAGGAAGGGTAGGAGAGGAGGTGTGGTAGCCCTCTATGTAAGGGAGGACTTGGACACCACTGAGATGGATTGTGGCAATGAAGAGACTAAATGCCTGTGGGTTAAAATCAGAGGAGCCCATAAGAAGGCAGATTTTGTGATGGGAGTCTGTTACAGGCCACCTAGCCAAGGAGAAGCAGCTGAATAGCCAGCTGGGGTTAATCTCTAGATCAATGCCTCTTGTTCTTGTGGGAGACCCCAGTCTCCCTGATATCTGCTGGGAGTACAATAGAGCAGAAAGGAAGCAGTCTAGGAGGTTCCTGGAGTGTGTGGAAGACAACTTTCTTGCGCAGCTGGTGAATGAACCAACGAGGGAAGATGCCCTCCTGGACCTGCTGTTTGTGAACAGAGAAGGCCTTGTGGGGGATGTGGCAGTAGGAGGACACCTAGGACAAAGCAATCATGAGATGATAGGGTTTTCTGTTCTAGGTGAAGTGAAGAGGGTGGTTAGCAGGACAGTAGCATTAAATTTCCAGAGGGTAGACTTTGACCTGGGGGTGTTGGTCGACAGCCAACTGAACATGAGTCAGCAGTGTGCCCAGGTGGCCAAGAAGGCCAAGGGCATCCTGGCTTGGATCAGAAACAGTGTGACCAGCAGGTCCAGTGAGGTTATTCTCCCTCTGTACTCAGCACTGGTGAGGCCGCTCCTTGAATCCTGTGGTCAGTTCTGGGCTCCTCACCACAAGAAGGATGTTGAGGCTCTGGAGCAAGTCCAGAGAAGAGCAACGAGGCTGGTGAAGTGGCTGGAGAACAGAACCTATGAGGAGCGTCTGAGAGAGCTGGGGTTGTTTAGCCTGGAGAAGAGGAGGCTGAGAGGAGACCTCATTACTCTCTACAAGTACCTGAAAGGAGGTTATAGAGAGGAGGGAACTGGCCTGTTCTCCCAAGTGACAGGGGACAGGACAAGAGGGAATGGCCTCAAGCTCTGCCAGGGGAGATTTAGGCTAGAGATTAGGAGGATGTTTTTCACAGAAAGGGTCATTGGGCATTGGAATAGGCTGCCCAGGGAGGTGGTTGATTCACCTTCCCTGGAGGTGTTTAAGGCACGGGTGGATGAGGTCTTGAGGGACTTGGTTTAGTGTTTGATAGGAACGGTTGGACTAGAAGATCCGATGGGTCCCTTCTAACCTGGTTGGTCTATGATTCTATGAAAGCTGGTTGGCAAAGTCTCCTGGGAGACAGTACTTGAGGGCAAGGGAGCCCATGAGGGCTGGGAGCTCTTCAAAAAGGAAATCCTAGCAGCTCAGGAGAGGGCTGAGGTACTTAATGCCTTCTTTGCCTCAGTCTTTAATTGTAAAGAATGTTGTTCCCTCTGTGTACAAACCCAGGAGCTAGAGGAGCAGAATGAGGCTCCCATGATTCAAGAGGAGGTGGTCAGAGACTTGCTAGACTGACTAGACACACACAAGTCTATGGGGCCAGACAGGATTCATCCAAGGGTATTGAAGGAGCTGGCGGATGTGCTGGCCAAACCCTTTTCCATCAACTTCCAGCAGTCCTGGAAGACTGAGGAGGTACCTCTGGACTGGAGGCTGGCTGATGTTGTGCCCATCTACAAGAAGGGTCACAGGGAGGACCCATGGAACTACAGGCCAGTCAGTCTGACCTCAGTACCAGGGAAAGTCATGGAACAGGTGATCTTGAGTGCTATCATGAAGCACATGCAAGAGAACCGGGTGATCAGGCCCAGCCAACATGGGTTTACCAAATGCAGGTCCTGCCAAACTATCCTGATCGCCTTCTGTGACAAAGTGACTTGGCTGCTGGACACAGAAAGGCTATGGATGTGGTCTTCCTGGACTTCAGTAAAGCCTTTGACACAGTTTCTCTCAGCATTCTGCTATGGAAACTGTCAGCCTCTGGCCTGGACAGGCGCACACTCTCGTGGGTGGGAAACTGGTGGGATGGCCGGGCCCAGAGAGTGGTGGTAAATGGTGTTAAGTCCAGCTGGAGGCCAGTGACAAGTGGGGTTCCCCAGGGCTCAGTGTTGGTTCCAGCCCTCTTCAATGTCTTTATCGATGACCTGGATGAAGGCATTGAGTGTACCCTTAGCAAGTTTGCAGATGACACAAAGCTGTGTGCAAGTGTCGATCTGCTGGAGGGTAGGGAGGCTCTGCAAAGGGATCTGAACAGGCTGGACCGCTGGGCAGAGTCCAACGGCATGAGGTTTAACAAGGCCAAATGCTGGATCCTGCACTTGGGGCACAACAGCCTTATGCAGAGCTACAGACTGGGAGAAGTCTGTCTAGAAAGCTGCCAGGAGGAGAGGGACCTGGGGGTGTTGGTTGACACAGTGACTGAACATGAGCCATCAGTGTGCCCAGGTGGCCAGGAAGGCGAGTGGCCTCCTGGCTTGTATCAGAAATGGTATGACCAGCAGGTCCAGGGAGGTAATTCTCCCTCTGTACTTAGCACTGGTGAGACCGCTCCTTGAAGCAGAAATATTTTCTCTGGGAACTGTCTTTGCACCACAGGAGCATCTTTTACAAGGTTATTTTTGTTGAATTAGACCACTTGCTATAGCCAATGGCCCAGGCTGATAGGTGCGTGACAGGCTTTTGTGGCTGAGTTTTACAGTCACAAAACATCCCACTGATTGTGGTCAGACATTTCTTCTGAGTAAAGAAAACACCAGAGTGTTTCCAGTAGCACTGCCCACATCCCTCCTAGAAACCTGTGTAGGTCATTCTTCCTCTCTAGTGGTCAACTGTTCCCAGCATGGCAAAGTGATGCTCAATTAACTGTACATCACTGTGAAAAAGATTTGAAATATCACTGCTGGAACTCTGGTTTTGCTGGTTTTGTTGACAAAATGACTGTGTAAGAATACTGCTTCAGAAAGGGACTGTAAACAGGAGCACTTAAGTGGAAAAATTCCTCAAGGGCATTTCTTGGAGATCTGACCACAGTTTTCCCAACTCAGAATGGCACCTAAGTCACAAAGTGACATTGCTCAGTGATCATGTCTTGTAAATGCTGTGAACTGCCACTCTTCTTAGTAGTGAAATGGCCTAGGGGAACAGAAAAAATTTTGCTTCCAGGATGTGGGATTTGGCTCAACAACCAGGCACAGACTGTGGATGTCCAAATTTGCTGATGGCACAGTCTCCAGGTGGCCTCATGGTGGCTGGCTATTTGGACAGTCAGGTTTGGTTTTTATGTTATTACAGAGCAGACCATCCCTATCCAAAATGGCAAATTTGTGGGGGCTTTTTGGCAGTAGCTCAGTTTCAGAGGAAGAGTTGATGGCACCCCTGTCTAACTCTTTGACTCTCTCTGGGAACAACTGTACAGAGAAAAATTGTATTTTGACCTTGTCTAGTTCCAGCTGAAGGAACAAAATGAAATTAAATCTGAAATAGTGATGGCCATGAGTGAACAAGAATTTAGGTTTAAGCATTGGATGCACAGGCCAAAAACTGAAATGCAGCACAAAGTGGTTTATTATTTAGTTCAGAACATAAATACAGTATGATCTTCATGTAGCTTTCTGAGCAATTTTGGAGTTTGTATGCAAAGAAATCTGTGAAGGGTTTGCCTCAGCAGACAGACATACACGTAAATCGAGAAACCAAAGCTGTAATGAGTAGTGGGAGCTGCAACCAAAACATTGATGTAAGCTTAAAGAAAGCTGAGTGAGTCAGCATGCCTGGAGAGCAGCAGTTCTCATCCTCTACTTAATTCGAGAGCCTTGGGTTGCATCTGTGATCTGAGGAATTCCCTGCTGATTCCATTTTGTAGAAAAAAAGATTTTGTGCTGTTTGTCCCTACTATCAATGCCATCCAAAGCTTTGTTTCTCTTCCCATTTCTGATGTTCTGATTTCCTTTTTTACCGAGTCCTTTTGGTAGTGTCAGGCACCACTCACTGCTTCCTTGCCTTGTCCTTTAAGCATTTTTGTGATTTATTCTAAATATTACCTATAGATGCAAAACGCTTCTTGGCTAATCACGTCTTTGAAACCATCCTCAAGGTATTAATTTGATTCCAAGTCAGGCATTAGCTCCTTTTCCACCTACTGTATGTTAATGTATCAGGAACAATTTTTACTCCCAGTGTGGTTTCATATGGATGTAACTTGTTTATTGCTTTCAGGAGGAGGAATTAAATGAACATCAGAGCAGCAGTAGCAGGTTTACAAGGTACACTGTTATCAAAAGAAATGATACAATAAGACCAAATTCTGAGGTCGTTTCTCACGGCTCTTTTCTGAAAGAATCATGGTATAAAGGAGAAGTACATAGTACAGAGCAATAGAAAAAGAAAAAAAAAACCTGCATGCTAGAACAAGATGTTTTTTTCTGTTACAGAGCTGCATTTGCACATAAAGTATTACATCTAGCAACAGATAGAAGTTGAATGAAATTTCACAAAGAATTTATTTATGTTTAATCGGTAATGAAAATTTTTCATATGGGTGAGCTTTGAGATAACATAGACTACTTTGAAATCAGGCAGTTTATTAACACAGATTCTGATCAGCTTTTGAGCCATGAGCTTTAGTGACACTTGCAAATTTGCATCTCTATCTTTTTTTAATTATAGTAAATATAAATAGTAACTTATAGAGATTTGATGATTAAACATTTCATCACAAATATTGGTGCAGTTAGTCTGAGCAGAATAACCTTTTCATAGCTGCTGCCATGGAAATAAAAGCAATGAAGTTATGTTTGAAAAGTATGCCCCTTGTGGTTAGAGTTCAGTCAAGCACAGAGTCTAAGGGAATTTGTAGTGTCAATGCTGCAGAGTAGAGGTCCCTGGAAGGCAGTAAATCACATCAAAAGCACACAGGTTATCTATGTGTCCATCCATCCATTACTGTGGTATCTGAGTGTCTTTAAATGGTATTTTATTTTAGACCCTATATGTTCAAATATATTACACAACACATTTAAAGTGTCAGAATTCTATTTCAGTTTTTGATTCAGTGTATAACACTAGTTTTGATTCAGTGTATAACACTAGTCAAGTTATTTAATATATAATCTTATTCTTTTTTCTCCGCTGTGGACAGGAAACAAAATGAGTGGAGGCAGTGAAGTGAACCGCCAAAGACTGTGTTTTGTACAGAATAGTGCTGCCAACTTTTATAAAATACTTTTATAATTTAAAGAGATTCCTGTTACTATGTCTTGTTTTTTCTTTATGACCCTAATTCAGTTTTGTCAACTAAGAATGCCTCCTGAATTTTATAAAAAGAATGTTTCTTACATGGTTGCAAGGAAAAGTATTCAAATATTGAATCACAAGTTCTTTTTATTATTAATCTCAAGTTTAGTATATTCAGAGATATTCATGAGATGTCTCATTCAAATAAATTTTTGAATACTTATGGTTAACTGTACTGAGAACAACACATACCCGATTGATAGATTCAGTAGTTTGCAACTCCTCAGAGACTACATTTGCCTGGCTCTTCTGGGCCAGAGCAAGAGAAAGTAGTGACAAACCAGGGAAAAGACTATAACAAATGGTGCTGCTAGTATTATGCCAAGTGCATAGCAGTTTTCCCACTGATCCCAGCTTTTAGAAGTGTAACAGACTGTACAGCCTTCACTGAGAGCAGAGGAGTCCCATGCCACCAAGAGCACACAGCCTCCTTACATAGTGTTATGGTGGCTATCGGCTTCCTCCACTTGTAAAAGAAAGAAAGCCTACTTACATCAAGTACAGAATATTAAGGAGGACAAGATGGTCTTTGCCAGATGGCTATCTTGTAGAACAAACTCTTAGGGACATACTGAAGTAGTCATGTTTTCCTGTATGACTGCTATGGGCCACCTAGCACTTGCGCTAGAATCCAGTTTCAGAAGCCCCTATGTATCTTGCAGCCTTAGTCTTGCAATGTGCATAACGTGGATACAGCTATGCATTGGATTAAATGTATTTCCAGTCCAATTTAAAAGATCCCTTTCAGTCTTCAGTGGCCCGATGCCCCTGTTGTTCATTTCTAAAACCAGCTTTAATGACTTTAACACCTCGCCATCCCACCCAGTAAATGGCATTGTGTTCCTTCCAGTAACAGATAAATCTTCATTTCCTTGTTCTGGATGACCACCATCAATATTTTTCTGTCTGGCCTTGGCAGATTGTCTTTCATCTTCTGGCTTCAGTAAGTGAGCAGTCCCTCCTTCCCTGCTGTTCCCAGTTGCCTTGTTAAATCTATCATATTAGAAGACTCAGTTGTTTCAGTGTCATGGAAGAAACATGGAATAGGCATTCCTGTGTTTCCATTTTACACTTTCGGTTTGCTTCAAATGCACCACTGGTACATTGATTGCTTCCTCTACTGAACAAAATAGTAACTATGCATTTTTTACAGCTTTGTTTTGGTACAGACAGTGTAGAACAAATTCAGATCTTTGTTTCTCACACCATATATAAACTTTGAGGTTCACTCCCATACAACTTTGACTTCTGCCTTCTTTTACTCAAAGAGCTAAAAGAGTCTTGATTTCCCAAAGCCAAACAGTGTCATTCTGAGATTTCTGAATTTATCTATAATGTGACCTAGAACCCATGAAATATTTCACAAAGCAGTACCATTAAGCCCATGTGTATCCTGCCTAAATGAAACTTCTGATGTTTCTGTGTCTAGATAATAGTAGGGTCATATCTCATTATTAATAAGAACAAATTCACAAAGTAGAAGATTAGAGAGTTTTTAATTTTCCAGTTCAGTATTTCAGATTGCTCTTGATGTCTGACAAGGTTGGGCACAGCTGAAGGAATGCTACCGGAATTTTAAATGATTGTAGAAATGATGAGAAAACCTTTTGGTCTTTTCCATATTTAAACAAGAATCCACAGTGGTAATTCTTTCTACTGTAGCTGCAGGATTAGACATAAGTTGACCCTATAGCCAGGTAAGAATGTTCCTATATCCTTTTGTCTTCCCTAATTGTTTATGAATTAGAGCAAAAACAGAGCACATGGAGATCAGTTTTGTAATGACTTCCTTTAGACAAAGCCAGTGTCATGGCATGGTAGTAATAATACTGAAATTTATACCACCTATAAACCTTTTATAGCAGTGTAATTAGTTGGGTTATTAATACCACCCAAGCTTAGCCTTATTTTTTATTGCTGTGAACACAGCTTGTAACCACGTGAATGGTAATAAGTAATAATGCTTAAGGGCACTATATAAACCAAATCATTTTAGTCTCTTTAGTGAGTGCTCTTTATGAACAAAAGTAGGGGATCCTACAGCTTTTCGTGTCTTATAGGTACTTATTTCTGTGCTCACCTTAGGGGGTTCTAATGAAAAACAAGGTCATAAAACTACCTTTCTCTCACTTTCTCTAATCTGACTCTTTTGACTTCTGTGCTAATACAGATGTAAATTAGGCAATAAATAGCAACAGAGAACTGGATTCAAAGAGTTTGGGAACTGCTTCTACGAATCTGTGTGCTGCTTCTTAACAGTGTTATGGTGTTCTCAATAGGATATTATTCAAATCAGCTCCTTATTGCCTTGTGTTCTGTGCTGTTTTATAGAACTAATATTAGTCTGTGATTGGGACAATATTTGGGGGAAAAGATGATGCACCTTATTTGTCATTTACAGTAACTTGGTGAGTAGGAGGGAGAAGTGCCCCATAGTTAAGGAATGCATAGTCTACTTAGCTCTGCAATGTGTTTCTAGGTTGTTTCTATGCCCTTGGAGAGGAGTCTGGATGGCCACCCCTGATGTGTGTCACTCCAAATCTAACATCCTGCCCTGGCCTACACCACCATTAATGATGTTCCCTGCTGTTTCTGGACTTCTTGTGCAAGTCAGTTGGTCCAGCATATATTCTGGTTTTTAACTCTCGTGAGAACCAAGTGCTTGCAAAACTAAAATGGGATATTTCCTTGTAGTGTTAATAGCCAAGAGAAGATTCACTGTGCTAGTAAGCAGGTATTTGAAAGGAGTGAAACAGGCCTGGAGCCAACGGCATGCAAATTGGTCAATATTCGTCATCCAGCTAGAATAAAATTAAATTTAATTAAGCAGCCTGGAATGACTGCATATCAGTTGTGGGCATTGTTCCCAGCATTAATAATCTAAATACTTCAGGGAGGAATAAGAAGTCACTACTGATGACTCAATTTGAAAGGCATGTTTTAAACAAAGCAAAAGGTGAGACACAAGATCTGTTATACCAACCCTGATAGCAGTCTCTACAGTAGTTCAGGCATTGGTGACCTCCCTTCTGCAGGAGCCCTGTAAGGAGAGGGCTGAGCTGCAGTTTCAGAGGCTGCTTTCTGCATCCCCACCCCAGGGCACAGAAACTGCCTTGCCCCAGGAAGGGGCCAGAGGAAGGAGGCTCCCTTGCTGCCTGAGACCTGGCTGGCAGCTGGCTGCGTCTACAGGCTGAGCAAATTTAATTTACCCACGCTGAGGAGACTGTCTCAAAACCTAGGCAATTTCTAATATTTTTCTTTGCTTAATCCTTTTGAGCTAAAGCCATATTTGCCACTAACAGCCCAGTTCTTCTAATTTCAACAATGAGAACTTTCTTTAAACTTCCATTGAGGGTAAGTTAGGAAGCAGGGACTCTCTGAAGAAACGAGCAGTTGACTTTCATCTTTGGTCATTTATTTAACAGTTTCCAACATAGCTCCCTAAGGACTGCTTCTAAATCTCCCAGAAAAAAAAAACCCAGATAGATCTTTGTAATAATTCAGTTTCCGTTATATTTAATACCAGCAGCTTTACAGTATTTTGCACAAGGTTGTGATAAATATTAAATCAAAGAACGTAGTCCCTATCCTTTAGATTGCTGACATTCAAGGTTATTGCTTAGTTGCATAAATGCTTTCATAACACTCTTCCTGCTTATATCTTCTGGTTTTGAAAGTCTTTTAGAACCCCCCAATCTGTTGCTTCATTTGGTTTGAGGATTTCAAACTAGTGGTACATACTTCTTAAAATATCATCTCTTCAGTCATGATTTGATACTTGCATCAAAAAAAAAATTAGAAAACCAAAGTAGAGATGATATGTATTTCTCCATGATGCTGCTGTTTTCTGAACACATAATGATGAGAATTTGTAAGGGAAAGTTGAATGTTTGACTTCAGTGCATTTGCTAGAGACTTGTTGTTAGTACTGTTTCTTCCTTTTCCGTGATGTCTACTGTTAAAGCCCTTTGAGTGCCTTCAGTGTTTGTGGATATAATAACATTTGGTTTGACAGCTTCTCTAAACATCAAATTTTGTCCTTCATCTCTATTACTTAAAGGTTCCTAGCTTATATGGAATACTGTTTCTGTGCTGAATGCAGAGTTAAGTCCCCTGGTGTTTCCAGGCTTAATGGAGTCCTGCTTTTTGGCTTTTATATGGAACTGTTTCATTTTAAAGTAATTTTTAGTGTTTCTCAAGAAACAAGCCTATTCTTAAATCATAGAGAATTCTGATGCTTGGAAAATGTGATAGAAATGTTCTCATTTTGAAGTATGCTCAGAAAGCTTAAATATTCTTTAATTGTTTATTTTTCTCTACAATTTCTGGTTTATTACAACTTAAACATCGATAAATTGGTCTCATGCTAAGATATCTTGCAAGTCCTCAGGGCCTCTCCTTATAGCAGTACATTAATTGTTTCTGGGCATTTCCAGTGGAGCTTCCTTGTATACTCCTATACAAAAGTCAACAAATTTTGGTTTAGAGTCAGTTCTTTCCATGAGCTTGTTATGTAGTGCAGTTACTCTAAGATGAGACATAAGAAGAAATAAGAAGCAGTAGAGGAGAGGAGGCTGGGTTAAGAGCAAAATAGAGCAGCCAATTTAAGTTTTTGAAGATAAAATGTTTATTAAAACCAGTTATGTTTCTCAGATAGGTATTCTATGAAACAATTTCTGTAATTGAATCATAGAATCATAGAATCACCAGGTTGGAAGAGACCCACCGGATCATCGAGTCCAACCATTCTCACCAATCTCTAAACCATGCCCCTCAGTATCAAATCCACCCGCACTTTAAACACCTCCAGGGAGGGCAAGTCAACCACCTCCCTGGGCAGACTGTTCCATTGCCTAACGACCCTTTCTGTGAAGAATTTTTTCCTTATTTTGAGCCTGAACCTCCCCTGGTGGAGCTTGAGGCCATTCCCTCTTGTCCTGTCCTCTGTCACCTGGAAGAAGAGGCCAGCTCCCTCCTCTCCACAACCTCCCTTCAGGTAGTTGTAGAGAGCAATAAGGTCTCCCCTCAGCCTCCTCTTCTCCAGGCTAAGTGCAATACAGTTAGAAACCAGAAGGGATAGTTTCCAAAACGCAGTTACTATTAACTTACAGTTCATGCATATTTGCGTCATCTGTATTTGCATTTTCTGTTCATCTGTGTAGTGGATCAATGGACATTCTTAGCTCAACTAAGCATAAGGCTCTCTGGGTTTCCGTTCACAGCCGTCCCACTAGTTAAAGCTTTATGAGACTAATGCAATAAAATTTGCTACTCCTGTTTAAAATTTAGATCATCAATACCTAAGAAATCTTCCTTATCTAACAGGTAAATACTAAAATTAAAAAAGAAGTACATTGTTTTTTTGCTATATATTGCAGAAGTGCTGTTTGACCAAGCAACTGGAAGTATCGTATTAAAAACATATTATTATGTCATAATCTGACAGGCAGGAAATGCAAGTATCTGAAACACAAAGAAGCAGCGTATTTAAATAATGGTGTAAACCACATTGGCTTCTGTGCTAGTGCATGCAGTTTATATAATGTAATTATAAAATAAGAAAATCATGCACAATATAGGTCTTCACATCCTGAGTTTTAAAGCATATAACACCACATAGGCAAAATGGTTTCCAGTAAGGGGGCTTTGTGGCAGTACAGATTTGAATGCAGAAGCTTTCACATTAAAAGAGTTTCCCAGAAGTTGGTAGCCAAATCTGCTGCTTAACAGCATGGGAGGAGAGGAAGAAGAGACCTTCCTTGCAAGGTAAGCTGTCCTGTGTCACATTCAGTATGGCTTTGTCTTTTTTGTTGCTTGCACTTTCCTTCCTACATGAAGTCTACAATCAGCTGTTGTTATTCTAAGCAGGAAAAAGCTTCATCTTCTATTTGACATATGTGTGAATGGGATATTGCAGTATGGAAGCAGAAAAGGCTGAGACCAGTCCTGGTTTCACATAATCTTTACCAGACTACAGCCTTCATTTTCTAGTAACAGGTGCCCTGATCACCTGTTCAGCGGAGCAAAACTCTTCCTTTTAGGTAATGTTTTTTTAACATTCTCGTTAAAAGGTATGTTGATTATTTATTGATACGAGTTTTAATTAGCTGTTCTATCCACGGACATTACTCCAGAGTTTTGGCTTAGTCACGTTCATCGCAGAAGTGATCACATTTATCATATAATGCCTGGTTTTTCATTGTGCAACAAATAATCTTGACCCCATAATTTAAAAGTCACCTTCAGCCAACCCTTTGTTTTGCAGTTAACACTAATTACAAGAGCAATTTGCACATACTGATTTTTGGAGGCTGAGTTACTTCTGTGCACCTGTTTAATTTACTGCTGCATGCTTGAGTAAAATCAGCTGTGACTAGAAACAATTCAAATGAAAAATTGCACTTGATGATAAAAGCAGGTGTTGCCCTAAATAGTAACTTCTTCATTGCCTTCTGGTAAAAGCTAAAATTGCTTTTGCAGCTGTATAGAAATAGAAGTATTTTATAGATCAGGTTGGTTTTGTATTGTTAGTGTTCGTATTTTATTTATATACATTAAATTGGTTTTAGTTTTATTTCACTGAGTTCTTTAAGTAAAATATAATGTGACTTGAAAAACTCTGGACTTCAGCTTTGCCTCAGCTGAAAAATACTTGGGTTTGAAGAGACTTATTTCCCCTAAAAAAGTTCTAACTCTGCAGAAAGTTTATTGATACAATAGTGATCATTCCCAATCCTCCCAAAGGTCAAGATTTATAGGAAAATAATACTTCATTCCATTTCTGATATAAACTACTGGGTATAATTCATTTATGCAGTAACTTTTATTTCTAGCCTGAGGAAACAGAATTTATATTTGTATAGTGTTTATGGCACCAGATTTGTCAGCGTAACTTTTCAAATACCACACAACTGCCCTTAGAAAAGTAAAATCAAACAAACAATTAAGGAAACCCCTGAATTTTAAGAACAACACATTTTAGATGTCTTTTGGTTGAAGGCAGGTTTTAACTATTAGAATACCTGCAAGCTATATTTTCAAGTTTTGCTCTATGAAGTGAGTGCTTGGGTTCAGATATTAATGGAGGTTCCAATAGAAGCAAAATCAAGAAAGAAAGTCAGAAACTCTGTATTGAGGGAAATACCAAATACTGTACATAAAAATAAGGAATGGTTTTGTGCATTGTTTTACAAAGAAAGAATTGGTTAGCAGTGGTGGAATGTTTTAGAAATCAATCATTTTTCTCAAATTTCTCCCACTGTAATTCTTTAAAAGTTCAATAATAACCTTAGAGCATTTTTCAAAATTAAACTATTTTCTCCTAAATGTGAAAGGCTTTGATTTTTAAAAATAGTTTAATTCTATTTTAAACTGCTTGAAGAATTTAACGATCAAAACATTCTAAATAATATTTTCTTCAATCCCAAACACCCTTTAAAATGTCCTGAAATTTGAAATCTTTTTTCTTCATTATAGAATCTTTTTCTTTGCTTTTGTCTAAGGTTGCTTGCACACTTAAAAAACCCCAAAACCCTATCATGACATACATCAAAATAGTGATATTTAGATATTCTTCAGACTGCAGTGTCAAAACAAGTCAATCGTTTGCCATACATTTTACATTGTAGTATCAATTTTCCATAAATATAAATTTCAAGTAGGTTCTTTCAAGTCTATGCAGCTATGCAAGATATAGCATTGCATGCCCTTGGGTTAGGTACTTAAAGGACTGAAGTATGCATTATTTAATTCCTTATCACTCCTCAAGGGTTGTTTATGGAACTCAACACTGACACTTTTTTCCTTTATTTTCCACAAAACAGAGGAAATGTTACAAGACTGTGCCACACAAATTTCTAAAGCAGCATAATGGTTGAAGCAGAATACATACTGAATTCTCTATTAAGTTTTAAATTACTTTTAGCATTTGTAATGAATACCCGTATATATGATTTGGTCTGCTACTTTATTTTTATTAGAGGTTTGTTTTTTAATTCTTTTCCAGGCTCCCGAGCTCTTTCAATACTGATGGCTAACACTTAGGCTTCTAATCTGGACTTTGCAATGCTGACTTTGAGAGGACAAGTGTCTCTTGGAGTCAGAGATGCAAAACCAGATCCTCACTTCTCTCTGGAGGGCAAAGCTGTGCCAGCAACTGTTTTTTCACTGAATTATATGTAGAACAAGCAAAGTTGAGTGTTTTTTTTTCCATTTGTGTTTTTTCACTTATCTAACTAATTGTGGGATAGTAACAGGTTTGCTTAAAAGCTCACTAAAAATCACAGTGTGCTGATCAATCTCTGACCTCTATTTTTTGACACAAACCTTTACAAATACTCCTTCCCTCCTCCATTTGCCTGTTTCTCCATTGACCAGCTTTGTTCACTTTCTTTTTCTGGGCAACCAACTACTTTTGTTTCTTTAGGACATAGAATCATAGAATCACCAGGTTGGAAGAGACCCACCAGATCAAGTCCAACTATTCCTATCAAAACTGACATGGGCCAGTTATCAGCAGTAATACTGACCAGAGAGGATTTCAGATCCTTTATCCCTGCTGTGTGCTGTGGTAGTCTTGTATTTGATTATGTTAAACTACCTTCTTATTACAACAGCTCCAAGGTTTTGATTCAACAGCAATGATGAACAAGCTGTAATGGAAACCCAGAATTGTTTTAAGCTTCTACAGAAGCTTCTGTTGTCATTCTGGCTGCTTACAGGAGGATTTGTATTTAGTATTTCAGGACAGGTGTGAATTAAGTAGTACAAATCAGCACTTATCTTACATCATCTACAAAGGTTTGTTTCATCTGGGAATTGGGTGTTTGGTGGTGTTTATAGGAGACCTGTTTCAAGCAATCAGCATCACAGGCCCAAGAAGAGTGAAGTTATTGCAGCTCTCTTGGTTGGTGGCACTGATGGTTACAGTCATCTGAAAGCACTATTCCAGCTAACATGGCCAAGGAGTCAGTGGCCAACGGATGGTGTGAGCTGCCCTGTAGGAATACAAAGACAAAGGAAATTAATACAGGAAATGGAGAAATTTATGATAAAAGGGGGAAGAGAGCAATATAAAGATGAATTAAGAATGGTGTGAACTCTGCATGGAAGGCAGAGCATGAATTGTGAGTATACAGTAGCATTCTTAAATATCTCACGGACCACTGAGTTATGTATTTCTTAAAATTTTGCCTAAGAAACTGAAATCTTATTTCTGTCTTATAAGGTCCTTGAAGCAAATCCTGTGTAAATGCAGTCATCAGGCAGTGGCACTGGCTATTTTCTTTGCCTTCATCTCAACAGTCACAAGCAGAAGAGGAAATAAGCTCAGCAGACCTGAGGCTTAGCTATTCTGCAGTAATATTATTTCTGGTATTTTAATTGCTTTCATGTTTATTTTGAAAATACTAGCCCTAAAGTCTAAGTAATATACCAGTCAATTTCTGTTAAAACTTAACAGTGAGTGCTGATCTTTTCGTGGATAAGGAAAAAGTTTTAAAGTAAGATGATAAGGGCTAAAAGACATAAAGCAAATAAAGAGCATTGTGCCCAACAATTATAAGCAGATATTACTTAAGTTTACTCTTATCATTGCAAGGGGCCCCTGTTTTTTAAAAGGAATTTTTAAAGGAATAGAGATGGTGAACATCCCTGTTTCATGTGTATGACCTACACAAGTTCAGCAGTGTTGAATCTACATAGTAACAGTGGGAATAAACCCTGTTCTTTGATCTGTGTACTTCAGCCATGCAAACTCTGACTGCCAAGTGCTAGAGAGATAGATTTTAAAAAATCATTTGGTAACATTAATCTTCCCTTAATTCACCTCTACTCCATGCTCATCACATTGACCTATCTCCCAGACTGTTGCTAGAAAATAAAAGCAAGTGCACATTATTTGAACTTCAGCATCTCATTAGTTTTAACTGTATGTTTTCTAAATTACTTGAGAGACTAAATACGAGGTCTGGATGCCAGACTGGGGAGTTTGCAACTGCTAGCACACAGATGGTCAACTAGTGTATTCTTTCATAAGCAAAAAGCTAGCCAAGCTACTCCTTCAGTCAGCTATGGCATCAGAGCAAAAAAAGACAATCCTTAGCATTTATGCATATTCAGAGGAAGTCACTGTGTTCACTCTGTGTCAGCTGCACATGTGCTGTGGATGAGGCACAGGGAAGGGGAACAACAAGCAGGGTAAATGAATGATATTCAGTGAGAGGGATACTTTTATTCTCTGCCAGAGTGAGTCAAAAGTGCTGTCAATAACAAGCACCATAGTAGAATAATGACTGCAGATGACCTCTCTCCCACAGTGAGATGCTGCGAAGTCTGAATGTCAATCAGACCCCTCGTCTTCTGGCTGCGCAGCAGAAAAATTCCCTTTGTTTCGTGTATGTGTGGCTGATTGAAGCTATTGTCATTTAGCCTATCTCCCTTCTCTTTGTGGCTCACTCAGGGAAAAGGAAGAGTTGAATTTGGGCTCTGAGAACAGCTCTGATCTGTTCTCCTCAGAGAACAGCTATGAAGGAAATCAGTTCCATTCCCAATTAAAGACTGCAGTCCCTCAGGAGACCAACTTGGCTATTGCTTTTCATAGCATTCCATATTGAGAATAACAAGGAGATGGTGGAGGGAAAAACTGCACAATATTTCCTGGATCTTACCACCTACGTTTAATGCAGAATATTTATAACATTTCTCTAATTTCAGAAATTTTTCAGATTTCTGCATACCAGAACTGATGATACACTGACACTATTAGCCAGGGAACCGTTTAAATACTCGCACAGAGTAAGGACATGCTCTGCCAGGGGAAGTTCGCCTGGGTAGTGGTTAGCTGGCAGGCACCATTAAAAGAAGTTAGTCTGCTGAACAGTTGAATGCAGGTTAAGGAGACATAGCACTGAACAGAACAACAGAACCTGTAGAGAAATTACATTAGTCCTTAGTTGCAAAACTAGTCTCTGCTTCCGTTGTTTGTCTTGACAGAGAGCAACAAAATAGTCAATAGTTGTGTCAGGTTTGCTCCTGGAGTTCGGTAACAGTGGCTCATGGTATCACTGTTGTCAGGTGAGCAAACCCATGGCTTCACATCAGTGTACTCACACCACAACCTTTTTCATTCCTGCTACCTTTCCCTAGGGTGAGAGATCAGTCCTGCATCTCCCACATCCTTATAGAGGCCTCCCAAAGAAGAGAAGTTTGTTCTTCCTTGGAGAAGGATTAGGAACAGTTTGATCCTGAGGTGTCATTTAATCATTGAGACTTTCAGACCCTGCACTCAGGCTTGCTTTATTTTTTTTTTAACTACCATCGGTGGCCAAAATTGTCTTTCATTGACCTGCAAGTATTCATGCTCATATTTTTGACTGCTTTAGCACCCCACATCAATAGCAATTCCTGAATGCTTTGTTCTTACCCATCCTGGCCTGCAGAGAAGTAGTAACATGCACAAAGTTTGCCACATATGTTTGTGAGAGTCTTGGCTGGAAGAAGTTCCATAAATTCTGTGTGATGCCTATGGCAAACTTGCTAGAAAACAATTAGCCACTAAAATTATCATGTTAGTAGAGACATAATAAAAACTAATTTTTCTTTTATGATTTAGATATTTTACAAATGGATTTATGAAGTCCCAGTGTTCAGCATCAAGCCTCTATGTTAATGAACAGAGCTTCCCATAGTACAGAAAGTAACACTAACTCATCAACAGTGTCCCTTTTTCTCATGTTTACTTTCTCTACAACTTCTTAATCATTTATAATTTTTGCTTCAGCAATGTCCCCATCATGGGCTGAGTCAGTGTGGGTGTAGGACTGTAGGACTTTGCAGAAAGCTAATCTTTCTGCTGTCTGGTGATCTGTGTCAATTGGTAACCTCTGAAAGAATTTACTGAACTATTACTCAAGTAAAATATAGTGGAACTAATTAGAAGCAATCACCAAGAAAAAATAAGTCATCGTTAAAAGGGATATGAAGATCAAATAGAAAAATAGAAAAATGGCAATACATCTAGAGAAACAAAACAAATTGGATGGAACACAAATCACTTTTATCTACTGCTGAGTGTAAAGGGAAGTTGATTTATTTATGTAGCAATAAGAGAGTTTCCTCCCTACACAGTAATTTGTCAGCCCGGTTGCTCTATACACAATACCTTCTATTTTGTGTTTCAAAGTTGTAATAGTGCTAATATCTGGCTTAATTTTTGTCTTCAGTATAGGTAAGGCAATTCAATCAGTTGCGAAATTTAACAGCCTCATGTTCGATATTTGCCACCTCCTATTTTTACTTAAATCTGTTATTATTTTTTTTCTACAAAATAAGCTTTTAAGAGATGCACAAGATAACCTGCATGTGGCCACTCAGCAATCTAGACTCTAAATCTGAGCACTGATGCTCAGGACAGGACACTGTGCAGCAATCAGTGCTGGGCACTACCTCACCCAGTGACCTTCTCCATAGTCAGTGTCAGTCACTTCAGCTGACTTACCAGGCACCCAAAAAACATGATTTGAACTAGTGGTACCTGAAAGACTGACATGCAGGAGCTTTTCACTGAGTGAAAGGGAGTGGTCCCCGAGTCTGAATCTGTTCCTCCTTTTTATTTTGCTATTATCACAGAATTGTATTTAGGAAGACAAAAATGAACGTGGTACAGGAATCCAGCAAGAGCATAAGGAATGTGATTTCTTTATGACTTCATAGACTTCAAGTTTCCCTGTCCTCCAGTTGTTATATTCTGGGATCACATTTCATAAGTTCATCTCAATTCAGGAAGCTGTTTAAGCATAAGCTTAACTTAAGTCAGGAGTTTAGGCTTCAGTCGTATTTTGGAGGTCTTAAAGTAATGTTGGCAGAAATAGAATGTGTGTGCTGAGCGGGCATTTCTATATGTTTTAATCCCAAGTGTCTCTGTGTTCTTTCATACATATCTGCCTCCAGTTCAGCTTATCACTCAAGCACAAGTTTAGCTACAAGTTCAGATGAGGCATATACTCTTTCCTGTTAATTATTCCTGACGTTTCTCCTCCCCTCATTTTTTTCTTGTATTTGTTTTTAACATGAAATTATTACTTCTTTTCTTTCTTAGCCATTTTCTAACCCTTTTCTGTTCATGTGGAGGAAATGTTTACATCCACATAGACTAGTTTTGATCCACTATTATTTCAAGTTGGCTTCTCTAAACAAAGACAAACCATCTGATGAAGCTCAACAGCATCAGCTGTTCTCTTCATGCAGGGTGGGTGCACCAGTCTCTCAAGACCTTGGATTACTTCTTGATTCCCAACCGTTTCTTTCAATTAACTCTTCATCAGAATGACTGTATCCTGACAAAGGCTGGGTAATGCAGTCAGAATTATCATTACAAGGTATATCTTTGGGACTGTTGAATTTCATTATCTGATGGCCCAATCTTGCTTCCAGGTGCTTTCATTAAACTACTGTGAGTAGTTCTACAGGGTTGTGTACCTAAAATATCTATTTGAAGGGCTGTATTCATCAAACATAAGCAAAGAAGACAGGAAGCACAAAGTGAGTGAAGCTGAGTGTGCTGAAAGTGTGATGAAAGTGTTGTCGCATGGGCAGTAGCCCCTTCCCATTCTCCCCTGGTCTCTCCTGGTCCCCTCCCTGCACTGGGGGCAAAAGCAGGTGCTGGAAGGCCAGAGGTGGCACAGAAGTGCTGCCAGCAGCCTTGCTGAGATCAGTAAAAGTGACACACTGGTTCCTCTCCCTTCCCCAAAACACTTATTTCCCTGCAATAGAAATAAGTTTAGTCCTGCACAGTTTGGTTTTGACAAATCTGTGTCACTGTCACTTGTCTTTATCTTACATTCTCTCACACACGGCGAATCCTCAAAGAGAACTGCTAACAAGTTGTAGCTGTCTCAACAGCTCATTTCAGCAGCTGAGGGCAGTGCTCTTCAGTCCGCTTATTTTAAGACAGAAAACTTAAGCATTCTAATCTATCCCTTTGCTCTTCTAGCCAGAGCTGTTACCCCCTGAAACCAGCAAGAGTTGGTGAGACCCTAGAGCTTCAGTGCAAGCTGTGTGACCTTTCTGTGCTGTGTCTGTAATGTTACAGTGGCCTCTAGAGGTGTCTGCCTCCGGGCAGCTGTACATATATAATGTGAGAGGCAGCTAGGAAGCCTGCCTAGGGAGACAAGCTTGCAAAAGGTGGACAGTGGGAAATGTTATTATCTCACTTTCACAGAGGGGAATTTGAGAGGAGGTGAAATTGAGTGATTACACTGGCTGTCTCTGGCAGAGCCAGAAGACCTCTTTGGTCTTTTATATCTTAGATGAATATTTAATAACATAACTAACAATATTGACTTAATGTAATCAACAGTCCTGGCTACTATTTACAGTGCTGGTGATTTTCCAGGGAAAGCATTACTTCTGTTACAGACTGATATTCCGTTCAGCCAGCTATTCTGCCTGGGCTGCTGAAAATCTGATAGCCACGAGCTGTTCTTGTCTTTGCATACCTAGACTGTCAATGGACTCCTGGCATTGATAAGAGTACAATATTCCATTACCGATCTGTTGGGCACTCTAGTTCCTTCAGCCTTTCAGCTTTCATTAATAGCAGTAATTAATTGTACACTGATGAGGCTTATGGTGACTATGCCTGCTGCAGTTAGGGGAGCAGCATGTAGATGCTGGGTAGCCAAATGTGAAGAAAAAGAGAGAACAGGAGAAAGAGGCTGTGGGGTTTTGTTCCTTTGAAGTGACCTTCTGGTGCAGGTTCTTTACCTTTTAATTTCCTTCATTTTGTTCTCTTCCTTATTTGTTTTGAAAGGAGTAAGGCATTCCTTGCAAAGCAATTAATATGTAAAAAGTTTTCACATGGGGATTCATCTGATAAGGTCTGCAGAGGAGACTTATTTGCACTGACAGGTTGGCAGCCAGACAACCTCTCCATTTTCTAAATGAATGGAGAGTAGCAGTAGGACATCTCCAACTCTCTGCCTTTCGGTGCTGGAAGAGAACCAAAATCTGGCAAACAGCAATTTGGGGGAGCCAGCTATTTAGAAGCTAAAGCAATGCATGCACACTGGGAACATAACATATGGTTTGCCTTCTGTGAGAACCAACACAGGCAAATGACATTTGGGGCTGGTAGTTTTCTGGGATGGAGGATGGGAAACTTGACCTAGCAGATGCTATTTGCTTGCCTTTTTTTTATAGCATGACAGTTCCAAATGTGAAATAATCTAAATGAGAAGGAAATGGCAAGCATAGAGACTAGATCATTTTTTCCCCCATTCAGTTTTATATTCTATCATGCAGCAAATGTGGGATCACTTTCCCGTTTCCTTCAAGGATATCTGTGGGGAAGGAGGATGAAGGTGGCTTGAAAGCCTGCTTCCCCCTACACATCTTTGTGATATAAGCTTAAGAACACTAAGGTGAGGGACCGTTGGTCCTATATTAGGGGTATAATCACTCCCTCCATGTTTGTGTACAACAACATATGTGTTACTGTGCACTATGCATTTTAAACCAGGACACATATACAGCCATATCAAGATGACAGAAAAAGATAATCACTTGGTTTCTGCCTTTGCCCTGAGTTAGTCTGCCAGTCATCAGCAAAACTACTTTGCAAGCTACTTCCCAAGTGCAGCATGTTTTGCATCTGAGCATCTCAGTGAATATAGCAGCAAGATTTTTATGAATACTGTAACAAATAAATGGTAAATAATCACAACTTGCTGTTAATCCATATTCACACAGTCCTGTATATGGCATACTGAAAAAGAGCATGTATGTGCCTTTACTGTTATGGGCAAAGTCACCCAGTGTTGAATACTTCATATTATGGAAACCTCTGAAGAAAGGATTGCTTCTGCCTGGGTGAGCTTTAAGTGTGTTTTTTACAAAGACATGGCTACCATTAATCTTAGTATTCCTGTTAATGAGGTTAAGGGCATCGTTATGTTACTCAGTTAAAAAATCCTTAGCTGCATTGCAAAAAGTGCTTTAAGTGGAAAAAGTTGTAGTATAGAGATGATAATTGTCATGATTGCTTGCATACATATCTAATTCAACTCCATCTTCTAGCCATTCATGGGTAAAATAGTACTGTTACTTAAAAGTATGTGGCTTCATGTTAGCCACATATTTGACTGATCATACTTGAGTCTTCATGGCCAAGCACTCTGTTGAATCCCATTCCCACACCACTACCTGCTTTCTGGATAAGCACACACACCTGGCAACTCTGCTTCATTCCTTCCAATGCGGCTGTTAGTGAGAGCTTGAAAGATGGAGAGCAGACATTAGTGACACTGACATAGTCTTAAAAATCAAATAAATTAGTACAGTGCCCTGCAGAAGGCCAGAAGACACTTCTTGGTCACACAAATGGCACTGCAGACTAATAGCAGTAAATAATTTAATACCCCTGCCCAGGATCAGTGTTTCTGTGCGTGTTTATTCAGTACAAGCTTGCACTTTAATTTTTTTGTCTTGTTTTGTCTTGTTTGGCTTTCAATCTTCATTAAATATACTAGCATGCATTTTATAGAAGGTTTTCATAATAATGACAATAATGTTAAAATAAGTTTGTTTTCCATAAAACACAAAGGGAAGCTGTTAACTGTCATATACATAGCTACTAGGTTGTTTATCTTGAGAGGAGAGGTGAATGTCAGCCATATGCCTAAAACAGTGTTGTCTTTTTATAGGGAATTAATTTACAGAGCCTAAGCAACTGCCTTTAGTAGCCACAAACACTGGTGATACCCACAGCATGAGCCCACCTGCCTAATGCAGGCAGCTGGTAAACAACAAGCAAATCACAAATGTTTATAAGGGTCCAGATGAACATCTCTTAAAGGGGACCCATGTGTCATGGCAAGTTAATGCTGCTAAATTGGACCATACGTGGGTCAGAATCCTAGTGGGAAAACATGACCTGGAATCTTTTCCAGTCCAACTGTCTGTCTTTGTTAGGTGATAATAGACCAAACACTAGAAATATGATTGATGTCTGTGATCCATTAAATGGTGCCTATATACAATAGCTTCCACTCCACCTCTGAAGGAAACAGAAGGTCCTTTCATCATGGGAGAGGGAGTTTTTGGTCAAGGCAATTGGAGCAGGAAGTCTAATGACTTAACGATCAATGTTTCCATAACTATTTTATGTTCAAAAATTAATGCTGCTGCGAACTACAAGAAAAAAGGCAGGGAAAAAAAGATAATATCTTTAAAGAATAAGGCCTACAGTAAATTTACCAGGTCAAAAAGTGAAGTATTGCTCAATTAGTCCTTATTATCCAATGTCAAGCCCAATAGCATGTAAGTGAATGTAACAAAGATGATGAACTGCTGAAATTTTGGCTAATGCTCTTAGGAGTGATAGAATTGATGAGAATTTGAAGTACAAAGGCTTTTACAGCAATATTACTGCAATTTTTGGAAGATATTATTAAGAGAGCTCACACACATCACAATCCTTTCCTTCCTTAAATATGAGTCCTGTGGTTAGACCTGACAGTGTCTCTCTAAAGAGCAGTTTAGCTATAGTTGCAGCTTGTATATAAACAACAACAGTTCGTTCAAAGTGCACCTTGATGCTCAGGCTGATGGCCAAAGAGGTGCATTAAAGATACAACTATAAAGAAGGCATAGCAATATTTGGGAAGGCACTTGTTCCCTTTCTCAGTCTTTGCAATATCTTGGAGAGGCAGGCATGGAGGTGGACTTGAAACTAGAGCTCAGGGGATGCCAGCTTGAACACTTGTGAGCCGCCTCACTTGTCCAACAAGGAGGAATAAAACATCCAGATGAGAAAAGAGTATGTTTTGACGTTTCATTAATAAAATCAAGGAAGGGGTGTTTGGCAGTTGACAGAAGTGTCTCATAGGGCACAGAGCCAGGCAGCTCCAGCAGATGGGCCACAGTGGAATCTGCAAGTGAGAACAGGAGACTTTCAGGGCAAATCTTTGTCACAGTATGCACTAGGCTGACAACCCAGCATCAAAACTGCACCTATTGCAGAAAATAGCAGAAAAGCTTTCCAACCCCTGGGTCAGTGAAGGGCTTCAAGTTGATGGCTGTTTTAGGTAGCCACTGCTGGAGAGCTGGAAGGAACTTATTTCCACTAGGACAGCTGTTGTGCTGATTTTCCCAGTCAGGGTTTCTCAGATATATAACAATTTTTACTTTTTAGATCATACGCCTGGGAACTGGGGCTCCCCCTGCCTTATTTTCCTTATGTCCATATAGGCCTCAAGAAATGCACAATCACAAAACAGGAATAGTTATATAGGAAAGCTTGCACTCACCTGATATGTAGAATTAGTGTGGTTCAGATGAAGCTATCAAAATGTAGTAGTATTAATATGCTGTGGCATCTAAAATGTAATTTTTCAAGCCTCTCTTCATATTTAACAGTTTAACAATCTTTTAGGTCCTAGGTACTATCCTTCTTCTCTTTTTTCTCCCATGTAAATAAAGTCTGTTTGTGAAACTCCACATTTCCAGGTCTTCGTGTGAAACATCAGTTGAAGGAGAAGGAAAACCCCTCTTATCTTTTACTGAAGTAGAAATGTAAAAAATAAAAATACCAAAGGCATGCTGGGTTAGAGCTTAGGTACTACCATGGTCATGCAGGAGCTTTCTCCTTCCTTGATGCCCCTGTCTCCAGCCCCAGCTGCAACTCCTGAGTCTTGCAATTTCTTTTTCAGCTTACATTTTCTCTTTACAGACACTGGAGAGCAAGTTAACAGAGATATTGGCCAGTCCTGTATCTTGCTCTTTAAGCACCTAGTGGTATTTTGCAGTGGGGTGTGTGTAAAGACATGTATCTGTTGTGTAGCTCTTAAAATGACATACCAAATTCCTAATTTTTATATTGAGTTTATTACTTAGACTGAAAGTATCATTCTCTGGCTTTCAAGAGCAACACCATTGGTGAGGTAGATAGGGGTGACAGTTAGCTGGAACCGTTGTGGTGCTCCAGGTGCTAAGGATATTGTGAGCAGCTGAGTCATTTGACCTCCACTAACTGAAGAACTTTATTTTTTAATAGATTTTCAGAAAGTACTCTGGATTGTTGTCAAGCATCTGAGGAGAGAGGATCAGCTGCATAGCGATGAGGGGAGGAAAGAGGGATGCAGGAGAGAGTGGCAGTAGGAAGAGCCCCAGAAGAGTACAGGGTACAGAGTATGGTCTGTTGCTGCACTCCTCTGCTTCTTTTAGGCTACACCAACATGTGTTGTAGGAATGAATGTTGTTTCAAGAAGACAGAAAAGGACCAAATATGAAAACACCCCCAGCATCATGTCTGCAAGGGGCTTCTTCACCAGAAGTATGCTTGTGCTAACTCATATGTGCATGCATACAGAGGTACATACATACTCGCTCCTGTCTCCTAACCTCAGCTGCTCAGAGGAGCACTGACCAAGAGGAGAGACAGCTCAGTCACAGCTAGTCTTAAGAGGAAAAGGCAAAAACATAAACCAAACAATTCAAAACCAAGAGCTGAGAGTTAGAATTGCAGAAGTACTGAAATTGAAGCATATTCTGCTCGTTTTCTTTAGTTGAGTAACTGCCCATGTTGCTCTTGTTTTTGCATGTACACGTACAGTGTGTAGAGGATCAAATGAGTAATTGCTTCATGTGGGGTGTAATCTATAGTAATACCAACCAGTGTTCAACATAATTCCTGCTATTTCCTGTTGGAGGATGAAGCAATCCAATCCTAAATTATTTTAGAGGGGTCTAGGAGGAAAATAAATTTGTTCAGGAAACTGTGTGCATATGCAGGCCAGGCCAGGAGGTAAAGTGTTTATTGTGTTTATTCCCTTAAATGAGAAGGTGAGTGACTACTTTCCCCTTTCAGAAGCATGGAGGGATCTTTTTCTTTTGCAGAAGCTGGAAACAGTTGGCCCTTCCCTTTTCTGTTGGGGGCAAGTAGATCTGCTAGGTTTGTGAGTGTGACCTTAAAGCCATTGTACCAGCTCCTGACACAGAAGGTAAAATGTCTGGCTCAGGGCTGGTGGCACTTGCTGAACATAGTCAAATGGCAGCATGTGGAAGGTGCAAGCCTGGATTGCTTCAGGCTGACCTCAAGGGCAGGCATGGGAGTTCGGGATACATTTGCATCTCACAAAATAGGTCAGCCTAGCAAGGTAAAGCTGCAGTGGGTACTTAGGGGAAAAAGGGACAAAACCAGAGTAGCAAGTGAGATGAACAGGAGAAAGAAAGAGAGAAAAGTGGTCATTTGGGGGGATATTTTGCATTTGAGTGCTGGAACTTAACAGAATGCAAATCAAACCAACACATGGGAACACCTGCATGTGTTTCCAGCTCACAAAATATTGTGATTGCACGGGCTGTTAAAGACCTGTTCGTATCAAACCCTCTTTCAAAGAAGGGTCCTTTCCAGCATTTTGTCTTAATTCTTTACTTAACACTATACTTGCAATAGGTAAAGGTATGTATGTTACAACAGGATAAGATGATTAAAAAAAAAAACAAAACCCAAACTTGTGAAAAGCTGGTATCCTTCTTGCCTAGGTGAAGCTGTCTTAGGCCTTTCCTCTGACAGCAGATGACGCACTCTAAAGCAGAAGGTTTGAAGCAAGATTTGAGAACATAAAGCCACATCATTGAGTATATGCTGTATGTTGTGACTAATGATTAATTGCAATATTGGTTTATTTCATTTTAGTTTATTTTGATATCTCTTAAAGGAAGCTTATCTTATATTCAATGTCAGTGTCTCTATTTATTCTATGATTTTTTTAAAAAAAACGATCATGCACTAAAAATAAGTATTTCAACTATTATATTGATAGTTTATACGTCACTAGGATATTCATCATTCCATGTTGCTGATCCTGATCTGCTATGAAATGGTTCAAAAGTAAATAAATAACAAAACATCAAAAATTCATTAACTAAAAATCAAAATGAAAACTCACACTTCTAAAGCAAATATACGAGCATTCTATTGCAAACATTTTTACTTTTTTCTCTTCACTGGAGATATTATTAAATTTTTGTAAATTTTCATTTTGTCTAAGGAAATTTTTTTTCTTTTTGCTTGATGAAACTGATGCAGAAGTCTGAACGAAGGAAGATTTTTTTAGCTTTCCATATTAGCAAATGATTTAATCTGGTGAGCAACTATAAATGCAGTCATTTATTCTGAAGCAGGATTTTTTAAGAGGAGATATGTAAGACAGATCATAGCAGACCTGAATAGTTATTATGGATCTTACACATTTAATAAACTCGGAATTCGGCAGTCAATGAGCCTATTTAGGACAATGTTGTGACTAAACTAATGTACATGAAAATATCTTTATAAGGTATCCTTTTGTTTTGTGTGGTGTGTAAGATGCAGGGCATACATCTGAGTGGGTATGATTGTGACATGCATGTTTAGGTACAACTTTTTCACTTGTCAGGGTATGCTTTCCTGGACCACCATATTGGAGGATTTTGTTTGTTTAAAGCCTTTTTTCTAGGACAATATCTATAATGGGTATGTTGTGTACAAATGTAATGACAAGATATGAAATCACATAATACCATGGCCCTAATGTAGGTGAACTATGCTGCCTCATCTTATTCAAAGTAATATTATCTCCTAAAGGAGGATTTGTATGTTTTTAAGCCCCAATATTATGTTTTTCTCTTCAGCAACGTAAAGTGGAGCAAGGCAAGACAAAAAAGTAGAAAGAGATGCTGTCAGCAGAGCTCTATAGTGTTTTGCTGACACAATATGAGACAGAACCAATGGTTTCCATTCTTTAACTGGAAATGGTTTATTACTTATTTCTGTCAAGAAAACAAAGCTAAATCTATGTGCTTAAAACCAAAACATATTGTCATTGACCTCACAACTTAATCATTCCGTTGGAGTTGTCCTCAAGGTCACTTAGGAGCAGTAAAGATCTTTTATGCCATTACTGAATATTACCAGGCTGAAATTACTGAAGATACGTGTGTGCTATTACATTTGCATGGAAGATGGTAAAGAGCATAATGATAAATTGATCCATTCCCGAAGACCACGGAAAGGTTGTTTCTGAGATGAGAGTGAGAGAAAGAAATGGAGAGCAGGAAAACAAAATAAAAAGAAGGGCTTTCTGAACTCCTGCTCGTGCATTTGTAGCTATAGTCAGCTACTCTACTTGCTTGGGGATTGATATAGATCATAATCAGCCTGTAAATCACAGTGGTTTACAGATCTCCCTAGGATGTTTCTACTTCTTACACAGGCCTAATGTCACTACTAGCAAAGTGCATAAGCACCCCTTCCTATGCAAGTGCTGCATGTGTGGCTTCAACAGGTGAATGTGTATGTCCAAGCAGCATGGTTATGTCCAAGTGCTGACTTCATTCTCTTCTTTTTCCTTTACCATCTGTTTGGCATGCTGAATTTTATGCCATCAAATATGAATTGTCTTTTGGGAGTTTCTCACTAGAGGAGCTCAGTCTAGCGCTTGCAACTAGAAACTCACGATTGTGTGAACATCCCAAAGGATCTAATTGACCTGGGCTGCTCTGCATAAATTTCACCTGAAACCTCTGCTCACATAACATGGCTTATCTCACTGTCAGAGGTAGTGTTGATCACAGCAGGAATACACTTCACAATTTATAGATCTCCCATAGAAGATACTAGCTGAAGAAACTCAGTGTTTCTTCCACATCACAGGGAGCCTTGCTGTTATGCTCTTGACAGTACTGTTAGGCACTACATGGAGCCTTTGCTGCTGGAGAAAGCAATTGTAACTCACCCTTGCTCAGGTTGCACTTGCTGAGCACAAGCCTGCAGAAAAACAAGGTCATAATTTAAAAAAATTATGGGTGTGTATTTAAGTATTAAAGAATTAGAACAGTTATTGGATGTTCTGTGGTGCTTTTGTTTTTGTTTGTTTGGTTTACAGAATCCTTGGCTTTACCTTCTATGGTTCAGGGATCAACAGCTGGTACTACCTCCTTTTTCCATCAAGGGCATATGCTGGTTCATCACCTTCATAAATTATCCTTCATTTAAAAAAATCCATCCATTTTTTCTTGACAATAAGAAGGTTTTCTTGATGCTAGATGGCACCAAATGTTTTATGGGAATTATTATATTAACTGTGTTTACTGAAAGGTTATTTTTCTATTTCTCTCACAGTCTAGGGCGTTTTACTGTTTCTGGCAAACAAGGTTTCATACTTATCTATCATAGCATTTATAATGAAGTTTGTGTCTTCCACATTGGAAATGAAGTAACGTCTCTTCTCTGAGAGGGTCAGACAGCCTGCTTAGGCTTTGTGATTACCTGATCTTGTGTGATATAAGTTCAGACTGCCTGTGCTGATGAGTTTTCTGAGAGAGTTGGAATTGATAAGGTCACCCCTACATTTGGAATGATTTCCTTTTCTTGAAGCATTGGGCTGATGCATTGCTTAGCATTGGATGCATCAGTCCAACGCTAATGCTGTCATGTATAAAATATCAAAAATTATTTCTCCCTGTGCTTTGCAGCTCTCAGTGCTCTGTTGGTTGTATTGTCAGCTTGTGCTAGGAAGGTGCATCAGCTCCCTTCCTTCATGTGCTCAACAGTTGTTGCTCGACTGAACTACCTCTGAACTTCAACTATGGAATGAGGGAAAAGGAGAAAAATTACACTTTCACAACTGGGTTGATGAAATTGTCAAAGAATATAAGTAGTGTCTGAGTGTGATATGCAGGCTTAGGAAGCGTAAGGAAGATAAACTCCTGAAAAAAGTGATAGATGGCATGGTAAATGTTTTGTCAGGGTAACTAACCAGATGGATGTGTAAGAGGGCATCCAATAGTTGTCATACACAGACTTAATTCTGTCATTAATGGTTGGATACCTCATCAGTTTTGTAATAACTCTGTTAGTGATTGCCTTGGCTGCAGTGATCAAATGTTGTGGAGTTTGGGATCCTGCATACTGAAGTTTAATACTAAGACAAAGATTTTAGATTTCAGAGGAGCATATTTTAGTGCTCTTGGAGCTCAGCTGAGAAGGATTCCTTGCGAAGTTTGCATGGAGGATAAAGGAAGCCTGCCAGTTGAGGAAAGATTAAGAGGACTGGTTTTGTTCAGCCTGAAGAAAGGAATGCCTGGGGGAGACCTTATTGCCATGTTCCAGTATTTAAAGGGCGGTTATAAAGAAGATGGTGTCTTAGTTTCTACAAGGAGTCTCATATGATGAGGGCAAATGACTGCAAGTTAGTTTGGCAGAACCTACCTTTCATAAACCCCTGTTGACTGGGCCTGATCACCTAATTGTCTTGTGTGTGCTGTGTGAGAGCACTCAAGATGACCTGCTTCTTGACCTTCCCAACACTGAGGTCAGACTGCCAGGCCTGTAGTTTCCTGGATCTTCCTTATTGTAAATGGGCGTAACATTTGCCAACCTTTAGTTGAGTGGAACTTCTCCAGCCAGGACTGCTCGTAGATGATGGAAAGTTGCAAGTTACTCCTGGGATATTGCAGTTATCAGCCAGAATATCCTCCTAATACATCAGTATTTGTTCTTTTAAAAAAAGGACTTGGGCATATTTCTAATTAAGTGTTATTCCGCAATGTTGCAGAAAGGCTGCTGTGTGAATTGCTGTTAAAGCACAGGCAACATGGTAAGATAAATGCCAGTGAGGTATTCAGCAATTTGCTTAAAAATCAGAATTCATGTAAAAGAAACTCTTTTCTATAATAGTTATTCGTTGTCATTATCACTACTTTGTTATTGCTGGAGATATTTTCAGCTTTGTGGCAATCGGCTGGGATCAAGAGAGAAGCAGTCACTCCTTGCAGCTGCTGTGTCAAGTTAGTGTAACTCTCAGCAGTGTTTTTGGATAGGCATTCTCTTGAATTCTTAGTGAAGAGGAGTGGAAGATGTTTAACATTTAGTGCAACGTGCTGAGCACCGTATGATGCAGTACCACACATTACAGGAGAGTTTACAGAAAGTGACTGAGAGATTTAGAAATGACAAGCGCCAAGTGCTGATTATTTCAGGGCAGATTTTAATACACCATTGTGATGTACTTGCATTTACCTTGAAGCCAAAATGTGTGTATTAGCTGCTTCTTTTAGTGGCTGCCTGCCCAGCTTGCCCTCCCTGGACTTCCAGCTCTTCTCAACCAGTGGGTACCAAACCATCATTCTGGGAAGCACTTGCTTATGTGCTGGCTCCAGATTCTGCTCCAGCACCACTTTTTCCTAAAACCACACTTGGCTTTGCCAAGATTCACAGTTCAGATTCATACTGGATGCATTACTGGAGTTTCTGTTATTATGGTAGTGTGGCAAGTGTAATAGTGGTTTGTCAGTGATTAAGCAGCATTAGCAGTCTTATTAGCTCTCCTGCATGCCCAAGGATCTGAAGTACAACAATTTATTCTAGATATTCAGTGAGATCTTGGATTTCTCTATCATACTTTTATTGTCTATCATCTTCTGCCATGGAAAAATAATACATGTTATATTCAGTTACTTACTTTATTGACACCTTAAGCATGGGTACAATCTCCAGTCATCAGCAGCACCAGATGCTTATTGGCCTCACACTCAATCTCCTCGTTATATCAGTTGCACAGCTACAATAATCAGATTCTGTATTTTCCAGACTTCATAGACTAGCTTAAGCCTATACTAGGCAGGGACACAGAATTTCCTCTATCTGTAAATCTTAGTTATCACTTGGTATGCCAGTCATTACTTTGCTTAAAAAAGACCAGGTGAGATTCAGTTCCTGCTACAGATCTATTTTGACCAATTTACTGAAGCTAAGCTGACATACACTGAGCATTTAATTAACATTTAATATTCTATCTAGAGTAAAATGATGCCTGAACTGTATTGCATCAGCTTCACAACTCTCCACTTTTCTGAGTGTGATTGCATTTACATTCTAGTTCTGACAACACTATGTGTGAAAACTGGCAAAAAAATGTACAAAACTGTACGTTATACTGACAATACCTGTGCTAGGATTGCTTCATAAACCTATAAGTTGTCTTGTTACAGAGCTTGAATACTGGAAAATTTATAATTTTCTTACCCAGAATTGCATATGGTACCTAAGGTGAGGCCACACCAACACTGAATAGAGCAGAATAGTCACCTCTTTTGACTATTATACTGTGTTTGATGCACCTCAGGACGCAGTTTGTCCTCTTAGCTGCCAGGACACACTTCTGGCACGTATTGAGCCTGCTGTTAACCAGCACTCCTGGATCCCTTTCTGCAGGGCTGCTCTTCAGCCATTCCTCTCCCTATCCTATTTGTCCCCTTACTATTTGCCTGTCATGAAATAGGCAAATTACTGGATGCAACAGCTCTGTGTGTTGTTTGAAGCTGTTCTGTTTCACATATTTCTATGTGCTCATGCTTGCATTTTCTCTCCAGTAAACTGGGTTTACTCATGCCTTCTGGAATTCCTGCCATGCCTAGAACAAGAAGTTCATGCTGTGGCCCACAGTGGGTTGGTATATTTTGTATTCTTCTCCTGAGACCCTGCTCCTGGTCGCATTGGAAGCAAGAAGAGTCCTGGACCAGACTCAGAATTGCTTTTACCGAGTAGCAGCTTCTACATTTTCTGCTTCATGTGTAATAAGTGGAGTTTCTTGAATATTCTGTGGTTGTTCCAGTGTGAGGCTTTTACTATATCTGATGATGGCAACACGTTCCTAAAACTTCTATTTTACTCCAGGGATAATATTTAATATTTAATTTGGAAGTTTAGTAAACCTTATTCCAGTTCACCAGCACTGGTGCAAAGAAAGTCATAGAATCATTGAATCACAGAATGGTTTGAGTTGGAAAGGACCTTAAAGATCATCTAATTCCAACCCCCTCTGCCATGGGCCAGGACACCTCCCACTGGATCAGGCTGCGCAAGGTCCCATCCAACCTGACCTTGAACACCTCCAGGGATGGGGCAGCCACACCTTCCCTGGGCAACCTGTTCCAGTGCCTCACCACCCTCATTGTGAAGAATTTCCTCCTAATGTCTAGTCTAAATCTTCCCTTCTCCAATATATAGCCAATCCCTTAGTCCTGTAACTACAAGCCCTTGTAAACGGTCCCTCCCCAGCTTTCTTGTAGGCCCCCTTCAGGTACTGAAAGGTCACTATAAAGTCTCCGTGGAGCCTTCCCCACGCAAAGGGGAGAGGTAAGAAAGCTCATGCACCCTAGCTGATTCCTCTGCTTTAAACAATAAACATTATTTCTTTTAAGATTATTTAACTTTAAGTAAGTCTTATGAATGTGATTAACATGCCCGATATTACCCAAGAGGATAAATTATTCATGCAAATTATACATTTATAAATTGTGTAGAGAGATGTATACAGATTTAATTTCGCTAACACTCTAGTAAATTTGAAAATGAGATTTTTTTTTCTTCTGAAAAACTTTCTGTGTGATGCTGTATTAGGGTAAACAGTGAAAAAAGGGCCAGACTGCAGAGGTTGCAGAGTAAAGTAATAGGATTGTTTTTAAGTAGTTCTGTGCAAGAGTGAGTCAGATTTAGCCCTGAAAGCTGGCAGACTACAGTGTTAACTCAGAGATAATTTGAATCTGTGAGTACTCTAGATCAGAAATCGATTTTGAAAATGTCATGCATGAAGACATAAGGACATAATCAAATCTCAAGTCTGAGAGAAGGCTTTGGCTTCTTGGTGTGCTCATGTCCCTCTGCACTCCAGATGCGCAAATGCTTCTCCCAGGACATCGTCTCCCATTTCAGGAAAGGTGCTTACCCAAGTTTAGATTGGGAGACAAAACAAAAAAAATAGTTCTAGAAGCATCACAGTGTTTTTTATGTTGACCTTTTAAAGGGCTGGGAGCTTAAAGGTCTCTTTTTTGAAACAGTGCACTGTTCAGAGCTTTCTTTAGGCCTTATATTGTTCTTGATATGGGCTGTTTCTTGCAGTAACTCAGGGCATTAACTTACAGCATTGTGTCTCCCACAAAGAGAAAAACTGTATGTAATCTAGTGGGTGGGCAGGCTGAGAGAAACTGATGCATCTACAAAATCACCAACTACTTTATCGTTGCAGTTTTAGTTATAATTTACTTTTAAAAGTAAATTGTATGACCAGTAATCTCATGGAATAAGGAGACATCTGAAGATTATCGGATCTCCAGATTAACTGCAGACTTTAGGCTGGATCAAAATCAAGGCGCCAGAAGTTAATCCTCTCATGTTTCATGGAAATGCACGTTCGAATTCCTAGATGTGACTTTAGCTCTTATGTACATCCAGGGCCAAAGCAGACTAATTTGAAAATCTCTAAAAGAAAACAGCAAGTCTAAATCATTCCTATGAGCCTGTAATGTAGTAAATGGAAAGCTTATGTTATATCATGTTAATAGACTAAACATTTTATAGAGAAGAAGATAAAAATTACAGAAGTAGCAGACAGGATGAGCACAAACCTTACCTTCATTTTGTGTAATCTGAAGATCTAAGGTTATATACAATACCTTTTTCTAAAATCCCAGTCAAATAAATATTGGTATGATAGGTAGATGTTCAAACACTACAGAGTTGAAACAATGAAAATTGAAAAATTCTATTGGTTGTGACTAGTAAATAAGATTTATTGAAAGAACATTTCTATGATTCGGCTAACCCCGGTGAGGCATGTATGCAAGCTCATGTTCTGTGACTGCGTTCCACCTCAGCAGCACCGCTCATTGCAGGTTTGCTTCAACACGCAGCAGAAAGATCTGCAGTCTCATTGTTCACTGCACATTTGCAGTGAGGGCAGTGATGATGGCTGCTGTGTTTGTTCAATGAGTGCTGTCGCATTGTGATAGATAGGCTGCATGCATGATTCAGCCTGTGTTGGAGAAGGGGGTAATTGTGCCCTGCCCCCTATATTACTTGCTCCTCACCCTCCACACGACTAACATTAATATGGTCACAGATTTCTCAGGACACAGTCTGAAAGTTGATCTGAAAACACAGCATCTTTGTTTTCAGGAAATTCTTTGCCCTGGCTCACCATGTCATCCCCAATGCACCAATGTGGGCACAGGACAGGCAGCAGGAACATGACCAGCATGGGAGCCACTTGCCATAGGGACTCAGAGTTGTTACATCAGCAGCTTGTCTGTGGGTTGTACAGTTTTCCTACTGCTGGAGAGGAGGCAGGAGGGAGCTCTGGATGAGATCAGCTTGGATAAGACAGACGTTCTTAGGACACAAAAGGAGATGAGGGTGCCCAATCTCCCAAAAGGCTTACTGAAGACGTGGTCTAGGACAAGAGCAGTACAGCCTATAAAAGAAGTCATCTACAAGGTGAACCATGTATATTCAGGTGTTTTGTGAAGCCAGACTGGAAGAGCATTCCTGTAAGAGGGCATTTTCTCTATTGCGTAAATAATTAAGCAGTAGTGGTGTTTTGCCTTTTGGCAGCAGAGTTATATCATAAAGAAGTCATCAGTAATACAAATAGATGTGAGGAAATAAGAAGCCATTCTGAGTAAAGGATGTAAAGTCACATGAAAGAGGGGCAGTTCTTTCCAGCTTTGTGGAGAACTGAAGGACATCTACCACAGACTTTAAGTTCCCTGAACCAGCAGCTTGGACAAGCAGGAGACAAAGCAAGGCTTTATTATTCAGGCACGGGAGCCTCTTGGCATGGTAATAGAGAGATCTGTGTTATCCCTATAAGCTATTACCCCACTTGTCTGCCTCCTTCCCCTGGTCCTGCAACAGGTTTCGGTGACTACAAAGTAATGTTACTGTTGAAGTTCTGTATCTTCAAGACTTGCCTTAATGGGTGAAAATGGAAAATTTATCAGATAATCCTGCTTTGTAGCTGAGATTATTTTTAAAGAAAGTTGTAGAAAGCAAACTCTAGCCTAACCTTCATCCTCTAGGAGACTTTTCATAGAATCAGAGAATCATAGAACAACCAGGTTGGAAGGGACCCATCAGATCTTCTAGTCCAACCATTCCTATCTAACACTAAACCAAGTCCCTCAAGACCTCATCCACCCGTGTCTTAAACACCTCCAGGGAAGGTGAATCAACCACCTCCCTGGGCAGCCTATTTCCAATGCCCAATGACCCTCTGTGTGACTTTTGCCCCTTTACCATGTAGCAGTTGACTCTGATGCTCCTGTTAGAGGCAGGGGAAGACTAATATACTTGGCAGCCCTCTCTCTCCATGCTGCCTTCCCCCTTATAAGTCTCCTGCACATATTTAGATCTCTTCTCCCATGCTCTGTAAAGCAGAAGGAGAGCACAGCTCCTTTGATGATCTTGATCTTAATAGCAAGTTGTCATCTGAATTAAAAGGAAGAGACTGCAGTGGATGAGAGAGAAGCAATATGCTTATTTTCTGGTCTAGCAGAGCTGTTATTATACCTGTGTCCCAAGCCCATACACAAATAATTGGGAACTTGCTGTCTTAATGGCTGTTTTGGTTTTTTTATTGTACCTCTGTGGCTGTATGGGTGAATGTGAAAAGGATTTTGCACATGTATATGTGTATTTTTGGTAGACACTGCACAGTTGAAGCCTTTTTTAATTTTCTCTCTAATTTATTTTTAATTTTGTAACCCCTCAGGGGTAAATCTTTTTTATATATGATGTAAAATTATCTCTACTACAAAGCAGCTTATTTGTTGATTTTTAATGTGAGCCAGCAGAGGCAAAGCTGTAGCTTTTTTCAAGACACTGAGAGCTCCTCTGTATGTATAATTGTCAAGCGTGCATCTCACTGCAAAATTAGTAAAAAATATGAAATGTAGATCAATCCTTCTAGAAGGGGCGAAGGGAGGTTTGTATTTCTCTGTGTTAACAGTATGTTAGACTTCTGAATCTAAAAGCACTCTTAATGTGTATTTTGTTTTTAAATCTGCATTGCATTTGGGTTATAAAGGCTTACATTTTCAAAAGCTTGAGTGCTCGTGGAAGTCAGGAGATTGTTTTTTGAAGGAGGATCTCCATCAAAAGATGACACTGTCCGAAGATGGCATTACTCACATAAATGCATGTTCACCAACATAAATATGTGCTTTTGGATCTCTGGAAATGTTGTCTTTAAGCTAAGCTGCACGCATTATAGTTTAGTGTTTGTTTATATGACTGGCTGGAAGATTTAGTCACAGTCCTATAGAGATAATTACAAAAACACATAATCTGACATAATCCTTCTTGCCTTTACATTCAATGGGAGAGGTGTTTTTATTTTTAAAACACAGGCTTTCTCATCCTGAAAAATTCATCTCTAATATGTTAGGTGAAAAATACCTTTAAAATGCCTTACCAGCTGGCTCAGGTGTAGGCATCTATGTTCAGTCCTTCTGACCTACAATGCTTACAACTCAAAACACCGAAATAATTAGTTAGCTTAAGTTGTCATCCAGGGAGATACAAAATATGAGATTGTCTCTTTTTGTTTTGTTTCTAATTAAGTGCTATATTTTTTTCACCACTTAATTTTTATGCAAAGATGATGTTTATTACTATTCAGGACACAGACTTTAGAATGAAGCTCCTGCTTCCTTCAGCTTTTCATTTTAGTCTTCCCAAGTGAAGTTGAGGCTTCTGTCTAACTCCCATTTCCCTTGTCCTTGTTGTACCTGGATTCACCAAGGATGCCATCTGTGCTTGCTGTCCAGAGGTCCTTTCTTGCTGGCAGCCCACACATTCTCCAGGCTGTCTTCTACTGCTGCATTCTACTGGGTCACTCTTGCAGAAGTGTGACATTTGAATATAGTGGCCTTATCTATCATTCAGACGTATCTCAAAACCAGACTCTACCACTCTTCCCTACTTTGTCCATAGCATGACGGAAACTCACTGCAGATGACCATCTTTCTTCTGCCTCTCTCTGAAGAAAATCTCCCCCTTCAGGAACAATTCATTCCCTTCTATGAATTGTGATGATAATGCCAAAAAACTAGAGAACAGTAAACAAACAATAGTCCCCAGATTAACAATATTTAACATCCATTGTTTTTTTTGTTCAGATATACCCTCAAATGCGGTCTGTCAGTTTTGCTAATGCTGGTAGATCTGCATAACTGATATGTTAATGATAAATGATAATGATAATAAAAATCATGTAGGCAGAGGCATGCAAGTCAGAAGCCAGACCTTTCTTACACACTAAGATAACAGGATATGCAGCAAGTGACTGGAAGTGTATGTTCCACAGAGATTCAGCTCCCACACTAGATTTTTTTTTCCCAGGAACAAATTTTCTGTTTTATTCCTGTCATGCTGAACGCCTTTACATCTCTCTGCTTTCCTGTGGTCAAGACAAAGATGCCTGCTGTGAAGCTAAACCAGTGTTCATCCGAGCTGCACAGGACCTGCATAAATTCATTTTGACATTGCTTTTTTGCTCTGCAAAGCCTTCTCAACTGAACCTGATCTTTTGCAGTCTGGAATATCTCAGAGCTGTATATCAAAGATAAAATACCACTTGCCAAATACTTTTCAAATTTCTGTCATTAACCCAGAAAGGACCGAGAAAACATAAAAGAGAATTGTGTATATCAGTTCAATTCACAGATTTAATATCTGTTTCTGGAAACTCTGACTTTATCTGTTAGCCAGAAGTCATGACCATACATTCCTTTTTAAAACTAACCTACTTGGTCACAGCTTAATGGCACAGTAATCTGTGGTTGGAAATTGAAGCTGGAGAAAGCAAGCACTGGCAAACCAAAGGTACCAAATTCTTCTTTGAGATTTCTCCATAGACCTTGCTCTGGCAGCCTGATGCCAGTGCCAGTTCTTGAACCTGCTTCTTCTTTCTGCTTTGTAGGTACCACCAAGGTCTTAATGTCACAAAAACAGATGGAATACAGTGTTGGGACAGAGACTGCAGTGACTCTGGGAGGTCTATACTATATAAAAGTTTGATGTCTTTGATTTTAAAACTTTCCCTTTACAATTAATAAGAAAAAAATGCTCTGAAGTGTTAACCACGCTTTTCTGTTGCATGGATGTTTTTCAGATGGTGTTTTAAAGTTATCTAGGCAGCAGAAGAATTAGACGTATAGTTTCAGCACCTGATAAGGATTTATCTGCATGTTTTACACTGATTTTAGAAGGAATTGGGACATTTAGTCTGAAATGTTCTTTTTAAAATACCTGTTATTTTAAAATTAATTTTAAAATAAGATACACAATATTCCTCTTTCTTCATGCTCAGATCAACAAATACATAAATTTAGTCATAATTCATGTTTATGGTGCGTTGTTCCTACACCCAAGAGCAAAGGGTGGGAATTTCTTTTTAGTGAGTTCTCCTGGGAGACATTGGTAACATGAAAGTGTGGTATGGTTGAGTGTACTGACTCTTTCTTATCAGGTGCTCTCCTGCATCATGTCTGATACAATATTTGTCAGTATGTATAGCAAGTATAAATCTATGTAATAAACTGCTCTATTCTTTCATGTTTAATGTATGCATATATAGCTATATGTATAAAAGTAAAACTAAAACCACATTTACAGTCTGTCCAAGATTTACATGCTTTTCCCAGCTTTGCTTACATTTTAAGTGATATGACAATCTGACCCTCATATATTACTTCACCAAGCTGACTGTTTTAATATCTGGAAGAAAAGTGGGATGTATTAGTTTCCACCTCTTTGCCGTGTGTAGCTATACATGGTGCTTTTCAACTGTGTATTGTAAATGCAAGAGTTCTAGATGATTTGTCTTGACAGGCACTATTCTCTACATGTTAACTACCTGTTTTACATAATTATTATTATTTATTATCACAGGAGAAGAAAACTTGCTGGCAATTTTGAAAAGGAGATGGTGGAAGTACATGATCCTGGGAATAATAGATATAGAAGCCAATTACCTGGTAGTGAAAGCTTATCAATACACCACTCTTACTAGTGTACAGGTAAGGATTCAAAAGATTTTCCCATTTAAGGTAAGATAATAGGCCCAATGTGGTCAGTGCTGCAGCGTCCATTGGCTTCAATGCAATGCTTGTATTGTCTGTGGTATCTTGAAAGATGCTTTTTTTCATATTGTTCTATTTTTATTACTCTCTATTTTCCAAACTGTACAAGACCACTCTACTTTCATTTTATTTCCTGTGCTAAACCATTCATAATAACATTTTTTACATAATCTACTTAATTTTGTCATTTAAGGAAATAGTTTCAGTTGGGCTGAAGTTTATTCCTCATTTTATGTTGTACTTGGAAAAAATACAAGCACTTGTTTTAGGATTCTGTTAGATCTGAATGCAAAATTTGTCATTAAGTAAAATGAGTGTAGTTAAGGTGACGAAGTCCTACTTTAATGCAAGCAGTTAGATGTGTTATGTAACAGCTTAACTGCAGCTACCAAAAAGCGTCCTCTCCCTTAAAAAAAACTATATGTGCAGCTAGGGTAGTGATTTCCCCAAAGATCTAATCTGTATATTTTAAATAAAAACACAAAGGAAACAGACTTCTGCCCATTTGAGTAGGGAAGTGAGTAAGAGAAACATTTTAAGAGACTATAAATGGTCGGTCTTGGGAAATAGTTGCATACTTCATTTCTATTTGCTCTAAAACAAACTTACTCCCTTTTTACATTATCGCTAAAAGACGGGTAACCCTAGCTAGTGTTCGGTGTGATTTACACTTTATTTGCCTGAAGTTTTTATTAGAGCTAGTAAAATAGAAGAGCACCAGTTCTGCAGCACCAAAGCTAATTAGGAATATATTTCTTCAATAGTTGTGTCTTTGCAGGGAATTTGTTAGCTAACTTCATCCACAGTCTCATTTTACACTGAGAGAGAGAGGAAGAGTGGAACAGGAGAACTAACGTAAGACACAGACTATGTTGCATCCTTTTTAGACTTTTTTCCATGTAAAGAGTACAATAGAGTTTGAGTCTCTTTCCCATGTAGCTTGAAATAAGGAAGAGGCAGAAGTTCAAATGCTGTCAGGTTTTTTCCCCAGGAGTGAGGAATGCAGTGTCTCCTCCCATAGTTGTCCTGGATTGCTTGGATTCACATCGAGTGACTGGGAACTGGTCCAAAGGAGGGACGTAAAGATGGTCAGAGGGCTGGAGTATCTCTGCTGTGAGGACAGGCTGAGAGAGTTGGGGTTGTTCAGGCTGGAGAGAGGTCTCCAGGGAGATCTTACAGGGGCCTTCCATTATCTGAAGGGGGCTTACAAGAAAGCTGGGGAGGTACTTTTTATATAAGGGCTTGTAGTGATAGGAAGAGGGGAAATAGCTTTAAACTGGAAGGAGGGAAGATTTAGATTAGACATTAGGAAGAAATTCTTCATGATGAGGGGTGGTGAGGCACCGGAACAGGTTGCCCAGGGAAGTTGTGGATGCCCCATCCCTGCAAGTGTTCAAGGCCAGGTTGGATGGGGCCTTGGGCAGCCAGGTCTAGTAGGAATTGTCCCTGTCCGTGGCAGGGTGGTTGAACTGGGTGATCTTTAAGGTCCTTTCCAACCCAAACCATCCTATGATTCTATGAATATCTGTTGCATTTTAGATTTGCTTCATACCTTAATTTGAATGAGCTTTTACATGTAGAGAAGCCCAAAGAGATGGTGAAAATGTGATGAGTATGAGGTAATGCATTAAGACATTAAATCAAAAGACACATTTTATGAAATGTAGCGGAATGACACTATTTCATTTAAAGACGAAACCAGATGATATTCAGGAGATTATTCAGCTTGAAACAGCATTGGTCAAAGTGCATAAAGATATGAAATGAAGACTGAGGAAATGGAAAGGAAAAGATGAAAAAAAGTAAGCTGTTCCTAGGGTCTGATTTCTGAAGACGCAAACACGTCCACTCTCCCAAGATCATATCCAGAAAGGCTTGATACTGCAAGGGTACTACCTGTAAGGCCATAAAGGCTCGCTGGCACGTAGCAAGAATTGTTCTAAACTTTTTAGAACTGAAACCTGAGAAACCATTGCTACCTGAAGGCTGTACGAACTGGTGTAAAGATTGACTGAGAATTGTGACGCTCCAGTCTATTCCAGGGAATTTTATTCACAGCAGGCTTTACACCAAAGCTTTTTGATGGAGAGAATATAGGAGGCTTTGCACTTCAATGAATGAGAAAATTTTCAGTATTTTTATATTGGTGGTACATGGACCATTTCAGTAGGAAATTAGTTTTACAACATATACTATTTTCCACATGATATCTGCTCCATCACGCAAAACTAACATGTGAGTGTACTGAGCAAAACCACTAAGCTGCTCTCAGCAAGGCAAAGTTTAACTCTAGAAATACAACTTTATTGCAGTTGATTTATAATTCTGCCTTCACCAAACAACTCCAAGCACTCAACAGCTTTATTTGCTTTAAACTCTTAGGACTGTCAAAGTTTCTAGTTTAAACTTAACTTTTTTTCTAATTAGCATTGTCTCATCATGGTTCCAGAACAAGACTGAAAACGGTGCCCTATATTTCCCTAGAGTTTCACACCCAAGTCTTGGCTATACTTTTCTTGAAAAATTCCCTTTTGGTTTTGCTCTGGGAAAACAAAATTTTCTAATAAACCTTCCTGTATGTCTTTCACTGAGTCCCTTTAGAAGCACACTGAATGAAGGCACATAGGCATAAATCAGATATGAATACAGTACCTAACACTTACTTTTGGATGTGCTTCTGATTACTTCAGATCCTCATGTATTCCATAATTATTGTCTATAGGGCAAATTTAAAAATTGAGTATTCTGCAGGTAAAAGGCACAGTTGGTGGATCAAATATACTATCCAAAACCACATATTTCAAGAAGTGCCAGCAGTGACAGTAATCAGTCACACTTCATGCTCTCAGATGCGTGTCCTGATTCCTAGATAGCTTGAAAAAATTATTTTTAGTTTCTCTTTGATGTATTAATCTAACTTGCACCAGATTTTGCAGCCTTCTTGGCATGTCAGCTGTAGCAGTTGGAGAAAGTGCATTCAACACTCCTGTGTACACTTAGCATCCAATCACATGGACCGTTTTTGAAAAAATTATACACCTCACTTTCAGGACTGCCTTCGCAATGTTTTCTATACGAATCTCTATCCTTATCCTAATGGTTTTTTCAAAACAGCCCTGGTGTAAGCCTTTGAAGGTTTAATATCTATTCAAGAAACATGTTTTAACTCCTGTTACAGACACCTTTTACACAGAAGATAAAATTAACCCCCACAGAGGGAGTTAAAAGATTGTGACATAGAATCATAGAACAACCAGGTTGGAAGAGACCCATCAGATCATTGAGTCCAACCATTCCTATCAAACACTAAACCCTGCCCCTCAGCACCTCATTCACCTGTGCCTTAAACACCTCCGGGGAAGGTAAATCCACCACCTCCCTGGGTAGCCTGTTCCAGTGCCCTTTCTGTGAAACATCTTTTCCTAATGTCTAGCCTAAATCTCCCCTGGCAGAGCTTCAGGCCATTTCCTCTTGTCCTGTCAATTTTTGCAGTTATTAAAATTATAATTTAGAACTAGCTATTTTATTTGTTTGAAACTACATTTCAACTTCATCTTCCCTGTAATCCATTTACAGTATACCGCACATACATCCTACCAAGTCCATAATGTCTTCCACTAATCCTGTTAAGATACTAACAATTGTAAACTTTGCTGCCAGGTAAGAGCTTTCTCATCATACCAAGTTATGTTATCTGGCAGACTGTCCTCTTCCCTCTACCTTGTTGTCCCCACGTTAATTTGCTCTCTTTTTTTGCAAATACACATACATATTACATTGCCATGTTGCACTTTCTAGAGGGAATGTTATGATATCATATCGATATCTGGAGTATTTCTGCAATGCTATACATAATGGGGAGAGAACTATCTTTCCAAATAATGATTTATTTGGTGATTTATTCTTTGAGAAATCAAGCCTTTGATTGGCATGATGAAAACAATGGTAGTAAAATCTGGGATTTATAGACACCAGGAGACAGACAGTAAAACTACAATGCTGATATACTCAGCTACTTTTATATTACTGTGAGGCTCAGCAGTACATTATACTTCCAATTACTTCTGGTAGTTTTCATACCTCAACAACTGCCACCAGAAAAAGAAAAGGAGTCAGCAGTAGGTGTTTTTTTATAGCAGTGCTGGGTGGCAATAGACTTTGCTTTGTTCTTGGTCTGTGTGGTCTCAATGAGTGTTGGTGCGAAAGGTTTGTGATAATTTTGAAGCAAATCTGCTAGGTCACAAGCAGGGAGTTGGCAATATTGGAGTTGTTGATCCATCTTGTCCAGTGCCCGTTAATATGAAATATCTGAAAAACAGAAATAAATTCCACTCCTTCCCTTCGTCCCCCCATCCCATGTGTGTAAGATTGACTATATTTTCCTATTTTACTTCAGGGCAGTGAGACAATACTGAAGTGTTTAATAAGGTTTGCAGGTCAGCATTGTGCATGTGTTGCATACCACACATTTATACTGTGAGAATCTGTGTGGTAATCTTGCATCTGATTTACCATTGCACCGAGTTGCTCTTCTGTCCTTTAACTGTGTTACATAGCTGTGGTTCGCAAACCAGCCACTGCGGGATCCTCAGTCTCTGTGTTTGATTTTGGAGTTTGTAAAAGTTTTTACGAACATAAATGTGGAAAGTCTCTTTAAAGTCAGTGGAGCTGTACCCATTACAATCACAGAGATATTTGGGATGGAAATCAAACATTTTTACTTTTTTTTTTTTTAAACAAATGATATCACTAACTGATTCGTTCACCAATCTCCCTACCTGGAGTACCCTATATTTTGCCTGGATGACAAAAATGAATAGTTTTTAAATTAATTCCATGATTATATAAAAAACATGCAAGAAAGTTGTGATGAGGATGCATATGGAAACATGAAAAGTAAAATTAATATTCCCCTTTTATTGTAATTGCTTTAAATAACCCTGTCAGAAATGCTACCAGCATCCACAACTCACCTGCAGAAGGTTTCAGTCACAGGGTAGCAGTTACCACATAGTTTCTGTGGCAACCGGCAGCCGCCTCTCTGATAGTCCACGTCTTGTCTGCTTTTGTGCGTGTACAGTTGAACCAACTATGCAGGTTATTGTGAAGGAGTTAGAAAACTGGAATAAAAAGAGCTCTTGAATGGGCAGCAAGCCCTTACTTCCTTTGAAAAAAAAAAAAACCAGAAAAACAAAGCAAATGTCAAAAGGTGTGTCTCAACTGGATGTAGCACCTACAGTTGCATTGAACTTACCAGGTCACATGCTGAAATTCAGTAACCATCACATGTTCTTGACCATACAGCATTAGGCAAATATGACACTGATTTTACTGATACCTCTACTCTGGAGATTAGGCTGAGTAGAGGGTGCGGCTGACTCTCTGCATGATTTGCTGGAGGGTAGTGCTAATGAGAAACCCCTAATGTGGAAAGAAAGGAGTTATAACGGTGGGGAGGAAATCCAATGAATGTTTAAAAAATGAGATTCAGCTCAGCTGTTTCCCTAGGGAATTTGCTGACCAGGTTTTTTTTATTTTTGATATCACTGCAGATCAGCAGTTCATTCTCTGTAATACAGACTTTAATTCTAAAGCTTGCCAGCTCTCTTTTCTAATGACTAAGAGTACGTTCTTGCTATGTATGTGCAAACACATGCTGAATTTGTTAGATCAGATACTGAGATACTGGATATTTGCTGTTAGCAAGAAAGTCTGTGATTCACAAGTATAATGAAGTCATCGTAATTTAACAAACAAGCAATCAGAGACAGTGCATTTCAACATTGTTTGGCATCAACAGGCTTAGATGCACTGTGATATCTTCTAGAGTCAAACAGTAATCTTCAATCTGTACAATAACTCAGCTTTTCTACAATAAAAAAGAGTTCCTATAGAACAGTATATCAATAGATTATATATTTTTGTATCCGGCCTTCTAAAGCAGCCCCATTCAGGGCTGTGACTGAAGAAAACCGCAAACACAGCAGCATCAAGGAATGTGATCTGCACCACACACTCCTACCAGTCTTACTGTCTTCCCATGGCAAAATAGGAAATATATTTATTTTTAATTTAGTGAGATCTGGTAACGTCTGTGATTAATAGGAGGACTAGGGAGACCATACAGTCCCTATTGGACACAGAAGGAACAACAGTGACGGGGTGAGGAAAAGGCTGAGGTACTTAATGCCTTCTTTACCTAGTATATGGACATACAAAGAAGTTAAAAGGGATTTGATCATTATTTGATACTACTTGATGTGCTTAGTGGTAAATCACACTGAGAGATCAAGTGGTAGGTAACCACCCCAAAGGGAAAAAACCCAAATTGCGTCATCTAAAATCAAGATAACATCTGGAATAGCTTTCTATGCAGACACATTCCCCTCCTTTGATTATTCCAGTCATTTTTACTAGGAAGAAGATGCAATCACACAGCTCTGGTTCCTGCTGTATCAATTGATATTGAACAGTAGTGTACCCTTCACAATTTGTTAAATCCACATAATTGCAAGTCTTAATGATCCTTACTTTTAGGAAGTGAGATTGAAGTGAAATTTCTTTGGGTTTTTCTTACCCAGGATTTTTATTTCCCAGTGACACATCAGTAGTTTCTAAAATATATTTTTATTTGAAAATCTCAAGATCCTCTCTGAAACATTTGGTGCATTTCTTTCTTTATCACAGGTTCTCTGAGCTTATTGCTGAGTGCCTCTGAAAAAAACTATTAAAGATTGTGTTTTATAACACTTCTCTGAGAAAGCATTTACCCAGGGTCTGTTGGTGAGAAGATTGAGTTTCTTACACTGAAGGCAAAGTGGTTGTTTGGTTTGTTGGATGGGTGGGTGGGTTTTTCCTTCAGAGGCATATGGAGCTGTATTTTCAAGGAGTTAACAGTCCCAACAGGGGGCAGATTTTTCATAAGTATTCTGTACGCAGAAGCCCCTCGATTTAGATGGCCAGATTTAGTAAATCTTGTCAACTTGTGCATTATGAACGCTCTTGCTAATTGGACCTGAAATGATTGAATTAAAACATATGTCTAGACTGCAGGAAAACTGCCCTCAGTCTTTGTCCATTAATCACCAGAGGTGAGAACCAGATGGAAAGGTGTGACTCTCTTGGCCCTGGTTTCCTTCACTTGGATTTGAAATAAGTATCTGAATCCAAAAGCAAGGCAGTGCTTTTACATGTTGCTATAGAGCAACAGTTTTCCAGAATTTGTAGAACAGAATAGTCTTAACCTCTGTCTGGTGGATAACATAACCACCTGAATACAACTTCTGTCTGGTAGAATGTGCTTTTACTAACTGAATCATCCTGACTCTCTCTGCTGGAATCTATCCTAGTATTTTAGGTCAAAGTGGTAACAAGTTGATTTGTTGATTTCTCCTCTCTTTCTTGACAGCTCCTAGACTGTTTTGTCATCCCAGTGGTGATACTGCTCTCCTGGTTCTTCTTACTGGTACGATACAAGGCAGTACATTTCATTGGGATTGTGGTCTGCATTTTGGGCATGGGCTGCATGGCAGGAGCAGATGTCCTCGTTGGGAGACAGCAAGGAGCAGGTGAGTAAGGAAGGATGGCTTGTATGACCAATTTCTGTTCAGAAAAACTATTGACCAGAACATGTCAGACTGGAACAAAATCAAAAAAGGGAAAATTGGCAAGAAATCCTGTGTCTTCATGGATCCAAAGCACTGCACCATTCAAAGCTGCTTCTTTGTCAGAAGAGACAGAGAACAAAAATGGGTCGACATGTAGAAGTCAGCACTGCTGCAAACAGGCTTCGTGTGTCTGCAGTGCTGGTCGCCCTCTGTGCAGGCCACAGGGACAAGCTAAATTCCTGTAGTTTCATTCTGGTTTTGCTTAGTCACTTGACTGCAAAGCTCAGTTGCTTCCTTTTCAAATTGTCTAAACCTTTGAGCCATAAATACCTCTCAGGTCCACGGTGTACTCCTATTTCTTTGCTCCTTCTTTGTATGGAGGTGGGGCCACCGGGTAAATGGTAAAAGACATCAAACTGTGCCAGTAGGGTTTTGCACACAGTCTTAGAGTAAAAGTTTGGGGTTTGCCTGCATAATTGTTGAAAGGAACCTTCTTGTGTGTAAAATGTTCTTTTCTGTGTGCAGCATCATATGAATAATGTGTATGTAGCTATTAATGCAGAATAGACAGAGTTAGATTTCATCGATCAACTTCCTCTGTCACATTGATTACTCTAGTGCCGACCTAAATGATGTGGGAAGGCTGGAAATTCCTTTCAAAGATTGTCAATTAGGTACAGTTTTCATTCTTAATTAAAAGCACTGAATTGTGAGCTGAGCATAATACAGTGGGATTTAAAATTCTTGACTCAGCTTTCTGAATACAAATGCTGTAAGAACTGCATTTGCCAAGATACTACTAAATAAAACAAGGGAATTTGTGACAGTACTCCCACTATATCTCCCTTCCTCCTTTTATTCCTGTCCTTTATCCTAAAAGGAGACTTTTAATGCATTGGTCTCCTCCAGGAACAGCCCTGCCCTAGCTAAAAAGGAAAGAATGTATTCTGTACCAGTAAATCAGCCAGCCAAAGCTGCATTGTGAATGACTGATTTCAGAGGGATTTGGATTTCAGCCCTGGGTTCCAGAAGAAAAACATCCTGTGTCCCAGTAATCTAGACAGTAATATTCTTCAGTGGGTGAGCTGTGGATCACCAGGAGCATGTGGGGCAATAGACCTCAGAGGGCAACAAAGTGATTGAAGAACACTGATGCTTTACCATCTAACTGCAGTAATTAGATATTATTTGCCATATTCATTACTAAGCATGGGTATAGCTGTTAGGTAAATTTGTCTACAAAAATCTGTTAACCTGCATTATTGCAGCTTTTTAAAAATTTTTTTAAGCGGCAAAATTTTAACTAATTATTTTGTTGTTAACAGAGTAAAATATGTCAGCTGGTTTAATTTATCTGAAGAGGTAATGCTTTACATTAAAAATCTGCAAATAAAAAGAAGTCTTAGTGGCAAGAGAAAAAAAAGTGCTTGAAACTCTTCATTAAGGGGTTCCACATCATTTATAGGATTTTTCGTAGGACTGGACAAGCAGAAGATAGGAATACACCAAAATCAATAGTGCTGTATTAGTCATCAGAAAAGCCCTCTGTTTATCTTTTATGTTAGAGGACAAAATCTCTCAATACCTGTGTGTCCCTATTGACCATACTATTTATTATATAAAAAGTGCCACAAGGCTTACTACATACAGCAATCTACGGAGCATGAATTTTAAATGCATCACTGAAAGATTAACAAGTATTTTCCAAACTATCTGCAGGAATTAGGTATAATGTGCTGGCATGCTCTCAACTTTCAATAAATATATGGTAGTTGACCTTTCTGTACTGTATCCTGACTGATGTTTTGCACATTACTCAATGGGAAAAGCAATTGCTATCAAGTACTTTTTACTCGGTCACCTTACATACCACATATACCTTAAAATAACACTTTCCCAACCTAATATCCTTGAAGTGCCTTGGTATTTGTGCTTCTGTAATACACAGGGTTCTGAAACACAGAGGCCCAAGGGTTTCATCGAGATTTTTCAAAGCACTTCACAACTTTAGCTTACCACAGTCTCTGAAAACCAGTCACTTCAGCGCTGTTAGTAGGTATATGAGAATATGTTTAGCCTACATGGTGACTGATTTTTTGAAATTATGATTATCAGTAATTACAAGCAAAACCAAAGAGAAATGCCTCGTAATGCTGGGGGTTAAGGTAAAAATGTGGCAAAGTGGCCTAGTAAGAGTGTGAAAAGCAATTGTGTCAGAACATAGTTCATGTTTAAATTAATGGCACTGTAGTTCCCAGAACATTAACTCCTCTTTGGACCCTATACTTCTGTTTGCAGAGAACATTAAGTAGGCTAACTGATTAATACCAAGTGTGTTTTGCCAAGCTATGACTTATGTTTCTTCAGAAGAATGAGCTATGCCATTAAATTGGTCAAATGCAACTATATTAACCTAGAAGTCTTTTCAATGCCTCTAGTCAGTTGATAGCATTTCTAAGAAATGAAACCAGTAGATGCATGTGGATTTTATACCCATGAAAATATGCCTATTGCCATATGTAAGTCTTGGGGGAAAGTTCACAAGTCAACCTCTTGAGGAAGCAAGTAGAACACATTTGACAAACCAGGTTGCTAGGAATTCTTAGGAAAGAAATTAAAAAGATAGTATAAGACATTTTTATGCCAGTATATAAAATTTTGATGCACTAACCTCTTGAGTACAATGTATTACCGTAGTCACTGCATCTCAAAAAGAAATGACCAGAAAATAAGCCTCTAGAAGTAACGGAGAAAGGATAGAAATCTGTTCAAGGGCATAAATTGGCTTCAGGGTGAAGTAGGCAGACTGACACGTTTCATCTCCCAGAAGAAGCAAGATATGGACAGAATACTTTAAAGGTACATCAAGTCTTCAGTGATATGGAGAAGGTCAGTGCAGAGTGGTTCTTAAATATTTCTCACAATGAGAAAAGTATGGGATGCTAAATATCATTTTGAAGTATCAGCTTTAAAAGCAAAAAACATAAAGTACATTTTAACAGTGCATACGTACACTAGGTAAGTTACTGCCACAGGTTGTTATAGAGGCAAAAAATGTATGAACTTCACACAAATTAATGAAGAATTCATGGGGACCTATTAAGTTCAATGGTCTAATGCAACTTCTATCTCAGAAAATCCCTACTCTGCTAAGAACTGACTGATAGAAATCCCTCTGAACTCCTCTGAAAATCCCCTCCCTATTCCATCATGGTTTCCTCAGGCACACCGTGCGGCACACCGTGCTGCCCAGTGCCCAGAGGAGGGTCCTGGGCTGGGCACACCAATGCTTTCATCAGTCTTGGCTTCATTTTCGGGGAAAGCCCTGAAAGCTGATGCTCACACTTTTCAAATCACAGAATCACAGAACAACCAGGTTGGAAGGGACCCATCGGATCCTCTAGTCCAACCATTCCTATCTAACACTAAACCAAGTCCCTCAAGACCTCATCCACCTGTGTCTTAAACACCTCCAGGGAAGGTGACTCAACCACCTCCCTGGGCAGCCTGTTCCAATGCCCAATGACCCTTTCTGTGAAAAACCTCCTCCTAATCTCCAGCCTAAACCTACCCTGGCGGAGCTTGAGGCCATTCCCTCTCGTCCTGTCCCCTGTCACTTGGGAGAAGAGGCCAGCTCCCTCCTCTCCACAACCACCTTTCAGGTACTTGTAGAGAGTAATGAGGTCTCCTCTCAGCCTCCTCTTCTCCAGGCTAAACAACCCCAGCTCTCTCAGACGCTCCTCATAGGGTCTGTTCTCCAGCCCCTTCACCAGCCTCATCGCTCTTCTCTGGACTTGCTCCAGAGCCTCAACATCCTTCTTGTGCTGAGGGGCCCAGAACTGGACACAATATTCAAGGAGCGGCCTCACCAGTGCTGAATACATAGGGAGAATCACCTCCCTGGACCTGCTGGTCACACCGTTTCTGATACAAGCCAGGATGCCATTGGCCTTCTTGGCCACCTGGGCACACTGCTGGCTCATGTTCAGTCGGCTGTCGACCAACACCCCCACGTCCCTCTCCTCCTGGCAGTTTTCCAGCCAGGCTTCTCCCAGTCTGTAGCTCTGCATAGGGTTGTTGTGCCCCAAGTGCGGGACCCGGCATTTGGCCGTGTTAAACCTCATGCCGTTGGACACTGCCCAGCGCTCCAGCCTGTTTAGGTCCCTTTGCAAAGCCTCCCTACCCTCCAGCAGATCGACACTTGCACACAGCTTTGTGTCATCTGCAAACTTGCTAAGGAATATGAGTGCACTCTGGAGAGAACCATCATGATGTGGTGCTTGGGGCCGTCTCATCTCTGTGGAAATACATAGCCTCTGGGTCATCTTTGTTTCACAGGTGCAAAAGGGTAATATTTTTGCCTCATCAGTGCAGCACAGCCAAGTTCTAAGGTCAAAAACTTTTTCAGCAGTAATTCTGCAAAGTGTCAGTGAGTAGCTGTAATAAACAGCAAGTGAGTGGGCTCAGTGAAGTATGATTGCAGCCTCTGTAGAACATCAAATGCATCAAGGCTGTGAAGACATTTTGTGAAGTGCTGATGCTTATTTTAAATTAAGGGTATCTTCCGTGGCTGATTGCAAAAGAAGACTTAAACGAAAATAAGTACCAAATCTTAAAAAGGTAAATGCTCAAATATAAATATTCTGTCAGTCACATTACATGCAGAACAGAAATTCAGTGAGAGACTGAATGAGTACGTGAAAGACGAATCTATTAATGTTTGCTAAAGACTCATAAGACACAACTCCTCTGAGCTGAAGAATGTTGAAGACTAAAAGAGTACTACTGGGAATATTTTAAATGTTTAGCCCATTTCTATTTATCCCTAAAAAACTTATACTTTTCTGGTGCTTGTAGCTAGTGTTGTAGGCAGTATACTGGATAAATGAACCTCTGTTCTGTCCTCTTGTGACTGTTCACATTTTCATAAATTTCTTTCAATGGGAATTTCAGAACTGTGGTTTGGAATGAAAACTAAAGGCTTGAAAGAACTCCATAAAGAAAAATGTTGACATATCATTTTGAATCAATTAGAATGTTTGGCTTCCATTTTTATTTACTGCAGCGTGAATTTTACAAATCAATAATAATAAAACTCTAAGAAGCACAAACTCAAAAAAATAAATACAGAGATATTTTAAAAGAAAGCAGTTTTCTTTTTTAAAAAATAGGATTTCTACTGAACCTTTTAAAAGGAAATTCCAATGTATCCAGCCTTTTGGAATATGGTTCTGCAGTAACGTCTGACATCTTTGTGAGACTGACTATAGGTCTTGTAGAAATCATTTAACAAGGCATATGTGCAGAGGGCATCACACACATCAGTTTGCAAAGCCTGGGCCTCAGTTTTCAAGCAGGAACTTGATCTTGGTTGAATCTCCCTGTGGCCTTCTCCAGTCCTTCAGTAATAAAAGCCACAAAGATGTAAGGAGATTTCAAACGGTCTCTGAAAATACAGTGTTTTAGTAATTATATGTACCTGGAGGTACTGAAAATGAATCTTGGTGTTCATTGTATGCATTAGGTACTGCTGTGTTAATTGAACCTCTCTTAAAAATCTGTCATTACCATCACGATGTATATGCCCCATCCTTCCTCATCTCTTTCTTGTCAAATACCTTCATGTGAGAGTGAGGTTAATATTGGGATTGTAATGATTTCTTAACTCATTTCATAGGTACATGGAATTTTTCAGTTGTTTTCACATCTAATTACTGGACATGTTTTAGACTGATTAGATTTCAAGATGAGATGCAAGCTGTTCAGTATAGCTGAATCACATTCTATTTGCAAAAGAAAAAGTAATAATGATACAATAAAAAGGGTTAGTCACTGAAGAGGGCCACTTGGTTTCTACATTTTTTTTACAAACTTGTCAGATTCTTTACAGTTCTCTTACCCACAGCAAGGATAATGCTCTCCCTTCACCTCTGCTAGATTTTTTCTAGAGTATTGAAAAAAAAACCTATTAAAATGACAGAATATTTGTGTTCAGCTTATTAATCCATCTATGGGCTACTTGGTGACAAAGCATTTAAATTTATAGGGAAGAACTTGAAATGGTTGTAAACAAAAGATGGCTGTTTTGTGACATTCTGATTTTTCCTCTCTTTATTCCTAGGTGAAAATAAACTGATAGGGGATCTCTTAGTACTGGGTGGAGCAACACTCTACGGCATCTCAAATGTTTGTGAGGAGTATATCGTCCGAAATCTGAGTCGAGTGGAATTCCTGGGCATGATTGGACTCTTTGGCTCCTTCTTCAGCGGAATTCAGCTGTAAGTGAGCAGGTTTGAGCCCCAAGGTTATTTGAATAAGTGCAACTGTGGCCTCTGTTGAGATGCTTTAACCTTTTCTTTGAGGGTAGTCATTTTCTGTGGAGAGTAGGTGCCCTCTAATTCTGGAATTTATATTGCGTTTCATATTTTTCTATGTTAGTTGAGTAATAACACATTTTTTTTACCTAAGCACTCTAATTCAAGTCAATAAGGGGAGGGACTCTTAATCAGGGAGGGCTGGGAGCTCTTCAAAAAGGAGATCCTAGCAGCTCAGGAGAAAACCATCCCCATGTTCCAGAAAAAAATGCCAGCAGGGTTAAAAAACAGCTTGGTTGAGTAGAGAGATCTCAAGTGACGTTAGGAAGAAGAGGAATGTTTATAGGCTCTGGAAGAGGGGACAGGCTTCTTGGGTGGACTACAGGAGGTAAATGAGGTTGTGTAGGGAAAAATTCAGAGGGGCTAAGGCTCAACTAGAAATCAGGTTAGCAAAGTCCGTGAAAGATAAAAAAAAAATCTTTCTATAGATATATAAATAAGAAAAGGAGAAGTAGGGAGACCATACAGTCCCTTTTGGACACAGAAGGAACAAGAGTGACAGGGGATGAGGAGAAGGCCGAGGTACTTAATGCCTTCTTTGCCTCAGTCTCTAATTGTAAAGAAAGTTGTTCCCTCTGTGTACAAACTCCAGAACTAGAGGAGCAATACGAGGCTCCCATGATCCAAGAGGAGGTGGTGAGAGCCTTGCTTGCCCAATTGTACACCCACAAGTCCATGGGGCCAGACGGAATTCACCCAAGGGTATTGAAGGAGCTGGCGGATGTATTGACCAAACCTCTTTCCATCATCTTCCAACAGTCCTGGAAGACTGGGGAGGTTCAACTGGACCGGAGGCTGGCTGATGTAGTGCCCATCTACGAGAAGGATTGCAGGGAGAACCCAGGGAACTACAGGCCAGTCAGTCTGACCTCAGTGCCAGGGAAAGTCATGGAACAAGTGATCTTGAGTGCTATCTTGAGGCACATGCAAGAGAACCGGGTGATCAGGCCCAGTAAACATGGGTTCACAAAAGGCAGGTCCTGCCAAATTAACCTGATTGCCTTCTATGACAAAGTGACTTGGCTGCTGGACGAGGGAAAGGCTGTGGATGTTGTCTTCCTGGACTTCAAGAAAACCTTTGACACAGTTTCTCAGAGCATTCTGCTAGGGAAACGGTCAACCTCTGGCCTGGACAGGAGAATGCTCTCCTGGGTGGAAAACTGGTTGGCTGGCTGGACCCAGAGAGTGGTGGTAAATGGTGTTAAATGCAGCTGGAGTCCAGTGAGAAGTGGGGTTCCCCAGGGCTCACTGCTGGGTCCAGCCCTGTTCAATGTCAAGAGAAGCTAGTGGATTGAATGTGATTTAAGCAGAGAGGAACTAACAATTAAAACAAGAGAAGAAATTAGTTGACAAGAGTTAAGGGTCTAACAAATACCCAGCAAATGGAGATAATGCTGTCTGATGAAATCACATAATCATAGAATAGCCTACTTTGTAATGGACCCCTGAAGGTCACCTGGTTCAAGCCCCTACTCAAAGCAACTCAAAGTTAACTTCAGAGTTATGTGAAGTTGCTCAGGAACTTGTACAGTTGATTTCTTAATATCTCCAAGAATTGAAATACCAGTCTTGCTGGGCAATCTGTTTCAGTGTTTGACCATTTTTTTCCTTACATATAATCAGTGTTTTCCACGTTGCAATTTGTGTCCATTACCATTTACCCTTTTGTTATACACCTCCAAAAAAATTGACCCTTATCTTTTCTGTAACTACCCATTAGGCGGTTAAGACACCAAATTTATCATCCCATCCTCCCTATCCCCAATATAGCCTTCTCTTCTTCACACTGATCAAAACACTACTGTTCCAGTACCTCCTCTTCCATGATGTTCTTCAGCTGTCTCACTGTGACAGAGCACCACTGTATTCCGTCCAGTTTATCAAAGTCTGTCTTATTCTGGGCAGCCCAAAATCAGATACAGTGCTCCTGCTGTCTCAGAAATCATATGGTTCAGCTTGCTGGTCATACTCTTGCTAACACAGCCCAGGATGCCACCAGAACTCCATGGTTTATTTCTAAAAACTTTCTATCTGGTATGGGTTATTTCACTCCAAGTGCAGGAATTCATATTTGCTTTTCTTGAACTTCTTGAGATTTCTCTTGGCCATTTTCTTCAGACTACATTGTGAGTAGTCCACCCATCCAGCTCATACCTCTTCAATCCCTAAAGATCTTTCAGGAAATCCTGTTAGAATCTTCACTAAAGTCAAAGTAGGTTGCACCTCATCCTCTCGTCTATTCCCTCTCCTTTTTTTTACTGAGCCACTCATCTCATCATAGAAGGCAGTCTGTTTAGTCAGGAATGGTTTGCTTTTGAGAAGCCAGTGATGGTTTTTTCCAGTCATATCTTCTTCATTTCTTGCAAATGGCTTCTGGGAAGATTTGCTATGCAATATTCCCAAAGGTTAACATAAGGCTGGCCAGTGTATAGGTTTTTGCTCTTTCTGAAACTCTTGTTGCATTAGATTCTTTTCAATCATCAGGGACCTCCTTTGATCACCACAAGCTTTCAAAGATCATTGTGTTTCCAGTTCTTCAGTGAATCTGGCACCACTAAATGGCAACTTCAGAAAAAGACGCTCTTAACTGTTTTTTGTTTCACTGGTCATAATGAATCACAGACCATAGTGTATTAGTTTATACTTCTTTTGTATTGGATAGGCAATAGTATGAAAGCAGTGTTCCTAAATTTAAGTTCTATCAAAATTTGTTTGTCAGAACAAGAAACCTTGCAGTTTGCTTTCATTATATTCTTCAGGAATTGCTGATGAAAATTACACATGCCTTATGCATGCAAAGACACTTATAATTTAGTTATTTTGCACATAAAATAATCTTGTTATTCTGTATACTGTATTGGATTTGCCACACATCAGTAGCAAGCAAATTAGAATTTCCAGGATGTAGCTCTCCAGACCAGATTAATCTGGAAGGCACTGAGTTCCTGCAGTTTTACTTTTAGACTTGGTCTTACACATGCCACCTTCTGTACTGGATACTTTGTTTTTCAGTCTGTGTAATTCTGTATTTTATACTTTTTTTTAAATAGTGTCCAAACTAGTATGCAGAGTCCTGTACAGTAGGAGTTATCTGGAATTCACAGCTCAGATAAAGCAGTTAGCTGAGTGAAGACCTAAACTGAGAAGACCCACATTGTTGCACCTTTTTCTGGGAGTTTTCTGGATCTGGGATTTGTATGTTCTTGTACAGTGCAAGACTTATAAGGTGTTGGCAGTGGAATTTTGCAGCTTGAGCCATCCTTTGCTTTGTTTCCTGGCTTTAATTCCTGTGACTGTTTGGTCTCCCTTGGTAAAACATCATGGTATTCTCCCCAAAATCAGCCTGTGATATCTGTGTATTTGATACTGCTGAACTGCTCTGAAGTGTGAATAACTCAGACAGATGTGTTATTAATCATTAAAGTTCAAAAACTTTTGGGTAATTCAGAAGAGTACAAGAGGATTGGACATATAGGATCATGTGCACTTTGAGTAGGTATATAAAGAGCTGGAAATAAACCAGTACAAACTGTGTGCTATCCCATCTGATTACTGCCCTGAAGATCTTTCACAGAAATGGGTACTGGGGTAATGCCAGAGTAGAGTAGGAAAATTTGACTGCATTTGGATCCTGTAGAGACTTTTTTGTTATAAGGTTATTTATGTTCTTTTGTCCAGCATTTCAACTGAATGAATGGAAGCAACGTAACTTCTGTTCTCTTGCATCTAATTCTGCCTTTTCTTCTCTTATAGTGCAATCATGGAACACAAAGAGCTGTTGAAAGTTCCCTGGGATTGGCAAATAGGTAAGAAAACACTTCATCTCATTGAGGAGAGCTGCTGAAGGGGGCGTGTTTGGGGAGGCAGGAACAGTTTCACAGGAGCCAATGTTTATGACTTTTCTGCCAGTTACTGCCAAAGGTTGAACTACATGCCTCATAACCTTTCTTAAATGATCTGTACTCCCATTGCCATAATATGCCTTCCTTGCACCATTAGGTTAAGTATATGATTGCTGTAAGATAATTATTCAGAGAGACTGTAAGATAATTATTCAGTAAAACAATAATGGGGTTCCAGTTCTAAGATTCAGTGCAACATTGGGACAAATAAACGAGGTAGTTAGTGAAAGCCAAACCTTTTCAATGAATGCCAAAGAAAGAAAATGGAACCTAACAAAAACCCCACAAAAGTACTTGCAGTACATATTATTATAAACTTTTCCAAGGGGAGCATTTCTGTATGCAAATGGTAAATGGCTAATTTATTTCCAAGTAATCTTGTTGGAATATAAAATATGTGTCTTTTAGATGAGTTTAGGTAGCATCATGCACAATGAAGCTCTTACAGTGTTTTGCTATGCAGTGGAATGTATTTTCCCATTTCAGTTAGAAAGATTAATTTATGATGTAAGAGTGCCTTTTAATTAGTCCAACAAACTCTTCACATTAACAGCATTTAGAAGAGTCCTATAATCACTCTTCTGCTGTTTATGACCACAGAAGAAATAAAAGAATAATAATAGTATAAAGCTAATATACTTAGCAGGGGATTCGAGCTTTGGCAATCCGTTGACAATAAATTGTTACTTAGTTCCAGGATGAACATCAAAATGACACCTGAGAGGTGTGCAAAGTCAACTGATTATGTTGAGAATTCCTGAGGACAGGGGATTCTAGTTGTGGGATGCACTGTTGTTTCCTTCAAAGTCACCTACAAGTCTTGGAGATTTTGATGGTTGACTGGTGAAACTAAATGACAAATCAGTTTAAAGTATCCATTGAGAAACATACTCAATTGCTTACTGCAAATGTACTGACCTTCTTTATTTTGACATAATTAGCATAATTGCATCAGTGTTTGTTTATATTTCCTGATAAGGAGCTTAGGAACATAATTATTCTGATACTGATGGAACTAGCAGAATTAATCTACTGTTCCTGTAAGTGTCATATATACTTACATGGCAATTCAGTTGTAACTCAATATCAGTGAAATGTGCTATAATAGTAAGGTCTTACTTGGTCTTCGATTCTATTAAAATGTCATCAAATTTAGTCGCTAATTCTGAAGAGTCCCTGCTCTTCATAAGGAGGAGATCATCTTAGCAAGAGGATCGTAGGTATGTACTGTTCTTGTTAAAGCAGGAAATACGGTGTAGTTGAATGGATTAAATGGTGACAATGGTTTAGTTCTGTGTTCTTCCTTGGCTTCCACTGCACTCAATGTGATTTCCATTGCACTGGCAGTGATACAAGATTGTCAAGCAGTGACTGACAAATCTACGTCAGGGTGTTCACAGCCTTGTCCTGAATGGTTATCCACTGCAACAGACTCAAACCTGTGTTATCAACAGAGTTAAATGTCAGTCTTCTGAATGGCAGCGATAAAGTCACAGCAGGCAAGCTAATAAATATCTCCAAGTTGCCTGTTGCCATCTGCCATAATTGTGCTATTAAGAACGGGTGAGCTGCCTTTCAACTGATGTAAAATGCAAATTATTTTGAACATAAAGATCTAAAGCCAATCTGTTATGTCTATCATATTTAAAACAGGCTTTGGGACTCCTGGTTTTAATTTTGGAAATTCCCATTACACAGTATCATTTTCATACATAGTATAAATTGGTGTAGCTCTGCTTAAATCCTTGAAGGTTTAAGTATTAATACTTGCTGACAACCCGACTGAAAGGAAAATGATTATACCATTCTGATTGAGTGGTTTCATTTGAGACCATGGCACATTTTATATGGTGAGAGATGAATAAACTAAAACCAGTTTTATTTAAGAGAGAAGCCAGTTTGAATCTCCAAGGAAGTATCCTTTGTTACTGGGGTGTTGAATGTTTCTGAATGGTCTTTGTTCCAATAAGACAGTATTCCCTTTCATCCTAAGGAAACAACAACTTTTGGAGTAAACATGCAAAGGCTAAACCATGCAATCATCATCTGCATGCTCAGGACCTAAAACAGAAGTTCCCAAGGCATGTTAGTCTTGGCAGTACTTTGACTACTCCAGGAGTCCCTGAGGGCAGATTCTACCCATGTGTGTGAAGGTGACTAATCCTAAGAAAAGTAGGAAAATAGTGAGGGTCTGGGGCTCATTCAGCCTGCAGAAGAGAAGGCTTGAAAAGTTACCAAAAAGGGGGTTATTAATAGGACAGAGTCAAGGCCTTCACAACAGTGCATGGCAGGAGGATGATAGACAATAGGCAGAAGCTGAAATGAAAGATTGAGACTGGATAAAAGGAAAGTATTTACACTGAGGACTGACAGGCAGTCAGTGAAATATGTTACCCAGAGAGGTTGTGTAGTTGTCATCCCCAGTTTCTAAAACCAGGCTGGGCAAAGTCCCGAGCAACTTGGTCTGATCTCACAGCTGGGTCTGGTTTGAGAAGGGTTTGAACTAGAGACCTCTGAGTTCCCTTCCCATCTGAATCTTCCCATGATCTGATGTGCCCAGTTCATATACGTAACGAGATATTCACATCCAGCCAAGCAAAACCGGTGACCTTAACAAGATGGGATTGCTTCTACCAATTTTATATACCTGGAATATAGGCATCTGATTTAGATAAATAGGCTTCCTTTATCATCAGCAACCATAAACAGGCATGACACAAATGATACTAAGCTAAAGCTGCTTTCTATAACAGGTTGGACAATCTGCTCCCTAGAATGTCCCAGTCTCCTAATTTACCACCAATACTTAGTATGTGCCCAGTGTAGGTGTAAAGAATCCCACCCACAACTGCTTTCATGCACATTAAGCCTTCATTTCAAGACAACACTAGCACATCTGAAAGCAGACAGTTATGAATGATGAACTCCTGAGGGTATAATACAGACTAGCTGATTAGCAGATCACTACAGAAGCACCTCCTAATTTACCAGGTTGCTTCTTTCCAGTGCATGCTGCAGGCAGTCGATGCCAGTGACTGGTTAGACTTAGGACCCAACACCTGAAACTGCAGCAGTAGTGGTGATTCCCAAGGCTACTGTTAACACTGTAGGGGTACCCAGGAAAGCTGAGGCTCTACACCTTTGGCTTAAAACATATGTTTAGCGCGAAAACTGACCCTCTAAGAAGCAATATCTGTAAATCATATGATGCTACTTCCATTTTGTTTATTGTCACCACTAAATGCCGTCCATCTGGTGGGTATTATGTGTATTTTTAAGATAAAAATGAAATGCCACTTTATGTTCACCTCTGATGGGACAGTTACTGTTCAGGCAATTTTTCACTGGAACTGAAATGCCCTTTGGAAAAGCAGCCTGTGAAGTACATGCAGTTGGCTGCCAAATAATATGAACACCAATGCAGTACCATAAAATGATACTGTAAGTTGAGAACATAACACAGCAAAGCACCTGAATATGTGTATTAAATCCAGACTGACTGGCAGAGGCTCAGTGGACCAGCTGGTGATTTGCAGAATATACTTGGAGAATGCTGACATCAAGTCCAGAATGGCTTTTGTGACTGACCTGTTCTTAACTTAAGCTTGGAAGAAAAGCTGATTTGTTGCTCATGTATGCAAACAATTTCTCATTGATCAATATATGCTCCATTCAATGCAATCATTTGCCTACTACAGAAGAGTTGCAGAGTTTGCATAAAGCAACTCTTTCAAGCACTGCCTAATTCTATTGTTAAGTCATACACAGTGCACAACACAAAAATTTGCTACATGTTAGGCAAAGCAGTTCTTTCCATGATTATTCATATTCTGAATATAAATTCAAATTCATTATCATGCCATAACAATTGATACACAGAATCTGACATTTTGTGACTGCTGTATTTCTTTCAGGTGAATGTACTCTTCAGATTCTTCTAAGGGATTCAAGCTATCACAGCTGATTTTGACCTTTAAAAAGCTTTTCTAAACAGTTTTTAACTAAGTGGATCCACAAGTGGATACAAATCATATGGGCTTCCCCATCCTTCTAATTCCTTTCAGGACTTGGGCAATCAGATTTTCTGCAACTTCTAGTCAATAACAACATGCCCTGAAGAACTGTCACGAGTCTAAATTTAGGCTTGTGCACAGATCAACTGGGAGTCCTGCAGCACACGGCAGCCAAAGGAATATCATTTGCATGAGAGCAGAAGACTCAAGTGTTTGCTGCTTTTTTAACTTCATATTGATTAATTTGCCTTGAGATTTATCAAGTAATAACTGAAGCAATGAATTCTTTCTTAGTAAGTTATTTAGTTTTTTAAATTATATTAGATTTTTACTGTAATGTATTTTTATTATATTAGTGTCTAACAATCTAATTTGTGTGAGGCATTCTGTAAACATACAGCAAGAAATAGTTTCAGCTCCGGAAAGCTTTATTAAGGAAGGCAGACAAAAAGAGATAGAAGAACAAAGGTGCAAAACTGTGGAGTGATTTATTTGGTTTGGTAGCAAAACGGAACTAGGACCTCTGTCACTGTAGTGTTGTCCTCACGCATTCATCCACTAGCTCATTAACTCCTCTGCATTCATTTTTTGGGTCCATTCCCAGAAAATCTTGTGTCCTCCTTCCAACTCAGCTGAACTCAGTTGGTGTTGGGGACATTCTACTCCTAAGGAGACTGGTTTGATGTCTATGAATGCATCATTTCTTCCAAATTTATGTTGTACATGAGGTATTCACTACTAGTATAACACACTGATTTGAAATAACACTGCTATTATAGAAACCACAGGGGAAGGTGGTTGCCTTCAGAGGAAGGTTCCACTGCTGCGGAATATGATTTTCACTGGGATTCTCATATATTTAGAACATGTACTTAGTCTCTCCCTCTATGTGTGTGTCTCAGTGATTTGAACCCATGTTTCTTTGAAAAAGCATTATTCATTCTTTCTAAAAACACAGCCTTCTTTCTCCCAACCTTAGTAATATCTGCAGGCTCTAGAAGGTCACTTTGCTTCTTTTTTCTCTTCCACAGGCTTGTTGTATGTCGGTTTTAGTGCCTGTATGTTTGGCCTCTACAGCTTTATGCCAGTGGTCATGAAGAAAACCAGTGCAACTGCCGTCAACCTCTCCCTACTCACAGCTGACCTGTACAGCCTCTTCTGTGGATTATTCCTCTTCCACTACAAGGTAAGTGGAAAAGAGAGATTCAGTTGAGTAATAGCTATATACCTGAAGAAATATCAGTGCAGAAGAATGAAACAAAAGAATCCTCCAAGCTTTGTTACAGCTGTTCAGTAAAGGTGCAGATTTTCTTTTTATGCTTCAAACTTCCCACACCAAAATCAGTTTTACGTTATGATTTCCAGTTGTTATAGGGAACTCTTTTGGTCCTGTCATTACAAGTTCTAAGATTTGAGTACCTGTTCATCAGCAGCTACTTTCAGCTACTTGTCAGAGGTAACTTTCAGCCGCTGTGACCAGACCCAGGGGGGCAGCATGAATAGGCTGTTCCAAAAGTCTCATAGATTTTTATTTCCCAGTAACAAGGTTGTTTCATTCACGCTGATTCTGCATTTATACTCATAGCTGTCCATTAATTTCTTGTCAGCCAAACCAGAGGCTTGCCTTTTAGTGTAATGCTAAAATGTGCAGCAGATTTGTGGTGAAGTTAAATTTTTTCTCTCTCAAGTCTTCTAATTAAAGCACTGTGTTGTACAGGCACACATTTGCCTTACAATTGCAAGCAATGGCACTTCATTATTCACAAATATCACCTACCAGTGTCCCTCATATGAAAATGGCATCAGGGGACAGTAGGTGATTGCTTTGTACAGTCATCTTTGTACCACAGTATGAGGTTCAGCAAGGCCAAGTGCTGGCTCCTGCATGTGGGACACAACAGCCCCGTGCTTCAGGCTTGGCGAAGAGTGGCTAGAAAGCTGCCTGGCTCAGATAGACCTGGGGGTGTTGGTTGACAACCAGCTGAATATGAGTCAGCAGTGTGGCAAGATGGCCAAGAAGGTCAAGGTCATCTTGGCCTGTATTAGAAACACCATGACCAGCAGCACCAGGGAAGTGATTGTGCCCCTATACTCTGCATTGGTGAGGCCAGACCATGAATATTGTGTTCAGTGTTGGGCCCCTCACTACAAGAAAGACATTGAGGTGCTGGAGCATGTCCAGAGAAGGACAGTGAAGCTGGGGAAGGGTCTCTAGAACAAGTGGTATGAGGAGTTGGTTGTTCAGCCTAGAGAAAAGGGGTTATCTGGCACTGGAACAGGCTGCCCAGGGAGGTGGTTGAGTTACCATCCCTGGAGGTATTTAAAAGACAGTAGATGAAGTGGTCAGGGATATGGTTTAGTAGTGGGCAGGGACATTTGGACTCAATGATCTTAAAGGTCTTTTCTAACCAAGTGATTCTATGATTCTATGATCGTTTACTCATAAGGGGAAGGTTAAATGATAACTGAAATGGTGGCCAGAGAAGTGTTAGGCAAATGAAAGCCTTAAAATACAGATCATATTTTGTGATACTGAAGATACCTGAATGAATCTGAAAGAGACAATTAAAAGTTCAAAGCTTCAGAGTCCAACATGAAATTGGTTCTTCATGTTTCCTTTTATGTTGTTCTTATGGCTTTAAGAATTTTACAGACAGAAGAAAAGTAACTACAGAAACAAAAATTTTACTGAGAACACCTTGTAAAGGTTATCTGCTGCTTTGCAGATCTGTCTCATGGTGATTTGGTTCCTAGTTCTTTCTGCCCCACATTTCAAATCCAAAGTGTTTGCAATTAGGTCTTAACTAAAAAAAGTTATCCCCTATTAGTAATATTATTTGATACCCATACCAAAATATATTTAGTGATGTTAGTCCGCACTTCTGAAGAAAAATGCCTATATTACACAATAAAAGACAGACAAATTTAATGTTGGAAATGGTGATGGTGTTGTTTTAGTTCAATGAAACTCTCTTTAGAAGGAGAGACTGAAAAGGGATCAGACAGATCTGTGCTCAGCATTGTTCAAGCCTGACAAGAAAGGCAGTTTTGCAAGCACAAACCTTAAACTTCAGGCACTTGAAAGGCAAAAGATTCTAAAAGGTTTATGTTTTTCCCTCTGTCAAATTGTTGGGTATACTAACAGAGCCAGGAAGGCCAAATTTTCAACGTCTTGACCTTGTCTTTCTAATGTAGGTGCAGTTCAGCTTTCAGCCACAGTGGGACATTGACCTCCCTATACAATCTGTACTGGAAAAGTGCTCAGGAGGCTTAGAGCTTGAAGGTTTTCTAGTTGAAAGCAAGATCTCATCATCTGTTATGATAAACCAGTTGAGATGCACCTCTGAAACAGCAAGCAGTCCCGTCTGCCTCTTACTCCTCTCATAAAACTCTGAAAAGCTCGTTCTCCAGCAGTTAACATACCATGCAATCTTCTTCACAAACTCTTATAAAACTCTTAATTCAGCCTATTTAGGCTTTTTTCCACAGCAGTTCTTCTTGGGATACTGTTTCAGAACGTCACTGCTCCAACAGTTATAAACCATATCTCCAGCATACATTTAGTTGTGGCTGGTTTTGATTGACTTGTTCTGCCAACACTATCCCTTAGCATGAAGAATTCTCTTGTATCCTTGGCATTCAACTGCCTTTGTGCATCAATGGAGAGCAATCATATCCTCTTGCAGTCCCTAAGTCATTAATTGGAGCGAGCCACACACTTCCCTGTCCTCCCAAGCAAAAAAAACTGGCTGGATGGCCGGGCCCAGAGAGTGGTGGTAAATGGTGTTAAGTCCAGCTGGAGGCCAGTGACAAGTGGTGTCCCCCAGGGCTCAGTGCTAGGTCCAGTCCTGTTCAATGTCTTCATCAATGACCTGGATGAAGGCATTGAGGGTACCCTTAGCAAGTTTGCAGATGACACAAAGCTGTGTGCAAGTGTCGATCTACTGGAGGGTAGGGAGGCTTTGCAAAGGGACATGGACAGGCTGGACTGCTGGACAGTGTCCAACGGCATGAGGTTTAACACGGCCAAATGCCGGGTCCCGCACTTGGGGCACAACAACCCTATGCAGAGCTACAGACTGGGAGAAGCCTGGCTGGAAAACTGCCAGGAGGAGAGGGACCTGGGGGTGTTGGTCGACAGCCGACTGAACATGAGCCAGCAGTGTGCCCAGGTGGCCAAGAAGGCCAATGGCATCCTGGCTTGTATCAGAAACGGTGTGACCAGCAGGTCCAGGGAGGTGATTCTCCCTCTGTACTCAGCACTGGTGAGGCCGCTCCTTGAATATTGTGTCCAGTTCTGGGCCCCTCACCACAAGAAGGATGTTGAGGCTCTGGAGCAAGTCCAGAGAAGAGCGACGAGGCTGGTGAAGGGGCTGGAGAACAGACCCTATGAGGAGCGGCTGAGAGAGCTGGGGTTGTTTATCCTGGAGAAGAGGAGGCTGAGAGGAGACCTCATTACTCTCAACAAGTACCTGAAAGGTGGTTGTGGAGAGGAGGGAGCTGGCCTCTTCTCCCAAGTGACAGGGGACAGGACGAGAGGGAATGGCCTCAAGCTCCGCCAGGGGAGATTTAGGCTGGAGATTAGGAGGATGTTTTTCACAGAAAGGGTCATTGGGCATTGGAATAGGCTGCCCAGGGAGGTGGTTGAGTCACCTTCCCTGGAGGTGTTTAAGGCACAGGTGGATGAGGTCTTGAGGGACTTGGTTTAGTGTTAGATAGGAATGGTTGGACTAGAAGATCCGATGGGTCCCTTCCAACCTGGTTGTTCTGTGATTCTGTGATTCTCTGCACCTCATCTGGTTGGATTTCATCCTTCCTGAAATAGTCCTAGCAACTTGAGAAGCAGGAAGGGTCTCTCCAGCGCCTGGTGCAATACTTTTGTCTTTCCATTTCTTTGGGTAACTTTTTACCTCCTAAACAGTAGGACAGCTTTTCCTTTGTAGTTTACACTCATCCTGCAGTCTGTGTGATTTGTTTGTGTCTTTTCTCTGTTCTCTCCAGCTGAAGCACCGGTAAGTAGAAGACCTTTGTCAGGACTTTTGGAAGGGCCTTTACCTGAAACGTAGAATCAACTTCCTGATCTGTCAGTGTCTCCTTTCATGCTCTTCAAACTTGCATTGCAGTGGTAATTTGAAAACGGAGGTTGTATTCAGAGAACAACTAGACTTAAAAACCCACTTAATTATCTGGCTACTTCTTTAGTTACCATGGTTTTTACCTTAGTCAAATCACCTCCTCCTCTTCTTTCTGTTTTGCTATCAGGTGTCATTCCTTATGAGAAAGTAGAAGTGTGAAATGTGCAACTTGCATTCAATAATGAAGTCTAAAATATTAACATTAAACAATCTAAATTAATTCCCCTCCTAAGACTGTGTAATTTTGCTTGCTTTCTAGCCTCTAAAAAGCTGTTTCATTCCCAGCCCAGCTGTAAGTTTTCTTTACACACACACTTCTTCCTGCTTATTCTTGCACTGGCCAATGGGCAAAGCTCCAGTTTACTGAGAAGCAAATTATTTTATGCTGAAGTAGGATCAACTGAGAAAGTTTAGTGCCCCTTGCAGAATATAATTTTATGAGGATTTCAAGAAAAAGTTATGATATTTTCCCTGTGCTGTTGCCGTTATCACCAGACAGGTTTATTGCACCTGTAGCAGTAAGTCTGTAAAAATCCATTGAAAATGCAGGAATTAATTTAACTGGGCTTTAGAGTCTCTGAAATGAAACTGAGGCTAAGATTGAAATAGAAGTGTATTGATTCCTTTGCATTACATTTTTTTATGCAGTTATCTTTGCAGCACATTGAACAGGCCCATGGAAGCTAGAAATACAACATGTTAAGTTGACATGACTCTGGTGATATAGTTCAAGATGTTAGTTGTTCAAGGTGTTATTGTATTAAAACATAATGAGGTGTGGCTTCCAACTTGAGATTGATGACTAGATAAGATTCTTGAGATTATCTGCATCCCCAAATAAAAGCTCTCCTGCTTTGAAAAACAAAGGCCATCAGAGTCCTGAAACTTAACAGGTTGATAACAGCTGATGTTACATGATGGTAAACAACTGGGGAACCAAACAGGAGGATGCGATACAAGTGTGAGATATGCTGTGTGGAGGGATGTCGAGGCATAATGAGGAGGAAATTTAATGTTCCGAGTAACAGGGCTGTCCTTGCCTTGTCAGAAACTTCAGTAACCATTCTTTGTTCTTCCCCAGTGGTGCTGGGAAGTTCAGGGCCATCTCTCCAGATGTGCAGGGTTAGAACTTCTGTATAACTTCATTTTTTTAAAGCTTATGAGTTATTCCTTTTTACATTCTATTCTCAGCCTTAGTTTTATTTTTATGTGATATTTTAAAGTTCATACTTCTTACTTGCAAGCCGTATGTTGTGTTTTAGTCATTCTAAGCATATTGTGCTCTCAATAAATAACCTAAGCAGTTCATTTTATGTTTTCCACCAGCTAGAGCATGCATACTGATTGTGTTCTGCACCAGCAGGTCGAGTCACAGTATATTATATCATTACCTAGCTAGCCAAGCACAGTCAAATATATTCTGCCTTGGCAAATTCCTTCATTATTTTATGCAAGATGCAGCTATAAAAAAATCAGAATTTCTCGATATAGCAGCCATTTCCAAATGAAGTAAATGAATACATTTTGTAATAAATCAAGGAACAAATATATCTTAATTTAGAATTGTGGAGACTATCTGTGACAAAGGACTTGGCTACACAGATAAACATGATACTCAAAACCTTTCAGCACTAGAAATCTGAAGTGATACTAGCTGAAACCTTGTTTGCTGTTGCCCACTGATGATTCTAAAAATGACTTTGCAATGCTAATTCTCTCCAACAGAAGAGAGCAGATGACAGCCTTCCCATTACGGTAAGAAACCAACCATGAAAGACAGTGGGTTTCAACATAATGGAGAAGAGGGGGCACAGGCTGAGGGCAATAGCTTCCAGTTTCATTTTTGTCAACCCAGATCCTAAGCAATACCCATGAACTGGGGGTTTGCATAGGCTTCACTGAGGTGAAAATTTGGCTCCTACTCAAAGTGAAAGAGAAGAATTAGGACCCTCCGTTAAAAATATGTGCTTTACCTTTCTGATCCAAATCACTGAAACCAGTATGAGCTTTTCTGTTGGCTTCAGTGGACTTCAGTTCATATTCCTAAATTAGGGAAGACTGTCACTCAAGGAATAATCTTTAAAGAAGTTCAGTTACATGACTGTGGTGATAAAGGCAATGCCTTTCTGTGATTCAATATGCTTCCCACAGCCCTTTAAGTTTTGTTTGTGAAGGATGGATATGACGTCTGTGATATGGGAGCAGGAGGTAGAATGGGTTTACTTTGGTAGCGAATTGTTTGTTCATTATTTTGTTTTTTACTTGGCAGCCATCCATAAACACCTCTGACACTTTTCCCAATCATCTGACCAAGCTGAGAAAATACTTCAAATTGTGTTCTTGCTTTTTTTAAAAAAAACTTATCTGCAAGTATAAGCTGAAGTCAGTAAGATCATTTTCTTTGCTTGCACTCATTAGGGGACTGACACCTGTGTATTTTAAACTTTGATAGTGGTGATGTCAGTGGTGCATCATTATTTCTGGCAGGCAGTGCAGTCTAAACTATTTTTTACATTATTATTTCCTGGGTCATATACTTTAGAATAATTTTTCTGATTGAATTGAATATGCAGGGTGCTCGACCTGTAAACTCACTGTTTGAATGGAATTTTATGTCACAGGCATTTATCCTGCTGAAGGCTTCTGAGCCTTTGATAATAATTAGCATTAATCATACTACTAGTTAATTCTTTATGCCACTGTGTAGAAACTCACCTGCACGCTCCCATTCTTTTCCAGACTACTACATTTATTAGTGAGACTCTTTCTCAATAGCTCCATTCTCATGAAGTTGAATTGTCTGCATACTTTCATCTAAGTGGTGTCTTAAAAGATCCTTTTCCACATGTATTTAAATTTATTTACTTATTTGCATTTCCTCGTCCAGATTATAATCAATTAGAACATAGTTTGGCTTCCATATTTCAAGAGCAGCCTTGAGGTGGAAAGGAGTTAGGTGTGTCTTGGTCACATTTGAATGTTTATTACTGTGACAGAAGGGCCACATCCACTTACCTTTTGTCTGAGAGTGCAGGATTCTGTACAGTAAAAAAGCTATCAAGTAAGATGCCAAAAAGAGTAGAAACTGGAAAATGAAATGACTCCTACCAAGATGTCACACAGTCTGACAGTAGATTTTTTACAACACAGCACAGATATGGCAGCTTTCTGAAAATACTGCATTGTTAAAAGAATATCCTTTCACAGCATTCTCTTGCAATAGATTCATGCAAAGCATGAATACTGAAACATAGATACGCACTTTGAGCCATCAAAACAGAGTGTAAAAGAAGTGGCATTCATATTTTACAAGTTCTGGTGAAAGCTTACATTTCAATAATGTTTTTTCAGACATTAGCTCATCATAACTGTCCAGTTTTGCAGGTAGTTTTCAGGGCTTTTAGCTTGGGATTTTATTTATTTATTTATGTGCTATTTATTTATTTAGTCTCATGTTAAAAGACTAGTCACAGTAGAACTACTTAGGAGTTTTCTAGCAAAATACCTTTCTGTTGGAAACGCCTAATTGCCAAAACAGAAATGCTAAATGAAGATACACTGTTTTCAGCATACTCCCGAGGAAGCTTGTACTGGCATTTATCAGACCCTGGCTGTTGTTTTGCTCACTCATCTAAGAGATTCCAGTGGTGCAGTTTCCAGTGTTTTCATCCAGGTATTCCAGAACTGGAAGATCTTAGGCTTGAGAAAACTGGAGTTACACAGCTCATGGTTTCTGGAAGCCAGAATATAAGTCTCAGTTCTGCATTAAGCAGCCCAGAACCCCAAGAAGGAGTTTCTAAGGTTTACAGGTGTCTGCCATGGAGGCAGTCCTGGCAGCTGCAGTCATAAGTCACCAGATTTTCTAGTAAGCATACATTGATTTAGAAACAACAGCTTTAGGTGTTTCATAAGAAAAGCAAATGCAGGATTTCTGTTCTTGACAGAGCTTTTGTTTCTATTTCTCACCTTAGTTTAGGATTTTTTTTTTTTTTTTTGTCATTTCTTTAATTACAGAACATTGGTTTGGTTTCCTAAAACAGAAACTAGTTCATAGTTGCAGCAAGAAAACAGCCAGGATTAGATCTGCCTATCTATGCATGGGTCTGTATTCTCTTAATAATGTAAATTAGATTTCTTAATATACTTAGTGAATTCCTGGTTAACAGGGTTTACTGACAACACCACTCTTCTGTACCTGGTTACTCCAAACCTGATTGTCAACTCACAGTATAGTTTTTTGCTTTATTGTATCAAAGATTAAATGGTCATAATATTTCTTTATTTCTTCCCACTTTTTATTGTGTGCAAATTTTGAATGAGATCTTTTTATGCATCTGTATCACATCTTCCTGCATGGCTTAATTGTTAAAATGATAAAAGCTTTGTTTGCAATTTCAAAAGAGCTTTTCAATTTGACGCATTTAAACTCTTCATAAATATCTATGTAATGTAGTTATGCAAGTACATTTTTCTTTGTATAAAGGGTGTCTGAGGTCAGTTAAAACTCATGTAATCATTTCATAGAACCTATTTCAGACTGAAGCAAGAAGTACTTTATACAGACAATCCAGCCAGTCAGGGGAAAAAAGCACCACTACGTAACTGAGTTAAGGCTTTGGTCAGATTGTATAGCAAATTGCGTAATGGATGTCAGCTACTCAAAAGCATACAGCAAATTAAATAAGGAATTTAAATGTTAACTATAGTAAACAAATGTGTAAAATCACCATCTTAACAGACAGTCCCCAGGGACAGAAAAGAGATAATATAGCTGCCTGTGCAAGCTACTTAAATTCATGGACATAGTTGATTGCAATGAGCCACTTAAATGCTCTGGCCTATTAGACACTGGGAGAGTGAGTAAAAGAAAGTACTCACAGTGAGAAGCTGCTACTTTTCAAACAAAATCATGAGTGAAGGTTTTAAGTCATAGCATAGAATCCATTGGTTTCCTCTTATATTTGATACAAAGTGAAGAGGTATGACATGACTACAGTTTCCAACACTGACATATCTCTATACAGACATGTTATGCTAAGGGTTGGTATTGCTTTCAGTTATTATGAAACACTCTTTCTTAAGTGTCTTGAACAAATAATTGGCTTTGGAGAATGAGTTGAACATGGATAAATAAATAGATACATACTTTGACTACTTGAAGAAGGTAATTTGTATCCCTGTCATAGGACCTGAATTTTAAACACCTTGCTTTGCAGAATGTGGAGTCCATCATCTCCAACTTTTTATTACTTTCTTGGCATTGACAGGTGAGGAAGAGCAGTGTTTTACACACTCAGCTAGTGAGAAATAGTCAGGGAATTGGCGGGGAGGGGGTGTAATTCAGGATGCAGTTTCATTTTATATGTAATTTGAAGTCACTGCTGTCTGCAGTTAGAAGAAAGAATCCCACTAGTCTCTTCTGTCCACATTTCTGCCCCCAGGCTCCACAACACTCCAGACACCACAACATTCCAGGCTCCACAAGACTCCAGACACGTGTGCACAATAGCAGCAAAATGGAGTCAAGGACATTGCACTAGTGGAACATGCAACAGTATCCTTAGATTTAACATAAGGCCCCCATCCATTGATCATGAGTTAATAACAGGGTATTAGTAACTTAAAGAAATACAAAACACCTAGCGTCATAATAATGGGCTTTGAGCACTTGGAGCCAAATAAAAGTCACCATTTTTTTAATTAGTTTTATGTTTCAGTATAAGGGAAAAGTTGTTCAGATATCTTTTAAATATACCACAGAGTACATGATGAAGTTTAATATTACACTCTGAAGGAAATAAATACTGTTTTTGAAAAAGTAATGGAGAGTCATTTGGGAGGTAAAAATGCTTCTAATTTCTGCCCAATACAGAAGTGCACACATATTAGCAGAAATATTCCTGTTACTGAGAATATTTAACACTTGAATGATAAATCTTCAACAAAACCTTATGCGTTTTAAAGGTGCTGGTAAGCATGGGCCAAAACCAGAAGTTTGAGGGAGGAATACAATTGCGTAACACCAAAGAACAAGAAAATGGTTTGAATTAACTGCAGAGGGTAAAACATGTTGTAAAAAATACTGCATTCGGCTTTATTACAAGAAAAAGCACAAAGAGGAAAACATAACAAAGACTTCCTATTAAAAGAGCTGGATCTTACCAGCAACATACCTTTTCTAAATTATTTTAAATGATAGCTCAGTCGGTATGAAAACAAAGACCAGGAGGTTTAGGTTCATAATTAGTTGTAGGAGAAAACAAAATAAATGAGAACCTCGGCATTTCACAAGTCAAGCATGTTTTTGAAGACAATGGAGTACAATGAATATGCTGAATTACACACCTCAGCAGTAATTTGCAACCCTGAGAGAGGAGAAAGCCAAAAAACCGTCATGAATTAGCAAAGCAGCAGCTGGATTCAAAAGCTTAAATAAGGTTCAATTACTGAAAATCTACAAAGATTGTCAAATCATGATTCTTCAAATTGAAAGCTATTTCCACCTCCACATATGGAAGCAAAGACTAGAAGTCTCTCAGAGATATAGCTAGACTCATCTTTGAAAGCAAATGGTAAAAGCTGCATTATACGTTTGGAGAGTTCTTACAAAATGGAGTAAGTTCCTGTTTCCAGAAGTAACCAGAAAAGAAGGTAGAACATTTAGGAAGTTTAAGAATTGTGCCTGGCTGTCCACATGGTCCATGAGCCACTGAAAGAAAACATGTGAAGTTGGAAATTAATTGATTTATCTGTTTTAATCAACTAAGTAACTGCATCGAAGTGCTTACTCCATTTGTGTCTGTTATCAGCCAAATGAATGAATGCTACAGACATACAGAGTTAAAGCATCCAAATTACCTTCTAATTAGTTTCCAAAAAAAATTAAAGGTATGCGTAACGTCAGTCAGAAGACATCACTTCTACGTGCTTTCAATCTAAGCAGTAGGATATTTTATTAACCTCTAGAAATTCTTCGGGAAGCATCCTTTTCTTTAAACACCTCCTTCCCACTAAACTGGCAGCTTTCAAACCCATGATATGGGCTATGTACTTATCATGATCGGTGCTGCTAGAGCAACTCATCTTAAATAACTGGAGGAAACTTCTGGAATGTTTTAAGCTTAGCAAGCAAGCTCTATCAGGTGTTTCAAAAGTTCATAATTGGTCTGAAGGAGATTTGAATTAGCTTTGCCTTAAAGTTTTAAAGACTCTTGACTTAAATCTGGATTTTTTTTATCTTAACTAGAGAAGAACTTGTAGGGGAGAGCTCCAGATGCAACTGGACAATGCTTTGTAGAAGAATGATAGCAATGAATGGCGAGAAAACAAGAAAGAAGACTCATGCCAAAAGAAAACATAGTGTGCAGATGAAAAAGAAAAAAAATGGAGTCTGGTTGCTGTAAAAGCCAATCCAAGCTTGGCAATGAAGAAGCAAGTGAAACATAGAGTAAAAGGCTCTTGTACAGGAAGAGAAATAATAGTTTAGCTATGCAAAGACAACAGAGGCCAAAATTAAACAACCTTTAGTTTGGCACCAAAACAAAATCGGGACTTTCTGTCACAGTCTGTAAAGACAAGAGTTACATATGAAGACAATGCACAATAACGAATAGAGATGGAAATCATTACATCAGAAGTAGAAACAATACACAATGATCTGAATACTTTCAAACCTAGAAATTTAGACAGTTGAAAGAATTGTACATGAAGTAGGCAATAAACTAAAATCAGAAGTAGATACCAGGGAAGAATAAGCATGGATGTGGAGTTAAATGGAAAATTGGATTAAGTGCAACCAAACTGACAGAAGGTGAACTATCCAAACTAACTCTTATATTTGTGATAATTTTACAGATTTTTGTAGTCAAATGGTAGATCTAATCTGTAAGGCTTTTGTATTGTGCAGTGTAGATAATTATTAATTAAGCTAAGGAACAAGATTAGCACTTGAGAAGATTGGAAACTGGGTAGGAAACTGGATAATGAGGATAAAGGGCAAGGCAATATGCTGAGAGAGAAATAGCTTGCTAGAAGGATCTCACTGATGGAGTTCACAAAGGATTGGTCTGAAGATCAGTCTTGTGTAGTAACTGTAGTAATAGCTTTGGCAGCCTGAGTAGAAAGAAGGATTCAATTACCAGGCAACAAGAACTAAATGACATTGAGAAATGCTGTGAAACGCAAAGTACGAGATAATGTCTGTGGCAACAGATGGGAGGAATTTGAGTGCAGTTATGACAAACTATTTCCAAATAGGTCAGTCTAAATATTTCTAGTATTGATGGAGAAGTGCTAATGCCATAGGACAGGGCAGCTTATCGTCTCAGGACAGCACTTTGCCAGCTGCAGCTATGGGCACTTTGGGTCAGCCCAAGAAGGGCCACTGGATCATTTTCTCTTAACTGCTCCAAAGCCTTGACAGAGTAAGGGTGCATCTACCAACAATGTACTAAATGTGCAAATCCTAAAAAAAAATGTTTGATTTGTGTAGTATAGCTTTGAGCTGAAATCTTGAGTCAAATTAGAAAAAAAAGGAAGATTTATAGGCTCTGGAAGGGGGGACAGGCCTCTTGGGAGGACTTCAGGAGGGAAGTGAGGCTATGTAGGGAAAAAATCAGAGGGGCTAAGGCCAAGCTAGAGGTCAGATTAGCTAAGTCAGCAAAAGACAATAAAAAATCTTTTTATAAGTATATTAACAGTAAAAGGAGGACAAGGGAGACCATAGAGTCCCTTTTGGACTCAGAGGGAACAGCAGTGACAGGGGACGAGGAGGAGGCTGAGGTACTTAATGCCTTCTTTGCCTCAGTCTTTAATTGTAAAGAAAGCTGTTCCCTCTGTGTAGATACCCAGGAAACAGAGGAGCAATACGAGGCTCCCATAGTCCAAGAGGAGGTGGTCAGAGCCCTGCTTGGCCAGCTGGACACCCACAAGTCCATGGAGCCAGATGGGATACATCCTAGGGTTTTGAGGGAGCTGGCGGATATATTGGCCAAACCCCTTTCCATCATCTTCCAGCAGTCCTGGAAGACTGGGGAGGTACCTCTGGACTGGAGACTGGCTGATGTAGTTCCCATTTACAAGAAGGGTTACAGAGAGGATCCGGGGAACTACAGGCCTGTCAGTCTGACCTCAGTGCCAGGGAAAGTCATGGAACAGGTGATCTTGAGTGCTATCATGAAGCACTTACAAGAGAACCGGGTGATCAGGCCCAGTCAACATGGGTTTACCAGAGGCAGGTCCTGCCAAACCAACCTGATCGCCTTCTATGACAAAGTCACTCGGCTGCTGGATGAAGGAAAAGCTGTGGATGTGGTCTTTCTGGACTTCAGTAAAGCCTTTGACACAGTTTCTCACAGCATTCTGCTATGGAAACTGTCAGCCTCTGGCCTGGACAGACGCACACACTCCTGGGTAGAAAACTGGCTGGATGGCCGGGCCCAGAGAGTGGTGGTAAATGGTGTTAAGTCCAGCTGGAGGCCAGTGACAAGTGGTGTCCCCCAGGGCTCAGTGCTAGGTCCAGTCCTGTTCAATGTCTTCATCAATGACCTGGATGAGGGCATTGAGGGTACCCTTAGCAAGTTTGCAGATGACACTAAGCTGTGTGCAAGTGTCGATCTACTGGAGGGTAGGGAGGCTTTGCAAAGGGACCTGGACAGGCTGGACCACTGGGCTGTGTCCAACGGCATGAGGTTTAACACGGCCAAATGCCGGGTCCTGGGGCACAACAACCCTATGCAGAACTACAGACTGGGAGAAGCCTGGCTGGAAAACTGCCAGGAGGAGAGGGACCTGGGGATGTTGGTTGACAGCCGACTGAACATGAGCCAGCAGTGTGCCCAGGTGGCCAAGAAGGCCAATGGCATCCTGGCTTGTATCAGAAACGGTGTGACCAGCAGGTCCAGGGAGGTGATTCTCCCTCTGTATTCAGCACTGGTGAGGCCGCTCCTTGAATATTGTGTCCAGTTCTGGGCCCCTCAGCACAAGAAGGATGGTGAGGCTCTGGAGCAAGTCCAGAGAAGAGCGACGAGGCTGGTGAAGGGGCTGGAGAACAGGTCGTATGAGGAGCGGCTGAGAGAGCTGGTGTTGTTTAGCCTGGAGAAGAGGAGGCTGAGAGGAGACCTCATTACTCTCTACAAGTACCTGAAAGGTGGTTGTGGAGAGGAGGGAGCTGGCCTCTTCTCCCAAGTGACAGGAGACAGGACGAGAGGGAATGGCCTCAATCTCCGCCAGGGTAGGTTTAGGCTGGAGATTAGGAGGAGGTTTTTCACACAGAGGGTCATTGGGCATTGGAATAGGCTGCCCAGGGAGGTGGTTGAGTCACCTTCCCTGGAGGTGTTTAAGACACGGGTGGATGAGGTCTTGAGGGACTTGGTTTAGTGTTAGATAGGAATGGTTGGACTAGAGGATCCGATGGGTCCCTTCCAACCTGGTTGTTCTGTGATTCTGTGATATATAATCTACAAATTCACAGGGAGGAAGGGAGAGTTATTTGAGCTGAAGACCGATGCTGAAATAAGAACATAGAGGTGGAAACTGAAAAAGGACAAATTTGGAATAGAAATTAAGTGGATCTTCTGGCGATTGTGGCAGGGAGGTTCCAGAACAGACTTCAAATAGATTAGGAGGAGTGGACAAAACCCATAATAATGTGTGCAGGAGGACAGGACATACTGGCCAGATGGGATATGTGATGCAGCTATATGTAGTATAGTATATGTAGTAATGGGAGATTAGATTCATGGCTTAAAATTTGCTCCCCATTCTGATTTCCTAATGTGCCTGTCTTTTGAGTTGACTCAGCTGAGAGCTCTTGGAGTTCCTGGAGTTTTGCCTTATGTGGCCTGCAGCAAACACAGCACATCAGAGGGAAATCCAATGCAAAACAGTCATTATCACACTCCCTCCAGACAGCTTATCTAGTCCCTTATAGTAAAGATAGCTACAGCCACATATTCCTTGTTTCTTTGGTAGGAGTGCTTCCCTTTTGTATGGCTGAGCTAAAAAGATGCCGTTCAGGAAGAGCATTACTGGAGGAATATATCGTGAAATTCAGCAGAAAAATATAAACAAAGGGACAAGATGAATCAGTTACTGTAACCTTGGTTTTGAACACATTGAATACAGTAATGCAGAATGAGGCACAGCAGATAGCTGCTACTAAATTAAACACATACACATGAAACCAGAAAGACACAGCTGATAGAGCAAATCAGCAAAGAATGTTTTAAAACATAAAAGTGGGGAGGGAGAAATGGCTTTGTAAGTGTTTCTGTTGTGCTCCTCCTTTTAGTATCAAGAACATTTAAAAGGATAATCGCTTAACCACTGTCATGGCCAAGTGATTGATATAAAATAACAAGAAATGAAGCCCCCTTATCCCACAGTAAGGAAGGTCAAAGGAAATTAGATCAGTGTCATTTAAGTGTTTTAACATCACATTAAAAAATCCCTTTCCAATATAGATAGGATTTAAGCAGATAGTAGGACTCATTCTATCTTGCACTTTTTAATGAAACAGACTGAACACAGACTCGTTTTTCCTCCACATCTGATGACAGGGGCAACAAGGGGCAACTCCCAGTACCCAGTAAAAGAGAAGGGATTTCACACAGGCATTTTGCCCTGGTAGGCGTGTATTTAGAAAGGACAGTCTACTATGAAATTTCTCTAATGATATCATTTAAGAAGCATGAAATCATGCAAATTTGTGCAAAACCACTGTTTGCCTCACAGCTGCCTACATCAGCCTTGGAGATTTTTCTCCAAATGGCATTTGGTTTATTCCACTAATTCCAGGACAACAATGAATTTTCCCAAATTTCAACAGAATTTGTGGTAACAGATAACCTCAGCATCTAAGAGCGTTCCCACTCACCGCCGTCTTACCAGTTAAGCTGTGCCCACCAGCAAATACCATGCAAGGACCAGAAAAGAGGAGTTGCTGTATGACAGAATGCAGGGACCACTATGTTTTACCTACAGTAAAAGATGCAAGCATTGGAACAGGATCTTTGAGAACCAACTAGAAAATATGTCATATGATTACCTCACATCACAATTTCTATGCAAGATTTGCAATTCAGTATGAACCATAATAACAGGCAGCATTTCATCTGAGTTAGTGCACAGTAAGAATGCAAGCAGGTGGCAGGAATTGAGGAGTATGGCCTTTTTTTCATGTATTAAATGACAGAGGCTAAACTTCCTTTGGCTTCTTTGTTTAACCAAATGGCAATAAGGCTGATGTCAGGTTTTCACTGTTGTTGAAGCAAGCCAGATGCTTCTTGATTTAGATTCTGGCTAGAGAGAGTAACAATGATATGTTGAGACATACCCTGCAGCTCAAACCTCCTTCATCTAATCAGAAACTTCTTATGTGACTGCCAGTGGACAGAAAAGAAAAGAAAAAAGATGTGGAAGAACTAGATACAAATTTCACTTTGCATCCCAGCTGAGTTCAGAGGGCAAGGTGGGACCTTAAGACTAGATCATCACAGTTCACCTTGGAAATAGCTGGAGGTCATTTCAGTGTGTAGGTAATGCAATCCTGCTGGTAGTGGACAGACTCCCTGCCTTGAAGTTATTATTACTGAAACTGTCCATCACCCCTCAGTACCTTACTCAGCAAGAGAACCTCCTGCTTGGGGATTCAATCTTCTGCAGTCAGGGAGCTGAGACGACATGCTAAACCATATCTTATTGGTTTTAGGGATCCCTAGATTAAAGGTCTGAGAGATCTGGCAGGACATATAAAGGTGGTGATTGATTTTTATTTCTTTGAATGCAGTCTGGAAAACTCTCAACAACTTTTCTGATGTTTGGTGTTATTTGGGTTTTACAAAATACTGCATTTCACTGTTGGTGACTGCCTCAATTTCTGTTGATGACAAAGTTGTGTTATCATCTGCCTAGAGCTTAATTCTGCAGTCCTTTTGGAAAGATGCCTACATAATCCTAAGAAATATTCTGCCTATAACTCACCTGGAATGAGTGATTAGCTGATAGTCATAATTTCATCTCTCACCCCTAAAGGCAGACAATAGTAACTAAGGCTGAACAAGCAGATCATTCTCCAAATAAAGACCAGGGCAAAGTCTGAATACCAAGGGGAATATCCTGATAGGAGGGAAGAGACATCTTCCTTACAAGCTGGGACAAAATTAGTGAGCAACAGTTTAAGTAAATCTCAGTCCTGACCCAAGATAAATTTGGCCCGATCCTTGTGACTCTGAGCCAATGGAATCATGAGAGAGCACTAAAACTATCATGCTAGCTCACATACCTATTAATAAAGTAATATATCTATAATATCAGCTATGCAAGTGAAGGCATTCTGTGAGTTTGTAGGGAGAATTTCTAGAGAAGATAGGGGGAAAGCTAGTTATTCCATTCTATGGTTTGTGACTGAATAACTGAAACATGACAATTCTAAATTTTCCTTTAGTCCTATTTAAAAAAAATCCTTTTTAGACTTCACAGTTAGGGCTTCATATTACCTACCAAGAGATTCAGTCTACAGCTGCTGTTGTGAAATACAAATAGAGCTGGAGAGCCTCAGCTCCAATAGTTTGCTTCTGCAGACTATTTCCAGTTCAATGAACTGAATAAAAGAGAATTTGCATTTTCATAACCATTGTAATAATGGTCATGATTATTATCATGATAACTGAGCGAAAAAACAAAATTAGCAAATCACTGAGTTTCTTTGTCTGTGTGGGCTTTTCTGCAGACTCACATCTGTCTGGTTTTGTTACTTTGAATATTGTTTTGCTGTAGTGTCACCGGTAATATGGATGTGGACATCTGTGACAGTCAGAAATACTTGTCTGCAAATTCCCTCTGTAGCAGTCAGTCTGAGCAGAGTTTCCTAGCTGTGATACAGTGATTCTTCTATGCTCTTTCTTCCCAGCTTCCCTACTAAATTCATTACCTGTGTACTGAAGAATGACTCTCTCTCCAGACGCAGGCATGAATTTATTTTCTTCTACTGTCAGTTTTATCACTATTCAAGACAATGAAATCAGATGTGCTGTGTGCTCCCCACCAAGAAGTTTATTTTGCAATTATCTTTTCAAGTAAATTACTGTAAAGTATCTCCAAGTAGAGAATACAAGAATCTCTAGTGGAAGTAGTAGTGGTGCTTTAGCCATAAGGGTTTAAGGATATCTGCAAGAAAAGTCTTGCATGGAAAGATAATAAGTAATGGGTAAGAAATAGTGGAGAGTGAATGTTGAAAGACTTAGTTGTTTGTTCCTGGGTTTGATTTATTTAGAAAAAAAATAATGTTTATGAACTAAAATTCAAATAGGTTTTGTACCCTTCATTCACAATTGTATGTAGCACTGCTGTAAGGTACTATCAAAAAGTATGACTGATTTCACCATGTATTTTCTATAGTCAGCTAGATCTTACTGCTTCAGTGGGTTTCTGGCAGGGTTCTGCAGTAGCACATAGGGGAGTGAGGAATGAGACCCCTGCTTCCGCAGCTAGGCCATCAGATGCCATTAGCTCTTCTGCTAAGCCTCACTGGGCAAATGCATTCAAGTGCCAGGTCCCTAAGGATCATCTCTTGGACAAATACCAGAAACATGCACTCACCCAGAATCAATGCAGGTTTTGATAGACTGAGCAAATCTTGTTATCTCATTACATTTGTCCAGGATTTGTTTTGTATGTTTACCTTCAAATTGACAGGCACATGGAATGTGCATGTTATACGCTGAAAATTAATGGTAGCTTATTTTAAGCTATTTTCACCACAGGTACTAAATAATGTCTAGAGAAGATATGTTTTCTACATTTTCCTGATCTTTTAATGTTTGTAAATGTCATTGTATATTCCATATTGAATACTTCTGGTTGAGAAAGCATTTATATGCACCCAGATATCAGAGCAGAGCAGCCACAGTAAGATCTGCAGGGCTGCTTTAACTATTTGATTTGACTACTCAGGAAGTTTTGGCAGATGCCTTTCATCACACTGATGAAATCTGAAATGTTATTGTAACTAAGACACTTAGTTTTTCTCTGTTGTGGAGGTCTCTGCCTTCTCTTCAGAGGACAATATCCCTAGTTAGCATTTTTATTCCATAAAACCATCTTTATTCAGTAGCCAAACTTTACTGTCTCTTCTAACTGGGTAAGAAACAGAGGGTCATTTAAAATAATTCTGATTTCCAAAAGAAATTCCTAGGCTGAAAATCAATCTCAGGACTTAAGAGCTTAAGATCATTGGTTTAATCATAAAGTCATCTGGTCTCTCAATAAACTACATGATAAGCAGCCTTACATACATACGCATCAATAAAAAAATCTATAGTAAAATTATGTAATGATAATGAAACATAAGTTACTGCTTGCTTACTGTATGTTGTATATCACCCATTGGCTAATCTGAGTTTATCAATTTCTGACCATGTTACTCTGTGAACAACTTCCAGTTATGCTGTTTAGCATGGAGGGAAGTGGGATGTGGAGACACATACAAATATGGATTTTTTTAAAAATTATTTTCTTAGAGGAAATATATTTCTGTAGAAAGTGAGAGACAAGTCAGAATAATTAAGCACAGCATCATTCTTTATGGTTGGACTAGAAGATCCGATGGGTCCCTTCCAACCTGGTTGTTCTATGATTCTATGATTCTTAAGTAGCTTCTTAGCCAAAAAGAAGAATTATACGTTTCTTGAGAGCCTGCAATTTGGTACTGCAGTTTTATGGAGGGTAGCAATGAAAAATTATTTCTTTCACTTCATTTCTTAGGAACAGTTCTTCCTGCTGGTTTTGAATGGGTTTCTTTTGCTGACTTTTAATAGTGAATCTCAGCAGGTGAAGTTTGCAGGTCAAGATGAAACCAATTCCAAAACCTACATGTAGACATAGCAGTAGAGTGTGCCTGGAAATCCTGTCTTCAATAAAATACAAAGATTCCAGCTAGAGTATAAGGAGCACAGTACAGTGAACAACAAATTTTGTGTTTGATTAACTGAGTCGGCATCCTCCCATCACTCTACTGCATTCACTGCCATTTTAATAGGAGGAAAATACCCATTGATTTCAAAGGGCTTTGGTCAATCTGACACAGCATTGACTAAAAAACTAGACTTCGCATATACCTACTGTTTATATGCCTATATTAACCTTACTAACACCCCCTTCTGCTTCAAGTGCTGCATAGATCTGCGGCAGAAAACCATTCAGCCTGAACTTAACTTGTTTCTGAGGAAGGTAAAAATGGAATTGTTACAGGGCTCTCAGGATCTAAGTCTCTGCACTAACTGTACATAGATACCAAAGACAGACGATTTAATAGGCCTTTGCTTAGATTTCTCCCAGCTTCACCCAAACCCTTTCTCACAGGCTGGAGAGCTGCCACTGGGGAATACACTGCCATGGAAAGAGAAAATTGTTGAGCGAAAGAGCCTGCTGGCAGGAAGACCCTGAGAAAGAAATATGAGATATGACCAGGGAGGGGAGTGTATGGTCAAGCTGGACTCATGAACTAAAGCAAAAGTGAATTGGTTTTGGCTTGGCAGCTTTTAGAGCAAGAAAAAGGAGTGGAGCAAGACAACTGGCTGTCCTGATTACAAAATTCAGGAATAAGGTGGGAAGAAGGGACAATGGGAAACTAGAGAACTAGTTTACAGTTTGGGAAACTAGATGCATTTGGCTCCTGAGTATTGCTTTAGTTTAGGCAAGTGCACTGCTGCCAGGGGCTACCCAAGCTCCCATGTGGGGAAAGTACCAAGAGCAAAATTGAGCTGAAAACGGGGGAAAAAATCAGTTGGAAAATGCTTTTAAATTATTGACTTGTGTTTGATTGCCTCATGGTCGGGGGATCTAAGTCTGAACAGTATTGTCAGAACTCTGTCACACTGGAGGAATCCTTCAGCAGATACAGGGTAAGACTCGACGCTGTCCTTGTAGCTGGTGGGACATCTGGATAAGTACGTTAAATCATACTGCCAGGTGACATACAAAGACCTGGTGACATTCCTGGAAGAAAAGCAATTAACAACTGACACAAAGCAGAACTCTTCCTATTCTATAATCCTTCTGACACACTTCAAACTTTCCCCATTTATGGTGCTTTCCCTCTAAAATGTGCGCACTCGCGTATGTCCAAAGCTGTCAGAGATACTGTTGATTCTGTAAAAAAGCCGAATGCTTCCTCAGGTAGGGAGTTGGATGCCAGGTTTTGTAGGATTATTAAATGGCAATACATTAACATTGCTGCAGAGTTAGCTTATGTGTAATTTGCTTTCTCCACAATGATTATTTCTTTAAATATTAAAATCAGAATTGCTAAAAAGCTTTTAAAATAATTTAGTCCAGTCCATCTGTTTTGTGTCACACTAAAGTGATCCAGAGGAAGCAAACTGGGCATCCATCAAAGCATAGTCAGTTAGGATTAAAAAACAGGCTTGAAGGTACCTTTAAGTAGAATAGCGTAGTAAAGCAGGTCATGAACAGATTGCAGCTAGTTGTTGGTGTTCAAGTATGACTCTCTAACTGTCGCATAATGCAAGCACTTTTTCAAAGTCCCACTGAATATAAATCAGTTCTGCATCCCCACCAACGAACTGGTTGTGCAATCTGTCTTTCATGGCTTCTCGTACACTGCATGCAAGAAGAAATAACTTGTTGACTAACATCAGGAGACAAGTCATATGGGCTTAAAGCCATTTTTGCATTCCTAATAGCAGGAACCCAGGATCTAAAGCTAATATCCAATGGGCTTTGCTTTTGAATCCCTGCCTTTGCCTTTACCTTTATCTACAAGGACCAAAAAGTTATTTGTGTTGTACTTTAGTCCAGACACAGAGTCTGGGTATGTCAGAAAATTCAGGCTGTCCTCTGCTGCAGGGGAACTGTGTTCCAAAATATGTGTACTTGAGCTTTCAGTTAACTGCCCTCCATTAGTTCTTTCAAACTGCTTGAGGTCAACCTAGAGCGTGTTTCACAGCTGAAGTTCATCCTGTCCAAACTCACTTTAAATGTTCTAGCATCTGCTTTTATTAAAGTGTATTTTTAAAGTATATGTGTTTTAAATGCTTATTTCAATTTTATTTAATGTTGTTTTTATATTACCAACAGCATGAGTTATACATCACAGAAATGTGGTTTAGCTTTAATTAACTTTAGATTTGTCCACTACCCCACACCAGAGCTAGAGAAACTTAGGCTCAGAGAAGTAGTTGGCTCATCCAACAACATTACAAAGTCAGCTTTGGATCTGTAACCACAACCCAGCTTTCCTAAGTCCCACCTGTGCAATATTTAATGCGACTGTCCCATGGGAAAACAGAGAAGTTGATGAGACCAAGCGACCTTCAAAGATACATTCCCCTAAAAAGTCTACATTCCAGTGATTGGAGGCTTGGTCTGTGCTGAGTGTGCCAAAACAAGGATCTGTGCTTGTCCCTGTCTGTGGGTCTTCTTGAGCTCAGGATAAGTGGTACTGTGTTTAATGACTGTTCTTATTTCTGCTTAGTTTTCAGGGCTTTACTTGTTGTCATTCTTCACTATCCTCGTTGGGCTGGTGCTCTACTCCTCCACATCCACCTATGTAGCCCAGGATCCTCGAGTGTACAAGCAGTTTCGAAACCCTTCAGGACCTGTTGTAGATCTGCCAGCTACCGGCCAGCTGGAACCTTCGGTAACATACACCAGTCTGGGGCAGGAGACAGAAGAGGAGCCTCACGTTAGAGTTGCTTAAACCCAGGGCTGTTGATCACCTACTGATGATTTGGTGGAACTCGTATATCCATTATATCTGTATTGTACATAGAGAAAGGTATTTACCAGGTGCAGTTACACCAGTGAGCTGCAAGGTAGCAAATAAGGAAAGCTCATAAAAATACAAATAAATTGTTCCAGGGTGTTCATTGCAAGGAGATGCCAGTCCCTCGTTTACTATATGAGCGGCATGTTTGCAATACAAACTGCTGTCTTATCAATCAGTTAATGTCAAACTACCTATGAAAGATACTCAATATATAAGCTGAAATTACAAAAAGAAATTCATAGAAAGGTGGTTTTGCACACACTGAGCGATATTATGCCTGTACCACACCAGTTGTGGAGGAACTGCCTTTTTACTGCAAATACACTTGTGCAGTCACTGTTAATTTCTCTCTTAGGATTTGTTTGCACAAAATAGATGGGTCAATCATGGTAGCAAAACCCTGACACATTTTTACTTGCACCTTGGATTTGGTGAGGGAAGAAGAACAAATTCATCTGTGCCAACTGACTAGTTGCCCTTTCTAGGTAATCTGTTCCATGAATCCAGAGGAGGGACAACTTACAATATCCATCTCTATTCTAGGAATAGGTATAAGGTGAGCATTTTAGCCTTTCTATATTTGCAGAAGTGAAGTACTCAAGCATTGACCTCTCTGTGATCCGTGGCAGATTTCCTAGCAGCTGAGGTTCTGCATCAGGTGACACAGAGTTAGTTTCTCTGTAGTCGTGACTAACACAGTTTTCTTACTTTTTAATCTGTAAAAAGAAAATGCATTTTCTAGTTTCCTATGTATTGTACCTCTCCATGGTAAGATGACGTATCATGTGAATCAGGGCACTTATTTTAGATACTCCGTGCATTGAGAGCACCTTCTGCTGTTCTGGTTTTCATAGTCTCCTATGGTTCATTATTCTAACAATAGTGATACGTGAATGTTTCCACCAAAACCTACTAATTGTAAAAATCAGGGAGATTAAGCAAGGAATTCATGAGCAGAAAGACTGGACCATCTGCTGGTGTTGCTGCAGTTGTGCAAAGGCATTCATATTGGCAAGGTGCAGCCAATTATTATTCATTAACTACAAAACTAGTAGAAGAATTCAACAGTTTTCTTAGATTCCTGGGGACATGTGAAAACAGTAAAGGTGTGTTCCACAACTGTACTTCTGCTCCATGAGCCTTATCAGAGTAGGGGAAATCTTGGACACCATCATGGAAAAACCATCTCTGCATGTGTGTTTGCTCTTCTGAGAGCCAAATAAAAGGAAATCATTATTTCAACACCTATCATCTATTTTTAATTAAAAATTAAGGAAGCAAAGATAATCTTTTATAACAGGTAGCAAAGGGATCCAGGAGAGCTTGGTTTTATTCACAGATCTGCCATATCTCTGATCTTGGGCATAACTTACCTCTGTGTGGCTGAGTTTCCCAATCTGTATATATGGGAATGAATTTTTACCTACCTCACAGGGGTGCTATGGGACCAAGTTATTTTAACATGCTTCAGGATCTGGAAGTAAGGAAATTAAGAAGTACACAATAGTGCTGTAAATGTGTGCATACATTCATTGTAGTTGGAAATGGAGTTTATGGCAGGGTTGATGAATATTTTGCTTGCGGGCAAAGAAGATTAATTTGATTTGAATGTTACTCAGCTGAAGAAGCTGTTTTGAGTGAAAATGTAGGGCTTCATGTTTGAAAAATACAACTTAGTTATTTCTATTTATAAAAGGAAGAAAAAAATCAATCTGTACCATGGAAACTGGAAAGGCCACACAGTTCATCCAAGCAGGATGAATTTCTGCTGAGGTAACATTCTTCTTCTGTAGTCCTGTTTTGCTTTAATAAGGAAGGGGCTTCCCCGAGGCAGACTGGGAGTAGTATGTATATATATAATACACATGAAGTGGCAAATGCCAAAATGCTGTTGAACTGCAGAAGTATGTTGCATCTTATTCTTCCTGTGGAGAAGAAGAAGAGGTGATTTCTGTCCCACTATGATTAGACTGTCTGCCACGATCCCGCTGCAGCTGATCAAGTGCCTGCAGATTGCCAAACCATGCCCAAAACGATCCCAAAAGCTTTGATTAAGATGACTGGATTTCAAACTCATGGGGTTTTTTTCCCATGCATTCTATTTATTTAACGCTTTTAGTCCTCATGTTTCCAAGCTTTAAATTCTACAGCATTCGAAGAAAAAAAAAAATAAAAACCACTCAAAAATGTGACTACCCAACACTTCAGGGTCAGGTCTGTGAGGTGGAATTCCAAGTGGGAAGTGCATGGTCCTTGTGCAATGGGGCCAGCAAGCATCCTCAGGTCAAGCACTGGAAGAGCTTCAACTTCAGGTGGGTTTCATACATTCCCCAGTAGCAGGGTCTTTGGTTATAACCACCATGGCTCCCTCAGATGCCTGAGGGCACACTGTCAGGCACCTGTCATCTCAGTCTTTTTTGCTACCTTTTATACCAATTAAATACCTTTCTCTGAACATTAGTCCCCATGTTGGTCTTGAGGCCTTTGAGGACTGTGTGTGTGCGTGTTTGTTTCATGTTTACAATTACTTCCTCTCGCATAATTGTTTTGATTAATTTCATTACTGGTATTTATTTTTAAGCCAAATGTTTGTAGTCCTCCTGCCTCCCCTTTTTCATTCTCCTGACACTAACTTGTAGATGTCTGTTAGAGTCTTCTCAGAAACAGCTGGGTAGGAGGCATCTCCCAGCCAGTTCACTGGGTGGAGAGTTTTTACTTACAAAGGCTTGTGATCCACGGGTGATTGAGAGGTGCCATCTAAAGCAATTTCTATAGGCTATTTTAAAAAGCTCTGTTGTATGGAAATAAGGTATGAATGTTTCAGTGTGCCCTCTGCACCCAGCCACCACCCCCTGTGTTACTTGTGCAGGAGGAGTTAGTGTGCATAGTGGGGCTATTTCACTGTGTGTGTCTCCTGTTAAGGAAGGTGGATACTTGCATAAGCACCAGGGTGCTAGCACTTGGGTGGAGGACCTCAAAGAAACACAGCAGTATAGCTTTACAAGTAACTTGACTGAAAAACTGAGGTCTAGTAAAGGACAACATTTCTTTTACCTGCTTGTTTTCTGCAGTTTGAGGCCTCAGTATGCACCAGCAAAAGTTCAGCTATCTAACCGGCAGCTGCCCTCCATGTTGTGTAGGACGCCTCTAGCTCTGTATGGCTCCTTGCCTGAACGAACTGAAACTCTGTTATACTGCTGGGTCCAAGCAGTCCTCAGCAAGACTGATGTAATTTTCTGCTACTGGGTGAAAACCTTCACTGGGAGACAGACCTTGCCTTTGCTCCAGCTACAAACTTTAAAAACACGCAATGACAGACCAAGCAATTGAAAATTTTGCACCACTGTGTCATAAGAAGACGTTTTGATGTATAGTGTAGAGATTGCTAACTTGTGCTATTAACATTTTGACAAGCGTGTAGTATTGTTTTCTTTCCTTTTTTAAAAAAACATTTAGTATTCCTGAGCTAGCTACAAATATAAATTTTACCCCATGGGTAGGATTTTATTGTTAAATGCCATAATAAAGCACACTAATCTTGACACTGCAGATGGAAAGATGAACCAAAACCAAGAAAACAAAATCCCAATCCCAAATCCTGCATCAAAAAGCTGAACAAACCTTTCTCCATTTTGATATTTGCATGCACCTCTATGGACTGGCTGTGGCAATGTAATGCCTGTATAATGTTTTCAAATAAAAAAAAAATAAATGCTTTATGAAAGCAGGGCTATTAGTTTCTTTGCATGTTTTCTTTCTGTTTTCTTAGCCTGAAACTGTTTTTCTGAAGTGTAAATATTGACTGCAGGGCACCATTTTATGCTCTGCTGAGGATGACTTTCTGTTACGAGTTGGTTAACCTTCAATGCCTTACAAGGTGTCTAAGCATAAGTGGTATTAGGCACCCTCAGGTGTGACACCTGAGGTACAGCTCCAGAACCCTCTGTCTTACTTAGCCTACCATTCCTCTCTGGCTAACTCAGGTATCCTGATATTCATAGCCTTCATTTGGACTCAAAAGTACTCCCTCCCCTGTCTTCCTGAATGGGTTACTCACTCTAGAATTAATCTGGAGCAACACACATGTATGGTGTTGACGAGTTTATCTGGCAGAGATTACGGAGTGTCTGCAGCTGCCTTACCCACTCCTCCCTCCTGGCTGCTCTGCCCTGTGCTGCAGCACCATTCCCTGGAGAGTCCTGAAGCAGAAAAAGAAAGGATGAATACAAAACTTAGACATCAGGGAAAACAGGAGTGTCAGGAGGAGCAGAATCTGGGAAAGGAAGAAGATGAGACTGCCTTTTTTAAAGTCTGCAAGGGAAGAAAGTAAAAGATCCCGAGTGTATGAAAGCAAGGGATTTTGTGACCATGTATTCACCTGTGAGAGCTTTTGCCAGCATTTGCATCTGCCTGTCTCTCTTTGCCTGATGCCTCAGCAGGAAATTTTGCATCAATATTTCTCACATATGTCGTTGCTGAGAGTGACAAAGGTAAAGGAGACAGGTGATCTCATTTCCAGCCTCTCCCTGCACTGTAACTACACAGAGTGGCAGACATTACAAAGCCAGCAGTGCTGCATCCATGTGCTGGTTTGTGTCTGATTTTCCAGTGTGACTGTTTCCTAAGTTACCAAGAGTTTCAGAAATAGAGTTAGTGTGCATGGATTTATCATGCTAACAGTTGATTTGTATTTTCCTCCAAATCTGCTCAAGAGTCCCTGTGGCATTACAAAACTCTTTTATTGCCTGGTTAGAATTCAACCCGGGTACTTGAGTCATATGAATAGTAATTACTTGGAATTACTCTAAAAATAGATCATAAATAGGCATTAATGGATCCTTCTGTGCTTAAATCAAACATGTTTGATGTTTCCCCCCACCCCGACTTCTTCCCCCGCGCAGGAAGTTGGGGGGAAGTGGAAGACAGTGCACCCTGGAGCAGCAAAGGAGATACAGGTACTCTGGTGCAAGCTACTCCAGTTAACAGGCAATTGGTAACAAACACTGTCCCCTCTAAGAGGGGTGAAGGCTCGGCTACTCAGCTGAAGTGCATTTACACCAATGCATGCAGCATGGGGAATAAGATGAAAGAACTGGAAGCTGTCATAGGGCAAGGAGCCTATAATGTCATTGCCATCATGGAAACATGGTGGGATGACTCATAACTGGAGTACAGATATGGGGGGTTACAAACTCTTCAGGCAGGATAGGAAGGGTAAGAGAGGAGGTGGAGTAGCCCTCTTTGTAAGGGAGGACTTGGACACCATTGAAATGGATTGTGGTGATGAGGAGATTGAGTGCCTCTGAGTTGAAATCAGAGGAGCCCATAAGAAGGTAGATTTTGTGATGGGAGTCTCTTACAGGCCACCCAGCCAAGGAGAAGCAGCTGATGAGCATTTCTATAAACAGCTGGGGATAATCTCCTAATCAATGCCACTTGTTCTTGTGGGAGACTTCAATCTCCCTGATATCTGCTAGGAGTACAATAGAGCAGAAAGGAAGCAGTCTAGGAGGTTCCTGGAGTGTGTGGAAGAAAACTTCCTTGCGCAGCTGGTGAATGAACCAACAAGGGAAGGTGCCCTCCTGGACTTGCTGTTTGTGAACAGAGAAGGCCTTGTGGGGGATGTGGCAGTAGGGGGAAACCACACCTAGGACTAAGTGATCATGAGATGATAGGGTTTTCTGTTCTAGGCAAAGTGAAGAGGGTAGTTAGCAGGACAGTTGCATTAAATTTCCAGAGGGCAGACTTTAAACTCTTCAGAAGGCTGGTTGGCAAAGTCTCCTGGGAGACAGTACTTGAAGGCAAGGGAGCCCATGAGGGCTGGGAGCTCTTCAAAAATCCTAGCAGCTCAAGAGAAAGCCATCCCCGTGTTCCGGAAAAAAAGCCGGCAGGGTTAAAAAACCAGCTTGGTTGAGTAGAGAGATCTCAAGTGACATTAGGAAGAAGAGGAATGTTTCTAGGCTGTGGAAGAGGGGACAGGCCTCTTGGGTGGACTACAGGAGGGAAGTGAGGTTGTGTAGGAAAACATCAGAGGGGCTAGGGCTCAACTAGAAATCAGGTTAGCAAAGTCTGCGAAAGATAATAAAAAAATCTTTCTATAGATATATAAATAAGAAAAGGAGAATTAGGGAGACCATACAATCCATTTTGGACACAGAGGGAAAGAGCAATGAAGCTGGTGAAGGGGCTGGAGAACAGACCTTATGAGGAAGGGCTGAGAGAGCTGGGGTTGTTTAGCCTAGAGAAGAGGAGGCTGAGAGGAGACCTCATTGCTCTCTACAACTACCTGAAAGGAGGTTGTAGAGAGGAGGGAGCTGGCCTCTTCTCCCAAGTGACAGGGGATAGGACAAGAGGGAATGGCCTCCAGCTCCACCAGGGGAGATTTAGGCTTGAGATTAAGAGGAAGTTTTTCACGGAAAGGGTCATTGGGCATTGGAATAGGCTGCCCAGGGAGGTGGTCAATTCGCCTTCCCTGGACGTGTTTCAGGTACGGGTAGACAAGGTGCTGAGGGACATGGTTTTGTGTTTGATAGGAATGGTTGGACTCGATGATCCAGTGGGTCTCTTCCAACCTGGTGATTCTATGATATTTCCCTCCTTTTGATGCCTATTCTGTTCTAAACATTCCTTTTTGTAACAGCTCATATTTTCTTTTGTATTGTCATCTAACGAAGATATAACCTTCGATGTTCTTGATGCCTAATAAGTTTCAAACAAATCAGTTTTATTTTTGATGTGCAACACCTTTTGCAGTATCATCTAACACAGTGCAGTTCAGAACGATCTCCCTCCTCAAACCTGAACCAAAGGTTGTGAAGACTGAGTCCTTGGGAGGGAACTGCTTGGGTGCTCCTGCACCACTGCTGCCACCATCGAAGGCAGAGGAGTCTGCATGGCTTGGAGCACTGCCAGGTGATCACTGTAGCAGTGGACCCAACGCTGTGGATGATTCTTATTGAGGTGGATCCACTTCCATTGGCTCCTCGCTGTTGTCGGGTGGGTCCACTTCCATTGGTTCTTTGGCGTCGTTGGGTGGATCCACCTCCATGGGCTCCACATTGTCCTTTGGTGTGTGGTCATGCCTGCGCCTCACACCACGCCTCAACAGAAAAGCACGAGCACGGGCAAGGAGTCTTCTCTTGTGGTTCCTTAGCATGGAGGCACACTTGGACTCCACAGTGTTCCCTGCTCCACCTAAAGCAGATGCTTTCCGCTTGGGAGGTGAGCAGCCATCCACCTGGCTGCTCTGGTTGATCCCTGATAGAGAACTACGCTTTGGATTCAAGAGGTTCTCTTCTGCAATTGTCTCTAATCTTGTCCGCTTCAAAGATGAGTGGACACTTGCCTGGCTGCTCTGGCAGTTCCTCCTTCCAGACATGTCTGGAAGGCCTCGAAGCTCAGTGAGCTCTGTGCCAGCTGCAGGGCCCGAGCCTCCTTTTATAGGTCCTGAGGAGGTGATGTCATAATGTCAGTGACTGTGACCCAGGGCAAGAGGCAATCAGGTGGCTGGTGACACCAGGCCATTGTGTTGTCATGGAGATTTTGCCATGGGGCCTGTGGCCTGGACAGTACCAAAAGTGGAAGAAGGAGGAGGGCTCCCTGGGCACTACTGAAAAGAAAGGAACCTGGCTCCATCTTTGCAGCTTTCCTTTGGGCATTTCCCTATGTTGAGGAGAAGAGAGAGCTGGGGTTGTTTAGCCTGGAGAAGGGGAGGCTGAGAGGAGACCTCATTGCTCTCTACAACTCCCTGAAAGGAGGTTGTAGAGAGGAGGGAGCTGGCCTCTTCTCCCAAGTGACAGGGGACAGGACAAGGAGGAATGGCCTCAAGCTCTGCCAGGGGAGATTTAGGCTGGACATTAGGAAAAATTTTTCACAGGAAAGATCATTGGGCACTGCAACAGGCTACACAGGGAGGTTCCCCTTCCCTGGGAGGTGTTTCAGGCACGAGTGGGCAAGGTGCTGAGGGACATAGTTTAGTGTTTAATAGGAATGATTGAACTCGATGATCCAGTGGGTGTCTTCCAACCTGGTTGTTCTATGATTCTATGATTCCATGTTTCAACACTGAAGGATATTCAGTCAGCTCAATCCTACCATTCTCCCTTTTTTTTGTTGTTTAGTTAGAACTATTTCTCCAAAATACTACAAATCCAAACCTGAATGCTTAATAGCAGTATACTCTGGCATACAAATAAGGAAGCAATTCTTTTTACAGTTATAACAGTTGTTTTATTAACTCTTCTCCAAATATAGAAAAAAATTATGCCAGACTTTTGCAAAAGGGAATACCTCTGCTTCTGTAGCCAAAACCAGTTCCCACAGCAATTGCAAAGTGGGTACCAAACACCAGCAACATAGTAGTGATAATGACAGTGTAGGAGTATTGGTCATGTTTTCCTCCTCCTCCAATTTGCTATTATTTGGAGGCATTTTTTTCCTTATCCTAGAAGTTCTGTTTTTAATCAAAAATTATACACTGAGTTCCTCTGGTATTTGTGAGATCAGAATTTGACCCTTTATGGACAGTCTAACATTGCAGAATCTTTTAATGCATACAGATACTGTCAATCCTATGTACTAAACAAAATAGTTGTAATTTGAGAGTCGGTGACTTATTGGATTTATAATTTTTATTCTACTTAGATTCTGATTTATAAGCTTTAGCTTTTTAAGCTTTAGTTGACTGTTTTGTGACCTGATTATGTACAACACCCTCAAGCAACTGGCTAGTGCTACCCTGATCTTAATAATGCATTATTAATTCCTTACTGGTAAATACATTATTTATAGTTACTATTGCATTTTATTCCCCACACTTGATAGCAATGGGCTCATCCGATTTTAACATTACTGCAAGGTTACTAGTATCTTCTAGTAAAAGAAATCTTCTTCTCCCTCCCATGTGAAATATTTCCATGCTTGTCAGGCAAAGTATTGGATTTACTGCAGTTAAATGGAGGATTTCTTTTATTTGATGCTTTATCAAAGCATAGGCAGATCATTAACATGTGCCAAGTTTACATGATCGTTGAGCACTGAAATGCCAAGTGGTTCAAGTACAATGCTAGAGACACTTTGCATACGGAATAAGGACTAACAGTTGGTAGGCTTGGTTTCTTACAGGTGCAGAACACCTGTGAGCCCAGAGCGCAGATCAATGTGGTGCAAGGTTGTGCATATTTAACTTCCCGCTGCTCATAGCAGCCAGTGTTGCAGAAGCCTGGCTTTTTGCCAGATCCATAACAAACTAGCACCCAGCTTTTGCATATTCTTAAAATTACTGATTGCCTAAATGAAATTTATGAGTAAGAAGGGGGAGGGGAATCACAACGATAATCTGAACAGTCTCATTGCGTGACTCCCTGTGAGCTTTGGCTTGAATTATCTAATGTAATTCTTTGCATTAAACAGATTTGCAGATGTTAAATAGGTCACACATATGCAGCCATTGGAGTGTATTTCTTAAGTCTTTATGTCACTATGATTCCTCTGTGAGACTACACTTAAATACAAGAGAAAAAAGAGCACCCACAAAACAGGATGACAACTTTATTAATTTAAAACTAATGCAGTTCAGATTTTCCACACTTCAGCTTCCATTCAGCAGGTTGTATTTGACAATCAAATTGATGAGGAATGTTAGTGCTGCAGGTTGCTTTGGCATTTCATCCTCTGAGCACACCTCCTCCAGTGGCAGGACTAACACTAAGTGAGCCACAATGGCCAGCAAAGCATTTGAACACACACATACCCCCCTCCAGTTTTAAGGCTTAATACTTTAGTCTTGATCTATACAAAAATAGGAAAGAAGGGTTTAAAGTACAGCAAGTATGTGCTGAAATAAAAGGATAGCACCTAGCTTCCTAGTACCCCTGCTCGATCACCTAGATTGTCTGACAGTGTTTTCTCCCCCCAAGTCACCATCCACCAGTCTCCCTGTGGTCAACGCAGCTGCTAAGCATATCTTCCCTGCCCTTTTGCTCCAAGTTAGTCAAGCTACCATCCGAATCCCTGACCTGAATGAATTTATTCACATGAAGTCTTTTGGTTGTCCTGCCGCTCCCTCCCAGTGTGCCCCCATATTAGGGGTCTTCTGCCTGCTCTCTGACCTCTCAGACAAGCGCATTGCTGTTTTGCTGCTTGTCTAGTCCAGCAAAATGGGCTTCTGGCTTTGATGTGGGGCAACTGGTCACAGAATATTTGAACAGAAGGTTCTTTCAGTATCTGTATAAATGTCAGATTCATTCTACCCTTCTACCTCTAATTAGAGATTTAAAAAAAGATCTAAATGCCCACCCTTATATTCTGCTATATGATATTCATCCAATGGTAAACCAATATGATATGCAACTAGTCACAGGAGATTTGGAAAAACAATGTATTTTTTACTTACACAGAAGGTGAAAACTTACTGGCTAACGCTGTTTCTGACTTTGAAATTAAGAAGGGTGACTGGTGGAGGATGAGCTATGAGTATCCTTGAAGTCATTGATTCTAACAAGCAAGTAACAGAAGAAGCCATATTCTTTCAGGCTGTAAAGTGACATTTGAGCTGAGCAAGTGACAGCAACAAACATCATCCATTCCTGATGAAGACGACAAACAAAAAGCAAAATGCCTCTCCAGCTTGTAATTACTTGAATTATTTCCAGAGATGGCATTGTCGATCCATTCACATACATGGGGATTGTCTTCTTTCCTGCAGCTCGCGTTTCCCCTTCCTGCCTCTCTGCAGTTGGTCACACCAAAGAAAGGCTTAATTCTGTTAAAAACAAACAAACAAATAAAAGAGAGATAGAAAAAAAAAAAGGGAGGAAAAAAAGAGGGGGCAGAATTATCCAAGATAGGGCAGTGATAACTCACAGTTCTTCCTCCGTGCACAAGTGACTGCTTTGAGCTGTTCTTAGTGCAAACATGAACTGTGGCTGAACTGGCATTTGTCACCACAGACTGGGAGCAGGATTGCAGATACTCAGCCCCTAAACCTAAATCTTCACTTCTACCCCAGACCTCAGTTTGTGGGAGAGAATGGAGAGACAGATGCAGGCCAGCTCTTTCTCTCTCTTTCCTCTTTGTGTGGAACAGAAAGATGTCTGCTCAAAACAGCACAAGAAAGCTTTCGCTGCTGCAGCTGCTCAGATTCAAATTTTGTTACTTGGTGTAGGGCCATGTTCAACAGAGCCAGCAGCCTGACACCTTCCACAGGTTTGCTTTAGTTAGAATTATTGCTGTAAGCTGCTGAGCCAAAGAAAGTAATTGCATGAAAAACAACATAGCACTCCCATTTTAACTCGTGCTTCTTCCTTGTGAGTTTGCCATGCTTTTTGCACCAAGAGATATTTTCTACATCGATGTTTGAGACAGAGTAACATGGAGATATGCAACAGCCAAAAAAAGGCTTTGGAAGCCCGAGAGAATTTCAGTCGCATGAAATTCAGTCCTTCACCTCTCTCACATAGTAAACAGTCAAAACAGGAAGGTGTTTGCAAGGCCAGATCCAGACTCCTGCAGCCCTCTATGATGAGGAGGGAGAAGGATCACCACTGGGAAAGGGGAAGGCATAACAGGGGAAGAGACAAAAGTGATGATTATGGGCTGAAAAATAGAGGGAGTTTCTTGGGATAGAAAAGCATTGAAGAAAAACCATGAGTTGTGAAAGAGAGAAAGAGTGGGGGCAGAAGGGATGTGGCCTGGAGGGATATTTAGGAGGCAGGAGAGAAGTTCGTCACCCCAGTGCTATCTAAACACTGCAAAGTCCCGAGGTCGTAGGTCTCCACTAGATCAGTACCAGGTGCAGGCTGTATGTGTTCTGCTCTCATCTCCTCAAGAGGAGCACCTGTCCTTTGCTGCAGACTTCCCTCATGACTTTATAAAACAACAGATCCACACCACAATCTGCTAAACTAGAAGGCAGGGATTTCTTTTCTTAGCTGTTCCTACTAGCTTTTAATGCTTAATTGCTTGCCTTCCTACACAGCAGTGCTTCACCTAAGGGCTCCCACTGTCCTATCTTCCTTACCGCTCTCTGAAATCACAGTGGCAATAAAAAGGAGTTGTGTTTGCAGGTGTCTCCTCTTCAGAAGCTGTATCCTGCAGTGTTTGCCTTGGGTGTGTGTACCTAATCTAAAACACTACCAAAGCCAGTGAACAATCCCTCCCAGATATTAAAGAGAAAAACAATTCCTCGATCAAGAACACTGGTATGGAAAGGAACTTAATTCTTGTCATACAAGTTATCCTTGTTGTCTTGCTTGTTGGTGGGTTTTTTCCCCTACCAATAGCCCCTGGCTCACACTGAGTTTTTAAAACATATTTAAATGTATGAGGGGAGACTTGTGGTCTTGGACATTTGTGTTCTGGGGAGATGGCATCTATGAACATGAGAGGTAGTCGGTATTTCTGAGCAGAGGAAAATAACTCTAGTTTCTTTTTCTGTATTTCACAGTGTCGATACTGGCTGTCTTCTTACTGTTCTTTGCAAAAGCTGAATGGCAATTGGTAAGTATATCTGAGGCTCTGTAAGAGGAGCACCTGGAGTTTGCCACAGATGCCTCAATTTAATGAGAAGTGTTTGGCACTTTCTTATTTCAAAAAAATTTTGTTTGGAAGAATTTTAAGCCTTAAAAAATAATTCAATCTTGTTATATCAACATTTCTGGATGAAAGCAACTCCCATATCTTATGTTCAACATTTGTCTCCTGCATGCCTTGTATTTGGCTTTGAACAGAGATATAAAAAAACACGTATCACTTCCTTCTCTTCTTGCTCTGCAGGAAGAAAAAAAGACAAGGAGAGAGATACAGAACGGGAAAAACTTCTGGGGCTCTGTGGGCCTCTCATGCTGATTTTGCCTGTATCTGTGGATTCATAAAGAAGTAAAGCCACAATTGCTCTGGACTCCTCTCCCTAGGCCTAGTGATGGGTCAGTCTTTAATAACAGAGCCTAAAGGGTCCATTTAGATACACAGAATTGGTAAAGAAAAAAGAGTGATGCAGCACATAGGAGAGCACACTGAACAGAAGCTTATAACCACTATCCAGGAACTAATGCACTTGGAAAAAATAGCACAGATGAAATGCTTGAGCATTCTGATATCCATGAAATAAAAAGTGTGCTGCATAGAGAATAAACCAGACTGTCACACTGTCCATTGGTGAGTGCCAAAGGAATACAAGGTGTCTATACAGAACTAACCCCAGACTGCAAAAGCACCTGGGCGTGAAAGCTCATCTTCCATGGGAGCTACTAGAGTTCTGAAGTAATAGTATTTATACCCAGCACCACAGAACAAATCTTTCTGCAGGGGCCTTTCACTTCCAGTTGAGGACCTAAAGGCCATCAGTTACCTGGCCTTTGTATAGGAAGGGTCATTTGGCACTGGCAGAGGCTGCCCAGGGAGGTGGTTGAGTCACCTTCCCTGGAGGTGTTTAAGGGATGGGTGGATGAGGTGCTAAGGGGCATGATTTAGTGTTTGATAGGAATGGTTGGACTTAATGATCTGGTGGGTCTTTTCCAAACCGGTGATTCTATGATAAGGTGATTTTTTCACTGTATCAGTTAATACACCACTATTTGTATTTATAATATGTGGACACAAAGAAAAATATTTTTCAGCCTCTTGAGGATGTGGCAGGTATACTGCATACTGTAGATATTTGTGCTATCCCTTAGTACTTCAAAAGAAAGAATTTTTGCCTTGTTTCTTATGAAGTCTAAGATTTTGACTTGTCACAAGGAGAAACTTGGTACTTACAAGTGGATCTGAATGCTTTTATTACACTTGCAAGGCTATATATAGAAGCTTGTATACAGGAGAGCTGTATATGATGTTGTTCCATGTGTCTTTTGGCTGACAGTTGTACCATATCTATGTGGCCTTCATACTTTCTTCTTAGTGTCTTTTGTATGATGGCAGGGCCAAGTCTTCTTTCTATGTCTTGCCACTGTGGTGATTTAGTAGTTTAACCTGCCGTGATTTAATTTCCATTGTTCTCTGTGTATTTATATCTCTGCTTGGGATATTAAAGTCCCACACTCTTGAAGGCCCTTAAAGGGCACAACTGAAAATTATAAACAAATAAAATGCATCTTTTCCCAATTTTGTATGGCATAGCTCTTGAAATCTAAATGTACTGCTGTATTTAAAACTAATACTGTAAATGCTAAATTGCTCTTACTAGCATATTCACATTTATACCTGTTCCTTCAAGGTATGTGTGATATTTTATGTATTATATTTTAAAATAAGAGCAGCCTAATATGTTTTGCATTTAAGCATTTAAAAAGGAAATAAAACTGCCACAAAAGTGTATAGACAGTTTACTCTTCAAATGTATTCCTCTCTTCAGCTGTCTACTGATGTTTATCTTTAAATGGGCTTTCTCATTAGACCCTATCTTCCCATTTCAATCCCCTGATGATGCCTTCAGGCATCCGTACACATGTAACTAACAACTTTTAGAGAAAGCTGTTTGACAACAGCTGCAAATTTTGACCTTCTCTAGAGGTGCATTGTGCAAAATGCTGTCTGGGCATTACTAATTGCTTTGCCTTCTGCCCTGCTGCCAGGTGTTGCTGTAGCTTCAGGATGGCTCTTGCCCAGCCCTTGGCAATATCTTTGTGACCACATCTCTTATCTTGCACTTTCTCTCCCTGTTTCACTGGTAGTCACCTTAACATCACTCAGCGAGTTTCTTTGGCAACTACATACTTTCCTGAGATCTAGAAATTTGTTGTTCCTTTGATTTGTTTCTTCCCTTTTTAATTTATTCTCTGACTGTTCTTGGTTGTTTCCCCTCCAGGTCTCCTGTAAGTCTTGGAGAATTTAATTCTTTGCTTGCTTTCTCTCAGCTTCCTTCTGCATCTCTTTCTTCATTCTGCATCTTAGTTGTGGGTACATTTGTTCATATGTAATTTGTTCATATACCAGTGAATGCCAGCAACTTCCAAACCCTCTTCTCAAGTTGAGATCAGCCTTATCTGTTCAGACTGAACTGTCTGTTGACATAATCTTATATGTGACAGCATGGCTTAAGTCTTGCTTAGTCTCTTCCTACCAGAGCTGCTCATCTCTGTTCTTAATTACTGTGAACTCTTCAGTCCTGAATCCACCCCTTATTCCAATGGATGTGTGGTTTTGTCCTGAAGAAACACTGCTGTTCATCTTGGTTTAATTAAAGTAGTTTCTTCTTAAGGGTTGTTCTTTGGGTACAGCACTTATGAGATCAATCACACTTTGTTCTTGCTTCTGCAGCAGATAAGAAGGGGGGAAAGTAATTCTATGGGATCAAATGGTGGCTTTGCTTTTGTTTTCTTTTGTCGTCGCTGGTTATTTTTATTTTGACGTCAAAATTATATGGTTTGAAAACACTGTTCATTTTATCAAAATATTTAACATAGAGTTAAAATGGGGGATTAGAAATCCCAACAAGATGTGCTTAATTTTAAGAGAGAAATGTTTGTGCTGAATCTGAAGTTTCCTTTCTCCGTGGAGATTAAATTGCTGTGTAGATTTTCAGTTTTACTATTATTCAGGGTTTTGGATATTGTGGCTTGCAGTGAAAACTCAGACTGCAATTGAATTTCAGGATTTAACATTTCATTTGCAATTATTCAGACAGAGGATTTATTCCTTAGGAAGTTCATGAGTGAATGCCTTAGTGCCCTATAAATATGAATGGTTTTAATAGAAATGCAGTGGAAAATTTGAATACTTAGGTACAGAGTCTTTTCTTAGTGAAAGAAGTTTTGCTACCTTGGGCCTTATTGAACAGTATTTGAGCCTTACTGACACTTGACATTTAGATGGAAACAAGTCAACAAAAATCATTTTTCTAACTGATTTTATATGTTGAGTATGTAAGAAAACTGCAAACGTACACAGCAGCTCTTGAAAATGTCACCTTCTGCATTTTTATGTGATGCAACATCTAGCATCTGACTTTCTTCTTTGTTCTAATGGGATAGAAGAAGGACTATATTCTTTATACAAAAGGGCATGTATATACAAGCTCCAACAAAAAAAAAGAAAAAGAGACTCTGGCCATAGCTCTTTTTATTTAACAAATTAAGAAAATCAGCTATGACTGCCTTCAAAATAGTTTTCTTCTGAGTTGACACACAATTGCATATGCTGCTGCCAACATTCAGAGCAATTCTCAGATCATTTTCTGAAAGTCTGTTGAGGATCTCTGTCATTTTTGCCTTCACAGCTTCTACCAACAAAAAAAAATTAGTTCCTTTTTGCACTGACTTGGGTAGGTGCTCAAGCATAGTGATGATATTATTAGCTAAAAACTGTTTCATAGACAGAGCCCTGTGGGCTGGCACATTACCTTGATGTTAACTCTCTTCAGTCTTGCACACCCATGTTTTCTGACCAAGGGTAAGAAAACATTTATATTTAAACACACAAACACTCATATTGAGTGAAGTGATTGAGTTGAGCCTTGTCGCACTGTGACAGGTTACAACATGTTCTACAAACATCTGTATCTCCCCTCCCATGCTCGGTTTCCAAGCTATAAGATTAGTCTCGGCTTTTTTTGTGTCAGACCTTGTATGCATCTTCTCTCTTTCTCTCCAGTCATGCAAGGCTATGCAGTAGCCCCCTATATGGATGCTTGATCAACACGTACACTTCAAATGCAGCATAACTGTTTATGATGGGGCAGAGGCAACAACAGCAGGGGAGAAGTGAGAATAAAAATGCATGCTATGAAAAATGAGGATATAGGGGAGAAGAGGTGATGGAAAGCAGAAGGAGGCTATGTCTGACCTGGGAGTGAGAAGTGCTTTGGTTACAGGTGTGCCTTACCGAAACATCGACACCACAATAATGTAATAGCCCATAAGAAGCTAGATTTTGTGATGGGAGTCTGTTACAGGCCACCCGGCCAAGGAGAAGCAGCTGATGAGCTCTTCTATAAACAGCTGGGGTTAATCTCCAAATCAATGCCTCTTGTTCTTGTGGGAGACCTCAATCTCCCTGATATCTGCTAGGAGTACAATACAGCAGAAAGGAAGCAGTCTAGGAGATTCCTGGAGTGTGTGGAAGACAACATCCTTGTGCAGATAGTGAATGAACCAACGAGGGAAGGAGCCCTCCTGGACTTGCTGTTTGTCAACGGAGAAGGTCTTGTGGGGGTTGTGGCAGTAGGGGGACTCCTAGGACTAAGTGATCATGAGATGATAGGGTTTTCTGTTCTAGGCAAAGTGAAGAGGGTAGTTAGCAGGACAGTTGCATTAAATTTCCAGAGGGCAGACTTTAAACTCTTCAGAAGGCTGGTTGGCAAAGTCTCCTGGGAGACAGTACTTGAGGGCAAGAGAGCCCATGAGGGCTGGGAGCTCTTCAAAAAGGAGATCCTAGCAGCTCAGGAGAAAGCCATCCCATGATCCGGAAAAAAAGCCGGCAGGGTTAAAAAACCAGCTTGGTTGAGTAGAGAGATCTCAAGTAACATTAGGAAGAAGAGGAATGTTTCTAGGCTGTGGAAGAGGGGACAGGCCTCTTGGGTGGACTACAGGAGAGAAGTGAAGTTGTGTACGGAAAAAATCAGAAGGGCTAAGGCTCAACTAGAAATCAGGTTAGCAAAGTCCGCGAAAGATAATAAAAAATCTTTCTATAGATATATAAATAAGAAAAGGAGAAGTAGGGAGACCATACAGTCCCTTTTGGACACAGAGAGAACAACAGTGACAGGGAATGAGGAGAAGGCTGAGGTACTTAATGTCTTCTTTGCCTCAGTCTTTAATTGTAAAGAAAGTTGTTCCCTCTGTGTACAAACCCCAGAACTAGAGGAGCAATACGAGGCTCCCATGATCCAAGAGGAGGTGGTGAGAGCCTTGCTTGCCCAATTGTACACCCACAAGTCTATGGGGCCGGACAGGATTCACCCAAGGGTATTGAAGGAGCTGGCGGATGTGCTGGCCAAACCCCTTTCCATCATCTTCCAGCAGTCCTGGAAGACTGGGGAGGATCCACTGGCCTGGAGGCTGGCTGATGTAGTGCCCATCTACAAGAAGGGTCACATGGAGGATCCAGGGAACTAGAGGCCTGTCAGTCTGACCTCAGTGCCAGGGAAAGTCATGGAACAGGTGATCTTGAGTGCTATCATGAAGCACATGCAAGAGAACCGGGTGATCAGGCCCAGTCAACATGGGTTCACCAAAGGCAGGTCTTGCCAAACTAACCTGATCTCCTTCTATGATAAAGTGACTCACTTATTGGATGAGGGAAAGGCTGTGGATGTATCTTCTTGGACTTCAGTAAAGCCTTTGGCACAGTTTCTCAGAGCATTCTGCTATGGAAACTGTCAGCCTCTGGCCTGGACAGGCACACACTCTCGTGGGTGGGAAACTGGTTGGATGGCCGGGCCCAGAGAGTGGTGGTAAATGGTGGTAAATGCAGCTGGAGACCAGTTACAAGTGACCAGTTACAAGGACCTGTGAATAGGTCCAGCCCTGTTCAGTGTCTTCATCAATGACCTGGATGAAAGCATTGAGTGTACACCCATAGCAAGTTTGCAGATGACACTAAGCTGTGTGTAAGTGTCGATCTGCTGGAGGGTAGGGAAGCTCTGCAAAGGGATCTGAACAGGCTGGACCACTGGGCTGAGTCCAATGGCATGAGGTTTAAGACGACCAAATGCCGGGTCCTGCACTTGGGTCACAACAACCCTATGCAGAACTACAGACTAGGAGAAGTCTGTCTAGAAAGCTGCCAGGAGGAGAGGGACCTGGGAGTGTTGGTTGACAGCCGACTGAACATGAGCCAACAGTGTGCCCAGGTGGACAAGAAGGCCAATGGTATCTTGGCTTGTATCAGAAATGGTGTGACCAGCAGGTCCAGGGAGGTTATTCTCCCTCTGTACTCGGCACTGGTGAGACTGTTCCTTGAACCCTGTGTTAAGTTCTGGACCCCTCACCACAAGAAGGATGTTGAGACTCTGGAGCAAGTCCAGAGAAGAGCAACAAAGCTGGTGAGGGGGCTGGAGAACAGGCCTTATGAGGAACAGCTGAGAGAGCTGGGGTTGTTTAGCCTGGAGAAGAGGAGGCTGAGAGGAGACCTCATTGCTCTCTACAACTACCTGAAAGGAGGTTGTAGAGAGGAGGGAGCTGGCCTCTTCTCCCAAGTGACAGGGGATAGCACAAGAGGGAATGGCCTCAAGCTCTGCCAGGGGAGATTTAGGCTTGAGATTAAGAGGAAGTTTTTCACAGAAAGGATCATTGGGCATTGGAATAGGCTGCCCAGGGAGGTGGTTGATTCACCTTCCCTGGAGGTGTTTAAAGCACGGGTAGACAAGGTCCTGAGGGACATGTTTTAGTGTTAGATAGGAATGGTTGGACTCGATGATCCGATGGGTCTCTTCCAACCTGATGATTCTATGATTCTATGATATTTCCCAGCTTTTGATGCCTATTCTGTTCTAAACATTCCTTTTTGTAACAGCTCATATTTTCTTTTGTATTGTCATCTAACAAAGATATAACCTTCGATGTTCTTGATGCCTAATAAGTTTCAAATAAATCAGTTTTATTTTTGGTGTGCAACACCTTTTGCAGTATCATCTAACACAATGCAGTTCAGAACGATCTCCCTCTTCAAGCCCGAATTCAAAGGTTGTGAAGGCTGAGTCCTTGGGAGGGAACTGCTTGTGTGCTCCTGCACCACTGCTGCCACCATCGCAGGCAGAGGAGTCTGCATGGCTGGAGCACTGCCAGGTGATCACTGTAGCAGTGGACCCAACGCTGTGGATGATTCTTATTGAGGTGGATCCACTTCCATTGGCTCCTCACTGTTGTCGGGTGGGTCCACTTCCATTGGTTCTTCGGCATCGTTGGGTGGATCCACCTCCATGGGCTCCACATTGTCCTTTGGTGTGTGGTCATACCTGCGCCTCACACCACGCCTCAACAGAAAGGCACGAGCACGGGCAAGGAGTCTTGCCTGTCTTCTCTTGTGGTTCCTCAGCATGGAGGCACGCTTGGACTCCATGGTGTTCCCTGCTCCACCTAAAGCAGATGCTTTCCACTTGGGAGGTGAGCAGCCATCCACCTGGCTGCTCTGGTTGATCCCTGATAGAGAACTACGCTTTGGATTCAAGAGGTTCTCTTCTGCAATTGTCTCTAATCTGGTCCGCTTCAAAGATGAGCAGACACTTGCCTGGCTGCTCTGGCAGTTCCTCCTTCCAGACATGTCAGGAAGGCCTCGAAGCTCAGTGAGCTCTGTGCCAGCTGCAGGGCCCGAGCCTCCTTTTATAGGTCCCGAGCAGGTGATGTCATAATGTCAGTGACTGTGACCCAGGGCAAGAGGCAATCAGGTGGCTGGTGACACCAGGCCATTGTGTTGTCATGGAGATTGTGCCATGGGGCCTGCGGCCTGGACAGTACCAAATGTGGAAGAAGGAGGAGGGCTCCCTGGGCACTACTGAAAAGAACCTGGCTCCATCTTCTTTGCAGCTTTCCTTTGGGCATTTCCCTATGTTGAGGAGAAGAGAGAGCTGGGGTTGTTTAGCCTGGAGAAGGGGAGGTTGAGAGGAGACCTCATTGCTCTCTACAACTACCTGAAAGGAGGTTGTAGAGAGGAGGGAGCTGGCCGTTTCTCCCAAGTGACAAGGTACAGGACAAGGAGGAATGGCCTCATGCTCTGCCAGGGGAGATTTAGGTTGGACATTAAAAATTTTTCACAGGAAAGATCATTGGGCACTGCAACAGGCTACACAGGGAGGTTCCCCTTCCCTGGAGGTGTTTAAGGCACGAGTGGGCAAGGTGCTGAGGGACATAGTTTAGTGTATAATAGGAATGGTTGGACTCGATGATCCAGTGGGTGTCTTCCAACCTGGTTGTTCTATGATTCTATGTTTCAACACTGAAGGACATTCAATCAGCTCAATCCTACCATTCTCCCTTTTTTTTTTTTTGTTTATTTAGAACTATTTCTCCAAAATACTACAAATCCAAAGCTGAATGCTTAACTGCAATATACTCTGGCATACAAATAAGGAAGCAATTCTTTTTACAGTTATAACAGTTGTTTTATTAACTCTTCTCCAAATATAGAAAAAAATTATGCCAGACTTTTGTAAAAGGGAATACCTCTGCTTTTGTAGTCAAAGACCAGTTCCCATAGCAATTGCAAAGTGGGTACCAAACACCAGCAACATAGTAGTGATAATGACAGTGTAGGAGTATTGGTCATGTTTTCCTCCTCCTCCAATTTGCTATTATTTGGAGGCATTTTTTTCCTTATCCTAGAAGTTCTGTTTTTAATCAACAATTATACACTGAGTTCCTCTGGTATTTGTGAGATCAGAATTTGACCCTTTATGGACAGTCTAACATTGCAGAATCTTTTAATGCATACAGATACTGTCAATCCTATGTACTATACAAATAGTTGTAATTTGAGAGTAGATGACTTTATTGGATTTATAATTTTTATTCTACTTAGATTCTGATTTTACGCTTTAGCTGTAATTGACTGTTTTGTGACCTGATTATGTGTAACACCCTCAAGCAACTGGCTAGTGCTACCCTGATCTTAATAATGTATTATTAATTCCTTACTGGTAAATACATTATTTATAGTCACTATTGCATATTATTCCCCGCACTTGATAGTAATGGTCGATGATCCGACGGGTCTCTTCCAACCTGGTGATTCTATGATTCTAAAGTCTCAGTCAAAATAGTACTCTCTAGCTGTGGTTTCCATGTATTTTATTCCAGCGGGTCCCTTATCACAAAGAATGAGGTCCCCAAAACACAGTACTAATAGCTCTTGGCAGAGAAAACAGAGCTTCTTCAAGAGAGAGATATGAAAATAAGGTACAAGGCAGAAGTAGTGGCTATGTGCTTACTTCTGTTACCAAGAGAGCTCTGATGTGTGCTCGGGGAATGGTGGCAGTAGCTAGGACATCACATCTGTTACCTGAACTGTTTGAAGTAACTCTTGCTAAATGGCTGTGCTCTTTTTCTCTCAATTAATGATGCATGCCTGTGGTTTGCCAAAAAAAGCTTGATGACTGATGCATGGGAATAAGGTGTTACGAGAGCTGTCTGCTTGACTTCATTAAATTAAGATTAATTCATCCTATGTGTTTGGAGTACATTGCGGGGTTATGTAAGGCTTTGGCCCTGAGTTAAAGTCTTAAAGACAGTCTCCTTAGACAACAATTTGTCATAACCATTAGCGTCACTTCTCTATATTATATATCCAGGACAATTGATCAATTGTCTTTTGATGCTGTTTTCATAGGACCTCTTAAAATGAGAGTTGAGCAGCTAATTGCAATCTTACATTATGTGTATAACAAACACTACTAGAAACCTTTTCTACCTTCTTAATGTTTTGCTTCTGTCTTTTTTTCTATCACACACCTTTCAGTTTTGAAGTTTGCTTAATGCCATTTAACAACAGCAACACCTTTCAAGAGAGTAAAAATCTGCTGTTCAATGTCAGATTATTAGAAAAACTGAGAAGAAAGAGTTCTTCTCTGTGATAACAATTTTTTTTGATAAACAGTAATAATTAACACCCCTTCCCCCCAAAAAAATAACCCCCAAAAAAACAAACCTCTCAAAGATTTGTATCTTTCTCAGCTTATATGCTGCATAATGTGGTTAAGCAGAGGTCAGCCTGGACTGGTTTATGTACAGTTAAAACAATACTAGGCGCTGATCTCTGACTTTCAAAGAACTAACTCCGGCAAATTTAAGTAATTGATAAAAAAGTAAGAAGTCTTCAGGGATTGTCAAAAAATCAACAAGACCAAGTGCAAGGTCCTACACCTGGGTTGGGACAATCCCCGGGTTCAGTACACAATGTAGGATGATGTGATTGAGAGTTGCCCTATGGAGACGGACTTGGGGATGCTGGTTGGTGAGAAGTTCAACATGAGCTGGCAAGGTGTGCTCACAGCCCAGAAGGCCAACCCTGTCTTGGGCTGCATCAAAAGAGGCATGGCCAACAGGGCAAGGGAAGTGATTCTGTCCCTCTGTTCCTCTCTTGTAAGACCTCATTTGGAGTATTGTGTCCAGTTCTGGAATCCTCAACATAAGAAGGATATAGAGCTGTTGGAACAGGTCCAGAGGAGGTCTACAAAGGTGATCTGAGGGCTGGAGCACCTACCATACAAAGACAGACTGGGAGATTTGAGATTGTTCAGCCTGGAGAAGAGAAGGCTCTGGGGAGACCTTATAGTGACCTTCTAGTACCTGAAGGGGCTATAAGAAAGCTGGGGAGGGAGTGTTTACAAAGGTTTATAATGGTTGACTAGGGACAATGGGTATAAACTGGAAACGGGTAGATTTAGACTAGATGTAAGGAAGAATTTCTTCACTATGAGAGAGCTGAGACACTGGCACAGGTTGCCTGGGATGCACCCTGGAGATGTTCAAGGCCAGGTTGGATGAGGCCTTGGGCAGCCTGATTTAATGGGAGGTGTCCCTGCCCATCACAGGGCCTTGGAACTAGATGATTTTTAAGGTCTCTTCTAACCCAGACTATTCTATGATTCTTTATACAAGTAGGTAAAATATCACTATCTGTCCATAGCCTGGGTATCTGAAAGGCTTGAGTCTCAAGGTTGGGATATTCTGAAAAGATCAGCATTAAACTAATTAACAAAAAAATTTGCCTCCAGGTAAATTTGTAATTATTGCCTATCAAATTAAAATGGTTTCCTAAAACATGATGAAGAAACCACATTAGTCAGGGTATTTAGAGCAATGTAAGAAAGACTGTCAAGGACGAAAATTCAAAGAAAAAAAGGAGTGAGAAAATCTCTTTGGTTAGACTGCACTGTCAATAACCTCTCAGGTTTTTGTTTTCTCTCGTTTCTAAGAGTGGGGTTTGGTGATGTATTTGTTACTTGTGAATCAGTTCATCCTTTGCTCACTAATGCAGTATTAAAAAATCAAAAGCTTTTGACAATTTTTGCACAGTTAAATAGATATGATGTGTTTAGATTAACTTTATTGGAAGTGGTATTTCTTGGGGCCCAGATGAACAGGTCTCAAGAGCCTCAGACTGTTTCCACAATGGAAAAGGGTACTCTCTGTTTAACTATGTCTTGAGGGCTGACTGGCAGAAATTTCCATAGTTATTCATTTCCTTGTTTAGAGTTGAATTAAAGTTATTGCTTTCATGCTAATTTGAAGTAGCTGTTAGTTACATTATGTTTAGTGCCATTTATCCCAAGATTAAGCCTATCAAGATATATATTGCAATATTAGATTTTGAAGAAGCTGTGTCTAACAGTTGTGGTACACATTTAAAAAATATAAACATTTCAGACTTTTACTCTCTTGTTGAGGAAGCATCTTCTGGCAAAACTGCAAAACCTCATTAAAGGACAGCAGTGAACAGTGATTTTTCAGATTATGTGCATGATGTTCACTGTATTTCGTATCCTAAGACAATATTTGCTGCCCCATATTAGTACTACCACATACTCTTGTCTGGGTTTTACCACGTTGAGGAACTCCTGCAGTTTATTGAGGTTAATTATTGCCAAAAAGAAAAAGGGTTTACACCATAGTGAGCATCTTTTCAATGTGTAAATCTGCTTCTCGAGCTACACACCTGAGTCCCTTCATTCTGGGCTCATTCTAACACATCTCTTTAGAAATAAGCCCACAGCTGATCCAATGAAATACAACTCTAAGTATCCTACTCATACTGGCAAGATGTCTTTTGGGGTAGAATCTTTTTCAGTGCAAGTGAAATTGGTCTTTATCACAGAAAGTATTTTCTTTATTCTCTTAACTGTACAGCCAGTACACGTGCAAGTCATGATGTTAATATATACCTCAGTTTCTTGCAAACAACTTTCAGATGATATAGCTCACTATGGCTTTTTACATTCTGTAACTGTTACCATTATGTTATCATTCTATCATAGGCTTTTCAAAGTCTACATAAAGAAGATTTGGGAGGGGGAATGTCAAAACAAAAAAAAAAGGCAAAATAAGTAAAATCTGTAGATGACCCCATTTGAGTTAACATCACTTATCTTTAGACGAGATCTATCACTGTCAAGAAAGTGCAACTTCTCTATTTCCCTTTTCACAGTTGTAGACTGTCTTTCACCCAATATGTATTACTTTGGAGGACTTCCACAAAGTCCATCTTGCCAGAATGTCAAAGGAACCAACGAAAGGTGAGCAGTGAGTCAACATATTCCAAAGTGACTCACCTGCTGCATAACTCAGCTAAATGCTGCACTGATTGTGCTCAGCTTCCCATATTGTGTGGATGTTAGAAAAGATAATGAGCAAACCTGTCAGAGAAAATCACTGTGCTCATCCTAGAGATGAGGGGGTTATTTTTTTGCTTGAATGGATAGATTTTTTTTTCTTGCAACAATGGTATTCACCTCTTAGGGAGCTGGCTGGTAAATTGAGAAAGGTGTTGGCTTTGTTTAAGATAACTGAGAATTTAGAAATCCCTTTAAATTTATGGAATAAGATAATCGAGCAACATTTTTAGTGGGCTGTTGCTATTTTCAAAAATTTCTAACATATTTCCAGAAATCAGTAATTAACAGAGGTTTTTTTAAGTACAGAAGAGAAGTAGTGTCGACTACATAATTTTTTGTAAATACTGTTGGGGAGAAAAGTATCCACCTTATTTCCTGAACCATTTGTGAGGCACCAGCAGAAAGCTGCTGTAACACGTAAAAATCTATTGAGGCTGTGCAGCACTCAAAATTCAAACTGATGTTGTGTTAGCTTCCATAATGAAACCATGATACATCAGCAGCACTGGTATTTGGAATTCCTAAAGCTGTTCCCATACTGTTTGTTTAATCTTTCATAATCACATACTGGGCATGTGCAGACAGTTTACCTTTGATAAGTAATAGTCAGTAAGCAAAGGGGTTTCTGCACTAAAATGTAATGTTCAGTATTTGTAACTGAAATAAAAAAGTTAAGCCAGGGACCAACATAAAAGGATGAATATTCATCCCTTTCATGCAACACTGGTGCGAAGTGTTTCTTCATTTAGAATGTAACTTCAAAAGGCTGACAAACATGTACTGGGCTTCTTTCCTCAAGGAGGTCAGCATCCCACTAGATGCTGCAATCTCTTGCCAGAATTGAAGTTAATGAACTTAATGAACTAGAGGGTGTTCACTCACTTTGTCTTGTATCTGGACCTGAAGAGAAAAGCACTACTTAAAACAAGAAGCTTTGATAACACAATGGTAACCATAGCGTTGTAACATAGTATTGGCCTGAAGGGCTTCCCCTTGCAGGGCACAAGTAGGAGTGCTACAGAAAAAAACTTGGAGACTTCTCTTTAGAGCACTCTTTTTCTTCCAGCCAAGGCAAATGTTGATTTAGAGCTCTTAGTCTCTGATCTGCCTTCTCAGCAAGAAGTTGCAGTGTCTTTTTCTTCTCTCAGTGATTTGGTTGCAAACTGAACAAGCCTTGGTGCTGGCCAGGTCTCAGAGTACAGGACTTTCCCAGCACAGGAGATATTCTGCAGGAGCTGTAGTCACTATCACGATTTCTTTGACAGGCAGGGGTGGCTTCTGAAGCTTTTTAGGTTTGCCAAAGGTGATTTTTTAATTATCAGCTGTGTGAACTTGTATAAACCCTGCCGTTGTACCACTTGGATTAAATACAAATGCAAACCACCTGCTGTCTTGCAGCCTGAAGTGTGAAGATTGCTCTGGATTTTGTCATCCAGTGTTCAAAGCCAGAGAAGGTGTGACTGTGACTTCTGAAGGACTCACAGTTGGACGTGGTGACAGTGGCACCCTCTGAGTCATTCTCTATTTGAAAGAAGCTGTGTTGCAGCTTATTTTGGAAAGATGAGATGTTTGTCCCCAGAGAGTGTGATTCAGGCCTGTCAAATGGAACAGTTCTTTTCCATATGTAAATTTATCTAATATTGAGTCTCCTCCACTTGTCACCTGTTTTCTTAGAGCACAGAGCTGTAGTCCATCAGCTGAATATCTACTAAGAAACAATGTAGGTTTAGATCCTTATTTTTTGCCTGAGGTTGAATAAGTCAATCAAGACACCTTTAATTACTGGTTAAAATACAGGACCTCAACGTTGCTTGCTGGTAAAAGCCAGATGCAGTTTCATCTGGAGCTGTTCAGGTATTACCAGGTCTCCAGCAAGGGTATCACTACTCAGTTTAAAAGTCCTAACAAGCTTTCTTTTCTGTATGGTCACAGGTAGGATAATGCCCACATTTTAGGGTTGGTAACCCAGTGGGCAACAGAGCCGTAGTATAACGATCACGGGTCTGCAGATTATGACATACACAGGCAGTTTATCTCTGAAACTGTGCATGTCAAAGCAGTTGTTACTCAGTGAGAAAAGTCATGTTTTGGTTTTATCTATTAGTATCCCAAGAAAACTATCTGATAACAGAACTAAATTCAGAAGAGTCCACGGCTGTGCTATTCTTAGTATTCCCTTTTTACAGATCACCATTAGAAAATAAGGATGAAAGAAAAATAAAAATAGGCAGAAGGTATTTTACAAGCAAACACTCTTCCCAGAGCCTGTGAATTAATCAGTAAAAGGATGATTTTGTTCCAAGCATTGATAACTTGTCATTATAATTCTAGGAGCATTTCAAGAACCTTTCACCAGTTATATCTCTGAGAGTCTTGTGACTTGTTCATTGGAAAAACTACCACGTGTGTGGCTGTTCTGCTTTTGCAAGATAACGAGGCATCAAAAGATGCCAGGCAGCATGCCAGATAACGAAGCCATTAGAGCAAGATGACTATAGTACTTCTGCCTAAACGCCTCTGCTTGTTCCAAAATCATCAAATGATCACAGCGGTGAGCAGATCTGCCTACTGTGAGGGATACCTCTGTCGAAAGTGTGATCTTGAACTGCACTGGGATGTGTGACCCTGCAGTTACAGGGAGCCATTAACCAACTCTAGTGGTGAAAGAAGGATATTAAAAAAATTTGAGTTGGGTTCAAGTAGTCTTATATGGGTAAAAAAAATAGGATTTCATATTATTAATGATATGACTAAAACCAGAAGATTATTAAAAGGTATTTTCTGTGACTTCAGTAGTACATTAGAATTTGCTTATTTTTCTTCACATTTTGCTAGATTTAGAATAAATGCAGATGCTTCAGCCATCTGTCAGCAGAACATTAACTGCTGGCCTCTGCAATCAGGTCTCCTTATTCTGAAAATGTTTTCTTTCTTTCTTATTCTCTTCCCCTCCAGTCCCAAGTAAATATTTGGTGCATGAACTTACATGCCAAAATTCAGCATCAGAAATAATTAATTACATCTATTAGCACAGAGGATAATATAGTTAATGTGTATTTTTAATCTTGGGGAATTTTCAAAGGGTATTCCAAATCCAGCTTTTTTTAGATCACTACTTTAAAGATCAGGTAAGCCTAAAAATCTGTGATATGGGAGCAGGAAACTGGGGATGCATGTAGCAGCTTGCTTGCATGAGTGACAAGACTGAGAAAGAAAGCCTGTTGTCAACTCCCTTGAGACAAAAATAGTTAAAACCCTCACAGCAATCCCTCACTGAGACATTAAAGCTCAAAGGAAAGAAATAGGACTCCCTTTTCAGACCAGTAAACTGTAGCAGATCTTAAAGATTTCCTTGTCTTTACTTTCTTCCTGCTTTGCATTATTTTGCTTCAGTCCTGCTTTGTGTTGCACAGCTGCACAGAAGTACTGTACATCTATAAAAAATGAATTTATTAAGTCAGTGGTTTCATCTTACTTATCTCTGCAAAATGTGTGTACAGCTGTCTCTGTACACAGTAATATATTCATAGAGTACAAGGATAAAGTTACACTTGAGAGAAAAAATTGATTTCAAGTTCAGTAGCTGGTGCTGGCACCTGGCCTCCTGCCTGAGAGGGTTTGTTGCTGTACTTGCAAGGCGTCAGTGTAGGTGATATTACTGACACTAAGCTGGACTACTCTGATTATCTCAGTGTGAAAATTTTAAATTGGTATAACTGAGAAACATAATGCAATAGATGATGGCTTTTGCATTTATTTTAAAGCTTTAATTTTGGGTTTATGAGCTTTTCACAGAGTAGACTGGTTTTTTAAGATCAATTTTCTGGATCTGCAGTTTTAAACTCTGCTTTAAATTCCACTTCTGGTTGAAATGAATTGCATGGTCCCTGCTTAGCCCAAGCAAAACAAATCTATTGGTCCACTTAATGAGTGGGTAGATATTGCCTTGAAGGCAGATGGTAGGATCTAGCATCCCACTGAAGGAATCATCACTTTTTTTTTTAATGGAGAGAATGTACTGTGGCCACAGCCCATCCCTTAAAATTCTCAAAACCTAGTTTATAATGGCTGAGAGAGCTGAGAGGCAGAGAGAGCTGGGGTTGTTTAGCCTGGAGAAGAGGAGATCTCATTGCTCTCTATAACTACCTGAAAGGAGGTTGTAGAGAGGAGGGTGATGGCCTCTTCTCCCAAGTGACAGGGGACAGGACAAGAGGGAATGGCCTCAAGCTCCACCAGGGGAGATTTAGACTAGACATTAGGAGGATGTTTTTCATGGAAAGGGTCATTGGGCATTGAAATAGGCTGCCCAGGGAGGTGGTCAATTCGCCTTCCCTGGACGTGTTTCAGGTACGGGTAGACAAGGTCCTGGGGGACGTGGTTTAGTGTTTGATAGGAATGGTTGGACTCGATGATCCAGTGGGTCTTTTCCAACCTGGTGATTCTATGATTCTATGATATTTCCCTGCTTTTGATGCCTATTCTGTTCTAAACATTCTTTTTTGTAACAGCTCATATTTTCTTTTGTATTGTCATCTAACGAAGATATAACCTTCGATGTTCTTGATGCCTAATAAGTTTCAAACAAATCAGTTTTATTTTTGATGTGCAACACCTTTTGCAGTATCATCTAACACAGTGCAGTTCAGAACGATCTCCCTTCTCAAGCCCGAATTCAAAGGTTGTGAAGGCTGAGTCCTTGGGAGGGAACTGCTTGGGTGCTCCTGCACCACTGCTGCCACCATCGCAGGCAGAGGAGTCTGCATGGCTGGAGCACTGTCGGGTGATCACTGTGGCAGTGGACCCAACGCTGTGGATGATTCTTATTGAGGTGGATCCACTTCCATTGGCTCCTCGCTGTTGTCGGGTGGGTCCACTTCCATTGGTTCTTCGGCGTCGTTGGGTGGATCCACCTCCATGGGCTCCACATAGTCCTTTGGTGTGTGGTCATGCCTGCGCCTCACACCACGCCTCAACAGAAAGGCACAAGCACGGGCAAGGAGTCTTGCCTGTCTTCTCTTGTGGTTCCTTAGCATGGAGGCACACTTGGACTCCACAGTGTTCCCTGCTCCACCTAAAGCAGATGCTTTCCGCTTGGGAGGTAAGCAGCCATCCACCTGGCTGCTCTGGCTGATCCCTGATAGAGAACTACGCTTTGGATTCAAGAGATTCCCTTCTGCAATTGTCTCTAATCTTGTCCGCTTCAAAGATGAGCGGACACTTGCCTGGCTGCTCTGGCAGTTCCTCCTTCCAGACATGTCTGGAAGGCCTCAAAGCTCAGTGAGCTCTGTGCCAGCTGCAGGGCCCGAGCCTCCTTTTATAGGTCCTGAGGAGGTGATGTCATAATGTCAGTGACTGTGACCCAGGGCAAGAGGCAATCAGGTGGCTGGTGACACCAGGCCATTGTGTTGTCATGGAGATTTTGCCATGGGGCCTGCGGCCTGGTCGGTACCAAAGGTGGAAGAAGGAGGAGGAGTCCCTGGGCACTACTGAAAAGAACCTGGCTCCATCTTCTTTGCAGCTTTCCTTTGGGCATTTCCCTATGTTGAGGAGAAGAGAGAGCTGGGGTTGTTTAGCCTGGAGAAGGGGAGGTTGAGAGCAGACCTCATTGCTCTCTACAACTACCTGAAAGGAGGTTGTAGAGAGGAGGATACTGGCCTCTTCTCCCAAGTGACAGGGTACAGGACAAGGAGGAATGGCCTTAAGCTCTGCCAGGGGAGATTTAGGCTGGACATTAGGAAAAAAAATTTTCACAGGAAAGATCATTGGGCACTGCAACAGGCTACACAGGGAGGTGGTTGCTTCCCCTTCCCTGGAGGTGTTTAAGGCATGAGTGGTCGAAGTCGTGAGGGACATAGTTTAGTGTTTGATAGGAATGGTTGGACTTGATGATCCAGTGGGTCTCTTCCAACCTGATTATTCTACGATTCTATGATTCTATAAGGCATTTAAACCTTCATGTGCCTTCTTGGGTGGCACGGAGGAAGAGCGGCCTTTCTGAGACCTGCTGCCTGCCCTTGGGGAGCGCAGAGTAGGATGCCCTTCCTATACTCTGGGAAGCCTTGCAGTCCTGAGGACTCACCTTCCAGCCTCCGTGCCAGGAAGGTTCATCTTCTTCCTACCTCTGCCAGTAGAGGGTGTACAATCTCCCCCAGAGAAGGGGAGCATAACTGCATTGCTCGTGTATGTAAGGAAGAAGTGATTTCTAATTGTGAAATTCCCATGAAAAAAAAAAAAATTCCTATTTCTAAGTGGTGTCCCGTAACATTGTATGTGTATCGGCAAGCTAATGTACAAAGGAAGGAGATATATTCACTAACACAGTTTGACTGGTTTTGTGATATTACCTTAATGCCACTACTTGCTGTGCTTTCTAAATTTTGATCTAATTTCTAAGAGCTTCAAAGAAAACGTGTGGGTGGCTGATCAGCATGATTTTTTTTTGTTTTGTTTGCTTTATATTAGATGATGCTGTCACTTTCCAGATAAAAAGGAGTGATCCTGCATGTTTCTACTTTGTTGGATTTTAAAAACAAACAAACAAGCAAACAAACAGATGTGTAAATTTCCATAGTTAAGCAAATAGGGTGCTTAGCATGTTCCCACTTACTGTGGTTTATTTAAAACCATCCTACACTCATGCTAACAAAAATTTATTAACATCTTAGTTTCTTCACTGATTTGCTCATAAAATAAGCTAAGGGTTCAGACTAGCTTTTAGTACACAGGATGCTGTATTACAAAACATCATAAATACCAGGAAATTCCAGGTTCCCCAAAGAGACTTATGATACAGGCTTTCATGCAATCATGTGCTATATACTTCAGTCCATATATATATAAATAGATATATATATAGATAGATAGATAGATATAGATATATAGGTATATAGATATATATATCTACATACTTCAAGTTCAGCCTATGAGTTTTCCATTCTGTTACTTAGCAGTATGAAGTATCTCAATGGTCATTGAATCTTGTTTAACTTTCTTTTCCATTTTCCCTAATAACAGCCTCTAATTATTTAAGGCACTATTCAGAATTCTTTTTCTTTTTCCTCTCTGAACTTTAAGAGAAAGTATCTTCATGCCCTGAGGATCTCCTGATTTATGGGCAAAAGGAGTTGGAAGTACTGCTGACAGAGTGACAATTCTCAGAGTCAGTACTTATCACAGACATGACCAATATTATTCATCACCAGAGAAATACAGATTCTTCTCATATGATCCTCAACTCTGCTATTTCTGATCAGTATGATAGTGGCTCTATAGTATATAGCTAAGGAAGTAAACTGCACAGCCAGGCCCAGGATGGGAAGCTCACACAGCCTCATACCTATATGAACTTGATGACCCTTGTGGGTCCCTTCCAACTCAGGATGTTCTATGATTCTATGGTATTTTGGGTAGGAGCAGTCTCTGCGTCCCTCAAAGGCTCCAGCCAAGCTACTTAGATAAAGCAGAGAGATTTGAAAAATGAGCATTGAGAAACCAGACTGACAGAGAAAAATACCACAGCCTTTGCTGTGTCTGCCAGGCTGTTGTACTTGCATTACAGGAAAGTGATGACAAATATTTTTGATGTTTGATGTCAAATTAATTTAAAAGACCTTGCAGCTTAACATCAGCTTGAATCACTGTTCCTGGTACTAGTGCCGTTATTTGGCAGCGAATCACAATCACCATGATAGTGTAGCTTCTGAACTAACAATTCTGTTTTTCTTCCTGCAGTGAAATAGTCAGAGAAGAGACTGAGAAGTCAGCTTTAACATAAATTCAGTCCCTCCATAAGAAAGAGGACTCTGAATGTAATTGATGGTACTTGTATAATTACATTTTCCATCCCATTTTTAGGCAATCAGTACTGTGGGTACACCCACCACAGAAACTCCGTGACTGTAGCTCCTAGAATTTGCAGGGGTTTAGAATATTAGAAATCCATACCAGGAAGTACTGCACGATGGAATCTATTAAAAGAGCAATGTCTAATGCCTTATTCTCTACCACTATAGACATCAATGCAGAGCAGAAGCTAAAAGTAGATATAAAGAACTAGTAATTTTCTCATTACTATGTCATCTTTTTAATTGCAATGTATGTAACAATCTGTGAATAACACTAAGCACTGGTTGAGAATACAGAACATTAAATTATCAGTAAAAATGTGACTTTTCAGTTGCATGTATTTGACAGTAGCTCAGCTTGCTAACTGTTGCAATTGGAAATGTTTTTTCTCCAAAATGTGTGTTAGGATGGTAAGTGCTCTTCTTGCGATCTAACAGTAAACGCTACCATGATATCTGCAGAGAATAGGCTCTGGATCCACTCACAGCATAACAAAAAAGACAAAAGTGAATTTCATTATCTCCTACCTTGCATTCATTTCTTTGTAAGTGTCTTTGCTTGTGAAGAATACATTGCAAACTTATTAATTTTAAAAAAATTTCAAACAACTCATCAGTTAGCCATATGATAACCATACTGATTCTGACTGGTTCCAATGTCTAATTTCCTGACCATACTGCTTAATCAGGTCTGTGTGAAACCAGGAAGGATTTTGCAAAAACAGCAGCACATTAATGACAAGTGTGTGTGTGTTTTTATTACCTAGCATCCCATGTCAGGCTATGAGAAAGAGAGCAAGAAACGGTTTTGTGGAATGGAGGAGGATTTCTGCCTCTTTGTCTAAATGCCTGTGCATTTCTAGTGATTTGTTGCCTGGTAGATCTCCAAAAAGAGCTTCCCAGAATCTGAAATTTTGATTTTGTTCTATCCATTAAGACTGGATGCCCAATAACATTGCCTGATCTTCCAAATTTTGTCTAACCAAGCATTAGATTTTGAGGTAAAATCTACCCTTATATGAAGTGATATGGTCTTCTTAATGTGTGCCACAGAGAAGAATCTTTATCAGTAACTCTACTTGATGTCCAAAGTACAGTAGATTACACTAAAAATCAAACTTGCCCAACTCTTTCCATCTCTGTTTATCCATAGTCAGAAAAACAGAGAGAGAACCCCTGTTACAGAGAGAGGCAAATCAAATGAGCTTTCTGCAAAGAACTCTGAACCAGGGTAGTCCTCACCATAAGCACTGGGGAATTACATTCTGCAGGGGTTACTTTAACTTCCTGATCCTCTTCCTTGTTGAGTTTCTTCCCTACTGGGGAGCTCGGGACTACGTTTTGTCTAAGATGCTGATTTCATCTGTTAGTCATGACATAGGATCCATCATGCTAGTAATGCAGAATAGCATGTTTGCTACTACTTTAAGCATGTGTGTAGCTAACCTTTTTTTTTTTTTGGTTCTGATGCTGTGTTTTTTTAACTTTTAGGGAGGCTAAAGCTGTTCCTCTTTATCTGAAACAAAACAGTGCTTTGATTGTTCAGACACGAGCAACAAGGGCAGGTTCCATGCATTGATTTTCTTTAAGGACTCTGCTCTTTGAATGTCTTCAACCAAGATACATGCTATCCATTTTTTGAAAACCTTGGATTTAACTTTTAGAGGAGTTCTCATTACACCCCATTACTGGCTGAAATATTTTAATTAATTTTTAGTATTTTGAAAAGAAAATTTTTTTGGTTAGTATGTGCTAGATGTTCAGACTTTAAAGTAATATTCATTTTTACAGAAGACATGCTTATTACGTTTCATAGATTGAAAATCTAATTATGGAAATGGACTCCTCCTGATAGTGTGTGTGTGTGTATCTATAAAATATAGAAGCATATAACAAAATCTGTCTAGACTACAGCTAATTTCAGGACACTGTAACTTCATGTTGGAATAGTTGCAAATTTCATAGAATCATAGAATCACCAGGTTGGAAAAGACCCATTGGATCATCGAGTCCAACCATTCCCATGAAATACTAAACCATGACTCTTAGCATCTCATCCACCTGTCCCTTAAGCCCCTCCAGGGAAGGTGAATCAACCCCCTTCCTGTTCAGCCTGTTCCAGTGTCCAATGACCCTTTCTGAGATTTTTTTTTTCCTAATGTCCAACCCAAACTGAATTATCTAAAAATCAGTGATGTGGGATGGAGCTCCAGCCTCGATGCAGGCACTGAGTGGTGCTGGGGCTGGAAGGAAACCTCTGTGCTTTAACCAGCTCCAGGTAAAGGAGTTCAAGGTGTTACTCTGTTCTGGTGCTGTCTGATAACATCAAGGCAACAGAAACTTTTTCTTTTTTAGCCTAGACCTGGTCCCATTCCAATTTTTTGATTAATGCAGACTCAGAAAGGACACACTTTTCCTCAGCTTAAGTTTCCTATAGATTAAACTAAACCTGCCTGTTGACATTTTAAGAACATTTGCTCATATTGTGGTACTACTATGCACAGTGTCTTGGTAAAACCTCTTATAAAACTTTCCTGTAACAGTGCAAATACCAGCATAGCAAATGTTATTTTTAACCTCATGCTGAAAATACTGTGAATTATTTGGGCAGTTGTGTGTACAAACAAGAGCTGAATAAGGCAATATTGAGTTTAAAAGCTCTGTGATTCATACTGTTGTTGCTGCTATAGATCTTCATCAAGGAGAGCCGCCAAAAGTGATACTCATATGATGATACAACCTAACAGATTTCCAGCATCTGTGTGTTTTACTGTTTTCAGGTAGATTTGTTTTGTTTCTTCTTAGAGAAGAATAAATGTGACGGCATGGAGCTTATCTCCTGTTGCCAGGGAGAGTCAAGAACACCTCAAACCCAAAGCTCAAGGCTCGGGACTCCTGCTGGTCCTCGTCTGCGTGCTTTGTGTTGAACTTGCTCCTGCAACAATATCTTTTCCAAGCCACAATGTGTTAGTCAAGATGAGCCACGGTGGCTCATCCATGCACCCAGCTGTCACAAACAAGTGAAATTGGCTGCTGATTACTGATCTGCTTGAAGCTGCAGCAGTGGCAATGTTCCTGTCATGCTGGACCAAACACTCAGAAGCACCGAGAGATTTTACTCCAGGCACATATTTTACCTTGACTAACCATCTGGTTTTTGTTGTGGCCTGGGTTCAGCTGTCATGCAACAGGAACCAATAGAGTAGCTCTGAATTCATGTGAATTCATGTTTCTAGTTACGGCACTTGATGCATTTTGCTTTCTTTCAGGTTACAAATCTCTGCATTCGTTCTTTGTTCTACTATTTTTTGCAGTCAAAGATGTTCTTCACTGCTTCAAAAATTCACAGTGCAAGTTCAAATGGAAAGGACTGTTTGAGTTGGTGAACATGATATTCTGAAGCATGAAGCTGATTTCTATAATGCAGCAACTGGGTATTGATTCAGTGTGTGTATGGATATACTCCCTAACTGTACAGAGATGCAGGCTGAGATAGGAGCAGATTGTTAATGTGCTGATGAAAATAAGTTATTGATAAGGAGGAAGAAGAGAAGGCGAATAGCAAAGGGACTCAGTGAAGGTGTAAAAGCAGAACAATAAGGTTTTCTGTTTACTATGCCTGTGCTTCGTTAATGTAAGGGAAGAATTTTGACAAGAATGCGGACTCCTCTCAAAACATCATAACATCCCTGTCCCTAAACTGTGGAGATGTGGGTTTGGTGGATGGACCACACATTGGATAAGGAATTGGCTGGATGGTCACACTCAGAGTTGCAGTCAACAGCTCTATGTCCAAATGGAGACCACTGACAAATGATGTTTCTCAGGAGTTGGTATCAGGACCAATGCTGTTTAACATGTTTGTTGGAGATTTGGAGAGTGGGACTGAGTGCACCTTCAGCAAGTTAACTGTTGACACAATGCTGAATGGTGCAATCAACATACTGAAGGGAAAGGGTGTCATCCAAAAGGACCTTGACAGGCTATAGTGGTGTGTGCCTACAAATGTCCTGGAGTTCAAAAAGGCCAAGTGCAAGGTCTTGCATATGAGTGGAGGAAGCCCAAGCATAAATACAGGCTGGGCAGAGAATGGATTGACAGCAACCCTGAGGAGAAGGACTGGGTGATGACAATGGATGAGAAGCTCAATACAAGTCAGCAATGCGTTCTTGCGTCCCAGAAAGCCACCCATAGCCCAGGCTGCATCACGAGAAGTGTGTCCAGCAGGTCGAGGGAGGTGATTCTCCCCCTTTACTCTGCTCTCATGAGACGTCACCTAGAGTACTGCATCCACCATACGAAGTACATGAACTTTCTTGATCAGAGCCAGAGGAGGGCTAGAAAGATGATCGGGGGTTGGAGCACTTCTGAAGACAGGCTGAGAGAGCTGGTGTTCAGACTGGAGAAGTGAAGGCTGCAGGGAGACATTATAGCTGCCTTTCTATACCTAAAGGAAGCCTAAAGGAAAACTGAAGAGGGATTTTTTGCAGGGGCACATAGTAATAGGACAAAGGGTAATGGCTTTAAAGTAAAAGAGGGTAGATTTAGATTTGATATATGGAAAAGTAACTACACTATGAGGGTGGTGAGACACTGGAAAATGTTGCCCAGAGAAGTTGTGCATGCCCCATCCCGGGAGATGTTCAAGGCCAGGCTGGATGGGACTTTGAGCAACCTGATCTAGTGGAAGGTATCCGTGTCTGTGGCAGAATGTTTGGAACTAGATGATCTTTAAAATCCCAACTCAAGCCATTTTATGATTATATGATACTTCATCTGTGTGACTTGCAGTTTGTACTTCATTTTGTCTATATACCAATCTGCTTGCTGTGATGATATGCGGGTTTAATCTTCTCTGTGAAAAAGAGTAATTTTTGTTTCAAGGTGTTCTTTCAACATCATTCTTATTTTTTCTGTGGTTCTTAAACAAGTCTGAAGTCCTTACACATATGCTCCTTGTTCTAGAAACTCTGAGCACTACTTGTGTTTTGGTGACATCTTCTGGATAAGGTTGCCACTGGAACAAATAATTAATGCACCCCATCTTCTAGCCTCCTTTGTGGTTCCTTCTGATCCTTTTTTTAAAAAAAAAAAAAAGGTGTTCATGTATCTGATTGTAGTAATTAGAATCCAATCTGAAATTTAGTAATTGGTTTGAGACTTAAAAGTGAAAAATGGATCTGATTAAAAACACCAACAGGAACTGCTTGTATGGTGTTTCATACACAGATGCAATGAGATCTTTTCTCTTGAATTTGGATAAAAGGATTCTTTGATTGTGGTCAGGCATTTCTCTGTTTTTCCTCTTATGACAGGTCTGTACTGTGTTCCTGTTGGCTAGGGTAACCAGAGGAAAAATAAGGCATTTCTTGGCGAGAGCAAAGACACTCATAGCCAAGTTTCCTGCCTTCAGCAGGAGATGTATAGAGAAAACAATAAGGGCAAGGTAAGCTGGGAACAATAATTCCCAGAATACATTTTTAGCCACAGGCGGAAATGCCATGAGGGAACTTTGGGCCAGACATGCTGACTTGTAGATAATATATTCTGATGGATTTTCCTTTGATCAAATTTTCCAAGTGCTCTTATAAGTCCAAAGAATCTTTTTAGCATCCATAATGTTATTCAACAAGGAGTTTGTCATCTTCTCTCCATGCTGTGTTGGGATCAACCTTTTCACTTTGTTTTATTTCTGAACTCAACACTTAATAGTGACACTTGATGCCCCATTTACTTGTATCAGAAAGGATCGTAAATATCCCTACTTTCCTCTTCTATGACATTTGCAGTTCTATAGACAGTACAGTCTTGTGGGTGTTTGGGATATTTTCTTATTAGATTGAAAGTCTTAGTGACTTCAGTTATCCTTGCCTGAAAGCTGCTCTATATATCTGACTGCCCTTCTCAGAACTTACTCATATTTCTTTTACTGCCTTTGAAACCAGGGAACTTCTTTCAGCCTTCCAGCTACAGACATATCCAGGGTCCCAGACATATGTTTGGGGTTGTATCTTGTTCCAAGTGACTCATCCTTCTCATAGTCTCCAATGTCTCTGATGTACCCCTCTTTGAGAGGGTGCAGTGACACCATCTCAGTGAGTGTATCAGATATAGGTGCTGTACTATTTCAAGAGGAACTAAGCACTGACATCAAACTTCTCTCCTTTATGGAAAAGCTCTCATTTTTTATGAAAGGCAACACTGGACCAAATTCAAAGCATTTTTTGATAACCTCTACTCCAACTGTTGGTCCTATCATTTCTCAGTCCCTACATATGATTTGGAAGCCTATTCATCCAAACTTTGTTGGAGCAGTGTCAACCCTTCTACCACCACCTCTCTAGCATTTCCATCTCCCCTCTGTGTTTTCTTTCCCAGACACCCCATTTTGCAACAGGAGCCTTCTGGAGCAGTTGTGCCTCCAAAACATCTCACTACTGACAACTCAGCACTTGGAGAGGAAGCACCCAAGCTGCTCTTGATCAACATTCAGCAAGGTTACAATAGCATCTGGGAAAGAAAAACTTCTCTGTTGTCACTCACAAGCAACTTGTGAGAAAGCTTAGATCTGAATCCACAGTATATTAAGTTGCTCTGCCATGCGTGCTTCAGCTTCACAGGTAAGGCAAGGTGGGTCACTCTTAAGCATTTGCCTATCTTCCACTGCAGGTGAGACCGTGTGTGTGTAATAAAATATGGACCAAACTGTAAATCCATAATGCAGTCAGAGGGAGGGAAATATAACCATCACACAAGAAAACCTATTAATTTTTATTCTGCTAAAACCAAACTTACAATAATGCCTGCCAGAATAGGTTAGGGTGGGTAGTGGTTCAACAGGGCTGTAAAGGTAGGAGTTTTATCACACTTTTAAAGTTTCAGCACTTTTCTCATCCTTGTTATTGAAGTAGAATCTGTTTGCAGGCAAGGTTGGGAATACAGAGAAATAGCCATCAAGCCTCAGTATTTTCCACACCTTGATAATGACTCATTTACAATGCAAAGAATTTGGTGTCTACAGTCCAGGTCATGCTGAATGGTTGTCTAAATAAAGTCAAAACTGTATTTCTTTTTCACCTATGCCACTGATGAACACCACTGAGGTGGTGAGGGCCACCTGAGACTGGTCAAAGGTTGACATGAGGGCAGAAGACATTCAAGTCACAAGAACCTCTACACATTTTATACTACCTAGAATGTTGCTGAACATCTGTCTACAGCATCTAGAGCTGTGTCACAAATTCATCAGCTGGTGCAGAACTGAAAAGATAAATTAGTATGCTCCTTCAAGAAGCAGTTGTTACAGGTATTGTACAGCTGCAGCAGCTCATTGGACACATGGTCCAACCATCTTATCCCTGCTACAATGAAATTTGGCAGCTTCTGTCCACTCTCAGGGAGACAGAAGTAAGGTACCTAAAGGCTGCTCTGTGAAAAGGCCCGTAACTTGATAAGCTTCTGGTTGAAGAGTTTAATGATTTTCTTTCAAGAAGATGGATGGCTGCCCTCCAGGTAGCTCAGCACCACTTTCTTTATGGGTTGTATGTGCTTGCCAAGCTTGCGCTTTTCAGAAGCCTGGTAGTGACATTTCAAATTTAATCATCATTTAAAATCCCAGCAGTAACCAAATTTCAAATCTAATCTAAACCATGCAAAATAAATAGACTTACACTACAGGTGAATTTTTGCTGATCTATATCCTGACTTTCAGATGTCAAAAAAATCCCAGAAGCTTTGACGTGAGACTTGAAGAATACACCATTCTTCTGCTGTGAGATGTGAATATCTTACTAATCAGAGAACAGCAGCTGTCCTATTTCTCTTTGAACATAAGTGTTGTTAAATGAGAAGTCTGCAGCAGATTTTCCATTGGTCTCACTCAGTACTTTCTTAGCACTGTAACAATTCCACCCGCAAGCTTCCCATGGTTGCTGGAGGCCGGAATTCCTGTTACTTGTTTGCTCCATCCCTATCTTCACAGTGTCTGTGGGGCATTAGGTCAAGTAGATAACCCACTTTTAGGACACATTCGCAATGTTTTCTAACATTTTAATGACTTATTAAAATCAGTAGTCTATTATTGAACAACATATTTCGTAGCATTTTTTCAGCTGGGAATTTCTGCATGACCTAACATTTGGGTTTTCCTCTTTTTTTTTTTTAATTCCATTCTCAGTTACAAAGTTCTTTTCATGGGCAACAGGCAGCATTTTAAATCTCAGTACGGGTCATGTCTTGTCATCTTTCTAACACTGTATGAGTGCAAATTATTTCTCATTGGGGCACCACTTTTCATGGAATGTCCTGAATGACAGTCAATGCAAGTATTCTTTTCAGCTAGGCAGGGGAGACGGTTTCATGGTGGTTAACACACTATGTGTGCACTAAGCAACAGCTAAGGAATTCAGTCTTTGTTTCCTGCGTATGGTGAATACTCATATTGTCATCCCATTTGTTTAAATATCTTGTCTGTTTTTTTATTAACTCTTCATCTTGGGAGCTGTCGTGGTTAGGTTTGTACAGTAACTTTCGAGGGGAGCTGCAGTCTTATCTGGGAACTTCAAGACCACACTGACCTAGAGACTGTTGTCAGCTTTTCTATCAGCATGTTTCAATCCTTTATAAGGTAAGGTGCAAAGAATTTTCATTGAAAAAACTCAAAAGAATGTTAGGTGTTAGCCTTAAAACAAGAAAAAGGCTATTAGATAGAATCATAGAGATAATACAGGATCATCCAACACCCAAATGAACCACGACTTTTGTATAGGTACTCAAATATAGAAATAATTTTTGCAATGAATCTCTGGATAAAGTCACAAGTCATTGGTTTGGGATTTTTTAATTAAACATTACATCACTATATTTGTGTTCATATACATGTATTTGCATTACATATTTATAAATAATATTTTACACTTGTAAATTTATTACATATGCCATATTTTTAATAATTTTTGCAGTGAACTCTTTGAAATGGTGGTATTTAGTGTTGAAGAGACACTTCAACATTTAGGTGTTTTGAGTTAAAAAACAAAATAATTTGCTATTTCTGGTCCTGTTTCAACTGGGAAGTCCATTTAGAATTACTCCAAGGTATCAAGCCTCTGACATCCCAAACATTGTTTCAGCTCTAGTGGGTGTTTTTCCTGGGGCTCTTACAAATGTTCAAGGTCTTAAAGATGTTACAATTGTGCCCTATGTTAAAGTGCATTAAACAATCAATGCATGCTATTCTGAAAGGTGTACAATTTAAACTAAGTACATCAGAGAAGTCCTGATGTTAGTAGCAATTAATTTCTCATGTTTTGATATGGCAATTTTATCATTCATTAGACTAAGTGCTGTTAGATTTTGAGGTCTCCAGAGACCCGTGCTTTGTGTCAAAAAAATTGTTCCATTAGAAAGACATTGTTGCTTGATTGAAAGAGGAACTCATTAGTTTAGCCAAGATGTTTTGCTGAGATCCGCATTTCAATTGCATGGAGACAAGTAGATTTAAAATGAATGTATTTTATATGGTTTTTTTGACCATGTATGTGAGGCCGGGGAGGACTGGACTTAGTCCTGTCAAGATACGCTTACCAGTTCAAGATCTATCTCCACTGATTTAAAAATACAGATGCTGCTCAGGTTATGCATGTTACCTATGGGAAATTTAAGAGTTCCTGGAAGATACGAGGTGTGAAGGAGAGCCTCATGTCAGGGCATAATTCTCTCCACTGGCCATAGATGAAAGGAGTGTCAGGAGCCAACTTAATCTGAAGTCAAGGTTTCTCAGAAGTCTTCTGCTGACCTCATCCCAGACATGAAAATAGATCCCAAGAGATGTCTGATTGAAGGTCTCACCACAGGCACCTCTGTTAATTCTAAACTGTTTTCAGAGTGGGTCCTTAGCAAGGAAGTGAGGGCTTGGCTTTGGGTATTTTGCTCTGTTTCCTCCTACTTTGTTACAACTCACAAGCATGCATTAGGGCACTTGCCTGGGACTTGGAAAAACTGAGTTCTGGTTTCTCTGGAGTCAAAGTGGGTTTGGCTCCATCATTTCCCTAGTACACTAGGTGAGTTTATGAACCAGTGATTAAAAGGGCTCAGGGAAAACTGTGAGTGTGGTCCAGAAGACGTTTGCCAGGTCCAGAAGGTGGACCACGTTTTGTCCTTCCCTACCTCCGGGACTATTTAGGTGGTAGCTGAAAACAGAAATGTCCATCATGAGTTTGAAGAACAAATTGATTATATTTTATCAGTAACTTCCAGGATGAAGGTTTAGGTACTTAGTGTAAAGTTGTTTGTACTCCTGTTTGCTATCACATTTTTTATTTTAGCATCTCTTCTAGCAAGAAAAAAATTATTGTGAAATAATATATAAATTTCAATGCTATCATAATAACTTCTAGGGTTATGTAAGGACTGATCTTTGTAGTGACAGACATCTTTACTGCATGTGAAATACTTCATGAATAAGTAGAATGAAATGGGGTGAGTGTCTATCAAGATATAGACACCTCTATTGCTCTGCATTTAAATTAAGTCAGGGGAAAGAAAAATATTAAACCTTCATGCATCTTTTAAAAGAGAAATTTGGGTCATCCTGCACAAATGTTGAGTTCCATTTTTTTTTCTGAAAGAGCAGAGCACTATGCTTGTCCCTGAGGGAGGAACAGCTTTCTGCCCTTCACTACACTTCTTTGTAAACTGCCTCATCAGGGAGGTCCAAAATTCAGTGAGGGTGTTTGCTACACACAGGCATATGTGCCACGCATGCTCGTGACAAGATACTTTTACATTCACTCCACTCCCTCCTAGAAAAATAATAATAATAAAAAAAGGCAGTGTGTTCCCAGAGCTGGTATGGTGCCTCCCAGAGAGCAGTGGTGGTGTGGTCAGGAGTGATGGGATCGTGGGCACTGCCTTTCAGCTGAGGACAGATGGGGCAGGGCAGTTGGAACTGGGGTGGTTGAGGGAGGAGCTGCACAAAGCTAGGTGGGAGGGCCAGTTCCTGCTCTTCCCAAGGTTCCCCAAGGCCTGTGTGGCTTTGTTTCCAAATACTTATCTTCAGAAGTCTAATGGAAGAACAAGCGGTGACCCTTCTCAGTTGCTTCCCTGCACATGCCACTTATGTAGAGCAGGTTTATAAATAGACTGCTGCAGTTTAATATTGATTTTTTTTTTTTTTCAGTAATGCTATATAATAGGGTTCTCTGAACATGCCTGAAAAAAAGGAGAATCTCCATCCTTTACTGGATGCAGGGGCAGCAATAATGATGAAGGATAAGGCTGAGATACTTAATGCCTTCTTTGCCTGAGACTTTAACTGTAAGTTCAGACAGTTCCCTGGCTACTCAGGCTCCTGAGCTAGAAGACAGGGAGGGAGAGCAGAACAAAGCTTCAATGATCCAAGAGGAAATGAAGAGACATGCTTGGCCAATTAGACATTCAAAAGTCTGATGGGATCCACCCAAGAGTATTCAGGGAGCTGACAAAGGAGCTTGCCAAACACCTTACCATAATCTACCAGCGGTCCTGGCTGGCTGGGGAGGTTCCACTTGACTGGAGGCTGGCGGATGTTACACCCAGTCTGACCTCAGGGCCAGGGAAGGTCATGGGGCAGGTCATCTTGATTGGCTGGATGGCAGAGCCCATAGAGTTGTGGTAAATGGAGTTAACTCCAGCTGGAGGTCAGTCACAAGTGGTGTCCCCCACGGTTCAGTGCTGGGTCCAGTTCTGTTCAATGTCTTTATCAGTGACTTGGAAGAGGGGATTGAATGTATCCTTAGTAAGTTTCTGGATGACACAAAGCTGGGTGGAAGTGTCAATCTGCTTGAGGGAAGGAAGGCTCTGCAAAGGGATCTGAACAGGCTGGATGGATGGGCTGAGGGCAGTGAGATGAGGTTAAACAAGGTCAAGTTCTGGGTCCTGCGCTTGGGACAAAACAACCCTGTGCAGCTCTACAATCCTGGGGAAGAGTGACTGGAAAGCTGCCTGACTGAGATAACCATTTTGGAAGAGACCCACCAGAGAGGGAACTGGGGATTTTGGTTGAGAGCTAGGTGAATAGGAGTCAACAGTGTGCCCAAGTGGCCAAGAAGGCCAATGGCATCTTGGCTAGTATCAGAAACAGGGTGGCCAACAGGACCAGGGAAGTGATTGTTTCCCTATACTCTGCATTGGTGAGGCCGCACCTCGAATACTGTGTTCAGTTTTGGATCCCTCACTGCAAGAAAGATATTGAACTGCTGGAGCATGTCCAGAAAAGGGTAACATAGCTGGTGAAAGGGCTGGACAACAAGTTTTATGAGAGGTGGCTGAGGCACCTGGGCTGTTTATCCTTGAGAAAAGGAGTCTGAGGGGAGATTTTTATCACTGTCTATAACTATCTGAAAGGGGGTTGTAGAGAGGTGGGTGTTGGTCTCTTCTCCCAAGTGACATACAATAGGATGAGAGTTAAACTATATCAATTTTGTTAGGGGATGTTCGGACTAGACATCAGGAAAAATTTCTTCACCAAAAGGGTTATCTGGCCCTGGAACAGGCTGCCCAGGTTAGTGGTTGAGTCACCATTCCTGGAGGTATTTAAAAGATGGGTGAATGGAATGCAGGTGGGATACATGGTGATTTGTCCCCAAAATCTCTAGAAGTAACTGCATTTAATCATGGAGAATTGAAATGTGGTCATTCTCCTCTATATTGTAACATAAGGTTTGGCAAAAATGTGTAAACATCCCATGTCTCCCATCACCAGCCAACAGACATTCCAGTGACAATGGGGCATTTTTCGTGAAGCTTTGTTTATGTATCTCTCCTCTCCGTCCACCAGTGCCAGACACCAGCAGGAGCCTGGGAAGTGGCACAGGGCTGACCAGCCTGGCCAGCTGGTCCGGGTTCACCTATGTTTGCTGTCAGGATAAACAAGTTTGCAGCTGTTGTTACGGAGATAAATTAGGACTGAAGGTTGGTTTAATATGCTTTTTGCCTTGCCTTTGCAAGAGAAACAGAGCAGCTAACAGATGAAGTAAATTCCTTACCACAGTAATAATGTAGTCTATATGCCCATTGCTAGTGTAAATGTTGCTGGGGATTAAATAGTGACTGGCGATAAATCACTAATAAAGATAAATGTTCAATCAACACAAATAGAGAACCAAGTTTTCTTACTGTAGAATCCAGGCATCCAAATACTTTTGCTGAGTACTTGGAAAAAATGCAGAACAGAAATGAAGCTTGAAGGCTGCAGAAAGAATCTTTTTATTATTATTCCAAACAACGTCTCTACAGTCATTACTGTGCTGCCAACTGAAAGGAGACCAGACATCCAACTCTGCTCCCCAGGACCATGCTGCTAGCATTCTTGCACTGCTCAAGGGCCACTCCTGCTGATGCTGTGATGTAGAGCTTGGGGACAAAGTCATCAGCTGAGCTGAAAGGTCAAGCCTTGGCTCTCTTTTATAGCTATACACTTAATGCTACCAGCCATTAGAATTATTGTTTAGAGCCACAACAGGTAATTTAAGACAGGCAGCACAGTGCATGAAGAGACATTTTTCTTTAAGGTAAACAAAGGCACCAGAAGAGCCTTCTCTGAGTTAAGCAGGAGCTCAGGGTTGTAACAGGCTTGAAACTCATAGGGAGCTGTCTGGGCTCGCCTTGTAGGCTTCCCAAGCAGCTTTCTACCACAGGAAAAAGGGTGGTGGGGAATGCACTGGTCTCGGTTTATCATGTTGTATCCAGGCTAGTTTGGCAGCCGTCCTGAGCATTTCCACTTTCCTGCATGCAGCCTTGCTCATTTGAGGGTGGGAAACATGATGACAGGGCAAGAGCTTGGACAAGACAGCACAGATGTTCGCTGCAAGCAAGAGAGAGATGGAAAAGTACAGGCCAAGGGAGATGCTTGTTGCACCTCTGCTGCTTTCAAACAAGTCCCCAAGTGATTGCCCCTTTTAATAAGACTTCTTGCCATTCATTTTGGTTCTCTTTGTACTTGTCTTTGATATAATGCAGCACAACAAGCAGAGAAAGATCATAAGTGTGAAAGAGCCAGCATGACAGCTAGTGGTTGCAGTAAGAGTTACTGCATCCTAGCTGCCAGAACTGTGGAGTCTCCCCTGGGTGATTAAGTTCACTCTTCATTGCACTTCACTGAGCAGTAGAACAGGGTCCTACTCTGACTGACAGCTCCTGCCAGCCCAAAGTTCAAAGTATTTTCTGTGCCCAATCAGAGGAAAGCTGTGCATTCAAAAAGACACTGCTTGTGGGAATCCCTGCATTCACACATTCAGCCTCAGTCTGAGGTTGTCAAAACACCACACTCCTAACATCCATGAACTGGGTTTTTAAATGTCAAGGTTTTTCTTCCCTTGGACTTGAGTGGGTTTTTGTCTTTTTTCCCCTTTTGCTTTATCTCCCTTCCTCTCCCACAATCTGCTCATTTACAGGTGACAACTCCCAGAATAACAGGATGCATCTCAGGAAAGTTCCTTATGCCTTGAAGCTCTCCTCAAGCCATAGTGAGGCACCCAGGCATGAGCAATTCTGACATGTACTGAATATGTTACCTCTGTGCTAGTGATGCTTTTGATGAAACCTCTCTAGTCTTTCCCCTTTTTCCCTTTGGAGAAAGAAGAGGATCTGCTTGTTAAAAAGACTGACAGTCTGCACTTTGAATGAGGGAGCTGTATTGCACAGGATTTTCTTGGCACAAATGGATAGTCTTTTTTCCTCAGGTGAATTCCCTTTATTTCCACATGAATTCAATACAGTATTGTATTAGCTGCACTTCTGGATGGTTTTCTCCAACTTATTTTTTGTTTGTTTTACTTTACAGAAACTGCTTGCAATAATGATCCAAAGGGAGGTACCAACACTTCCCCACTTCATTCTCCCCTTCATAAGGATCTTTGTAGTTACAGGTACATACTACAAATTCAGGAGAGTCATTTATTCAATTTTTCTTTTACAATAACATTTTATTTCACTTGCAGAGAAAGTTTTCTTCCTGGTCAGTATTCCCATGCTCTTAACATTTTAACAAGGAGTAGACTCCTCTCTGGGCAGCTCAGTGATCTGTGCCATTGCTGAATGCCTGGCCAAAGGCATTAAAAAGCCTCTTCTCCCAAGTGACAGGGGACAGGACAAGAGGGAATGGCCTCAAGCTCTGCCAGGGTAGATTTAGGCTGGAGATTAGGAGGAGGTTTTTCACAGAAAGGGTCATTGGGCATTGGAATAGGCTGCCCAGGGAGGTGGTTGAGTCACCTTCCCTGGAGGTGTTTAAGACACGGGTGGATGAGGTCTTGAGGGACTTGGTTTAGTGTTAGATAGGAATGGTTGGACTAGAAGATCCGATGGGTCCCTTCCAACCTGGTTGTTCTGTGATTCTGTGATTCTGTGAAGATGCAGTCCTGCACTAGGTTAGCCAATAAGTCTTTCTGTAGCTGTGCTCTCAAGGCTGACCTTCTGTAAAGGACAATCCTTTATTTGAATGGAACCTGTGTTCCTTTCAGCCAGAGACACTTGGGTATTTCTAAAATGGACTGTGATGGTGTCACTTTTTGCATCTGCACACTAGAGCTGGAAAGGGTTGTATTGTTGAATCTTCCTTACGAGGCCAGGCACATTACTCTTTAGCTAGTAAAATGTCAAGTATGTGTAAGAGCAATGGTAGTACAAGAAGCAGGTACATGAGAGCTGGATGCACAGGGATAGAAGTCAGGCTTGGTTTTAACCCTTGCTTTTGGTTTGTCTGTGCCAAGTATGGGCAGCAAGAGCTCACCCAGCTCCTTTTCAATCTTTGGCTCAAGTCAAACTGAATCAGGTAGCCCTTCACCTCTCCCCTTACCTCCCGTACTGCTGTGGAGGCAATATAGTGAATATGCTGATAAGCATGCTGAGGTCCTGGTGTTCAGGTACAATTTATAACCAAGAACAATCCAAAGGAGGTGAGACATTGGGTGTGCGCTCAGGCTTTGCTCGGCTCCTTGTGTTGCAAGGGTGAGGGAATGAGAGGAGGATTGTTAATACTTGGGAAAAGCGTTATTCAGAGGTAATGAAAAATCTTTTAATTGTGGTTTAAGAATACTTTTATTGCAGCCATTGGACTAAGATGAATGGCGCCACCTACCTCTACCAAGGGACAAACTCCCGTTCAGCGTGCTGTTTCTGTGCAGCAAGGGTTTTCTGGTACATGGGAGCATTTGCTGCTTCAGGTGTACCAGCAGCTATTTGCATCAGGAATGTAGGAAATGTTTATAGCACAGAGAGAGTTCTTCATCTGCCACAGCTGAAGACTGGTCCCTAAAATGGAGTAAGATATGCAGGTAAAAGGACCTCCTGATAGGCCTTGTGCTCCCAAGAGAGTGGGGCTAAGATCCTAGGCTGCTGGTGCTCAGGCATAAAGCAAGTGGATCAAGTAAACTATTAGGTTTTTTTAACATCTGAAGGAAATTATGAGCAGTGTAAATACACCATTTGTGATCATCAGGATCCCAAGATCTACCCACTTAAACTAATCCTGTACATTTTGTTCTCATCAGTGCTGCAAATCTCTGTTGGCTTGGCTGAGATTCTTCCTTGTGAAAACACATTATTTCTGTAACCCTAATATTTCGTCTCCTGGTTAGAAATAAGAGAGAGTAATTTGTCTGCTGTTTCTCAAAGGATCAATTAACTGTGCCTGAGTTTTAAAGTTCTTCATGATATTCTCTAGCTCAATTTTGAGCTCATTTTCCTTTTAATATTACACATACACACCCTGAGGATCCAACAGACCAATGGGCATATGAGTGAGGGTCTTTCAGTCAGGAGAATAAAATCACAGAGTAACACTGGTGTGCAACAGCCGCTGCTGCTGCAGTGGTGTTGTGTCCATGCCTCAGTCGCAAGTGGCACCAAGAGACACCAGGGATGCTACTGCCACTGTGGGATGGGAAGGAAAAGCACCAGGTTCCAGCAGGGAAGGGGTGCTAGGAACTGCTGCTCTGTAAATTCAGGAGCAGATGGATGAAAAGGGAGAGCAGTGAAGACAGCGTCAGCTGCTTGCGGCAGGTGGGAGGGAAACTTCTGCTCATGCAGACCCACAATGTTGAATGATGCTCTCCTGTGGTGCTCATCTCCCAAGGGACTGCTTCACAAAGAAAGTGATTTCAATGCCTGAGTGATTTGCCAGCTTTTTCCACTCTCTTCGTCATTCCTCTGCAAGCTCATGAGGCAGCAAGGCCCTGCTGCAATGCACATGCACAGGGTGGTGTGACAATCTCCAAACCATGGCTGAGGAGACACAGGGAATCCAGCCAGCCCAGGGCATTCAATGTTCAACAAGTTAGTCTGGTAGCTGATGAAAGAAAATGTATATTTTGTGCTAGTTTTACAGAAGAAAGAGAGAAAAACAGTTTAGGTTTCCCTGCAGTAATACCTGTAGATCCAGCAAAATCATGCTGCGTGTGAGATATCTTTTTCACTCTGTTTGGCCCTTTAAGTACTAGTTCGGAAACTTTTCAAAGGTCTGTGTCCCCCTCACCATGTATGAGGAATGGATTTAGCTTTATACATCTCAACTAATCTAAATTTCTGGAGTGGGAGAGATTTCCTGTCTTAATAATAGGGTGATAGGGGATTCAGACAGAAAACGTAGTACCTAGTTTTGTTGGTGGATGGAAAACCACTCATTTATTTTAGCATCTAATTTGACATACACAGTCTTATGTGCTAATACTGATTAGTGGAAAAGCTGTTTTATCTCTTATGGAAAATTCATCTTCAAGTGTCATGATGCTTTCCAAAGAAGCCTCTGTAATCTCTGTTTGACACACACAGAGACCGAGGCACTCAGACTGAGCGACTTGCCCAAAGCTGTCCAGCATACCCCAAACAGAACAGGCAGTACCACACTTGGGTGTTTTGTGCGTATTTGCCAGGACAGAGTGACTCTGAAATAAATTTCAGGCATACCACAGATGAGAAGTTGACCTCTTGTTTCTTCTTGACACAAACTATCCAACAAATCCTTCACTCTATACACTGGAACAATTCAAGCATTCAAAAGTCAGCTAAGTGCAGGGCTAATTACTTTCTTTTTGTTAGAAGGTCAGCTTATGTAACTGATTTTTTGCTTTAACTAAAGAGAGATTGTGTTGTGTCTTATATTAATGTGCATATAAATAATAGTGCTATGGTGCTGTGATGTTTTTGGACATTATTTCTGGACACCTGAGTGAAGCCCTAAACAAAAGACAAAAAATGTCACTTGTGCTGGTTTAGACTACATCTCTGTGAAACCTCCTTTTGTCTCCATTTCAATCAGCTGAGATTGAATTGCTCACAAGTGGTTTGTCTCCAGCTGTCCAAGGCAAAGCTAAGCTTTGACAGCTTGCCATGCTCCTCTGCTGCAACCCGTCTATCACTGGGTAAAGGTGTCCCACTTAAAAGTGAGCTGTTTGGTGTTATGGAATCAGAGTGACACAAATCACTCAGGAGGAGGGTGTAAACAGTATTTTACTAAAAAAAAAAGTGCATGCCCTGAAACACCTAATACAAACAATCAAACGACTGGTATGTGGTAGAGCACCAACAGGAAACCGCAAATGGCTGATGTTACTGCAACAATCCCCAGCTTACATAACACGATAACTGTCTGATTAAGGGAACCGAAAACATAAAGGGAGCCTGATGTTGCCAGAGTCTAGACCAAAACAAAAAATACTTGCCACAGCCTGCTGCAGCTGCACTTGTTACAAGGGGGGAAAAGGAAAAGAGAATGAGGAGAGAGAGAAAGAGAAAGGAGAGAAGTAGTTACAAGAGAGATAGAAGACATAAAATATAGTCACCACCTTCAAGTCTCTGTATGTTGTAGAACTTGTTCATTTGTCGTGCAGGTCTGAGAAGATGTCAGGTGTCCACAAGGTATGATCAGTTATTTAAACTGTCCCCACTTCTCACCTGGGTCAGGTAGTAAATCATATAACAGGTTGAGACAAAAGGCTACTTCCCACCCCTTTTCTTCTGCTGTGGAGATTGTATGGACTTCATGAGCTCCTCTGAGCTGCCCTGGCTCTGTGTTTTGACCTCCATGCAGACCTCTTGTTCTTTGCCATACAGTGTGAGGTACTTCTCTCAGGCTACTGTAGGTGATCGTGGAGAAAGGTTAGAATAAGCGCTAAGAAAATGCAAATAATGCAAGTCTTGTAGGGAACTAAGCTGCAAAATAGGGTATAAGTGCGTGTGTGTGTTTGTGTGGTTCTTAATCAAGAGATGTTTCAAAAAGGACCTACATAACAAGGTCGTGAGAAGCAATTATATGTGCTCTCATGCATGAAATCTGGGAGGATAAATTCCAGGAAAACGTAGCCTTCGTTATCTACTGCGACTGATCGCATGAATTTGGCCTCCTCGCTTACATTTTAACAAACTGCAATTGAGTCAAAATGGTGAGAATTACAGATTCTTCCTCTCTCAGTGGTAGAAAGCCTTGATGATGAACTTTGTAACACAGGTCTTTATCAAGAGCCACAAGTGCTCAGCTGTGAGATGGCACAGCAGTGAGCTCTTGATTTACTGCTTCCTTCATCACTCCACTACAGTAACAATTTCTCTTATTCTTGTATATTCAGCCTTGCAGGCTGCGCCGCGTGCTGTGAGCACCTCGCAGATTCAGCTCTCTGTGAATGGGGTTGAATCAGTAGCTTAGCAATGGGAGATGACACTGGAGTTCGTTTTAATCCTTAAGGTGCCTGACATATGCTAAGCATAACTCCCATCTCCTAGAGGAGGGGAAAAAAGCTCCTTGGAGAGATGTGGTAAATGTGAGTTTATGTCAGTAGGGTCCCATAATACACTGCATCTGCCGCAAAGATGCAGGAAGGTTTTGTTCCAGTGTTGAGCAGCTCACTTTTCAGCATGAAAAAGCTTACACAACTGGTAAAATGAGAAGAGTGTACACCTTATATCCAGCCTCCACAACCTTCTGAATTCAGCAGATCCTTTACTTAACACATGCTTAAATTCTGAATAACTGTGAACTTTCTGAGTGTTTTACTTCACTTTTCGGGATCAAGATTTTTGAAAAATTCATGCTAGCATTATCACCTGCAAAATGAAATTTTAACTTGTTTAAATGAGTAAGCTAAATTATTTCAGCAAGGGCTCCCACCACCAGAGCTTGAGGAAAGCTGTACAAAACCAAGTTAACCATGGCACTAAATGCAGTTGTGGTTGGCAGAGATTAGTTCATCTTGCAGGTCTGGGAGTTCTTCACTGGAATATGACCTAGTCTTTCTCATCTTGATCCCTGGGAAAGTAATAGAGCAAGTTCCAAACATATTAAAGACAAGAAAATGATAAGCATGAATTTATGAAGGGCAAAGCAGACATGGCTAAACTGATAGACTCCTACAAAAAAATTATCTACTCAGTGGAAAAAAGGGAAGAGAAATGGGTGACATCACCTTGATTTTAGGAAGGCCTTCAGCACTGTCTCCTATAATGTCCTCATGGACAAACTAAGAGGTCCAACGCATTAAAAAAAAAAAAAAAAAAAAAAAGATGACTGTGCCTGCAACTCAACAAAATCAACTACAATCATCTTCAAAATAGCTCCCTACTGAGTTGACACACAGCTACATAGGATGTTGTCAATGCCCAAAGCATTTTTTGCAGAGCACTTTTTTGAAAGGCTTTTGAGGATCTTCATCACTTTTTCTTTCACATTTTCTACCACATAAAAGTGGGTTCCTTTGAGCACCAAGTTGATATCTGGGAAGAGGCAGAAACCATAGGGAGCTAGATCTGGTGAATAGGGCAAGCACAATGATATTATTAGCTAAAACCTGCTTCAAAGACAAAGCACTGGGGGCTGGCACATTGTCTTGATATTTACTTGCTAAAGCTAACATTTGATGACCAAATGTAAGAAAACATATGTATTAAAACACACTTCCACTCATACTGAATGAAATGATCAAGTTGAGCCTTGCCTTATTGTGACTGGTTAGAACATATCCTATAACCATCTCTGTCTCTCCCCTCCCACTCTTGGTTCCTAAGATATATGATTAGTCTCATTTTTTTGTGTGTCAGACTTTATATTTTGGAGTTGGGCTGCACATACTTTAAACTGTTGGGGATCCTCATGCTGTTCACTGCTCTCTCAGCCACTTGAGGCAGTTTGTGTGCTGACCTTCACAGTAACTGCAGCAGCACTTTGAGAAAACAATTTTCTTTTTAAATTGCTGAAAATCAAGGTGTTGTCAGGTCCTCTCACCTCCAGATGGATGTCTGAGACACCAGGGGCTGAGCAGACCATTGCAACCCATGCCAAACTGTGCCATACCCAGCAAGGGGAAGGTTGTTATCCTGCCCTGCATGCAGCTTGGGCTGGCTTGGTGCACACAGCCTCTCGGTCAGCAGCAGATTTGGGCTCTGAAGCTGCCACTGTCCAGGAGCAGGATATACTCGCTGGCTTGTGATGCCGGTAATTATTTTTTATAAATGAGGGCGAAGGAAAGGGTGTTAGAAACAGGTTGATTATAATCAGCTTTTAATTAAAATGTTTGAACCATAATTTAAACTAAAAATATCCCATTACTTATCTTCGCTATTTCACAGGCATTAACGTAACTAATGATCTGATTGTCACTGGCTTGTATAATGAAGCATGTCTGAGAACTGATCTGATTATGCCATCAATCAAACGCCCACACTGTGCTCCCTCCTTCAGCAGAGCTCTCTGTGGAGAAATTAGCCTGCACCAGCTCCTCCTCAGCATCAACGTTTCTCTCCCTAATGCCATGAGCTCCCCTGGGGAGAAGGCAAAATCTGGGTTGAAAATGGATGAAGTTTGATGACCTTCTGGGCATCATTCTAATTTTTTTCAGGGATGATTTCCCTGGGATATGACCGTTTTGTGGCTCTAACCCACAGATCATATTTATCATAACAGAGTTAATGACCAAAAAAGGGTCCAGAAACTGAATCCTGCCACCCTGGCTCTCATGCAGACAGGACAAAAAATTGTATGAATCATAGAATGACCAGGTTGGAAAAGACCCAACAGATCATTGAGTCCAACCATTCCTATCAATCACTAAACCATGACCCTCAGCACCTTGCCCACCCAATCCTTAAACACCTCCAGGGAAGGTGAATCAACCACCTCCCTGGGCAGCCTGTTCTTATGCCCAATGACCCTTTCTGTGAAACATGTTTCCTAATATCCAGCCTGAACCTCCTCTGGCAGAGTTTTAGGCTATTTCCCATTGTCCTGTCCCCTATCACTTGGGAGAAGAGGCCAGCACTCTCCTCTCCACAACCTCCTTTCAGGTAGTTGAAGAGACCAATGAGGTCTCCCCTCAGCCTCCTCTCCTCCAAACTAATTAATGGGAGGGTAAGGGCCAGCAACTGTGCCATGGTGTAGCTGAGCTTACAGAAGTGAAAACTTTGGTTTGAAAAAACTGTTGGAGCTTTCAAGTGGCTGAACTGAATGAAGACCCGGGGGTTGTGCTCAAGGCAAGACAGCCAGTGGGATGCTGGAATGGGGTGTTAAGTGCCAGACACAAGAGCCTGTCTCACAGTTAGCAGGGTCTTCACTGGCCCATGCTACCCCACTGCAAGGCCACCCCACAGTTCTACGCTCGCCCCTGGCACCAGCATTGCTTTTGGGACACTTTAAAACAATGGGGCTCAAATGCACCAACACAAGACCAGCTTCTACAACAGCGCATTGGGGGAATATGGATCATCTGAACAAGCTTGTGTCATCAGTCACACTAATCAGAGGTGTCTCCCTCCCTGTTGCTGGATTCCCCCCAGTTACAATGCTAACAATAAGTTAGCCATCATCTGATTTAACCATTATGAGATCAAAAATAGCAAAAGGTTAGAAAATGCATCAGTCTTAAGTCCAGTCGTTCAAACTGCCTTTAAAAAGGCATGATGTGAACAGTCACATCTACACAGACACCAAGGCACTCCCCCAGCCCCAGGCTCAGATACACACATCTGATCCCTATGGCTAGAAACACAAATCCGTACTTTAAAAGAAGCCTGAACGTGATTGTAGAGTCCTGCAAAAGAATTTGGTAAATTAATGAACATGGATATGATTACAGAGAGTGTAATGAGTTTTTGCTCCAGTAACTGTGTTAGCTTCAATGTCTCAGTGGAACTGATTTCTGTAATTTAGCTGCTCCACAACATGGGCATACCAGTCATCAAAAAAAAAGAACGACAGTTAATTTGTCATCACAAAACCAACGGCCAAAAAAAAAATGTTTTGACCTATTCAGAATTAGTGATTTAAAGGGTTATTTTTTCCCCTAATAGCAGATCATCACAACAGGCAAGTATAAGGAACTCTTGTCTCAGAGAAAGCAGTCAGTCACAGATGCAGATGCTTTGAACTACTTTTATCTGCTTGCTCAGTACAATGGTTCTTATAATAGGTAAAAGGCTAATTTGGCTTCACTTCTGTCTCTTCCTTCATGTGCTGGCATAGGAGGGATAAATTTTTTCTTCTGTGATTGAAGTAAAAGGCTGCAGTGCCTATGCCACAGGTAGCAGAAACCCTGAGTGAGTAGTTTCTTGCTTGTGCTGGAAAGGGCAAGTTGGTTTCTTGAGAAACCAGGAAAACCCATCCTCTGGCTCAGCACACAGCCAGCTTTGTGGCTGTGAAGCCGGGGCCAACTACTGCCCCTGCTGAGGCAGAGCTCAACCCCAGGAACCAGCCAGAGACTGGGCTTTCAAGCACCCTCCAGCTCAGCACCTGGAGCCACTGCAACGCCAAACAGAAACATACCTGTTTGGGGAGGGGTTTTTGGCATATCCCTGGCAGTCAGGGACTCACTGTATTCTCAGTTTTTAATGTAGGGAAGTTGAGCTTTTTCTGATCAAAAATTCTACTCAGTTCCCCCTTGAGGGGTCATCTTCAGTCAGGAAAATCTCCTACCACAACATTTAGCATTACAATTCACTCTCTTGGCAACAGATGCCATTTTTCTCAAGGAGAATCTGACAGCAGTTTCCTCTTGCCTTCCTGCAGGCATATTCTTTCACAGGTACATAGACCAGTAAACCAGTTTTGTGATCTATTAATATCCACGGGTTGCGTTCTTCAGGGGAGCTACCAAACCACTCATGAAAGAGCCCTGCAGCATTAGCTGAACCTATCAGGTTCCCCACAAACTGGGCAGGCTTCAACTCCATGACTTGAAGCAAGCCTTTTCCTCCATTTAATTCAGACTTGTAACACCAAGAAAAGGAGAAAAGCAGCAGCCACTCCTAAAGGGGAAATAACTCGTACAAAGTAGGAAAAGAAGTATACACATACTAAAACGCAATTGAATTATTTTCATCAGAGTATACGCTTCCCCTTGCCACTTGGGAAACTCTTCAAGTACACCGAACACATTCATTTACCAAGCACACAACCTGGCATTCTAAGCACATCCTGCAGAATTGCTAATTTTACATAATGTAGATGATCTACTGTGAATTTAGCTGTTGCAAGGTGTCCCTGTACAAGCTGCTGTGGTGTTATGTGGAGGGTTATTGCTTAAGTTTTCATTTTTATCCACACTTGGAGGTGTATCTTGCTTGTGGCATAAAGGCAACAGAATATTTTCTACACTGCTATTGTTAGCAGTGCTTTAATCACCAGACTTTGAAACCTAAACCTGACTTCCAGCAGTTCACAAAAGGTCACCCTCAGAAATCTTATGGAAAGTTGGCACCTGTGCAGCCCTTTACATACATTTACGTAGGGCACAGAATGTTTTTAATTGAGTTAGAAGCTCATCATTCAACATCCAGTCACACGGTTTTAGAACAGCAAGTGATCCCTACCATATATAATGCATTAGCTAATTACAGCGAATTTCCCAGTGCCTTTGGAAAGAAGACAAAATGTCAACATTTCTGCCCTGCATGATATAGTATAAATGGGGAAGAGGGAAGCACCCAATGCTCCAAACAGGCTCAATTTTTCACAGGGACCTGTCAGAAAAGAAACCACTTTTGAGTGACCCCACCTCCCTCAGCTCTTGTGACATTGACTCAAGACTACTATTTTGTGCCAGCTTAGTCTTTTTATAAACTCTTACCTGCAATATCTCCAATCAGCATCCAAGATCGATAACAGCAGCACTTACCTAAAAAAAGCATCAAGGACTCCACAAGGAACTCTGCTCCGAAAGCCCTTCACTACACTGCAATAATATTTTTGCTACCACAATCTTGATTTTTAGAAAAAAGTTAACACCAGGAAGAGAGCTCGGTCAACCAGCATTCAGGCAGAACTACAGACCACTGAAGGGTAGTCACGCTAGGTGTTGGGCACATCTTTCACAATTCCCTTCTGGTCTCCTGCTTTTCATCCAGCTTTGGCCACATCTGTCACATGCCAGATGCTGGACAAATGGGAACCACAAAGAAATCACTTTTGTAACAAAATTTATTTTTTGCTCTGTGGATACAAATCCCAAACACCAACAAACAAATTCCAGTGGAAAAATACCAGTCATTAACAATGAAAACTTTTATTATTATTTAATAAATAGAACTTTGGCATTCAAAATTCTAGCTGTAAACCCTACTTTAAAAAAAAAATTACAAAAAGAGGCAAGAACAACAAGCCTAAAGCTGAGCCAGCCAGTGGCTCCCTTACTTTTTACAATGAACACATTGTGATTAAGTCATGACAACTCTATTTACATATGAGGTATTCTGAATGGTTCAAAAATGGAACCCAATTTACAAAACTACCAGTCTTCAGGGACTGATCCAGTACATATGTCAGCTGTGCTTTTAAAAGATAGCTCCAGACACTCCTCACTGAAATGATGATATTCTGTAATTAATATACACAAAATAAACACATTATGATCTGAGTTTCCCGCTCTCACTTCATAGTAAAACAAGCTGCACGCTATGACCAGCCCAACATTCAGAGTGTACACCTAGTACCTAGTTTAATTATTCTGTTCCTAGACTTTTTGCAGTATTTCTTACTACAAAAGCTTCTAAACAAAATATTGGCAGGCAAGAGGAAAACAGGGTGCAGTCATCAGCATCCTAAGAACTTTAGAGCTAAAGTTCAAGGGGAATATATGCTTATTTCAGGCAAAAAAAAAAGGCACAAAGGTATGCAGCCATGGAATTAATATTGCTAATGAGCTACTGGTACAAATCATCCCTTTAGGTAATAACCATAAATTTGCTTGCAGTCTAACAATGCAGATTAGTTCAGATGATCCTTTTCCCACTCAAAGGAGAATTCATCACATCAGGGAGAAAAGCCCAATTATACCTCCAGCTCTACCTCTGTAGCATCATTTACAAGGACATGGAAAACTAAGGAAAACTACACCCATGTGGGAGACCCTGCAGTGTGCTGTCGCTATGCATGCTAGAGCAGCAGATCATGGAGAAGAGTTTGCTTGCTTGCTTTCCTTGTGCTCCTACCCTGCAAGAAAAGTGTTAGATAGGAATGGTTGGACTAGAAGATCCGATGGGTCCCTTCCAACCTGGTTGTTCTGTGATTCTGTGAAAATAACCCATTTGAAGCAAAAGCTGGGCAGTGAGGGCAAAGGAAGGAAACCTTTTCAAGTGAAAAGGACAACATTTCAGCTCTTGTAATTACTTCAGAGCCACTGGTGATATTGAATGCTGGAGCCTGAGTGGGTGGTTACAGCCACCTCCACGATTTCACACAACTATCACACGACGAAGCTGCACAGCAGAGGTTAGCAACCGAAACCACATTCACACAACTGAGCTGCATTACTTATATATAGTAAATACATAGTATCCTCTATAGCTTGTCCAAAGACAGTTACTTCCAAGACTTTTTCAAAATACATTCTTGAATACAGTAGTTACTGTAAATATCTTCTAAAGGATTTTATAAATTCAATCTGAAACTATACAAAAAAATTACTGTACAAATTTGCTGACAGCCAGAACAGTACAGTATCCATTCATTAGCGGTTGTTTTTCAGCCCTTGAGATTGTCTAATAGGTACAGCCGAAAGTTGTCATGACTAAATCTAAGCAAATCCAATGTTAACATTCATTAATAAAGTCTGTATTAAATATGCTGAATGAGATCACACACTCTACATTTTAACCAACTAAACAGTCATGCATATCTTAGAAAAAGCTCATTCCATTGCCTGGTAATTTTTTATAGGTACAGTATTTCCATCTAAGGAAATAATAACGTGCAACTTAGGTGTTTCCCCTCTCCCCAACACTTCTTGGTTATTATCTGAAATGCTATTTTTGAATTCTGATTCGAGACAGACATCATAAACTGCAGACTATTACATCACTGCAGCACTAAAATCAATGAACTACACCAAAGGAACAAGCTGAGGCCCCAATACTGTCAGAGGCACAGAAAACTGTGCAAGCCCATTTGTGTTATGATCCTCCTCTTCAGTTTTGTGCTAGTAAAAAAGTACACCTTAAATCCTACAGAAAAAAAGCATCAAAATTTCAAATAAAACAGCCTCATTTTTTATCTTGAAGTAGAGACACCAAGCGATTTCACTGAAGACTTCATCTAGACACTGTTTTAGTGCTCACAGGAGCTGAACCAGTCACATTAATCTATCCCAAAACACCATGTAGCAATAATATAAATAGCAACTGTATTTTTAACAAATCAGCCCAGGTGTAGCTTCAGGATAGAGACAACTGTCAAATAAATAAGTCCATATGGCTAAAAAAAAATTTAAATCACTACATTATATAATCAACATTAACTGTAACTGTTAAACAATGACAAGAAAGCAAAACATCAACAAGTTAAAACTGGAAACCAGTCTACTTTGCTAGACTGTTTTTTTTTTTCTTTTAACATAAATACAGTCAGAAAACTGAAGATACTAATACTTTTTCCATAAAAATGTTACCCTAGAATTTTCTGGGCCAGCTGCTATGCTTCCTAAGGGACTTCTGCTATTATCCACACTCTGGGTCAGCCAATTAATGACTGACTTGCACCTTAGCAATTTGAAACATTCCTTTCATACCATGTATGTAACTGATGTTCACATATCTGCTTACCAGTGTGATTGGAGAGTGGTTTTGCTCTTTGAAAGCTTTTGTTTCCTTCACTTAAATACTATTTTACACCATGCATAACTGTGCAGCTAACTTGCAGTAATGTTCCAGGAAATCAGAAGCATTAATGTCACCTGTCCCACGGGAGCAAGACAGCACTGCCAAGTGACACTCACTGAATAAACTATGGAACACAATCTTAATTTTTTAATCTAATTCCTTCCTACATAAATAGAGAAATCAGGAATTTCCAAACAATGTGGAAAATTTTGCAGTCCTTGGACGACTGTGTACTTAATACTGCTAAGCGGAAACATCCTGTTCCAAGCCTTGATTTTGCCAAGTGCCAAATACCCGTTTTCTAGCTGTAGTAAAAAAATACAGTTGATGTGGTTCACAATCTCATCAAAGACCTTCAGGGATGGAACACAGACTAGCCACACTTTTAAAGTGGAGATGACATAGGGGAAAAAATAAGTATGGTAAGAACATTAAAATACAGTTTGGTTTTTTTCCTGCATAAAGGAGTTAAAATCTAAGTTTTCATTCACTACTAGGCAAACAAGCTAGACATTCATTACTAAAATCATCATCTTTCCCATACCACATTTTTTAGGCAACTTGCAAGAGCAATTGCTATTTGTAGCGCTCCAAAATTGTTCCAAGTGGGATTCCTAGAGTGAAGTGCAGTTGTAGAAGCTTCTATGCAGCTAGAGGTCCATCAACCCTCTGCTTTAATTTCAGAACACAGGTAATACCATACAAACCCTTCATGAAGGAAAGGACCAAGAATAGTAGCAGCACAGCTGTTTTGATACTTTGATTCCAGAAACTAGGTAAAATAATAAAATGAGCCCTAATGAAAGAAACAGCATCCAACTAATCATTCTTCACAGCTTGTTCCTACATTCAGTAGTTTGGAGAAAAGATTTCTTGTAGTTTGTACCACTCTATTCAAATGATGACTGTCCCCTGCTCAGCAGATTCCCAAGGTTCAATCTTCACAGTCTGCAGAGAGTTGCATGTGCAGTGCTATTTGCAGTCTTCCAATATGGCTCCTTAATAAAAACGCAAAGACCTGTGACACAGCAGCATTTAATAAATGTTGTTATTGGGTGGTGCAATTGTCCCCCATGTCCTGAGCATAACGGTCTGACATCATAGTCCTTAATTCATCAATGTCCTTTCGTAACTGACAAACGTCCAATAGCTTCTTTGAAAGGCTTTCTGTGCTGTGGTAATTTTCATTCTCTTCAGCTGAACAGCTCAGTGCTACAAAAAACAACCAATGTTAAAGCTCTAGCAACTGTGCCTTGTGAATATTTCAACTAGTCAGTTGTCCTTGCAATAAGGTCACTTAAATTTAATTACATCAAGAGACATCCTATCTTAGTATGATGAAACACCAATAAAATGTGTGTGAACTTAAAGAGTAATTCAGTAATTCAGTTCCCATCACTGCTTCTCTGAAAGACACACTTTGCTGTTCACACAAAGATCTAGACTTGCTGGTGTCTGAAGGATCTCAAGAGCAGTGAAAAAAATACTGAGTAGAATAACCATTTCCAGGAGATTGTGAAGTTTTCTATAGCCCTTCAGAAAAGAGGGATAGGTGGGTTCGGAAAATAAGATTTAAAATGATGAGATGGTACTAGAGATCTACTGAACTACTCATGTTGCTGGCTGATGATGACTCATGGACTTCGGGATTGGCATATGCTGCACTCCCCAGTACTTTAGGGGGTTACAGTGCAGATGAGCTTACAGGGCACGTAGTAGATCCCGTTGCACTGGACACTATATCATAACTGTCCTACCATGTTGACAGCCCAGTTTAGCAACCAGTCTATCTGATAAATTCTAATTAACACTAAGAAAACAATAGAATATGATACATGCAGGTCAAAACGAATTTAGTTGTTTATTAAGGCTGCCAAAAAAAAAAGGTCTAACACAAACTCTATACTGAAGCTTTGCCTGACCTACTTTAGGGTGATACTTCCTACTTTAGGAAGATACCTCCACCCCCCACCCTAGACCCAGATATGCACATGATCAAACAGCAGAGGTATATTCCTACCACTTGACTTCAAGGACTTTTAAAACAAAACCACATGGCATAGCAAAATCAGGCCTGTCTCACCTTCCTCATAATGAGTTTGTAGAGCAGAACACATCTGACAGAAAAGCCTCTGTTAGGCCTCAGGATGACTGCACTGTGTCTCAGGAGGGATGGACACCTGGCTAGACACTGCTCTTTTCTAGTGGGCTGAACATATCCATGACTGGGTCCATATGGAGAGCCAGCTACCTTCTCTCCTGACTTGGCAAGGACCTGTGTAGTCGGATGCATTTAGTGGCCCAGATACACTAAAAGCTCAGCTTTTCCAGAGAGCTTCAGGAGCACACTTCAAGCACAACTGCTCCAGTTGCACAGCAAGGGGCAACACTGCCTTGTCTAGCTGGCAAGTTCAATCACCACTTAACTAAACCATTACTCCTCTATATCAAAACACTATTAAGCATTAGAATGACAACATCACTTACATCGGATTCCCAGCAGTAAGGAAAGATTAGGCTCCTCACCCTGAGCTCTCTGGGTCAGAATACTGCACAGTGCTTTCAAGTCAAATAAGCAATGGGACATTTCCTTGAACAACTGGTCTGCTATAGGCATCTTCTCAGACACTGGCTGTCTGGACTGTTCCACCTGCCGCATCCGTTCCTTCAGAGTGGCATTCTCTTCCATCAGTCTTTGGTTCTTTGTGAAAAAGTAAATAGGAGAAGGGGAAAGTTAGTCTACAGCATGCACTGGAGCAGAAAGTTTCCTGCTTCAAATTATAAACAATATAATTAAAAATAATTAATTCCCATACATATAATCAATATTTCTGCGGCCCTCCAAGGAACAGCACAAGACAGCCATGTAAAGCTGTCAATTTTGTGTAACCATTGCTTAGTAGCCTTCACCCTTGAAGCTATCACTTCTTGAAGCAGTGATTATTACTTATCTATTATAAGTTTGCACAGTGGACAGCACAGTAAAGTATTTAATTACACTCATAAGGCCCTGTCATGAGATCTTATAATCATTCTATAAGGTCCTTCCCAGATGGTGTGGTCAGGGGTCTGTTTATTGGGGTTTTTACTTACTTCAGAGAAAACTTTATTTAACTGCTCTATTTTCCTTTCTTTTTCTTCAAGTTCATTTGTCATCTTCTCAACTACCTGCTTTTCTTGCAAAAGCTTCTCTTGCACAGACTAAAGTGAAAAGAAACAGAGGTAATGATGTTAAATTTTCATACTTAAAAAAAGCATCTTCAGTAAATTTCTAAGTTTCAGTTATCTTTTGCTTTTGTAGTAATTCTTTATTTTTTATTTTCTACCGCGTTTCACCTGGTAATATTCAGCAGGAACCCAACAGTTCTCTGTACAATAAGCATAGTTATTCCAAATATCAGTAAAACTCTTTAAATAAGCAGTAAGTTTTTAGAAACAAAAAGACTGTATGTACTAACCTTACTCCAGCTTGGAAAGTGTGAAATCGAAGATACTCATGCAATATTGTTCATTCTAACCAAATACTTTCACTTGAAATAAGCAGTAGATTCATGACAGCTAACCTTCATTTGTGCAATTCCAAGTTGTAACTTAAGATTTTTTTTGCCCCTATTTTCCGTACAGACTATGCAGGGCTTCCTACAACCTTCACAACACAGAATTCACCCCACCTTCTATACAGCCGAGAAGCCGTTAACAGTTGATACAAAGCACCAACTTCTTTAAAACCATACACAAACAAGACAAATCAAAACAGTCTATGCAACTACTGTTCTGAAAATACAACTACAGGCAAAAAAAACCCCAAAAAACTTGCTCTATAAACTACAAATGATTTTTTAACAGATACAATAAATATTTTCAGTAATGAACGGCAAATTCCTAGGATGCTATTTTATTTAAGTATGGGAGCTTTCCAGGACTGACTTTCTGATCAGTCACAAGCAGCAACAAACAACTGCTGAAACACAGAATCAGCTGCTGCCAGTTTCTCGGTTTTTTACCTAGAGCGTTGAAATAGAGAAATTGTGAGATATTTCCATGTGGATTCTTTGGGGTGAATTCAGCACGATCATCTGAGTCTTTGTTGTTAAAAGCACACATATTTATTCCCTTGGTTGGTTTTTAGTTTTGTAGATATGTCTTTCAAGGTTACCTGGCAAAATTCAGAAAGAGGAATATCCAAACCATCTCATCTGAATAGTAGCAACAACGAAGAGTGATTATATCAACTCCTGATGTTTTAAAATGGACCTTTTCAGCTTTCATGAAGAAAAAAAAATCCCTTTTCTTGTTAATGGTATTACTCACAAATCCAATGCTGTGCCAGCACAGTGCATATAATGTGTTCTCCCCATCCCCAGCTCAGCACATTAATATGTAAAACCTGTTGCCCGGTTTGAATAAGATGCAAATCCAATCCCATCATGCTCAAAATACAGCTGGAGCACTGGTGCATGCCTTGGCAATGTTTTGACTGCAACCCTCCACAGAGTGGAAGCAGATCATGATTGGGGGAGGTGAAGGACCATTTCACAAACTGATGGCTCTCAATTTATAGAATGACACTGACCCAGAAGAATGTCTTTTCTTCAATCTCTGTAGGAACAATCCTAATGATTCATCTTCCAAAGCAGAGAATTCTCTCACAAGGGATTTTTATATGGTAGCTTAAATAAAATGCTATAGAAAGATCAAAGTCACTCTTGAATAAAAGATATGTTTAAATTGCTGAACTATGACTGCAACCTTATTCAAACACATTAAAAAACCCAAGCTCCCTACTTGACAGAACAAGCTATGTCAAGCTATGCTGGTCTTGAAGTCTTAGGAAAACAGCTTCGGAAAATAAGTCAAATTTACTGTTGCGTGAGTTGCTCCTAAGATGTATAAAGAATGGAACTGTGAGGGTATCAGCACTGGGAACTCTGGCACATAGGAGACTTGTCTATATACAGGTTTGCCCTTTATCATGTATGTGGCCAACAGAGTGAACGACAGGCCATTTAATTGACTTGCTGGCTACAAGAATTATTAGGGTTGATGAGAAGACAGTGAGTAAAGAGATGCAAGGCAGGTCTGACACTGAGTGGAGTTTTTATTAGCTTGGATCCCAACAGGAGGTGTGCACCCCTACAAAATTTCCCCATGCATTCCGCTCAGCACTTCACAAGCTGTGAGACAAGCCAGAGCTTTGTCACACCCTTTGCAAAACTGGAAAACAATGGTGCTAGAATTTACACACTTAGTATGGCCTGAAAACCCCTACATTCTATATTCATCTAAGTAACAAGAACCAGAAGGCAGAACCCAGAAATGACTACTTGTTTTTTAAAACCATATTCACACACTTGACCCGCTTTTCAGTTCCCCCACACCGTGCCACTCAAAAGGAAATGCTGCAGCAACATGCATCCTAAAGATAAGCTGTGAGAGAAAGCACAACTTCATACTCCAGTGGAAGGAAGGGGAGGAAGAAAGAGGGTCCTGTCCCATGTCAAAGGAAATGTCATGGGCCAGGAGTGGGCAGGAAGTAGCTCTGTTTCAGGCATTTCCTTTGTTGCGCCTGCAGATGAACAGAACTCACAGTGGTGTTGAACCATCATCTTTAATTTTTTACAAACATTGACTACTGAGAAAAACAGCTGTACTGGGCCAGACTAAAGGTCTCTCTGGCTGTGTCTGCCTGCAGCCAAATAAAAGATGCTCACGGAAGGGAACAGGGCAATGCAGCAATAGCAGGTGGCCAAACCACCCTCCTAAGTATCTTCAAATTTTAATGGTCATTTAATGCATTTCTCTTCTATAAGCAAGTCCAGAGATACTCAGAGCCCCAGTTACAATACATGCATTAGTACTACCAATTCCACATTTCATTTTTGTGTCAATGCCAAACATTTGACTGTGAAGCTTTCCTGAGGGTGGGCAGATGGTAGGACACAGGTTCAAAAATATTATCTTCTCCACTGTATTTTCAGAACTACATCTGCCACTAAACGTACATGTATTTGCCAACTACTTCAAAATCAGCTTCCAGAATATACCAAATAAACAGCACCTGTTCAGCTCATGAGTTGCACCATTTAATAAGAACTACTAGAAGTGAAAATCAGTGTTTAATTTTAAAAGACACATCTATCTATCATTCTCTACTACCCTAATGTCAAGTCTCAGAAAAAGCCCACGTGCTAACCAGCTTGGCTGAGCTCACTCACAGTGCTATAATTTCCCAGTGCTCACAGTGCTACGAGTCTCCATACTTCAACCCTTACTTTATTCCATATACTTTGTAAAGTTACAATCTGGCAGCATTACTCCCAGCCTGGCAGAGTTTGGGTTTATTGAGACTGACAGGATTGACTGATGTACTCTGGGTAATACAAACACCGACAGCCTTTCAGAAAGTGATCTGCAGAATTGCTTTGAACGTTTCCAGCATGGTATGCAGCTGTGTGTCAACTCAGAAGTACACTATTTTGATGGTGACTGTACTTGATGTTCTTAGTTTGTTAAATAAAGAGAGTTACAGGCACAGTCTCATTTTCCTCTTGTGTTGGACCTGCATACACATGCTATGCAAGGAAATAATCTTGATTAAGCTATGAAGAGGGACAGAGAACCTCAGAAAGGTTATGAAGTTCAATTTGAACCTTTTTTTTAAAAAAACACTATGAAACATTTGAAACTAAATTTAGTCATGCTACAATTTTTGCATATTAAAAGGCTACTCGACGAGGACGGTAGCACTAAATTTTCAGAGGGCAGACTTTGAACTGTTTAGAAGGTTGGTTGGCAAAGTCTCCTGGGAGACAGCACTTGAGGGCAAGGGAGCCCATGAGGGTTGGGAGTTCTTCAAAAAGGAGATCCTGGCAGCTCAGGAGAAAGCCATCCCCGTGTTCTGGAAAAAAGGCCGGCAGGGGAAAAAAACAGCTTGGTTGAGTAGGGAAATCTTGAGTCAAATTAGAAAAAAAAGGAATATTTATAGGCTCTGGAAGGGGGGACAGGCCTCTTGGAGGGACTACAGGAGGGAAGCGAGGCTATGTAGGGAAAAAATCAGAGGGGCTAAGGCCGAGCTAGAGATCAGATTAGCTAAGTAAGCAAAAGACAATAAAAAATCTTTTTATAAGTACATTAACAGTAAAAGGAGGACAAGGGAGCCCATACAGTCCCTTTTGGACTCAGAGGGAACAGCAGTGACAGGGGAAGAGGAGAAGGCTGAGGTACTTAATGCCTTCTTTGCCTCAGTCTTTAATTGTAAAGAAAGCTGTTCCCTCTGTGTAGATACCCGGGAAACAGAGGAGCAATATGAGGCTCCCATAGTCCAAGAGGAGGTGGTCAGAGCCTTGCTTGCCCAACTGGACACCCACAAGTCCATGGGGCCAGATGGGATACATCCTAGGGTTTTGAGGGAGCTGGCGGATGTATTGGCCAAACCCCTTTCCATCATCTTCCAGCAGTCCTGGAAGACTGGGGAGGTACTTCTGGACTGGAGACTGGCTGATGTAGTGCCCATTTACAAGAAGGGTAGCAGGGAGGATCCGGGGAACTACAGGCCTGTCAGTCTGACCTCAGTGCCAGGGAAAGTCATGGAACAGGTGATCTTGAGTGCTATCATGAAGCACTTACAAGAGAACCGGGTGATCAGGCCCAGTCAACATGGGTTTACCAGAGGCAGGTCCTGCCAAACCAACCTGATCGCCTTCTATGACAAAGTCACTCGGCTGATGGATGAAGGAAAGGCTGTGGATGTGGTCTTTCTGGACTTCAGTAAAGCCTTTGACACAGTTTCTCACAGCATCCTGCTGCGGAAACTGTCAGCCTCTGGCCTGGACAGATGTACACTCTCCTGGGTAGAAAACTGGCTGGATGGCCAGGCCCAGAGAGTGGTGGTAAATGGTGTTAAGTCCAGCTGGAGGCCAGTGACAAGTGGGGTCCCCCAGGGCTCAGTGCTAGGTCCAGTCCTGTTCAATGTCTTCATCAATGACCCGGATGAGAGCATTGAGGGTACCCTTAGCAAGTTTGCAGATGACACAAAGCTGTGTGCAAGTGTCGATCTGCTGGAGGGCAGGGAGGCTTTGCAAAGGGACCTGGACAGGCTGGACCGCTGGGCAGTGTCCAACGGCATGAGGTTTAACACGGCCAAATGCCGGGTCCTGGGGCACAACAACCCTATGCAGAGCTACAGACTGGGAGAAGCCTGGCTGGAAAACTGCCAGGAGGAGAGGGACCTGGGGGTGTTGGTCGACAGCCGACTGAACATGAGCCAGCAGTGTGCCCAGGTGGCCAAGAAGGCCAATGGCATCCTGGCTTGTATCAGAAACGGTGTGACCAGTAGGTCCAGGGAGGTGATTCTCCCTCTGTATTCAGCACTGGTGAGGCCGCTCCTTGAATATTGTGTCCAGTTCTGGGCCCCTCAGCACAAGAAGGATGTTGAGGCTCTGGAGCAAGTCCAGAGAAGAGCAACGAGGCTGGTGAAGGGGCTGGAGAACAGACCCTATGAGGAGCGGTTGAGAGAGCTGGGGTTGTTTAGCCTGGAGAAGAGGAGGCTGAGAGGAGACCTCATTACTCTCTACAAGTACCTGAAAGGTGGTTGTGGAGAGGAGGGAGTTGGCCTCTTCTCCCAAGTGACAGGGGACAGGACGAGAGGGAATGGCCTCAAGCTCCGCCAGGGTAGATTTAGGTTGGAGATTAGGAGGAGGTTTTTCACACAGAGGGTCATTGGGCATTGGAATAGGCTGCCCAGGGAGGTGGTTGAGTCACCTTCCCTGGAGGTGTTTAAGACACGGGTGGATGAGGTATTGAGGGACTTGGTTTACTGTTAGATAGGAATGGTTGGACTAGAAGATCCGATGGGTCCCTTCCAACCTGGTTGTTCTGTGGTTCTGTGATTCTGTGAGAACATCGCAATTTGTTAAATTTCATCGTCTTCAAATCTAGAAAAGCTTAAATGCTTTTCAGTTAACAGCCATATGTTATTTTGCAATTTAACTTCCCCTACTGCTTCTCTACAGGTGTATTAAATACACCATAATTTAATTAAGCAAAAATATGGTTGTCCACAGGAACCAGGCTTACTATTTACCTCCATAGTAGAGAGAGGAAGCAACTAATAAGCAAACTTGGCTCCAATGGAAATAAGAAGGCACATTCTTTTAGCAAGTGCTAAGCATGCAGTTATGTCCCTTCATTATTTGGATTCTAGCCCCATAGAGTGCTCCCTTCCACTTCTGAAGGCGTAAACAATCAGCTGATTGTTTACTACCATTCTGTTGTTCTTCCAAATCCAACATACACAGAGCCAGAGTAGAATCACCTTCCTCATTCTCAAGAGGCAAACCGGTAACATCAGTCTTTCTAGAGGGCAAGGAAGCAATAAGTATGGAGACAAATACCAATCAAGTAGAAGAATACAGAAAATAAAAAATAGCATTTACTGAATTTGGCTTCAGTATATGCTGAAAACAGATTAAATGTTCAGCTTTTTCTAAAGCAAGTCATACCTTCTTTTCTATAACCTGTATAATGTTTCCTTTTCTCCACAACAAACACTGGTCACTAAGTGCCTTTCAAGTATCGGGAGCCTGATGTGTAAACCTGATCCACAGAGCTGCAACTGACTTCCAGCTGACAACCTCTTCTATCTTGAAAAATCTTTGGCTTGAAGCTAGGTGCCCAAGATCAGCCAAGAGAGTTAAGATATCTAACTGAGTGATGAGTCAGAAAACAAGGAACAAGGAGCTGCTTAAACAATGTAAAAGCAATATGGTTTAGAAAGCAATATGGATTAGAAAGGCATCTGTCTCTATTAAGGAAATCAGCAGTGAAGCTCCTGATCAATATCACTTTTTGTGCTTTGGATGGTCATGTGCTTTGGAGGTTTCACTGTTAATTACAGAGGTAGCCCTCAAACCTGAAACAGGCGGTTCTGATGTGACCTCCACTAGATCAGCAGAATAAGGATGCTATATAACAATAGCATTTCACTCCTCTATGAGCATCAGCAAAGTGCTAAGCCATATAAACATAAATGAAGAATACATGATAAGCCTGCAAAAGAATCATAGAATCATAAAGTGGTCGGGGTTGGAATGGACCTTAAAGATCATCTAGTTTCAACCCCCCTGCCATGGGCAGGAACACCTCCCACTAGACCAGGCGGCCCAAGGCCCAATCCAACCTGGCCTTGAACACCTCCAGGGATGGGGCAGCCACAGCTTCCCTGGGCAACATGCGCCAGTGCCTCACCACTCTCACTGTGAAGAATTTCATCCTTATGTCTAGTCTAAATCTGCCCCTCTCCAGTTTATATCCATCCCCCATAGTCCTATCACTACATGCTTTTGTACGAAGTCCCTCCTCAGCTTTCTTGTATGCCCCCTTCAGGTACAAAAGAAGATAGGCCATAACATTACTACAGGTCGTAAGATTAAGTTCTTGGCATTTCTACCTTTGCCTCCGATTTGGGAAGATAAAAGGATGAAATTCAATTTTAGTAATGTTATCTTTTTCAACTAAAAATGGACAGAGTAAATAACAGAATATACTTTTTCTTACCTGCATGTCTAAAATCAGTGCAGCTATCTGATTTTGTTGATTGTCTATGACCTAGAATATAAAACAGAGTAATTTAAAAGCCTTGAATCTCTTCAGATCCTTTTTTTGGAAAAAAATAAAAATAAAAAAATCAGCTCACAAGTGTATAGCCATATAATTTGAATTAGAATCTTTGAAACTGTACAGGACAAGACAGAGTTTAACTGACAGAACAGGAAATTCAAGAAAAAAAAATGTACTGAACAGAAGCAGACGGGTGTTGAAAAGAAGTCTGAATTAGTGACAAATGCATAATGCATAGTGAGATATTTATACCTAAAGTAAAAAAAAAAGAAATGCAGGACTTAAAACATGCCACCAACAGATCATCTGCAGACTAACCTTACTGGCTTTTTCATTCTTCTCTTTGAGACACTCATTCTCACTCTGAAGTTGTTTTGTGTCCAACATGGGAAGGCGAATACCATCTTCCAGGCATTTTTCCACTTTCTGTTGTAAACTGCCATTCAAGACAAAACAAAAATTAGATGTGCTGACAGAAACTAGAAGGAATGTGCATTCCAGTGAAAAATTATAGAGTTGAACTATATCTTCCAACCATAACTGTAAAACCATACCTAGCAGAATCCAGTCTTATGAATGAGCAAACTATCAGTGGATGAATAATACAAAAATCATAAACTACTGGAGCTACCATGACAGTGAGAACAACAGATTCATGAAGGAATAGTCTTATGAGCTAGATTCTGTATTGCAACTCCCAAAAGGCACACCTCCAGCAGTATGGTGTAGGAGAGAGGGCAGAGAGGAGCAAAGAAAAGCTTTGTGGTGTTCACAGCTGGTCTGTGCTACTGTGGGAGGCAAAGCCAGCACCAGCAGAGATCAGAGGAGTCTTCAAACCTCTCAAAGTAACAGCAGCTTTAAAATCAGACTCTCCCACTGGGGCACACACAACTCCAAACTGGAGTCCAGAAGCAGAGATTGCATCAAGCACTAGTGGCCTATCCTTCGCGCCCTCTGTGACTTCTAAAGGGGAGCATAAAGGCACTCTGCCAGCTGCTCCCACACGAAGGCATGACCTTCAGACCCACTGTAGCTCAATTCAAGTGCCTAGGTGCAGCTACAGCCTTTGCCTGCTCACCTTCTCTCAGAAAAGAAACACATTTTATCAGTGTTAATCTTGACGTTTAATTTAGAAACCAGAGGCCATCTCAACTATTTCTATGCTTTCAGAAAAGATAAAATGATCTCCCTCTAGATTATGAGGGCATGAAGAACATAGGTCTTTCATTGGTAAGATGGAAACAATGCGTCAACAATTTGGTTGGCAAGGTGTCCCAACTAGCTTGCCTTTCATCATGGAAACACTTTCAGACTCCCATGGCATGCACCTTTACCCAACGAAGGGACAGTGAACTGCAGTAACATCCACATAAATTACTAGAAGTGATTCCCCCCACTTTCCCTTCCCCCAAACCTTTTCCCCGTCCCCCCAACATTAAGTGTTTAAGTAGCTCACTCGATCTCAAATGCACCATAGCAACAATGCCTCCATGTCTCATTTGGAATTTTTTCATGGATATCCCTCATGTTTGTCTTTTCATAGTTAAAAAAGTTCAGTGACAGCAGATTAGCTGCTCCTAAATCTCCCATAAACACTCCCATCCTCAGTGAAAAAGTAAGAAATAGCTACAGTTTACTTAAATCTTTGACCCTTCCCTGATATACCCATCAGCCAATATCCAGGGAGCTTTTCTTCAGCGTGGACCAGGATTAGTTATCAAATCAGAGTGCTGACAGCTTCTATACAATGCCCCTTGGCTGCACACATTTATTCTATCCTCTGTCTGGCAGCAGGTTGTGATGCCATAGCAGCAGTGTTCCACATCTTTAAAGAAAGATAGTGAAGAGTGTCCTAGGCAGACTCTTCTCTGTGGCAATACTTGAAACTCAACACAAATAAAAAAATCTCATTGCAATACACTGTCATTCTGCACAGTAATATGTTTATAATGTAAAAAATCATTAGCATTGTAATAGGTTAGAGGGCAAATAACACTGGGTCTTGCCATCAGGAGAGAAGTACGCTCCTTTCAGGGCATAGACTAAGCAGTGATTCATACCTCTGTACCGTTGTGACCAGCTCTTTTTCTTTTTTCTTCTGACACACGAGTTGCAATTCTCTCTCTCTGCACTGTGATCGGACCTCTCGGAGCTTCTTTTCTAACTCAGTTGTAGTTTCTCGAAGTTGCTTGTTCTTCTCTTCTAAAATTTGTAGCTAACACAGTTTACATTAGTCAGACATGTTGCCACATGAGTAGGCTTTGTGGCAGGCCACAGTCTTACAGTTACCTTCTGTATAATCTTAGGCCCACTTTACTCATCCGATTATAAGAATCCCTAATAGCTACAGTGCTTTCTAAAACACTGACATACTTCTCTTTCAAATGGGGAAAAATATATGTTGGCAGAGTAAGAGATCTGGCAACAGAATTGGGAAAATTACTTGTATTTTTAAAAAGTAAAACAAACTCCTGTTACCTTACCTGTTTAGCCTGCCCTTGTATATCATCCAGCGTTGGTAGATCAGCCAGATATTTTTCTAAGGTTTCAATTCGTCTTTGTTTTTCTTTGCTTTGCTCAGACTCTTTCAGGCATTTCTTTTTCAGGCTATTAATATATCGGTCTCTAGTTTTAAGCTAAGAAAAAAAAAAAAGAGAACGCGTTTTGTGATTACAGTGAAAAATAGATCTGTTTTGGAAGCAGGTACTCAGTTGCATGAAAGGGTTGCTTAATGCAGAAAAAAACCCTAAAGAATTATTAATTCAAACAGCTCCAACTCAGACCCACATGGGGACTCAAACCACTGTTGCCTCACCTCTGTTCATGAAAACATGAACAGCTTGACACTTCAGAATACTCTTTAATTTTTTCACCAATGGAGAGGTTTATATGCCGCAAATGAACAAGAAACATTTTAGTCTGTGCAGTTTTCCCATGCCCTAAGAAAACAACTTAAAACACAGGATCCAAGAACTTAATCCAACAAGAACTGGAGATAAAAAGCTGACAGAGTCTGACAATTACAGCAGAAGACAACTGAACAGAGTAGTGGCTTTCTTAAATGCTTTTTTACAGGCAATTTAATCATCCATCAACCTGCAAAAGGTTTTTTTTTTAATATTGTGTAATCTTTGCTTGCATTCTTAGTACTTATTACCTAGGTCAAAGCAGGAGGAAAGAGTATTTTCCAGGCATAGTCCAATTTAATGAAAAACATATCTCTATTGCTTGATCTATGGTGTAGTAATTCATAGATAACAAACACTTGCCCCTACAGCAAATGCTAAATGTACTTTTATTTTGGTGGTATAGATATTCATCTCACTGAGAAATAAATGTATGACACTGTCAATGTCAGAGCTCAGTAACAAAGCCGACTGGAAAGTTTAAGTCAATAATACCTGTAAAGTTTTTCCAAATACAGACTTTTATATAGGCCACAAAACAGAGTACTGCCAAAAGGTTGGAAATCTTTGCATCTTTTATTTTATCAAGACCTCCGAACTGAACAAAGTTTTCAGGTTGCTTTAAAATCTTTCTGATGAGACAAAGCCCAAATAAATTCCACATTCAGCAAGGTAAATTTGCAACTCAGCCATGATCTTTTGCCACAATACATGCTTCAGAACCACATAACACCCACCCCCAGCTCCCCAGAACTCCAAGCCTTATAACAGTGAGATAAATAAGCACATGTAAGCCAGCACTGCACAGTAAGAATTGCCAGGAGTTTTACCATTAGCTAAGTAAATCCCTCCCCTACATTTTTCACATATCAAAAAGGATGACGAGTTGGCCAGTCAGAATACTCCAGTACTTATGCAACAAAGATCACACGATTGCAAATCTTCTTTTCCTGCACATATTCCATTTGGTATTTCCTCTCCTGCAACCCCTCTCTAATACCTACCATGTTTGCTCTGGGACTCCTCCTGCCCTCTCTAAACACACAGCATTAACCCAATCACTCTTTCCACCTTCCATCAGCTGAGATTAAAAACATGGGGGCTTTTTGTTGTTGGGGTGGGGTTTTTTTCCTCTATTCACTCTTGCTGGCTCTGCCAAGGGGAAAACAAGCTTTAGATTTCTTTCTTTCTTTTTTTTTTTTTTAATTTCCTTGTTCATATGCACTCTGTTGATGACTTTGTTGGGGCACAAAAAAATAGGAAAGGCCACAGAAATCATAGGGGAGAACATCACTGGAAGCTATCATCAGTACTTCACAGGAGTCCTTCAGTCACTCATACCAGTGCGAGAAGGAGCAGCCAGGTGGCCAGGAGTCCAATTTCCAGATGAAATGCCTGAGAAGTAAAGCAAGTGATGCAAAACTGCAGATGCCAGAATGCACATTCATGCCTGGCATAAGGAAAAGTTAAAACTTAAGTATTTGTAACATAGACACTGGTGGAAAGTACTGCACTATCTACCTTGGCAGGTTCCCTCCATCAAAAAGCTGCAAGGAGCTACCATGACTACTAGCCAGCCATGACAGGGAAGCTTTTTCAGGATTTTCTATGTCTGCATGAGGCAAAGACAGGTATGATGCCAGCAGGACCTCTGATCAAGTACAAGTATCAAGTACATCTACTCTAGCATTAGACGGGACAGAGAACTTCAGACCAAGAGGCCTTCTAGCCCAACATCTGATCTCCAACAGCTGCCACAAACAGATGCCTAGCATAGGGAAAGAACAAGAAAAGTGCACAATTCCAGCCTCCAGTTGCTTTCACCTTAGGGGCTCTTTAGAGGCAGTTATTATTTCCACACATTTAGAACATGGCAGCACTTCCATCAAGTCACCCTGTATTCTCTTGAGCCCACCTATGCTGTTATCATCCACAACAGCCTTCACAGAGACCATCTACAGGTTTGCCATAGAGAACTAGCACAAGCAATCAGCAAAGCTACAATGGAATCACTCCTGCCTGAGTAGGCACATCCAGACTGGTAAGCGCATCTCAAAACATGAGGCCCGTATTTATAAGCCAGGTTAAAAACAGGGATTCCATTTTCACACTCTTTTTATCTTTTTAAATGATACTTTATTTACTCTAATAAACACTTCAAGCTACCTGCATTCTTATAGCCAAGTGGCTTTTCTTCAAAGCAAGTTTAACTGGTATCTGGTTAAAGCAGTCATCATGACTGCCATTTCATCTAGTATAGCTGTTTAGGATGTATCCACTACAAGTTCAGACTTATCCATTGCCAACATCTACAATCATTATCAATTTCCCTATCACAGGCAGTTTAGCTGCCTTCTGAAAATAGCTCAGGAACCAACATACTAAGTTGCTTTTTAGCAAACAAAACATATGCTGCTAGAATAGTGTCAAAAGAAAATTAGGAACATGACAGACACTTACTTTCTCCTCCATCTTCTTTTTCTCTTCACAAGATTTGTTTGAAATCTGTTTTATAAGTTCATTGAGTTGTAATTCCTTATTCTCAGCTGCTGCAAACTTTCGCTCAAGCTCTTCATTGTGGGATGCTGATCTTTCTGAAACATGATGTTGCAGTGGTGTGCTCTCATACCGTGGTTGCTTACAAAAAGAAATAAAATAATCATACAAATGAACGCACACACACACCACCACACAGCCAAAAACAGCTCTTCATTTTGTTCCACTGTCAAGAAGGGGGGGGGGTGGGGGTTCGGCTTTTCAAACATCAAAATACGTGGTAACAGCATGTGTTTCAGGAACCTGAAGCAAAATAATAAAGAAGCTGAGCATGTTTATATTCACAACACATGCAAATAAACATTGTGGAGCCATTTTCCCCTCAGATTTATGGAAGCGGTGTGACTTTTCTTCCAAAAGAAATGTCTGAAAATCCAAAAAAAAGTGTTTTCAAAACAAATCCCTGACACTGGATTATCATACTATTCACAAGGAGGAAAGCCACTTTATAAAATGGCTAGGAATATATTAAAGTAAGAGATGCTCTTATCTCAAGATCCTTCTAAACCAGTACATTAGTACTAGTCAAATCTTAGAGCTATCACACCTGAGGTCCAGAAAGGTGCAGGGAGAAACCTAAGACTACAGCTGCAATCAGAAGACAGGCTTCTTACCTTCTGTTCTGGATACCAAACCCCTACTCCCTTTCCATTTCCTGCAGTTCAATATTACCTTTCTAACCTCACTGCCCACAGACATACAGAATGGAAATCAGCTGCATGTGGGATGAAAAAGGAGATGCATCCCACTAAGCTCTTAGTTTCAAGATTCTATTAATAACATAAATTAGTATCTTTAAAGAAATTATACAGACAGTATTTTTAACCAGTAAACATCCCTTCAGCAAAGTATTAAAAGAGATTAAAAATTCCATTAAAGGATATTTGCATTTGTAAGTTTATTTTACAGAAGGCATATAAAGCAGAAATCCTAATACATTATAAGCTCCTTAGACTCTTTAAATTGTGAAAGATGAATGCATCTGCTGCTTTATTTGAGTGTATTACAGTATATTAAGATGTGTACACTAAAATTTCAATTTCTGCAATAATTTTTTTTCCAAAATAATCTTATCTAGACAGAATTTTAAAGTATTTTACAAAAGAACTTCCAGAAGCACCAAAAGTCACAATCCTAGAGTCTGAGTAAGTTCCTGAATGTCTAACCTCACACTGAGGCTGCACATGATTTTGACTCCTGTCTCATACAAACCAGATTCTCACCTGATGCTGTGTTATTCCAAGGACATAATTACTGTCATACTTGAAGTAAACTAGTTGAAATTCCGGTGCAGTGGTTTTAGACAGAAAAAGATAAGGTAACAAAAGGGGGACAGAAAAGCTATTTTTCTGCATATCTATCTTTAACATTGTCTTTCTGAATTGCCTAATAGATATACGGAGTCTGGAGATGAAATCTGTGTGCTATGACAGGGCAGCAGACAATCCTCAAACAGATCTGCACTTTGTGGTTAGCCTATTTACCTTATCCTCTCACTTCCCGAGACTTGAGCTGATTAGATAAAATTAGGACAGGTATGCCCAAAATGCCACCACACATCCCCTTTCAGGTTAAGTGTTCCCTAGGAGTATCAATCCAATTCCTCTTCAGGTGTCTTGTGCAAAGGTATTAGACCAGCCTGTTTGCCCTCTCACATCTCTTCCATCTATTTGGTTGACACCATCTAACTACTCCTTTGGGTAGTACCTCCCTCTCCTCATCAGAAAACCTTCCATCAGTTGCTGCCAGATACTCTCTTATCAAACTACTTTATCTCACTGTGTAACTGTGATACATGCACACTGTCAAACGCTTGTTTTTATAGCATCACAGCCTCTCATTCTTATCCTATTTTCTTGAAATTTCAAATCATTATGTGCATAATTTAGAATTCTGCAAATGAAAGGTAAACTACAACACTTAGAGGGTATTCTTCTCTGTGCAATTCATATCTATACTATTAAAGAACCATCGATAACCAAAAAGCTCTGATTTGGCCTGCAGTGAATTGCAAATACACTTTCACGCATCAGTTACTGGGCAATGGCAAGCCTTGCTAAGAACAAATATATCCATCCTACCTGCAAATTAGTCATGTAAGGTTCTTCGCAGTTCACAAGATGGCTCATTCTTGCATGTTGAGCTCTTAATTCATTCTCCCTTATCTTTTGATGTAAATCATTGATTTGCTGCTTTTGCCTGTAACACACAGAATTTATTTGAAAAGAAAGGGAATGGAATAGAGATTTAAAAAACTTAGAACACGAGACTTACACTGAAGAATACTGTAATTATTCTGGATCTTCATTACCTGTAGACTTTTCCCCACTGCAGCCAGACTGCATCTAGTCTAGTTTACCAATAGAACTGGAATTTCATCAGGGTATGAGCTATTAAACTACAGCTGCCACTTTCACTGAAGCATACTGCAAAGGGCCTGTGTGCAATTTGCAATAATAAGTAAATCTTACAGAAATACTATTTGAAAACTCTATCAGTTGGGTGGGAGGGAGGCTGAGGGAGACTTCTGTTGCCATTTGTTCCTAGTGCCAGAAGTATAAGCAGGAAAAAGTATACAAAAAGCAGAATGAAAACAAAACTTGCTTCTTCATTTTACTTGGGCTTCTCTAGCTCAGCCCCTCTTTCTTTGCCAGACATGACTTTTAACACAGGTTGAAGAGACTTACAAATCAAGAGGAACAGAACAAGTCATTATATTAAGACGGTCAGCATGGCTTTCCTGCAAGGTCTTTATTTGGCTTTCCTTAAGACTTTCCCAGTCAACTGCTTTACATAAGATGTACCCTATCCTTAGGGTAAAATACCACTTTGTGTACTACACCAGAATTACCCTCTTACGCCAAGTGCTTGGCCAGCGTACAGCAGAAACATTATTACTGTTATATCACTATTTAATTATATCACAAATTATATCTCATTACTGCACTTGAACTAGCATGACAGCAGTGCAAATACAGTCCAGGTCTCAGCCTGAACCTCAGACCACAGCCCTGTGTTGTACTCTCTATGGAGTGACGGGCTCCATGAAAACTGACTCCAGAACCGAGCACCCATCAGAATACAGCAACCTCCTCAATAAACTCAAAAGCAGCTTTGTGCACTCCTTTAATTTCCCTTTTTCCTTCATTTTTTATACCATGACATACTTGCATGGAAGCATACAATGGTTTCTCAAAGCTTCACTTCTAAGCACGCAGTATGATTGGCTTTTCTGGAAACTAAGATGCTCAACCAAGATTACTAAAACCAATCTTAAAAGGAGATAAATGCTAAATACATGTTAACTTCAAGGCAGAAGATCTGCCTTTGGACACACGGTAAAAGCAAACCCTTTGAAAGAACACAGGAAGATCAAAGTTGGTTTGTTCTTTTTAAACCTGGGGAGGGTTGTGTTTTGGAAGAGCATTTCTGAAATGTTAACATGAGTATACAAAGCATGTATTATACAATCTATATACTAATACAACAAATGTATTAGTTGAAAAGATGACAATTGCAAAGTTTCAGGTGGAAAAATAAGACACAAAAGTCCAACTAAAAGGAATTCTTTAACCGTGTACATTCTCCTAGCTAGTCATCAGCCAATTATATCCCAATCATTAGGTTTACAAGGGGCACATATTATTTCAAAAGAAGTGAATATATTTGAAGTTAAGCTTCTAAGCTATACACACTGCAGAAGACATGAGGCATGCCTACAGGACATCTTTTTTGTTTCCCTATTCTTATATCTATGAAGAATAGCAATGAATAGCATGGCAATACGAACAAAAAGCTTCAAACTGAATTCTGAAGACTGGGTAAAAGAATATGCTCTTAACTCATAACAGACCTTACATGAGCTCAAGAGCTTATATAACCTTATGAGAAAAGATAAAGCCTTGATGACTTCTATGCATGCTTGGTCACCAGTACCAAAGTTTAGTGGAAGGTGTCTTAACCTATGAAGAAAATTTGGTTTTTTATCACCTTATTACTTACTAGATAGATGTATCAAAATCTCTCTACTCCTTGCATTTTAAAATTACATATCCATTTGTCACTTATCCCCTGAAGGCACTATGCGATTTTCTGTTTCTGGTTGACTGTTCCTTGGAAGTGCTTTCCTTCACAGCCAGGATTTCAACAGCCTGAACAAACATTATAGCCTGGAGTAAATGCTTTAAAATATTTCTGAATTTCCAATGCAGTCTGAGCAATATTACTACATTTTCTTTCATTATCCTTTCCCTACCCTCCCAAATCCCTGCAGGAAAAAAGGTGAAACAAGTTAATCTGTGATGAAACAGAGCTGTGCTAGCACAAAATATAACTACCTCACTTCTTTTCACTCCGCAAACCATGAAACTCTCCGCTGTTACAAAACCTTGCCAACAAAACACACTGTAAAAATGTTCTAAATCTGTATAGATCCCACACAACTTCTTTGCATAAGCACCTCTCTGAAAATATCATTAACCTCATGGCACACAGAAATAAAAATTCTGAAAACAGCCCAGCAATCACAAGCAGGATGGAAGATAAGCACCATAGAAACATATTTACTATTTACATACAATCCTATAAGTCTTTGGAGATTTCATTCCACAGGCATTTTATCACTGATGTTCTCATATGCTAAGACACTTTTAATCCTCCGTTAGCCCACAGCTGTTACTATTAATCCACTGCATAACCACAGGCTATGAGCTTTATTTAAAGGAAGTGTAGAAAAGTTCAAACACTCACAAGCACAGCTCGCATATTGGAGTGGGAATGCTGTCCCGAAGAAGCCTTCCTATTACCAATCAATCATCCCAGTATTTTGAAGAAAAACAAAACAACCTTCATCAACAACCTTTCAAAGTTCTGCTCAGATACATGGTCATTACCACTCTGGGAAGGCCCAAACCAGATTTAAATAATCCACAAACAGAGGGATTTTACCTTCTAGACAGCAACACTACTCTCGCCTTGTATTGGCTGTAAGGTTTCTGACCCCATGCACACCTTCCACACTCACAGAGACCAGACTAGAGCAGACTGAGATTCTGTAACAGCGAGGATCAATGTTGGCAAACTCTCCTTCACTTTTCCCTTTCTCTGATCAGCTGCTGACATCTTTGAGTGTCCCCAATGGTTCAGGATGTTTTTAAAATAGATTAATTTATTTTTTGAGTTTTGGCCACACTTGCTAGAGTTGTGCAGCTGCACTGCATCACTGTGACTACTCCTTTTCCTGTAATTTTCAATACAGGAATTTCAATCTTACACAGGGATGAAGTCTCTAGACACTGAACTCCTCAGCCCTTCATGATTCCAGAAGCCATCTGTATATGAGCGGGTGCAGGTTGTCTCCTGAACTAAAGGCATGGGGCAATGTGACAGCACACCCCTGAGACTCACACTTACAGAAGTCAGAACATAGCTCACACAGCAAGGTTCAATTAAAGTGCTGTACCTAGGTACCACAGAACTACTCTCCTTCACAAATGCCTGGATTTTTACTGTGAGTGACAATTACAATTCTATGTGGATGGCAAAGCAAGAGTTATTGGCGTATTATGTGACTATCACAGGACTTTACACATAGTTTCAGTCAGCTCCTTTATCCAAAGGAAAAATACTCTATTTCACTCCAAGTGTCTGTCAACATGTCCCTTCCCCTTACGCTTAGATTTAAGGAGAACAGAAAAGGAGGCAATACACTGCTCTAAAGTCTTGGGTTTTTTTTTCCTTCTTTCTTTAAAAAAAGCCACAAGACAAGAATGAAAAACATCCTTTTAGTAGGGACTTGAAAGTGTTCTTTATATTTCAGAAGAAAAGGTCATTAAAAGGTGCATAACTATTCTATCCAATCGATTAATACAACTGTGACGCTAATAACACTGCACAAACACTTCTAGCACAAATCTTTGCAGCTGTTCCTGAAGGTGTAATTTTGTCTCCAGGTGCGGGGGTGGTGTAGCAGTGCAGAAGCAAACTGACAAATATAGACTTGAAACTCCTTTTGAACTAAGGGAAGATTCTCTGGTACACAGAAGACCATTGCAATTACCCATAAAAGAGTTCTATAATGAAGACACTGAGGGCATTGCCTTATATTTTTCTTCAGATACAATGACTTTAAGGCTTTTTTCTCAAGAGGCACCTGCTTCTTCTATTTTCATTATTATTTTTTTCTTTTAAAAATGTCACTGATAACCTGGACTATGCCTGGATTATCCCATTTATTGAACCTCCAGCCATAATTTATAAATACCCTGGGAACAAATCCTCCCTGAGCTGCTCACAGGTACATTCTTTCCAAGGAAACTCAGCTGAAGTGACAGGTTATCCAACATAAACAACTCAAATGATGGCTATGTTCTCCTATAATCAGGTCATTTGTTGTAACCCCACAGTAGTTATTTGCATGCTTGGCAGATTACTTACAGAAAAGCCTACTATTTTCACAAAGCAGTGACTTGGGATTATATCCAGGTCTTGTAAAACACACATTTTTTCATAGAATCATGGAATCACTAGGTTGGAAAAGACCTTTGGGATCTTCAAGTCCAAACACACACGTCAACTACTAAACCATGTCCCTGAGCCCCTCATCTGCCCATCTTTCAAATATTTCCAGGGATGGTGACTCCACTGCCTCACTAGGCAGCCTCTTCCAGTGCCAGATAACTCTTTCAGTGAAGAAATCTTTCCTCATGTCCAATCTAAACCTCCCCTGGTGCAACTTAAGGCCATTTTCTTCCCTTTTCTTCTAGTTTTTCCAGTTTTCTTTATTACTGTAAATCAAATACAATGGCTTCAGTCATGTTTCACTAGTGTAGATAAGTAATACTTTGCAAGGAAGGAAAAGTTAAAAATCTGTCATGCCAGATCATACCATTCTTTCACCTTTCCTGGAATTACCAATCATTATTCTTACACAAATCACTGGTACTACAGAGGAGGCTGCTTAAGATACTGATTCCGAACAACTGTTTTTATGGTCTTTAGTAATTGTCCTTACCTGACACTAACTGGATCCATTCAAAAGAGAGAAAAGAAAGTTACATCTGTAAGAATGAAAGGGAGGGAGGTGGGAAGGGGATGAGGAAAGGGAAGGCAGAACTCAAAACTGATTCATTAGTTGTTCTGTCCTTTAGCTCAAACAATTACCTTTGAAAGCTCAAGTCAGCACAAAGGACGTGGGACAGAAGCATGCAACTCAACATGCACAAGCCTGGACTGCTTCCAGAGGCCAGAATTAATAATAAATAAACTGCTTACTGCTTAAATAGAAATTTCTTCTGTGTACATCTCAAAAACATTAGTAAAACAACTGAAATTGATATCATTTTCTCATAAGCACACAGAACAAAAGAACCATGGACACACACTTACACAGACACACATATATGTATCTGTCTGGAAATAAAAGACATTTTCCTCAACCTGTGACCAACTCATCTGTTCTCTACAAGTCAGACTCGCTCTTACTTGCTTCAACACATAACAGCCTGTAGAAACCCATACCTATCAGAGAAGCACTTCCCATCCTCCACTTTTTAGAGACTTAGATTTGCGCTAAGTCCTACACCACAAGTCAAGATAAAGACCCAGTGTCTTCAGGGGCTCTAGAACAGAGCTGCTTCTACCATAGAAAGTACACTAGTAAATTCATAATAAATCAAATAACAATTGATGCTTACCTTCAAAAGTTGTGAGATAACAAGAAAGAGTTCATCAGATTTCCTCAGAAAAATAAAAAAGAATATGGATCCTTCTATACTAGAAATATAATTCATCCCACACTGCAGTTGGAGCCATGCTGATTTGTTCTGATGCTTAAGAAGCTGGATACTACTTTTTATATTCCTTTGTTTTAAAGGCATGATCTCTTGGGAATTCAAGTCTAAATGTGCAGTGTAGTGATAGGAAAGAGATCAGCAGTAAACACGGTCCTAAAAACAATGCAAATACATTTTCTGTAATTTGGAAGATAATGCCAAGAACTCAAACAACAATAAAGCTAATGAGAGAAGATGACCTAAAATTTCTGATGCAATAAAGGTTAGGGGTTTTTTGTGAAATTAAGAGCCTGCAGTTCAAAGTGAATACTGCCTTTCCACCCATCAGAGGAAAACTTATCTTGAAGTGAAGACATGAACACTACCTTTGGGGGTCAAGAAGTGATCTCCATTCTGGATTATTTTTTTCTAAATTGCAGAGAAGTTTGAAATGCTAGCCTGACCGATAGGAGGTAAGCTGGTGCTGAAGCAAGGCAGACAAGAGCACACTCAGCAACTGCACTCCCAGATGCCCTGGGCTACTGAGTCAAATGAGTGTGAGGCGTGAGTGGGACAAGGACACAGCTGTCTGTTCAGAGAAAGGACTGCACCCTCTCTCCCCTGGTGGCAGTTTTTTGACTTCTGCAGTCTCCGGACAGAGCAAGCCTTGCACCATGCTGTTCTCAGCTCTGCCAAATACCGGAACTTCCTAAAAATATTTAAATCTACAAAACAGAAAATGGCTTGGCACTAGTTCCACAGAAAAGGATCTGGGACTGCAGCTGACCAAAACTACACAATGCTGTACTGCAAGAAAACCACTTCACAAGTGATACAGATGAACACTCTGCCAGGAGGCGGTCTTGACTGGCCAGTTTGGACACTTCAGGGAAGATATACTAATCCACTGGAAAGGTATGCGCTGACAAAAGCTACCAGAGGTCCAGAAAACATTGACCTAGGAAGAAAGACTAGGTCATATTTAGGAAAGTTTTCTAATGTTTCAAATAATTAATCACCAAATTCTCCAAGGTATGAGAATATCTACTACTGCAGACAGCAATAGCATAGAACTCTACCAGAAATGACACCACTACAGCTTATCCTCCTTTGAGCACGGCTGACAGGTTAGATAGGCCCTTTCTAACCCTACAATTTCTCACCATTGCTGAGATTTGGGTTATTATTTAAAAACTAATGTTTAATTCCATTTCTTCGATATGACTAGTATTAACTTGTGAAAAGGTGAACTTTGAGAGCTGCTAAAATAATCACTTTGTTACAAAATCTTTCCCAAAGTTTATCAGTCCTAGATACAAAACCCTCAACCACAAGTTACCTGGGTAATTGGTGATGCCAGGAAGAGATAAATGCATATTTTTCAAGCTACTATTGTAAGCAAAGAATATTTTACACAGCAAGACACTCTGAGGAGGTTCCTCACAGTCTTGCCCTCTGTACAGGACTCCCAGTTATATGTGCATACGCTCGGATCCTAGGTGGTGTAAAGCTTCAAGTCTCCCATGAAAATGACATCAAATTATCACTCAAGTGGATATCCTAAGGCTGCGGATCTTAACAGATCATGCCAAAGCAGGAGAATTACAGCTTTACACTAGCAGTAACACGAGCACTATTAGAGCACCTACAATTATGTCAGCTAGTGTAGTCAGGACAATTTGACACAACACAAAGAAAAACTCATTCTATTGTCCCAATGGAAACATCTAAGCATAATTCAGCTTGAAATGGATAGTTAATGATTTAGCAACTGTTTTAAGAACACAAATGTTATTAAGCCCTGAGGAATTTCTTCATCAATGACCTGAATGAAGGCATCGAGTGCTCCCTTAGCAAGTTTGCAGACAACACTATGTTGGGTGGAAGTGTCAATCTACTGGAGGGTAGGGAGGCTCTGGAAAGGGATCTAAACAGGCTGGACTGCTGGGCAGAGACCAGTGGCATGAGGCAATGGCAACAAGGCCAAATGCCAGGGTTCTGCACTTGGGGCACAACAACCCCAAGCAGTGATACAGACTGGGAGAAGCCTGGCTGGAAAGCTGCCTGGAGGAGAAGGACCTGGGGATGTTGGTCAATAGCCAACTGAACAAGAGCCAGCAGTGTGCGCAGGTGGCCAAGAAGGCCAATGGCATCTTGGCTTGGATCAGAAATGGTGTGACCAGCTGGTCCAGGGAGGTTATTCTCCCTCTGTACTCAGCACTGGTGAGACTGCACCTCAAATCCTGTGTTCAGTTCTGGGCCCCTCACCACAAGAAGGCTGTTGAGGGTCTGGACTGAGTCCAGAGAAGAGCAATGAAGCTGGTGAAGCTGGACATAAGGAAAAAATTCTTCACAGAAAAGGTCATTAGGCAATTGAACGGGCTGCCCAGGGAGGTGGTTGACTTGCCTTCCCTGCAGGTGTTTAAGGTGCGGGTGGATGAGGTACTGAGGGGCATGGTTTAGAGAGTGGTGGGAAATGGTTGGACTCGATGATCCAGTGGGTCTCTTCCAACCTGGTGATTCTATGATTCTATGAATGACAGCTATTCACTAAAATTATACTTCCCTATCTACTTTACCTTAAAAAGCTGTTCAAATGCTTGAAAGCTGCCTGGAAGAGAATATTGCATGTACATTGTTATTCTCAGCAGATGATGTCATATGTTCAAGTATTTAGCATTTATTCACATACCCCCCATATGCAGTCCCTGACAAACAAATGGTGCCAGGAGCACACCAGAGACATCTACAGTGGCTGGCCAGTCTCGAGAGATCATTGCAATGGCACCAAACACTGTAATTTCAACTCCTGTGAACGTACTGAACAGAGGAGCAACACAAAGAATTAAAATGTGATGCTGTAATTTTCTAAAATAATATAAACACTGTTGGCTCCCTCTGGTGTTAAATATGACGTAGTGTTACAGACTAAAATGCCAGATAAGTAAGGCAATGATATCATCCTATTATTTTGTATAGCAGGTGACAAAACATTCTAGTAATAAATTACAGCAGTAGATTTCCTCTTACAGACAAAATCTTTAAGTCCTATCCACAGCCTGTACCAACAGATTTTAAGAAAACATGACACACACCTTTTAAAAGTGACATCATGATCCTATGCACATACAGAGGCTCCCTTCCTAACACCACATTTTTGCTTCCTAAGAGTACAGCCTCCATTTCATTTTTCAAAAGCAGACCCCATTTTCAGGCTCTAATTTATTAAATTAGCAAGAATTCCTAGAGTGTTTTAAAAAGCAAACCAAAATTACTTTTAACCCCACTCACTTATGGTACTGTGTGCATTTATACTTAAAAATACGCATTTGCGATGCTGAACAGACAACACAAATCAAATACATTTTAAACTAATCTATCACTAAACCTTCTGTTCATAACAGTGTATAGAATAAAAATCAAGCCACTTGTTCTATTCACAGGTGCATGTGGCTGTTCAGGTTTTTAAAAACTATTCACAGCTTTGAATTACACTGATGCAAAGTATCTAAATTTGATTATTTACAGTGTAAGCATTATTCCTTGAATTGTTTCCAAGGACTAGTTGAAACTTGCTTCCAACTACTCCAAATCATTAGATTTCCAAAGCAAAACAAGAAATTTAATAATCTAATTAGGAAGGGCTGGATTTTTGTTGCCTTTTTATCGCTCTGTGGAAAGAAGGGAAGCAGGCAGGAGGTTTCTCTTTCCTTCTCCAGTCCATCCTCCCATTTTCAACAAGATAAAGGTAGAACAGCTTAAGGACACTGCCCTGTACAAAGCCTCCATTTTCTACTTATCAGCAGATTTGCATTATTATGCAGAACAAGGAGTGTGGTGCGAAGTGATGTTCATCTCCTCCATGTCCTGATTTAGTTGGGTCCCAGTGCAATTCCTAACACGAGAGGGTTAAAACCTTAAAAAAACGAGGGTGATGACCCTGTGGCCGGTGACAAGGGCAAGAAAAGGGTGTGCCCAGTGTGCGCTGCTTTTCATCCAGCTGTTCCTTGGATATGTCAGTAGCACACTGGAGTAGAACACCAGCTGTTGTCCCACCTCTCTTGCATCCAGACAGCAGGAGGTTAACCTGTCTCTCCCAGGCTCCCGTCTTCCCGGGACTGAACAGGACTGAAGGTATCTTGCTGGTATCCTTCAGTTACCAGTCTGTAAATGCAGCATGAGATATGACTTAAGGAGATTAAACCTTTTAGAAGTTCATGAGAACCAAAGGGTCTTCCAAGCAAATGCCTGCTACCTACCCTCAGTTAGCAGAAGAATTTCTCCTACACTCCTAAAAGCGTAAATTCTGTAATTTAACTACCACCATCTTGAATCCTAATTAGCCACACTTTAGCAAACTTCACATTTTTACTTCAGGTCACTATTGTCAAATAAATTCAAATTCTGAAAGAAGTTTAAAGTAAGCTCAGGAAGACAAGGAGGTGGATGCAACATCAACCTGACTGTCAGTGCAAGTCCTCATGTCCCTACATGTTAAATATAAATATCAAATTTTTGCTTAGTGTCGCCTTGAAGAAAGGTATTATTCACACTTAAATCTTAGTAGTATTTAAGAAATAGAACACTAGTGTTTTATAACAGTTTTATTTTCTTCTTCAAGATGGACAGTATCAAGTAATGTTAGCAGGCAACCAGGTTATGAACTGTCACTTCAGAAACTTTGTCCTTGACTGTAAACACATTTCCAGAAGCAGAATAATGTGAACTGCTTATTTAATCACCACTATATAACAACTCTTCAGGTAGGATGTACAGAATGACAAGCTCAGCAGAGGCACCAAATACACCCCCCAGCCATCATGGGCAACTTATTTAAAAATGCTGCTGGCAGCCTGAGCCCTAAAAGGTAGGATTACAGTATATACAACATTACTACTGAGACAGCAAACCTGAAAAAAACCCTGTCATTTAAACAGCCTTTAAGCAGCTGATCAAAAGGCTCTGGCAGAGAAGATTTAAGCAACGGTTATGGATATTGCCATTGCAACTGCTCACCTCTGCAAGAGAGTAGGATGGTGTGTCCATGCCTCCACTGCTGCAGTGGCTAACTTTGTGTGCCATCTTCAGTTGCAGGTAAGCACACACAAATATGTCACACAAAAAAGAGGAAGCTGATGCCGGCATTCGTCACTACAATGCCAGTAGAGGTACTGCCCAGATTGCTAGGACACACAAACACCTTAAGCACTGCAATTTCTTACTCTGTTGCAATAGAATCATAAAAACTTCTAGGTTGGAAAAGTCCTTTAAGATTGTGAAGTCCATCTGTCAACCCAACACTGTGAAGTCCACCAACAAACCATGTCCCTAAGCACTCCAACTACACCTCTGTCAAAGACCTCTAGGGGCAGTGATCTGACCACCTCCCTGAGTAGCCCGCTCCAATGCCCAACAATTCTTTTGGTGAAGAAATCTTTTCCAACATCCAATGCAATCTTCCACTGGAGCAACCTGAGGCCATTTCCTCTCATCCTATCATTTGTTACTTGGGAGAGGAGATCAACATCCATCTCACTACAACCTCCTTTCAGGTTGTTGTAGAAAGTAATCACGTCTCCTTTTCTCCAGACTAAACAGCCTCGGTTTGCTCAACTGCCCCTCATAAGACTTGTACTTCAGACACTTCCCCAGTTTTGTTGCCCTTCTCTGGACGTGCCCCAATAGCTAAATGACTTTCTTGTAGTGAGGGGCACAAAAGTGAACACAATATTCAAGATGCAGCCCCACCAGCACCAAGCACAGGGGAACAGAGGAAGGAACAGATGGTTCAAAGCAAATTGTGCCCAAGTTGTCTACAATGACCCACTGAAAGAAGGAGCTGATAGATGAAACATAAAAAAACCCCTTCATAATGGATGCCTGACATTCCTGTGATCAACACACACCTGCTTTATACAGTTCTCCTCATGCCGTGGAACAGAGTATCAATATGAGAGCACAACTATTTCAAGATCAGAACAACCACTCCTCCTTCAGCCATGAGCCAAGAGTTTATTATTAAAACACTGACTAGGCCAAATGATAATTATGTCAAACATAATGTCCTACATCTAAACGGTGCAGCTCCTGATGACATCTGTTAATTAAGTGTATGTTTCATTAAGCTTAATCCTTTTCTCAAAAGCACATTTTCCTCATTAAGGCTACATCTTATCCAAACACCAAGAACTCCAGAAATTACTTCAGATTCACACTAGAAACTTCACAGCAATGAGTTGCTGCCAAGGCCTACTTCAGATTGAGAGACATGTTAATAGGAGAGGTATTAGATGACATAGATCCTGGATTTAACTATTTTATTATCAGAATAATCTGTATGAGCATTTCAACAGGATTTTACCACTGCAAAGGTCAATAATTCAACATTTTATCAATTGGTTTCTAATACATTGCACTTCTGTACTTATCACAGAAAAGAAAATCAGGGCAATGAAGTTTACCAAGTTTTATCTTGCAAGTTACTTCCAAGACCTGTACAAGCAGTAAAATCTCTCACACAAACCCCTACACTGTTAAGAAGCTAAGCTGTGGAAGCTGACAGTGTAACTGGCTGTTGGTCTCCCTCTCCCACTGCAGAGACATTAAGCCCGTAAGTAATTTCCACATCCAGCAGCCCGTCTTAGAACCATAGTAACAACCAGGTTGGAAGAGACCCACTGTATCATCGAGTCCAACTGTAATGATCCTTCCGCAGGTCTTGTCTCCTAGCAAGTATTAGCTCCCATATATTTGTTCCTAAACATATGCTGGACTGGATTCTAACAACTTTGCTGATTAAGCAGCTATCTTGAAAGTCAGTTTCTACATCATTAGATCATCCTTTGATCTAACCATTTCAGCAAGAGCAGGTTACTCACCAGTCGATCACCATCTCTTTCTGTCTTATCAGTGCCTCTTTAATTTTCATTGCAGATTCCCAGTCACTGAGGTCCTGATAGCTGGCAGCTCCGTAACTTGGACGACATGTTCCAGTCGGAACCTGCATAAAATAATCACCAAATTAGCCTCCAAAACAGTAAAGGTAAATTGCATTCTAGACATTAGAGCATTTACAAAGTGGTCTGCAGTTTCAAAAACCTAACAGTTGTTTTTCAGTTTAATTCATATGTGCTTTAGACAAAACAACTGGAGTTATAAACAAGTTTCTTGAAACAAGCTTCAGTACAGTGTCTGTGATTGAAAACTTATTTAATCATTTCTCTACTGAAGAATTCATAGTTCTGAAACCATTTTGAAATGAAAAGCTCATTTAGAATTTAAGTACATAATTAAGACAAACCCCACAAAACACGCCTATCCTGCTGCTATTTTTCTGGTACTACAAAATGAGAAAGTTTGATAGCTTTTGACTTGCTGGTAACTGCAGATAAAGGTTACAATTTTTTTCACTTGTTTGACTCACACCTGCAGCTTTAGAGTATAGAGAAACTCCCTTAGATATTTGCAAGAATAAGTTTCACAAGTAAAGGGTTTCAGGCATCCCATTCTTCTTCACAAAAGCCAGGCTGTGTGTCTCACAACAAACTGTAGATGACAGTTGAACTGAATATGAACCAACAACGTTATGGTTTGGAAGAAAAGTAAACAGCTAACTGGGATGTTTAATAAAACAATTTTAATACTCAGAATATAAAAAAGTATTCCAAATATTTATATCAGAAGTTCACATAGGGGAAGGTTTAAATCAGAACTTGACTGAGGGTTCCCAGCATGAGTTGCCATGAGTTTATCTTCCACCAGTTTTTTTTAATCCCTGAAAAAAGGTCTCTCTTTTTATCATCTGGGAGGCACCCTGGACTATGATGCTTTTTCATGGCTTTGACAGACAGCACAAGGAAAAAAGAATTAAAATTTTGTTTTTATAAAAAAAAATTAAATAGATATTAGGATATTTCTACTTATATTACTCTGAAATGTTTAAAATTTTAGTTGAAATTACAATGACCTCTATTAAACCCAAGATATATAATCAACAATTAAAATGGGTCAACAACTGTCAAGTAGTCCACGCTTCTGGTTCAAGCTTTAATGTAATTATAACACTGAATAGAGAGAACTCATTGCCTAAACCACCACACCATGATGTGCTGAAGTCAGGAACCAACTCCTCACAGCTGAGGTCTCTCCTCTAAGTTGGAAAAGTATTTTTTCCCATTCAATCTAATTCAGTTCAATTCTTATCTCGTTTGTTGATAAAATGAACAAGAACTAATTTTCCCTTTTTTAATTTAGAACTTAAAACCAGACAGAAGATTACAACTTAGAAGATTACTTACTTGTTCTAAATTCTTTGAAAACTATCACACAGGCCTGACCCAAGTTCAAGTAATCTGATTCAGGGAATATTCCTTTTACTTAATAGACTACATAGCTTCAATAGTAAAATCAGTTATGAATGATACAAACAACCCATCAACAATAGTTTTGTTGATTAACACTTTAAAAACATTAAACACTTGATGTCAATTTCTGTCTAAAGACACACTAAGAACGCCGACTGTATTCCTTGCTGGACAATATATTGTACAATATCCTTAATGAAAAGGCCATATTAACTGGATAAACAGTGGGGTTTTTGAGAAGTAAAATATTGAAAACAAATTTTCCCTTAAAATGGTTCACTGACTTATGACTATGGTTAAAATTTCTTATACTATGCTCATTCACGATTACATCTCACAAGCCATAAAAACCCTACAGAAAACATCTGAAAATTCTCTCAATTAATGCACCTAGAAAAGTGCCTCGTACCACTGCTTACTGTAGCATATTCTGTGTTTGAAAGTTTTGTGGGAACAAAATCTGCCACATCTGCACTTTCTAGTAATCAGTGCATTAAATCTAAGCTTGTTCAAGGAAGCTATTTGAAGGATGGCACTACACTCAGCTGGGGGGCAAAAAATCGCAAATTTGAGTGCTGAGTGGATTAAAACCTACCACCCATTTGTCAACATTTGTGCTTGATTTAACAGTTGCTATGATTAATTTTTCATGCACAATGACCAATATTAGCATTAAAAATGTCCTAAATTGGTGATATCACCTTGGCTTTATTCAGTTTGGGCATCCGTCTAATAAAACTTAGGAAAGAGACCAAGTAATGATTCTTCCTGTAAATACATGTGTAGAGTCTTTAAGGATCAATAAATCCAAAATTAATTTTGTCTGGGTCACTCAATTCAGACCAGATAACTCCAAAGTTGTCTTTGGTGCTTACAGAATACCTTAGGACTGACACATACTGTTCTGTATTACTTACCCACGTGAATGGTTGAACTAAAAGGCATCAGCACCAAACTATTTCAGTGAAAGTCTTAGTCACACATGCCATGTCAAGCAGTATGAAGTGACAACGTCAGGAACTATCACTGTATTTTGTGCCATGAATTTTTTCCTTTGCTTCTCCCACAATAGTGCTGAAGAACGCGCTTTTTTTTTTTTCTAAAAAAAATCACAACACCTAGTATATTAGATCTCTTTAGCTGATGGACAAAGATGCTTTTGGCTTTGGAATACATCTAATCTTATTGAGTAAATACATGCTGAATATATACATACATAAGAACAAATAAAATAGGTGGGTGCTGGTCTCTTCTCCCAAGCAAGAAGTGACAGGACAAGAGGAAATGGCCAGAGGAGGTTTAGATTGGATACTAGGAAAAATTTCTTTACTAAAAGAGTGGTAAAGCATTTTAGAACAGGCTGCCCTGGGAAGTGGTAGAATCACCATTCCTGGAGGTGTTAAAAGAAGCGTGTAGATGTAGCACTGTGGGACATGGTTCAGTAACCGTGGTAGTGTTGCTGGTGGTTGAACTAAATGATTTTAGAGGTCCTTTCCAAGCTCAATGGTTCTATGAAAATATTATTTTGTATTGTACCTGTCTGCTTCAATTTGTCACTCTAAAAAGCTAAAACCAACAAAAATATTTGTTTCTGATATAATGTTTCAGCCATTTTTTTTTTTTTTTCAGAAGAGCATGCTAAAAATACTTATCACTTCCCAGAATAACAAGACACTTCACTCATTTATGAGCACACAGTGTTGACTACTCCAAACAGCTTTCTAGGTGCTTTGAATGGTGTGGCAACACACAAGTGGTCCACTTACATTTGACTATTTCATCTCCTAAGGATACCAAAGCAAACAGTGAGAGCAAGATACACTTTAATGACTCCTAAATAAAGCCTTCCACAACTCCAAGTCCTCAAATGGAAAACTCCACTATTATAAAAGAAAATACCACCTTGATACAAATATAATTCTTTTCCACCTGCTAGAAAACATAACTATTTTTGTCACCTGGCATCTCTTCCAAGAGTATCAGTCTTGGGACTGAAAACATCTGTTCAGTTAAGACTATCCTTCACACAGTGGCATCCAAAGTTCCTTGCTAGCTTGTTTTTCAACAAGGACTTGGCCATGACTTTCACAACCTGGCAAGTCTTCAAGTCACTGCTGAGGCACAGCTAGCTGTTGGGAAAAAAATAATCTCTGCTGTACTGGCCTATATGCAAATATTTATTGCTGGAACACACATTGCTGACCAATTTCATCATGTTTCTTAACAGTGGGAATGGACTAGAGGGTAACAACATCTGGATAACTTAGGTCAATAATGGCTGGGTTTTTAATTGTGCTAATTAAAATTATCTTCTCCAACATGCACGTAGTTTCTGCCTGAAGCAGTTCAACATCTCAGCACATAGAGTAGCACAGTGTTCCACGTAACACGCTATATTGCAAAGTAAAGACAGAATCCAAAAATGTAAAAAAAAAATATTTTAAAGGATTTTTTTCCCCCTGAAAGGTGTAGTTTAAATAACTTAGCACTATCTATACTACAATTGTAAAGTTTTCACAGCCCACTACTAACAGCTAGCAGAGCACCAAAAGCTTTGCTAACTGAATGTTCCCGTAGAGCCAACTACTTGCACTGCCCTACTCCATCATAAATCCCCCTTTGTAGGTATCATTCTTCTCTCATTGCATTTTACAGTCATTTGCTATTCAGGAGAAAGCATTCCTTGCATCCACAGCTAATTCAAGGCAAAGAATTGACACAACCAATATCAGGAGGAGCATACATGGTTCCTTTTTATCAACTGACAGCAGAGGAAACAGGAGTGTCCCAATGGGCTGTGCACAGCACTTGACCTAGAATCATAGAATCATAGAACAACCAGGTTGGAAGAGACCCACCAGATCATCAAGTCCAACCATTCCTATCAAGTGCTCAACCATGCCCCTTAGCACCTCTTCCACCCATCCCTTAAACGCCTCCAGGAAAGGTGAATCAACCACCTCCCTGGGCAGCCTGTTCCAATGTCCAATGACCATTTTCTAAAATTTTTTTTTTTCTCTATGTCCAGCCTAAACCTCCCCTGGAGGAGCTTGTGACCATTCCCTCTTGTCCTGTCCCCTGTCACTTGGGAGAAGAGGCCAGCTCCCTCCTCTCTACAACCTCCTTTCAGGTAGTCGTAGAGAGCAATGAGGTCTCCCCTCAGCCTCCTCTTCTCCAGGCTATGAAGGAGAAAGAAGTGGATGTTGCAGCAGAAAATTCAGATACACTATTACCAGAAAAGCCTCTTGCTCTTTTATCCCTTGTGATGGGAAAAGGATGAGATCTGTAAAGGCAGAGTGGTGGTCACTGATTAGCTCTGCAACTGCTCTCCTGCCCTGAGTAAGGAAAGAATTTTACCCATTCCTTCCTCCCCACCCAGGTTTCTTCCTAGCACCAGGTCAAGTGCTTCACAACAGCTCCCTTAATTCAGACACTCCCACAGGGTCATCCATCTTCTTACCAGCAAAATATGACAGGGCTGGAGGTTCTCATGCAGGAAAAGCAAGAAAGAAGAGGCTGCCTAATTTTAAATCAGGCCCTAATTTTAAACTACTTGAAAATAAAGGCAAGGAATTGTTTCTATAGAAAGAGGCTGTGCTTTGCTGAAATGCACTAGGATGAAGAGTCACAAAGAAGTATCATAACAGATTCCCAGATAGGTAAAAGGAAGGCCATGGGCTGGATCATGAATTCCTGACTAGTGACTGTATTTCACCACCATCTACTTATTGCTCCATTCTTCTTCACCTTACAGACAGTGTTTCTACTCAGCAGGATATAATTACTACGACTCCTGGCAGCAACACCTAGGCTGTATCACATTTAACTATGCTTTCACAAATGCCCAGCAGTCACTAGGAGAGAACACCTGACCATGCCCTTGCACCTTTATTTCAGCTGTGGAACACGTGACCTTCTCTGGTGAATAGTTAATGAGAAGGAGGACAAGGTTAAAATCAAAATTGAAAACATCATCTAATTGTGAGGTACTTACCAATACAGACATAACACAGAGAGGTTAGCACTGCCAATAGCAAGTGGTAAAATCCAGCACAGAGAAAATTATCAAAAAATCAGTAACACTTGGGAAAATAAATCACAAACACATAGTTTATACAGACATGCAAAGTAATTAATATGAGGGAGCATATTTAACATGGAGAATATACTTGACAGGAGTTCACAGATTAACCTGCCTGAAAAATCTGCTTAAAACGGGTCTGGATTGCCTATGTATGCTATGTCAGGTCACAGAGAAAAGGAGTGAGGAAAGCAGTGACTTTAAATAGGTCTGGCATAAACCCAGCTGGAAGAACACACTTGATTCTAGGCATCGTACTACCATAAGTCACTAAACAGTACAGCATGTTCAAAGAAGATCAGCTGTAATAATTAAAAAGCTCATAAATAGTAATTAAGGTATAAAGAGGTAAATACCACAAAGGCTGAAAAGACATGATGATTTCATATCATGCCAGCATATACTTCATTTCTGGTTGAGACCTCGTACAAACACAAATTGATGGACTGAAACCTGAGATACAACTGTGTGGGATAAGATTATCAGGAGAAACAAACTAACTAAAAAGAACGGGAAATAGCAAAAGCACCTCAAAACTGAAAGAAGATTCAGATTTTAAGTCCGTACGATCTACAATGAATAAATTTTTGGAACTGAAGGGTGGAATTGTCCTTCATGACATATCAAGATATCCTCTAAGGTGTTACAGTTAAATTATGCTGGGACCAAGAATGTGTGACTAAGGACAGAATTGACAATACTACACTAAAAGAAGAATCACAGTTAGGCTCCAACCTTATAAACCAAAACCAAGATTAAAACTCACTTAAGAAAGGGCTGACCTAAAAAAATATATAGCTGCAGTTAAACTACACGGAAAAAATTCTTCAAAGAAAGGGTCGTTAGGCACTGGAACGGGCCGCCCAGGGAGGTGGTTGACTCGCCTTCCCTGGAGGTGTTTAAGGTGTGGGTGGATGAGGTACTGAGGGGCATGATTTAGAGATTGGTAGGAATGGTTGGTCTCCATGATCTGGTGGGTCTCTTCCAACCTGGTGATTCTATGATTCCATGATAGTATTTCTGTAGAATAAGCACCTAGCATAACAGATGCACTGGGTTTTTTCCCAGTTTATACTAGTCGAAATTAATGTTGGTAATTTGGAATCTCAAAACTGGCTAAATAACACAACAAAAAAGGACTATTTCCCTCCCATCCTTTTCATGTGTTTTTTCCATAGAAGAATCAGATCCATTCAGTTTGGAACTGTAGCATCACCCAGGGCTTTGCAAAGCAGGCACATTAAGTTCTTTGCTAGTGCACTAACATCCTCCTTTTCCTCTCTCCAGCAAGTGTTTAAAATTATGATAACAAGTTGTTCTGTTCTGCAAGGGGGAGGGTAACATGCCTCTAGCAGTTAGATGGAATTGCACTAATGTATCTGTTGTATAACTTTTAAAACTTTGTCCAAGAAAAAAAATTAAAATGCTAAGGCTATTTACAGATAACACTCACTGCATCGTTTAGAAAACACAAAGTTTTCAAAAATGAAAAAAGATATAGTAACAGCAATTACATGCCTCCAAAAAGTAGTACTCCCTTTAGCCATTAAACTTTTTTCAAGACTGTTTGTCTAAGTCTTCTTCACAAATTATATCCCCATTGCACACAAGGCATTACACACTCTATTAGAGATCTCATGGACTTGACCTGCATCAGGGAGGAATTTGACTGCCCTAGGCGTTACTTTTATTTGTACAATTATTTCTTCCCCAGCATGGTTTATATTGCAACTGAGGCTTCTGAACTTTATCAAGGTCAGGTTTGATAACCACAGAAAGATAGGGAAGAATGATCCCTTAGCACAATAGCTTACAAATGAATTAAGAGCAAAGCACAGCAAGTACATGGTTGCTGGGATACTAAGAGAGATGGGAGAAAACAAATGCTAAGGTCAGCTATGCTATTCACCATGGAAGAAAAAAAAATAATGAAAAGTAGAGTTTTGCTAATGATGACCTAGTTACCAGCTTCTGGTAGCAAATGTATGGTCACTTAAATGTGGCATAAATTTACACTGCTATCAAAGGGAAAGGGGCCTGTTCTCTTGTCCCTTCTCACCACTTCAAACATTCGTACCTTTCAGCTCCTTTCTGACAGACCTAGTGCTACACTCTCCTTCTGTCCCATACACATAAGATTATTTGTATCTAGGTTAGGCTCCCATCAGAATCGTTGTACAGAGCCATATGAAATATAGCACTGGCACACACTGTTAAGTGGAAAAGCAGTGTAGGAGATAACACATTTTGCAGTGGCACAGCTTTGTGGGGGATTAGCACGAACACAGAACCACAAGTTGAATTATCTCAACTACAGACAGGGCCAAACCCTCCAAAAATATCAGTTTGTGGACTGAATATTTTCTAAAATATGGAAAAACGACCACTATACAGTTGCTGTTTCACTGTCAAGTTACCAGCCAAGACCTGGTGTTTAGATACACAATCAGTTTGAGTAAAGGAAACTCCACATGAAGGTGGCAAAAGAAAATAAAATCAAAAGCCTCCTGCACTTATTTTATCTTTTGAAATAGTCCTGTGCTGGTTATCTGAATTACCAGAGCACAAAAAGGACCAGCAACACAGCACTAGACCACAGTCAGACTGTATGTGTGAAAGATCTGTATGTGCTCAGAATCTGCATCCAGCAAGGGTTCCTGAATAAAACAGGAATATAACAGGGGATTAGTAAGGGAAGCGAATTAGAATGGTGGCCAGCACTTAACAGACAAGGTTTTGCTCTCTCTAGCATCCTTAGTGGTGTTATGGAAAAACTTCAATAACAAACTAAGAACTCAATATACTAACTCTGAAGAGACTATGTGAGATCCCCACAGATGCATGTTGTTACCGTCAGTCTCAGTACAAGAGGCTGCAGTCACTCAGCAGTCCTCCATGGTTTTATCTCTGCCACCTTAAGCTCCTATGCTCTTCACAGGTTAAACTGCCAGTCCCAGAGCTGCAGGCTAGATTACACACCATCTTCTGCTTATCATCCTATGAACAATTACACTTCTCTTGCTTTTATGTGTTGTTATAACATTCATTATGCTCCATGCAACACCAATATTATTTTTGTCAAAAATCCTTTCCAACTATATTCTGGTAAATGTTATGAACACAAAACACTTCTAGATGCCACTTAATATGACGTTAAAACCAACAGTGCCTGGAATTTTCCACCGATAACAACTAGGTCTCTCCTAAGTATAGAAACACTTGTTTTATTAAGTGTTCGTTTTATCTTCCCATTACACTTAAATTCAAATATTCTTTACTTAAATAAACCCAAAACAAACAAGCGAAAAAAACAAATCCTGGGGATGAAACAGACCTTCCAGAAGGAGAACAACTTTAAACTTTTTTTTGAAGCTTTTAGTGAAAGCTTCACTGTGAAACTGATTTTTCTTGTTTTCAATTCTGGCCTGGAAAGCAGCATGGCCAAATAGTGACCAAAGTAATTCAAAGCCCATAAAAGGATCACTATTTTAAGTGCTGCACAAACATAGGACATATGTTATTCAATATTCACTATAATCTATTCAATTTTATGAACTGTACAGGTAAGACGGAAGTAGGTAAAAAAATAAAAATAAAAAATAGTTTTTCTATTTGTTCGGAAGACAAGGTAAGTCACAAATCAAGTTAAACACAGCAGTCATCCTCAGCCAAGGTCTGATCATTTAAAAAAACCTTTATGTTAAATCTATATTGTTAATTATTTACAAATACTCATTTACTAAGGGCCAGTGTTGATTGCTCAGACACTACAAACTAATCCTGCTCATGTCCAAAAAAGAATGGACACAAAAAATTACCTAGAAAGCAAGCAAAACTTATTTATTTTTGCCAGACTGTATAGACTCTGCAAGGATGAGCAGAGCTGCCTCTCAGTCTTGCACAGAAGCTGACAGGAGCCTTCTGCAACAGGAGGATAATGAAAAGAGTGCAGCTTGGAGAAATATTAGGGGAGGAACCCAAATAAATTTCTTTGATGTGCAGTAATTGGAAAAGAAATTTAGAAGAACCTAACAAACACAAAACATTGTATTCTCTTAAAACTTGCAAACTTATTGAGAGACAGGTACGTCACTCTGAATTTAGTGTGAAGCAGGGGTATACATCTGGAGAAAAGAGATGCTCTACAAATTCCTTATGAATTCATGACCCTAATTTTTCAAACTGGTGATCTTTAGATTCTGTGAAGGGTGCTGGGTCCTGAATCAGAAAACTAAGTCTCTCTTCTTCAGCACTCCATTTGTTTGAGTTTGTAAAAACTTTAAAAGAAACATGAGCCATGACTGTAACATTCACCAGATTTAACTGAAGTTAAAACAAAAAAAAAACCTCCTACAAAAATAAAGCAGCAATGCTGAAAATATTTTTTATTACCACAAATCCAAGTGGTCACACAAACTCAGAAAAGCACACTTCATTTAAATATTACAATCCAGAACTGATCTTTATGGGCACTTGCAGAAAGAATTGAGTTTAGCCAAATTACTTGAATCTGTGTATGTCAACATTTGCAGGTGCAACTTCTGTACATGTTGTAACTGATAGCACATGGGGAAGAAATGATTTGGTAATATACTGTTTTACACTTCATTGTAGGTTGAGAAAACAAAACAGTAAGCAGAAACAAAGAAAAACCTCCTCCCTTTTGTTCTTCTCCAGCTCTCAATACCACAAATACAGATTAAAAAGAGACAAGGAAATAACACAAGAATATTCTACAAACAGCAGCAACTGGGGGATTTAGTTAAATGACCTTACTTGGAATAGGAAGACATTAAAAAAAAAAAAGTTCTGTACAAAAATAGCCTCATGCAGAATTAATAAGGTCTACGGATATCAGAGCTCTGCACTACTCATTTAAATTAACTGGCGACTACCTCAAAAAGCTTCAGCAGATGGAAAAATGAGAGGCATGCTCGTGTTTTCTGTCTCCACTGCAGGAATTCTCCCTTGGAGGAACTAATTGTGTTGCATCCAGTAAACCAAGCAAGATGGCACGCTGACCTACTGTGAGAAGACTTCCATTGCTTCAGGCAGAGATTCTACCCCCATCCCTGTATATCATCATAGCATCATGCATCATAGCATCACATAACATCACAAGTCATCATGTCAGCAATAGTTATTTAGTCAATTTCCCCAGAACTTTTTGGGAAAAAAAAATTAATTCAAACTTTAATTTCAGTCTTAATTTTTCACCTCACATGGAGACACCATATATCTGCTGGACCCTAAATTTCAGAGCGAATTACAGAGACTTTGCGCTTCTGGCAAATCAAGTCCTGAAATCTAAAAGCCAGACATTTGAAAATCCTGGCTTGAAACTTCTGCGTCACTGACCAACAGCAGAAGTGCAGCTAGTTTAACACTGGACTGTCTGTGAAACTGAGAACTGCACAAGTATGGAAGGTAGTCGCAGAATTTGGGTGGAGAATAAGTGACAGATATTTAAACTGTTTGGCTTCAATCCAGATTATGAACCTTTCCCACTTGAGTTTATGAGGGGTACTTGAAATGCACTTGTCTCTAACGAAAGTAGCAGGATGATGTAAGGGTGCATTTGAACATCCGTGTCAGTGTGTGAAGGTGTTTTCCTTCCTTAGGAGATAAGCTGTGGAGGGGAGGCCTAGTATCTTCTTAATAAAAGCAGAAATGCTAGAAAAAGCTAACACTAAAAAATAAATATCACTTCCAGCACCAGCAATTAATATCTGTCACTTGTAGGTCTCAATATAACTTAAAAAGAAACTTGCCTTATAATTCTCATTCTACAGAAAGGAAACTGAGAAAAGCAAAGACTCTCCAAGCAAAGACTCTTCCAAGGCTCTCCAGAAAGCATCAATACACAGCAGGTTCTCTAGCGTGAAAATAATTTTGTAAGCAAAATATTGGATGTAACGGATACAAATGAGAAGGCCTAAAGAAAAATCGACATGTGTTGAATGAAGCCTTTGACCAACACCCACCAAAAGTGGTTGGACTCGATGATCCGATGGGTCCCTTCCAACCCGTTGTTCTATGATTCTATGATTCGATGAACTAAAAAGAAAAACGAGGTCTTATCCATCTAGAACATCACTGGACCCAAATTAGAGACAAAGCTGCATATTCTGTTCAATAAGATAAGAATTTGGTTGTCATCATGTTGGAAAACGTCACATACATAAGCAGGTCTCCTGATGCTTTTGTGTCCAATACTGAGAGAATGAGAGGGAAAATTCCCAGTGCAGTGATGAGCCAGCGCAAGAAGTGGGGCACGTGCAGTAAACTCTTCCTAGTACACTGTCTAAGAGTACATTAATAATACCGGAGAACTAAAAGCTGGCTTAATAACAACTAGTTGTACCTACACCTCTTTACCTATTTTCACTCTGATTGAAGTTCAAAATAGATTTCTTACAGTCTTTGAACACAAGCAGACAAAAATAAAACGTGCACAAATCTGGTAACATGGATGAGATTCAAAAATCACCTTTTATCCAAACTCCAATCCACCTTCAAGCCACAATCCACCAGTCAAACTCAAAAGGCTTGCTAGTTCTCAGCTCACCTTTCTGCACTGTATTATATTTAAGATAAACAGTGATCTGCAAAATCTTTCATAGGTTGAAGGAAGAATCAGAAAGCTCATGTGGTCTGTAGGGAACTGGAAAGAGTCACTATACTTTTGTTTTTCCTTGTAGTCCTACAGGCTGAAAAGGTCCTACCGAATATCCAAGCAGGTGTGTTTTTCAGCTATATAACCCTATAAGCTGAAATATAATACCTGAAAACCATTTTTACACAGGAGTTACTGCAGCCTGAAGCGCTTTGAATTTAAAGTAAATGCTGCAGTTTATTGCAAGAAAAAACCCAAACTATAGATTGTCTCTTCTTTTAAAACTACTCCTAGAGTAACCCAATGTCACACAAGTAAGGCAACTGTATTTTAACACAGAAGGAGGTGGCTCATCTGGAACGTGGCAAAGTCCATGTTTCAGAAGGAATTGCCTTAGTTCTCATTTTCAAATGCACAGAGATGTCAATACTACTTTTATACCAAATACTCATTTAACCAACTGATACAAAGGAGTGTATTTCAAAACCTCAGGACCAATTCATTTTCAATAGAGGTCACAAAAAGAGGAAAGCAAATAGTTTCTTCTGCAAGAAAGTCATAAAAGCAGGAAGAAAAGTTCTTCACATCACCTCTGTAGCCAGGCACCTACAGCCAAAAGGCTCTGTGAGACTACACATGAAAAGGTTTCCACACTCCAGTGAGTGACAACAGAACTTCCACAAGGAAGCAGCTGCCTGTAACAAAACAGACAGTCAGAAAATATTTGCAAAACCAGGAAATCTGTTCTTGTTACTCAGAGATGATCTGAACCAGAGGAGCAGAGCAATGTTTTTATTTTAGCACACTGTTTTGTAACTCAAATTCTCAAGTGACAGAGTTTGGGATCTTTATTTTCCGAGGTGCTGTGAGTGATACAAAGTTTTGTTTTTAAAATAAAGCATATTCCCCATGCATATGGAAACGTGAAACAGCATTTTATTTCTGAAGAGAGAAAGGACATTCTGTTACCTAAATAAAACCTCAGTGAATTCCAATGAAGTAAAAATAAATAAATAAATAAATAACTTATTGTTTTAACTATGAAAGGAAGTGATAGATAGCTGACATTCACCACAGGAACTGTGCTAGTCTTACTTATAGCCCCTTCATAGGGGGAAAAAAAAAGGCAGGAAATAGGTAGGAGAAATACGGTAAGATGCATGGCATTTTCTAACACCAATCAAGAGAAAGAAAGGTCCCACATCTCAAAGTAGGACCAACTAATAATTAGCCTCAAAACCCTTTAAATGTCTGATTTATGTTGATCTAAATTAAGAATTGAGGGAGGTAAGACGTTGAGGACAAGCTATCCTTCCACATTACATGAGGATGATCACTGCAATACTCTGCACAAGAGAATCCTCCTGCTTATAAATGCTGCTATCACACTGATCATTTGGGTAATGTTTCTGCATTTCTGTTAGGACAATCTCCAGCTGAAGATAGGTAGCAGCTAAACCTAAAGCTTAATAGTTTCTCCTCTGTTCTGCAGTTACTGTTTAAGCGGAGATAATCCAGCACCACCACTTGGCAACTGGAACATGGTCTTTCAGCTTTATCTCTCCTTTGTATGCCTTTGTCCCACCATTCATCCATCACTCACAGCATGTCAAATAACACAATTAATCTCTGTGCTTCCTAGAACAGTTTATCTCAAAGACACTCAACACAGTTTCTTAGGTATAAGAATCTCGGCATGCCACCCAAAGCATATTACTCAGCTTAACCAAATGAGAACACCAGTGAACACCAAAATACATTTCTCCCAGGCATTTCTTAGAAAAAAAAAAAAAAGTCTTCCACTACAGTAGAGATCACCAAACTTCCGATTCTGTATCACACTGCTATTTTGAAGCCACTACTTTGTGCCACTGCAATTAACCGCTAGTATTCAACTATTTGACCTTCTTTAGCCTAGTAAAAAAGTACATTTTGTTGATATGAAAGCAACCAGGTAATTGAAAGAGCATGGCCTTTTTGTGCTATCAATATTTTGTTGCAAAATAAAAAACTAACATGGGACAGGTCTGTGCAAACTCTGTTGCTTCCAAGTGAAATAAAAGCTCCCTATGGAAGTATGGGAAGTGGAAGGCCATTGTGGATTTTCAGAGCAAGAGTCAGGCAAAATTTCTTGTTCCTCTACTTCTCTCGTAACACTGGGTCAAAGCATCAAAGACAACAAACAGGCGTTATACGCTTCTCAGCCCTGTGATCTACTTTAACGGTTAAAACTTCCTGCCAGTAACAGCAACTGAAATGAAAATATTCAAGCTGACCTTTTCAAAAATGTATTTGGTTAATATCAAATCAGATGACTAGTCCTGACAAAGCCTTCAGCATTCTCAAAATGTGAAATATTTCAGTCCAACTTGGTTTTCTGTTAATCTATTTTGTACTATTTTTTAACTGCTTAGCAAAAGTGCACTTTACAAACTGTAGTTTCAAAAAGTTCACCTTGTTTATAAGGAAGAACAAAATGTGAAGATCAAACTAATTTAATGGTTGTCCAGTGCTTAGGGAAAGTAAACACTTCTTGTCCCAGAGGAAACTAACACGATGCAAAGCCTAGATTCTCAGCAGAGCTATTTTCTATTCTATAACCCTAAGGCAACTGTAAGTCTTACTACAGAACGCACGAAAACTTGCAGCCTCAGAAAAGGCAATTTTGTCCACATACATCAAAAGAAATACTGAGATTCCAGATGTGAGTGAGAATCACTGAGGTCAGTGAGGAGGCATAAGGTAGAACATACAAACATATGGATCATAAATCTACAAAATTCAAGCAAGAAAACTCAAGCACATAAAAAATATGTTACCATCCATCAATTGAACTTCAATACTGAAATAAGCTAAATATCAATAAACCAGTGCACATCTGCGGGAGCACCCACTTCTCCCTTCTCTTCATCTTTAGTTACTTTCAAACCAAACACATGCAACATAAAAGCATTAGCTGTGTGGTATTGTAAAGATCCGCTTCCAGTATGAGAGAAAAATGGAGCAGCACCATTAAATAATGTACTGACTTCAGTACTCAGACCTACTGCTGAATTTCTTGTCCTTATGTATTATATATAATTGGACTCAGGTTATGGTTCATTTCTATGCATAGTCACAGATTATCAATGGATCAGCTACTGACATCCCAAACTCTTCATATAGGGTATACAGGTGGATAGTGTCTACAGCCAGAATTTTAAAAACTATCACACAAAAGGAAAAAATAGTCCAAGAAATTATTGCCAATGTGAATAGAAGTATAATTATTTAAATAAAGGAGCTGGTATGCTGAAGTATAACATCACTTTTTTGGACACTATCCCAAACATCAACCGGATTTCCAAATAAATTTATGAGAAGAGACATGCTCTGGTGGCAGACTTCTGTTCCCACTGGAGAAAGCCCAGATCATCTCCATTTACGGTCAAGCAAGCAACAGCTGCACATTTTTGTTCCCCAGAACAGAATAAACCAGACCAGAACCTCCAACGCAGATTTCTTTTTGAAAGCTTTTCCTTTATGATATCCCTGAGTGTCTGGACCCATTCAACCAGGGATGAATCAAACAGTACAATAATGTCCATATATATATTGCCTGTACCTGTTAGGCTAACATGCCCCGTGAGCAGCACTTTTGCATCAGCCTCAGAACCCCACCGAAAGCCCTCTGAAAACATAACTAGAAAAATGTTCTCAAGCGAGGGTACCCAAACAAGCTTGTCGTCAGAGAAACAACATCAATACAAGATCTACAACACCCATGCAGTCTGAATTTGTGCATGTCATTGTTATTAAAGGATGTATTTTCAATCCTAAAATTTCTTATCCAAGTTAGACATTTACAGAGGGTATGCATTATACTTCTGATCACACTATTTTTATGAATGCCTTAGCTTACATATTTAATTATCATTCTTTAAAAAGAAAATTAAGATATGACTGTTTCAGCAGCTCACAAGCAAAATCAGCATTCTTTTAAGGTAACCATTTTCTAGAAAGCTCCAAAATTATTATTAGGTCCAGTTCATCAATATAAAAATCTTGAGAATTTGGTGTAGTGTAACTAAGTAACATTGTTTTACAGTGACTTGGTAAAAGGGAGGAACTGGCAATGCAGCTACTGCAGTGCGGGGTGTTGGACTGTTAATAACAAAGTACAAAAGTGAATTTCAATAGTAAAAGCTTCATATTCCATCTTACAAAAAGCAAACAAAGCAATAATAGCAGTACTTTTGCTGGATGACAGTACATGATAAAAACATGATCCCCTCATGAAAAGGGCAAATACAGTTTGCTTGACTGTGAGAGATTTATAATGTTAATAATGCCATTATAAATGAATTGTGAAATCCTCTGCACTGGTAAAGACCTATCACTCCTCACTGTGCAGATACTCAATTAACTCTCAATTGAAATATATGACCCTACATTTCCTGGGTTTGATATTACAGGTTAACAGAAAGTGGGCAAATTTATTACATTAAAAGAAAGTTTCCAACTTCATCTATGTTATAAACAATTTTGTAGAGGAACAGAACCTTATCTACAGAAATAAAAGAACTCAACTTGGAACAAGGTGGCACATCTCCTCCAACGTCTTTTAGTCTCTGGTCTGCAGCACAAATCATAGCAGGGCTTATAGGGAATGAAAAACAAAGTGAACTAAACAAAAATCCTCACAAAGTCCAGTCTCCTGCTTAAAGTCAAGCACTAAACTATGCTAAACAATTATTGTCAAAACTGTATCTGTAAGTATTCTGATTTAGGCTGAGCTTCTGTATTTTTGCCTGCAATTTCCCAATCAGGAAAAGGCATTGGCTATCAGTTCCATCCACATACTAAGCTTGATGCTCAATGCAGTCCTTTCACAGTAAATCCTTCACTTCCTACTTTATTGCATGAAACCTACTCCATATATGCATTTTGGTCTCATTTGTCATTTCCCAACACAGGATAAAATACATAAGATAACATGGCAAGTAGTATCCATCTGCTACACCTATCCAAGCAAAAAGAAAGGGTTCTCAAAAGTAATTTTGATGGTCTCCAGTCACCAAAAGAGGGAGGGGGAGAAAAAGGGTGGGTGTGTTTCAAAGGAAATGTAAATACTTAAAATGATACAGCAATGATAAATTTCAGAGATGAACTTAAAATATACCAGATTTGGAAAAAAAAATATAATCTTCTAACCCACAAATTAATTTGAAAGGTTGGAAGAAGTCTTAAATACAGAAAAATTACTTCAGCTCAGGCATTGTCAGAAGATGAGACTGAAGAAAACCCACACTGTAAACTGAACAATAGTTGTGCAACAGAATTATCAAACCTATGTATAATGGAAGTATAGTTTAAGAAACCCCTCGCAGAAAAGAAAAACATTCCAAGTCAGAGCCCCATATGAAATTTTACCACCTACACTAGATTTAGGGTGTTCATGATGAAAAAACATAGCTGTAGCAAAAGCAATGCCCAAAATAGCTCCCTGAACAAAAAAAAAAAAATATGCAGGGTGTAAGAAAGCAGCTCCCTTCACTACACTACCAAAGCACTTCCCAGATTCCTTCATCCTGTGGCTGTGCAGGTGGTCTCCCTGGCACACAGTTCCCATCACCAGAGGAAAACTGTTGCACATGTTTAATGTATTACTGCTGTGAACAAGCACAGAGGAGCAGCTGCCTGTGTCAGAAGGCAGAAATCAGACCAATCACAACTTGGGAGCTGCTGAACGACACCAGGAGCCCTGCCTCTAAAACTTTTTAAATTTTTTTCCCCCTCAGTCTTACTTCAATTGTTCCCACAACTTGGTCACAGACTCGGACAAGTTGCCAGAGACCTACAGACACTCCCCACAGCCCAGAGCAAGCTCCTGTGCATTTCACTAAGCCACACCAGAGGTAAGGAATCTCTCTTCTTCTGTGCTTTTAGTTATTACAGCAAGGCACTGGAGTTGTAGTTTTCTACAAAAACGAATCTACTCAAATTAACAGCTGTTTATAATTTATCAGAAGCATGGAAACACAGGCATTACAGCTTTCCATTGAAAATATAATGCTCTGGGAGACATTTCAGGGACAATAAAAGCAACAGATTTTTCAGCATGCTGGTGGGGCACTAAATGCCCTAAGGTAGATTATTTATACAGGAAGCATTACACCAGAAAGTGAGACGCTGTCATCATTTTCCTCAGATCTTTTTCTCTCCTTTTAAATTTAATTAATTTTGTTTATTTTTTTAAATACAAAATCCAGAAAGAATAATTCACTTGAAGTTCTGGAGAGACACTTCTGTTTCCCTAAAGCTGCCTATCTACAGGCCAGCAAAAGCAAAGCTCTCACCACTTAACTGAGAAAAGCGTTTTTCTAATCTAAGACATTGAGAGAGTACATGTTTTTGCTGTATGTAAAAATTACCCTTAATTAAAGCCTTTAAACAGTTTATAGCAGTACTGGAACTAAAATTATATGTTAGACAAACGGCAGCTCAAGCTGTAGAAATTCACATAGCATTTTTGCAGTGAATTCCTTTAAAGGTTTCTTTTTGCCTGCTGGACATTGTAGCTGCCAAACTTGTCCTAAAATGCTTCTAATATCAGACAAATAATTTAGCTAGGATTTGTAGTATCATGAACTAAATTCTCAATGCAGAAAGTAATCAGTTTATTTCCGAATAAGGGAAAGCATGTACACACTGTAAAACAAAATATAACTTGAGCTTTAAAAATCACTGCCAACAGAAAAAAAAGAGTGCTTCTCAAACAGAAACATCTAACATAACAGACATTTTAATATTTAGATATACAAATAATTTGAAAAGGAGTATGATTTATGAATATGCAGGTTTCTAAGGAATTTCTCCTCTTTATAATCATGCTCCCCCCTTCCATCAATTCACACCTTAGTATTTAAGTTTACCTAAGGTTCTGGGCTTAGAAAGACAGCCTTAAGACAGACCTTAATTTTGTGAGGCGTATTTTCCTTGTTACCAGACAGACAGACTTAATTCCTTCTACTGTTACTGACTGGCAAGCAACAAGCAAAAAAGCAGGTGTTTAAGTTTTGCGCTCAGCCACCACACAGACAGAACATACACATAGAAACTTCTGTGCTGTAGGGCAGCTCTTCAGTAGAATGCATCCACAGCTACAGCAGGTTAGACACCTATTCTTCTGCATTTTATTCTGCCATAGAGTTAGGTGATTTAAAGTAGAAGACAGTGTGGCTCCAGTCTTAAGGTAAATAGAAAAAAATTTCACACCAGCAACATCCCCTGTCACAGCCATCCAAACCACGAGTGAGAAGAGCCAACAGTCATGACAGAAGCACGTACTACATAGCAGGTGACAAATGTTACAAATCATATGTGAAATACTGCAGTTAATTTACAGCAAATAAAACTATGCTATTTGTATTTAGAAAGATTCAAATTTATATCACATTTCTACTTTAACAAGTTGCATTTATACCTCATACTCTGAAAAGGATAGGAATATTGCGTCTTCATCATACAATATGAAACTCAGCGTAAAAGTGCTTTTCACTAATTTTTTCACACCACCAGCAAACAAAAATGTATGAGATACACCTGCATAGCTACATAAGCAGCTTTTTATTTGCTCTAAGAATAATTTTATTTGAAATAGAAAAATACCCCAACTGGAAAACAAAATATCCCACAGGAAAGTAAAGCTAAATTCCCTAAACTACAGGACATTTTAGAACTGGAAGATTGCTTTTGCTTTCTAGAGATTGATACATGGTGAAAGAGTACTTCCCTGGCATCAAAGTACTTCTTAAAAGTTTTAATGATCTACTATATTCTTTCAATCAATGCCATGCCCCCTGAGCTGCTAAAAAGGTTAACAGGACCACCACACGTATAAAAATCCCACCTATTCACAAGGTACACGGATGACTTCCAAATCCCAAACCACTACGCCTGGTGTGTTCAACTGTTCATCACTGTAATTTTCTTTAATATCTATACCCATCACATCCTTACAGATTTGAAATACATGTAAAGGCTCTTACTGGTGACCTTCCTTCAAGAATATCGAGAAAGTCAAAGCAAGTCAAAAGGCAGATTGAAAGAGTAATGAATGAATAAGGTGAGGGGGGAAAGAGTCTAAATTAAAGCAAGGGTTTCTCCATCTTCTCCCAAACACATTAAAAATATTGACACTTCAGTACAAAATAGACTTCAAAAACAAAAGGTTAAAAGGAGGATAGAATGAGTTTGTTTTTGCTGTTATCAGCACTTCTCAAATTCTATAACCTTATCTTCATCACACAAAAAAAGAGATTTTTCAGACTTGCAAGGTTTCAGCTGCAGTTTTTCCACATTGCTGAGGAGGCATTTTACGGCAGGTTTCGAAACAAAAGCAATGCAGCTTGGAAAAAAAGATAGAGACATTAATTAATGCAGGACAGCCTGTGATTGTGACAATCATGCCTACGCATAAACTTTAACTGCCATGCACAGATAGAGATTTAAAACTCTAATGTCTTCTCATCCAGGGGCTACACAATCCACAATGGTGACAAAGGGCTCCAGGTTCAACTCAGTTCACAACTGCTGCATGCAGGGTTCTCTTTCAGCAAGCACCATATGTACAAAACTTTAAACTTACTTCTTCTGAACGTGCAGAGAATGCCTTTTCCTGCCTAAGAGCATCATACTGGTCACACAAACAGCTACAGGTATTTTTTAGTCCAAGTAATTTTTAGGAACAGTTCTAAACACATACTAGGCGAAGGATCACATAACTTAATGGTACTTTTTGCATCACTGTGTTTATGGTTATTAAAATATTATTTTCAATGGATGAAACCAAATTACTGGGTTTTGGACACGTATCATTGTAAAAATCTGCGCAAGAGACTGTTACGCAAACGACTTTTTAACAATACCTTTTGAGGGCTTCAGTAGGTGGTATGGGAGAGCAACAAATCAAATATGTCAAACCTCTTCTATTGCACTGATATCACTGCTGCATTTAGTAAACATATGACAGGAAACAGACTGTGTCTAAAATTGCTGTGGCATTTCAAAAGGAGCCAAATTTATCCCGTGTGACTTCAATGGATTCAATGCAGTTGCACCAGGAACAAGCGTGGTCCACATACCTCCTCTCATTGTGAAGGACACCCAGGAACAAATATAAAAATATCCTGATACAAATGAGGGAAACAGTCACATGTCAGTGAAGAAGGAAGCAATGGTGGTGATTGGTGACTCACCCAAGGGCACCAAGGTGTAGGGGATACCCTACACAGTAACACATGAGGTTGGCACAGGACCTGTTCCCGCACTGTGCTAAAGATGAGCCTTTCAATCCATTAACAACGTTGGACTAAACATGCAAGGGCACAGCAATGCAACCAACGGTTTCTCTTGTGCAAAACCTGTTCTTCTCATACAATTATGCTGACTTTAAGAGATGGTTGATTATACCTTGCCCTTTTGCTACACTTTCCTTTAAAGGAGTGGTGTGCACATGCAGAATACTTCGTAATAGTGACCTAAAACATAGTCAGGTGTCTAAACAGCAGAGAATAGCTGCTGTTGGCTGTGATGATTAGCTTTCCTTTCAGTGTTATTATTTTTCAGGCTGTCCATTTTGACCTTGATAGTCACCCATATGCAGCTGTGTAATTGAATCTGTTTCTCTTTATGCACACTTTAGGTGGGTGACAGCACCATGGAGGATTAACAAGCAAGGTATGTGTTTATTAGTTGAAGCCACGCACTTGTAAAGACAAACTTCTTGAAACAGAGACACAGAATTTGCTTCCTTTGCTTACAAGTAAACTTCTCTCTCACAGACAGACTTAGTAGGGAAAAAATACATAGGTGCTTCAAAAACTTCCAAAACCATATGAGTTGTTAAGTGAAGAAACCCAAATTTCTCTATTCTGATTGTCCTTCATCCCTTCTCTATACCATTTTCTAGCTATAAAAGGTACTCGTTTTAACTTACGCTACCTTCCTTTTTTAAGATCCTTTTGTAAGATCCTTTTGTATCACTTGTCTGTCCCAACAGCTAATGCTGACTCTGTTTGACTGAGCCTTCTCAACTATTGCCTGCACCCCCAGCAACATCCCTCACATTCCAAAAGGAAGAAAAGTATTTTTCCCTTCCAAAGAGACATCACTATCTCTCCCCCCCTTGTGTTGGCCTTGCATTTGTGACGCTCAACCAACCAACACCCCAGGTCCTTGCCCATTGGTTGGACTCGATGATCTAGAGGGTCTTTTCCAACCTAGTGATTCTGTGATTCTGCGAGTCATGTAAATGAGACATGCAGCAACACAGCAGTGCAGGTGCTGGCATGTGTGCAGTTACATCTAGCACAGCACACATGGACTTATTGTACATATACACAGGTAAAAACTCATGCAGTTCCAATCCTTTTGAGGACCTCAAAAAAAACTAGCCGCCAGGAAGAAACCAGATATGTTGCTGTAGTAGGTCACACATGGTATAAAGACCAGAGTTGGCACACACATTAAAAAAAATACATAAATTGTGACGAAATCATCCACAGAAAACAGTGTTCTCTGTGCAGTGTCTGTTGCACAAGCTAGTTACACAAAATTTCTGCACTAGTGTAAATCCACTAGTGGTTCATCTGCTGTGCTTTGTCTGGATGAGGATAAACAGCCTAATGCACCCCAGCCTGTGTTGAGCTGAAAGAATGAATATGACTTCAGTCAAGTCACTTGAGAATTCCTGCCTTGCTTCTAACGCACTTGGGGCAGACAGTGACCAGCAACGAGCTAAGCAGAATATACTTGGCAAGCACTAACTGTTTAAATAGACAAACCCAGGTACAGCGTAAAGTCAAACAAAGCTGAAAAATTACAGTCATACAAAACAAAGTTCCTGGCGTGTGTTTTGTTCACAATAAATTTAAGATCAAATAGAGCTCAAAAATATCATAACAAAATCTGACGCTCAGTTTTAGGACACGATATCATCACATGGAATCCTCTAAAGTTATTAAAACATCCATGTGTAATCTGGTTTCTTGTCAACGTCTTTCTAAATACCAGCATGGGCACTGGAAGCACAGGTAATCCGCTTATACACTACAATTTGACCCTACAGCCCAACATGGAAGGACTAAAAAAGGAGGAGTCTGAAAGAACCTTCCACTTCACTTTAAGGTTTTTCCATTTTAGCACATCTGAAAATAAATTTGGACAGCAGATTTGTCAGGAACATCACGTAATTTGGTCAGCAGATATCTAAGAATCACAGAATCACAGAACAACCAGGTTGGAAGGGACCCATCGGATCTTCTAGTCCAACCATTCCTATCTAACACTAAACCAAGTCCCTCAAGACCTCATCCACCCGTGCCTTAAACACCTCCAGGGAAGGTGACTCAACCACCTCCCTGGGCAGCCTATTCTAATGCCCAATGACCCTCTGTGTGAAAAACCTCCTCCTAATCTCCAGCCTAAATCTCCCCTTTATGTGGCACACATGAATACATAGGAATTTAATTTATGTATTCTTTTCCTCCCTCTAGAATAAGGTACTGGTAACTTAGATTATTTCCCTGGGTCAATAACAGCCAGAATCCTGTCTGAAAGCTCTGTGACACCAGTCATATCATGAGGCTTTCATCTGTGCTTGAATAAACGAAGTGCAGGGAGGGAGGTGGCAGAGGGAGGGGATCAGCTAAGGCCTTTTCACAGACTGTGAACGATGGAGAGATGAGGATCAAACGCAGTGATCTGGGCAAATCCTACATATCCACCATTCCCTCACTACTGCTAAGAAGCAGGTGCTTGTTTGCCTTCAGGAGAAGCACAATACAGCACAAACCTAAACTTCAAAAGCAAAGTTTTAAAAATTCTGTTTTAAGGTAAAGCACTGTAAAGGCAATCTATTTATTTCAGGCTTTTTAGAATTTTTAAACAATCTCCATTTGCACTCAACAAAACACTTCTGCATTTCTAACTCTTCACTTTCCTGCTTTCCCAGCTCCACACAGGCTGTCTAAAACAAAAAGAGAAGATAATAGGCACTTTGCACTGTTCCTGACAACTTCTCTTCTTTCCTGCACTCCTAAAACCTCTGATTTGTGCCCTCTGCTTTGTTGTTGCCATGGAGAAGGTCCAACACATAACCCGCTCTGCTCTGAGGAGAGCCTCAACTATTGAGGTCAACCCACAAGCACGCCAAAGGCTCCAAGAGCTCTTTGTGAATTTCTGCCTGATTTTAATTTGCCTCTTGCTGATATGTATCATTGTGATGCTCCTCTGAAGTTCCAGCACTCTTCTGCACTGTCCTTTAGGAAAGTCACCCCAGAGGGAAGAGAGACCTACATGCACAACTCCCAATGCAAGAATCCTCTTGTGAGAGAGGCTAAGCACTTGGACTAGAGCTGTATGCCAACCATCGCACTATTCTCTTACTACCTGCTACGTCTATTAAAAACATACTTCTGTGCAGAACACTGTTTAGAGCCTGTTGTTACAAACCTGTGCATGGCCTAATTTGTCTGTGTCAGTCAAAAGATGTCTTTTCTGAATGGGGTAAAGTACTGTCTCTTCATGGAGCTGTTAAGTTTCTCAGTGTTTTAGCTAGAAAATCACATGAACAGAAACTTCACTTTTTGGGTGCCTGAGCGTTTTTAAAATTCTCTGAAAATCCTTAAGCCTTGGAGGGGTTCTAAATTTGGCCCATGCCTGCACAAAGAAATTTCTGCTCTGCTTACTTCAAGTTTCTGCATCTCTACAGTATCAACTAAAAAGCCACTGAAGAATTTGAAGAATCTGAAGGCCGTAAGAGAATATGAGAAAAAAATTAAAATGTCTTCTAACCCAGAAATAAAAACTATTTAATATGCCTTTCTCCCTATTTAAGGGATCTTACATATATTTAAACATTTCTTTGTATACACACACCCCCCCAAACCTTGGATCTGAAAAAAAAGGCAAACTAATTTACAGTATTTTTCCCTACATGCATCCATACAGAACTAAGCGGTATCTGAGATATTTTTCCACAATTTCTTGCAGAAAAACTGACATTACCACACAGGTATCAAAGATTTAATTTTCTACAGTCATTTACCTGACATCACAATTGGCACAACTCAAAAATAATTCTTGGAGTTCTTAATGTTTGGCTTTGGACAGCTCTATTACGGTCTGCTGTAATTTATGCAATAATCTCCTTAGTTTTAAACTACAGAAAACTTGGTATTTGCCAGTGTCATACAAGGTGGCTTATAGCTGATGTGGTAACAAAAAGGTTTAGATCACTAACTGCTGTGACCTAAGTTTATCATACAAATGCAAGTAACACCACCACCCTCAACTGTAAATGCTCATTCGAGAACAAGCAAGTACTTACCTAAAATAAATTATGGATACTATTATGTGCAGGCGGAAAAGCATTGCAGAAATATCTTTTCAACATGTAAAACACAGTCTACACATATAAAACATGAATTTCATACTCCAAATGTTGTCAGTAATAAGACTGGGCAGTAGATTTCAAACTCTTCCATACATTGCTGGTACTAAGATAAAATACTAGAAACCATATACAGTATTCAAATTCAAAGAGAGTTCAAGAATCAATTGACAGAGGCCAAACAGACATCTGCTTTTCAAACATGCATCTCTATACCACACTATTTAAGCAATCCTGACAATGAATACTGAAAATCAATACAATTTTATACTAATATTGTGTTCTGACCACAAGTAGATGCCGATAATGAAAGGTAAGAAATTTTGGAAAAATCTATGTGCTCTATGAAATGCAGGCAAATCCAGTGGTGATGCATGTCCTATCTGGCAAATAGGTATGCTGCTACCAGACCTCTCAAACTAATCACTAAAGGAAATCTGTTAGCAACCATATGAGGATTAGGGCAAGCACAGATGAGATAAGCAACACCTCCTTGCAAGCTAGTATTTGAATATTACTAATTCAAACTGCCAATGTAAATATCAATTTCCATTTCATGCATTCTGACCACTCTTCCAAACACCACGAGGTTTTAGTTCGAGCACTTTCCCTATTAATCCTCCTTCTTAGGAAAAGCTACACGCACAGTGCACCACTTCTGTGAGTGAAAAAAAAAAAACCCAAAACACAGAAAAATCCAGAGTTACTTTCTTCTTTTAAGTCAATATTTTTAAAAATATGAGGCATAGGGTTTCCAGTTTTAGTATGCTTTGGAGGTGTTTCAAGAAACTTAACTGGAAACAGACATCAGTCTCACAGTATAGAAAACATCCTGAACTAAAAAAGGTGCTAAGAGTAAATTTTCAACACATACATTCTGAGACACATAGAGCTGATAGGATCACAAGCCAGCAATATACAGAAGTCTAAGCAAAGCATTGCTAAGAAAAAAAATCAGAACACTTCCCCTCATAAAATCAAACCCAACACTTTGCTCTTTGGTACCTGAAAAGTCATTATTATTTAAAAACAATAAAGAAGAACAAAACCAAGGTATAAATAAACTGGATGCCCTACTGTTATTTTATAGCAATGCAGATAAAATGCACGTTCATTTGTGTCTTAGAGTTCTGCTGATCAGAAAAACTGTTACCATCCTCTATACCACTAAATGTCAAGCGAACCCAGAGATTCAGAAAATAAAATCCTTTGTACATAGTACTTTCTTCTTTGTATAATTATATGGGCTTTAAAACTAACATCTACTGTATTTTTATTTATTAAAATGACTGCTTGAAAATGTATTAATGCATAAAATAAGATACTTAAATGCAGTTTTGTTAAGATATATTAATGTATTATATCATATACTTATTAAAGTTACGTGAAAAAGAGCTAGTCATCACACAGCCTTCTGATACTTTAAACCTCTGTTTATTTTAATTTGGTATTCAACGGCAGTCTTGCCGTTACTATGTCCAGATCACTTCCACATACTTGATTTACACTCACCAACTAGTGCACCTAAGTGATCCTAATGAATTTTATGTAAGTGTAATCAGGAAGTTCACTACTTTATGAGCTATAATAAAAATTCCAAACACAGCATGTAGCTTGAATTAAGTTTTCATTTCTCTGTTTCACTATGCCCAAGGCTACGTCTTTTTGCTAATTTCATTTTACACACTAATTGACAGCTAAACAGGCAATAATTTGATACTATTATGCCCTTCTTCCTCCCACAAAAAAAAATCAAATTACAAACTTCCCTTGTTATTTTACACAGGGAAAGAGCTGAATTGGGACAAGAATATGCTTTCCAGCAAATATTGATAAATTTATCCATTTTTCTGTAGGTGAAGACATTACCCATTTTGGAATTAGAAATTTTGTTCTGCTCAAGACTAATTGGTAAGGCAGTTCAGAGAGTAACATATTTTTATTTTTTTTATTATTCTTCATTAACTTTTCTGGTTCAATTTAGCAACAACTGCCCTCGTTGTAGAACTGAATCATGACAAGTGTGGAAAAGGTTTAAGCAATTTTTTTTACAAAACATCCACCAAGTGTTTGCTTTCCCAGTGTGAAGAACTTTTTTTGTAAGTTTTTCCAGAGATACACACAGAACAATAATCCTGTCATATGTACACACTCATGCCAAGAGGTACTTTACCTATGTCCTCGGTCAAAATTAGAGCAGAGTAATGAAAACATTCCACTTAAGAGACAAATCATGTTCATATCTGGAAGCATACTAATATACTATAGATTACAGACCACATACCTGTATTTTATGGCTATTAATGGTGTTTGTCAGAATGCAATTAGAAAATATTTGCCAAGTTCCACAAGATCCATATACAATCTGTAACACGAAGTGCAGTCCTTTTAGCTTTGCCTTAGATGTTAAAAATTGAAACAACAAAAAAGCGTTTTGATTCCAGAAGGAGATAATTGAACATCTCTTGCTTTCTGCAAGGATTAAGAAAAACACCAGGATTCCTGTAAATACCAATGCTAACCTCAGTAAGAACCCTGGTAATTTAAATTATTTAATACAGGCCCTAGATGTGTTGTGATATCTGAATGACAGTTTAGTCAAATCGACTGCTTTTTAAGCCAGTCACTTTTTTTTAAGACAAAAGAATGCCAAAAGTTCCATTTTTGTACAAGATATGAAATTATAAAAGACTGCCCTCTTGTGCTCTTCCCTAAAAACTTCACTGGTTACTAAAAAGGAGGTTTGGCGATATTTCATTGTTAGGATTGCGTGATCCTGCTTGCTTCTTTTATGTGCATACACGTGTATTTCTATATATAAATTGCTAAGTTGATAATGCTATCTTAAAATAAGCTACTGTCTAATGATGCGTCCTTTGCCAATTCAATCCAGATTCTTAATAAGGCATTTGCAAAGCTGCAATGAATCCCACACAGCTCACTGCTGGCAAAATCCTACCTACCACACTGCACAAAGCCCAGTCCTAGAAGGGTAGGACATATTCCTATTAATAGAGTTCACGTCGCCTAGATGATAAACATTTCTCTTTTTTGCACCTACTGAAGATCTTTTGAAAGCCTATCTTCAACAACTTGTTGCTGAAAGAAGCCTTCAGAACGCTCATTCTTTTGAAAATCAAATGGACCTGAAGAGTACCCTAAGTATTAAAAAAAATAGATAGAGCTAAATCATATAAAATTTCTCCATTAACCAGTTCTTCAGAAGTGAAAAAGAAGTTATCATTAAGTTTGGGATGATGATGATGATTATTATTAAGGTATTTGGGAAATAAAAGAAGCATCCAGGGTCATTTTTGAGGGTAACTGGGAGGGAATCTAGTTATTGTAAACAAACATATTTTTCCTTAAGTGTCAGAAACTAAAAATAGATAGAAAGCTGAAGACAAAGTGAAACTCATGAGAGTTTAACATTGCTTACTCCTGAAGGAGCAACCCAAAGCTACAATCAAGAGCCTACTGCAAGCACAAGAAGGTAGACTGATGCGCATGATGGATCTTGCTAACAACAGAGGTCTCAACCTGCTACTCAATTTTCTGCTTATCGTCTTGGTTCTGGTTCTTGCTTTTATCCTCGTAAAGCTGATGTGAACCCCTGTGAGGATCTGCTTCCTTCTCAAATCTTGTTTTGAGGGTTTTGCAACAATAATGTAGACATTTCCAACAAACTGAATATAGATAAGCTAAGACTGCTGAGACTGAAGTTAGAGAAAGTGTTCACATACCTATTTTATTACAAAGGAGCCCATGAGCTGCACACAATTATCTATCTGCCACTGAGTAACGAAAGCATCTAGAGCCTTGCTGAGTACATGAAGAAATCCATATATGCATCAGCAGTTACCGAAGTTTTCTCATTGCTATGACTGACTAGTATTTAAAAATCTACAAAAGATCTGAAAGCCTTCAAGTAACATCAGTTCTGCAAATGGGACAGCGGAAAACAAACCCCGTAAAATAGGATTTCTGTAGAATATGTACTTCCTGGGAGGTGACTCAGATAGAGGAGGAAGGCAGAATGAAACACCTACAGTGGGTTGACAGCACACATCAAATCATCCGTGAAGAGCAAAAGCAGAGAAGCTGTAGACGGAAACACAGATATCCATGAAAAGCAGCCTTCAGCAGCTAAGATGGGGATAAATGAAGTGGAAGCAGAATTATTAATTACACCTTTTTTTGACACCAACAGTTCACTGCAACACTGTAAAAGCCAGAAGCCATTAATGTTATCCAGCAGTATCAGAAGAAGTTGTCAAAAGAAGTGACAACAAATGACCATTAGCAAGGGTTATCACAAGTCTGCCCAAGAAGCCCTTCACACTGCCATGTACATGAGCAGTAGGTGCATCTGCACAAATGTAAGTGTACTACATCCTTAACAAGAGGGACCTACCACTTATGCAGAGGTCAAGTGTGCAGCGTGGGAGCCCTCAAGTAGTATTTGACATGCTATGTGGTACTTGCCAGGACAATCACCCAGTCCATGGTTTGTCCACACATTAAGTGTGCAGCAGAAGCTTCATACAGAACCCTCTTCTATGGACCTTTACAGGACAATGAACTTTCCTTTTCCCCCAAGCCTCTGGCAAAGATAGTGACAAAGAGGCGCTCGCTTCTGCTGGAATTATTGGACCAGACGGTAGCTCTGCACACCCGAGATATGCTAGCAAAGAAGGTGGCCGGACTGGGGCCAGACTACCTTGCAGCTGTTTTCTTTTTCCCAGGTACAATAAGATGGAAACAAAGTGCACCAACAACACAGAGACACCTTACACATATTAACAGCCTTCTGCACACATGCAAAAGCCAGATGTTGCTTATGGGGTGGGAGAAGCCCCAGCTTCCAACTTTCTACTGCCAACAGCACATCCCTGATTCAGCACATTCACTGTTGAATCCACACTTTTCACAAGTGCTGAATATATCACAGAACTGATCTACTCATGTTCACACTCAGGATTTCCAGGCAGTTACTGTTGTTGTGGGGTAGTTCAATTGTCTGGAAGTGACCCATCTGAACTGGATCTACAAAAAGACTTTCTAGAGGAAAAAGCCTGTATGCATAGAGAAACAGAGAGTTTACATGGGTTCTGCTGTTAAGAGGCATCCAGGTTCCTCTCCATGCTACCTACTCCACAGCGTAGGCAACACCAGCTGGTGAGCATGGATGGTCAAAACGAAAGCTTTCTTCCCATCTGCTCCAGAATATATGGAATATACATTTAAAATAGCTTCTGCAAATTACACATGTATAACCTTTTATATGTTATTTAAAGCAGAAACCTCTGCACAGCTATACCACCATAAACACTTTATTGCTTATTTTGATAACCTTGAAACGTTCAACTTTTTCAGAAAAAGTCTGTAAATGCATATATGTTCTAACAGCTACATAGTTATGTATTGCTTAGGAGGATTTCTGCTGATGCTTGACACTGAGGGCACAAAGCATGGGAGAACCACAGAAACTGATACAAAGCCCACTCTAGTCTGAAGAAGAACATAAATGGTTTTCCTAGCAAAATGACAATTCATTTATACGCTGCTCAGCCTTGTACAAAGCTTGCTGTTTGCATGTTCTTCTGCATATTCAAAAGTTTTCCTGTCTCAGAAAAACCACTAAGACAGTTTAACAGTTAAAACTAGAAAAATTAGTTAGCCCTGACAAAACACAGAAATCACATATTCCTTTTCAATAAAAGGAGAAAGAGAACTGTACTGCCACCACTAATCACGTACTTCTCATTCCAAAACTGCATACTAAGCAACTTTGTATGAAATTCTGCCAACAGCACGTAGAAACAACCGCAAGAAACAACCCCAGCCAGCAATGACAATCACAGAATCTTCCACAAACGTTGAAATACGCTGCTTAAACTGAAACTTGTGTTTTCCTGAGTTGATACAAAATAAAAAAAATGGCAAAGCTATCAGTTAACCAATGCCAAATCTCTTTTTGCAATCAAGCATGGTCCAAGTTTGGTTTCCCATCATCTGCCAGCACTTCCTTCAGACTAAGCCCTCATATGTGCTATAATGAATGGAAACCCAATTGTTGGGACTACCAACTCTACAGCAAGAGAAACAGAACAGAAAAACTTAAATGTGGTTCACAGAGTTCACTCTGCTAACTGAAGCTGATAACTCTTTACAACAAGAAGTTTTATCTTGCTGAAAAGTATGAGTTCATGAAAATGTGACAGTGGAAAAGTGTTGGTATTAATTGGTTTTGGTTTTCTGATCTGCCAGGATCAGAAGAAAACCTAGTTTTGAGTTGGTATTTAAGAATAAAATTTTCTGTGGCAACAATATTATTTGAAGAATGCTGTAACTTTTTCTTTCAATTAGTGTTTTTAAACTTTTGTTTACCCACGTATAGGTATGCCTGCAGTTTACTTCCTTCCTTCTCCAATTAGAAATAAAGATTGTTGTAGCATCACTAACTTTCTCAATGTATTATAATTTATCTTACAGTAACTTTTATGTACATGGTATGAACAAGGCAGTGTTTTCCTCATTAAAGAAAAAGCAGTAAAACAGATATAGTTAAGGAAAAAAGATGCACTTAATCCATTTTAATGTATTATCTCTGCTATATTCTGACACAAGTTAGCACACCATGAAGAAACTACACAGATTCTCAACACACTGGAAAAAAAATTCATCATAGGCTGCCAACAACATTATACAGAGCTAATAAGCAGATACGTGACCTTCTAAAACCTTCCTTCTTGTATTATCTCCCACAATTTTAAAAGCATGCTTTCATTTTAGACCTCATTTCTCAAACAACATGCAGTATGTAGCCAGGTACATTCAGAAAATAAGACAGATAATAGTGTCTGGCTTCAAGAAATACCTTTATGTGAAAACATACTGGGTTTTTTATCCAGATTTGTGTGGTCTCCCAGTTCAGCAAATGGGAACTACTGTTGTGTATTACAAGCATTTTTTCCTTTAACACAGGCCTGAAAAAAGCATCACAATGGTCAAGTATTCTCAAAGATTAGCTATAAAAATTGAAAATAATTAAGTGTATGGTGAAATATAAATTCCGCGCAGAAACTATTATCATTGAAGTACTGCTAAAATCTGTTCCTTGGAAATGTATAGGAGAATGAGTTTATCTTTAAAAAGCATCCATTAAATAGTCCACATTAGCTAGAGAACTTTCACGTACAAGTCCATGATTTTATGCAATAACCATGGACCAGATCCTCCTTGGAGATTTATTTCTGAAACATACAAACATCACACCCACAGCTGAATAATGCATCTTCTCTGAAGAGACACTCTGTTGATCTACAGCTGCTTTTCTGCACTTGCAAACCTCACCATGTCCTGAAAAAGAATCTGGACGTAGCTGTAGATCTTCTACCTGGCACTCTAAGTTTCCTTTGACACACGGTATATATTTTGTTTTAAAAACTATTGTTTACGATTGGAATGGAAAAGCCAGATTATAAGCTTTTTAATTTAGGAGAAAAAGTATTAAAATATCCCAACACGTAGATGCCCAGTTCAGACAAATTCACATTATTAAAGAAGCAGAGAATCTTAATTTTGAGAGCAACTAACCCTGGAACAGCTTTTAAAGGCTGTATTATATTATTCTTTATAGTAAACTTAAATTCGAAGCTTACATAAAGCTTTCATAAAAATAAATCCTAATTCAGAGTGTTGCGGGGTACACTTTCTATACTACTCTGTAAAGGCACAAAAATTTATTTGGAGACTAATCATTTAGGTCCAATAGGTCTTCCTGAACCATCAGTATTCAAAATCAACTCAAAAAAAAAAATTGTTGTAGTCTATTTTTCCTTCATTAGTGATAGCTGCCCTCTATAGTCTTTCCCTCTACCATCCTACCGTAAAGGTGCACAAAGTTGCTCCAGATTCTTACTTAAAAGCAAAGTTCATTTCGCTTTCTGCTCATGGCAAAGGTGGTTTTAAGATAAAAGGGTCATAAATTATAATTTCTTTCAGTCCTATAAAAAGCACTGCATTTCCATAAGCATTTGTACTTATGAAAAGCAAACCAGCAAAAATACTGCTCATTAAGAGGAAAAGAAAAATAGTGGGGGGTGTCCCCCTTTTATAAATTGCCATCTTCCTCTAGCAAAATCTTACACTTTCTGCTCTATTTCCTAGGTATATATTCCACTTCAGATTGTACTTTTCTTAGTCTCTCAGAAGTAACAGCTATCAGCTTCCAGATGCATATAAGGTGAACTTTGAAAACAAAACAGCTTAACTGTAGAATCACAGGGTATCACAACGTGGAAGGGACCTATAAGGATCAAGGCCAACTCCCAGCTCTTTGCAAGGCTACCTAAAACTAAACTGCATGACTAAAAGCATCATCCAGACGTTACATGAACTCTGACAGACTTGATGCCATGACCACTTCCCTGTGAAGCTTGTTCCAATAACCAACCACCTTCTCATTGAAGAGCGTTTTCCTAATGTCCAATCTGAACCTCCCCAGACTCGGCTTCATTCCATTTCTTCACTGGTCACGAAAGAGAGTAGATCAGCGATTCCCCCTCCGTTGTCCCCCTTGAGGAAGTGTAAAACTAGGGTAAAGTCACTCCTCAGCCACCTTTTCTGCAAGCTGAACAAACCCAAGTGACCTCAGCCTCTTCTCACAGAACAAGGTGTCACCCTCTTCTGGACACTCTAGTAGTTTGACGTCTTTCTCATACGGAGGTGCCAAAAACTGCACTCAGTACTTGAGGTGGGGCTGTGCTAGTGCTGTGTAGAGCGGAAAAAGGTTTGCTCTTTTCGTTGCCAGGCCACACTGTTGACTTGTATTCAATTTTCCATCAACCCAAACTCCCAGATCTCTTTCCATAGGATTGACCTCTAGCTTCTCATACATATAACTAGGATTACTTCATCCTTACACTGAGATTTCTATAGATAACAGATATCAAGAAAGGAAGAAACATTTTTTCATCTGTTCTGTTATCCTTCCTCCTCGCAGCCGTAACCTCTAGGTAGGAAGACTGGGCAGACAGGGGATAACTAAGAGCCTAAAAGTCTGTAGGTCTTGCACATGCTTTAACTTTCTGTTTCTCTGGGTCCTATTTCACAACCACATCTTCTCACTTGATGAAACATAACATATCACATTTCAGGGCCCATCAACACAACTCTAAATCATATCCATAAATGTGCTTGCTAAGGCCACCAGGCAGTCCTTGTGCCCTTAATTACTGTCAGTTACCCTGTAGCCCTCCTCCTTGCAATCAAGTGTGAAGCCAGGGTAAGCAGAGTAAAAGTTCAGCTTCAAGGACTTCCCTGCTCTCCAGGACTGACCATATAGCCAACAGTATCATCTGTTCCTAAGCTAGGACCTGTAACATATATATCAATTCTAATACAGATATAAAAATAGCAAGAAAAAAAAAGTTTTTACTCAATCCATCCTCCTATAACATTACAGTCTCAAAAACCTGAAAAGACGTAGCACCCTTTTATGAATTCAGGCAAAAAGGTAAATAATCCCCCTCCTGCTGGTTCTGTCCCCAGAACACAGCTTGGCATCAATGCCTGCATGAACAAAGTTTTTAAATAGCCATAGTATACACAGGGTGTCAACTGTTTCAAACACGAAACTTTGCTTTTGTACAAAAAGAAGACACTGTATTTAACCCTCATCAGCGAGTAAACACTTCTGAGACATGAAAAACAAAAGGTGGGAATTGTTTTGACCTTAATATAAATAACCATTTCTGAAACATTTATTATAAACAAACTGTTTTGAAATGTACATAAATGATGGTGAAGAAACATATATCAAAATAAAGGAAAGACATAAATATTTAAACCCAAAGGAGAACCATCAGGCACAGTAATCCACATGCAAACCTCACAGACAGCACTGCTGATGGCTGCAGCCAGCCACGTCTCAAATGTGTTCAGGAAGACCTGAATGAACAAATGGACTTAGGTCCTCCACAGTACCCTGCTATCACTACCCAGGCCCCTCGTGTGCTCCCCAACACCACTGGCAGGTGTGAGCTACCCAGAGCACAGTTGGCAGTGCCTCCAGCTTCCACCAGTTTGGCTTTCAGACAACCCTTCAGCCTCCACTCTCTACCTGAGTAATTTCTCAACATCGAAGTCTCCAGAAAGTTTAGCAAAAGATGAGGGTTTCTGTAGTAATAGGGGTAATGTAAAAGAGTAGCTACCTGGAACATTGCTGAGTTTTTAGAGAGATTAATATTAGGATTAATATAAGGATTAATATTAGTTTGCCTGTATTAACTGGATTCAAGTTTTTTTAAGGCCAAATAAGAACTGTAATTATACTACTGTTCAGGAAAATCTACATATTGCAATCCACTCGGGATTTTTTTGGCAAGTTAAGTTTACCTACGTTGGTAAACCTGAACAGATTTGAATAGTCTTACAGATTTAAACTGATTTAAATAGCAAATTTTAAATAGTCTCCTTCACAAGCTTAGAGTAAGAGCTGGAAACAAAGATTGTGAATTTTCAGGTTGAAAAGTTATCTGTCTCTTAAAACCATGTTTGATGTTTTCCATATGAAAATATTTCAACTATGAAACATAAAGCCCATATATTATTTAAATAAACAAGATTGGAATCAACTAATAGTAGTCAACTAATTAGTTAAAAAGCATTAACATCAAACAATTCAGTATTTAAATCATAGGCATAGTGACAGTGAATATTCATCCTCGCAGCACGTAGTAGTCATTTCTCTTGCAGTCAACGACAAATGCAGCCTCTTTGTAAATCCATCTGGATCAAAACACATTCGCTTTCCAAAGACTAAGAGCTACTAAAAATGTTATTTGATTAACTTCTTACTGTGTCCCTCTTCAGATAAAGATATGCTAGTCTCATGTAGACAGGCGCACTGAATCAGAATGAACTGTAAGCAGATGTTAGAAAAAAACCTGCTCACACTCTGGTCATACAGAGAAACAAGTAGCAGCATTCCCAATGAAAGTATGAAAACATTATCACCTCAATAAGAGAACCTGTTCTTTTATTAAAAGTTGCATTATTCCTCAGGTATAACACATAATGCCACATGATGGCAGCAAACACTGGGCTTTAGCCTTACCTGTACAGGCTGTTCACCTCCTGTTCTGAAATCTTCAAGCTGCTGCAGATGCCATGCAGCTAGGGCATAGGGCTCCTTAGCAGTCCTGCAGTCCAGGGGATTTGCACGTAATTGCTCTTTAAGCCACATTTGAGTCCTCACTGCTGGCTGTATGGGAGCTCCGCTCACAGCCTGTTGTCCCAGAGTTGCATATCTCTGTTCGAAAGCTTCACAGTTGGCTGCCATAGGTTTGCTTTCAGGTAAGGCACTGTAGGTCAAGTCTAAGGCATGTCTCCTACTTGAGGAATCTGAAACAAAATCATCCTTGCTGCATGTCTCAAATTTGTATTTGCAGTCCAGTAGAGAAGATCGTTTTTTCCCTACTTCTTTGTCCTCTATTTGTAGCAACTCCATGCTGTCATGCAAACAACTTGGCCCAATTGTCCTTAATTGTGGTGACGCAGTTTTGTCTGTACTAGCCCTCGAGTCCACTGAATGACTACTACCATCTTGGCTGAAGGTATTTGGTGAGCTGAATCTGTCTGTACTGGCCCTGGAATCCACTGAATGATTACTGCCATCTTGGCTGAAGGTATTTGGTGAGCTGAGTTTAGACAAGGAGGACCATTTTCTTACAGGTCTCGCATCTTTCATGTCAAGAGAACTGTCCAGGACACCCTGATTTCTGTCTCCTCCTGATCGTACAAATTTTGTACTTTGTTTTGAGCTATCAGACTTGAAAGCTTCCCTGTGTTTGGACAGTGAAGAGCTGGCATTAGACGGCATCACATGGGCAGTGGGAATAGAAAACAGTGATCGGCTGGGCTTAAACGAGGATGTACCACTTGAAGTTGAATGATCTGGGAAGAGAGATAGATCATGTAAGTATAATACAGAACTCAGTAACATCAGTGCCTAGAAGGCAAAACATCACATTCAAGGTGAAATGCAAAAACTGAAGGAAACTTGACAAAGTAGGGTTTTCTAACCATTCAAGTTTATGAGAGAAGAAGCCTATTAAAGTGGGAAATTTTTTGCTTAGATGCTATCATTACAAAGAGATCTGAACTAAGCAGTGGTTGACACAATTCTCAGGTCACAGGTAGAAGGTAGCATTTATTCCCCAGCTTTAACGTCGTAGGCTGGATTTCTCCCCAACTCCACATAATTTTAAGTAGTTTATATATCACAAATGGTAGAGGTAACACAACTCAGGAGGCCCAGGACTAGTTCTTCTTCCATCACCCCTCCTCTCATTTTTTTAAAGGCAAAACAACTCAGTAAATGTACTTAGTAAGACAGCAGTGCTGCAGACAAGCCATTTTAATGATGGTCTCTTGGACAGAATTATTCATCCCTTTTGGACATCACCGATTTCAAACTACACTTCCCTAGATAAATTATTAAAAAAGCAAGATTTTTATATGTCCTCTTTAAATTTTGTGTTATTTAGATACCCAAGTACAACACCAAAGAAACCACATGCTGCATAATCTATGAAATCTATTCCAAGTTGAAAAGAACAGAGAAATTTGTGAGGTGATACTCAGGAGTGGACAGAGGAGCAAAGATGAGAGAGGTAAGGGAGAGGTTACTGGGGGCTAGCTGAGCACTCTCACATGTCCAGTGACATGTGCTTTGCACCACAGGCTGTGGACAACCAGAAATAAACACCTAATCCTCTCATTAGAGGATCAGCTCAGCATTTCACATGGCTGCACCTCAGCAAGCTCATATTGCTTGTTAGGTTCACAGCAGATAGACAGAATGAAATTGCTCTAATTAAAAGAGTCTTTGGGGGATCTTTCTTGCCACGAGCAAGACAGGTATGCTCTTCTTTCTCTCATCCTAACTTAGAGAGAACTTATTTCTCTGGGATTTGTCAGCTGGTACAAGAGTGTATAGTGGGACAATTAAAAAGGGGGAAGAAAAAAAAAAGGTGGAGGCAAGAACATATTACCAATTTGGCACACTTTCGAAGGATATTTACTCAATATACTATACCACACATGAAAAAAGAGTTTCCAACGGTGAAACAGCAGCACTTTTCCCTTACACATTCAAAATAAAGACAAGTTCACCCCCAACTTGCATACTCCTCACTATTTGGGACTGCGCTTCCTCACTCCTTTCACTTGACACACAACACTAAATATTGTAGCCCTACGGCCACATATCTCGTGAGAAAAAATGTTTTATAGCCCACAAAATAAACAGCTCCTTGACTGATACCTGTTTATTACAATCTTGCCTTCCAGTTCCTAAACAAGTCAGGGTGAAAGGCAGAAATTCTTGCTGAAGCCTTCCTGCCTCCTAACGGGTTGCTGCCCCATTCATGTACCCTCTCACTTCAAAGTCTAAGCTCACAGCACATTGTCTCTGGCCTCTATCCAGCTGTCTGCATTCACAGCAGTGACAGAACACAGCTGTTTTTAAGACTTGACAAAAGTGTCAGAGCTGCCTGAAATGGACCAATAATTTCAGAGTTATGCATAGGGTGCTAATGATGGCCCATTTCAGGTGGAAGGAATCAGTCTACTGACCAAACACATTTGTGCCTGCTGCTATTGAAGCAGTGCAGATAACGTTGTGCAACAAGTTCCCAAATTTGTGATACACCCACCACATGTAATCAATCTGCCTGTGTCAGGTGCAGTATCAGTTTCCCTCAGCTCTGCTTTCCTGACCTCTCTCATAGCACAGTAGATGGTTGAACAGAGAGGCACTACAAACCAGGTACATCTTGCTACCCTACCTAGCAGGGGCTACCAGCATCCAGCCCTGCTCTGCAATAGGAATACAAATACTCAGAAAAATAAGAGTATACTAGGATTCAAAGAGCACTTACTGTGAGGGACCTATGTTTCAGGCTATACAGATTTCTATGAGAAGAAATATCACATACGCATAAGAAAAGTAGAAAAACAAAGCATGCATGCCTGTGTATGAAAAAGTTAAACACAATTCCATAAAAAATATAGTAGTATTTAATGCAGTATTTTCAGTCTGAAATATTGACTTAATATGACTTATACATGGCCTTCAAACTAGAAGAAAGAGCAGTAATAATTAGAAGTATCTCCTTCAGTTGTTTTTATTAGACAACGGAGTTATTCATGTATGGTAGATTTTAATTTTTCCTTCTTCCACTCTAAATTTAAGCCCAGAGTTACACTTAAACTCTTTTTCCTCACTTCCAAATCTAAACTATTCAAGCAGATTTAAACTTCAAATGCCATGTGCATTCAGCTACAGCTGATGGATGTCTCTGACAATTTGTCTCAAAGTAAAACCCAACAATTTTGGTTTCAAGTTGTCCTAATTAGTCTTCCCATTAACGCTCACTGAAACATATGAAAAAATTCACACTTCTTCTTTGAGCATATTGTTCCAGTCTGCCTTGACTGCACACTCAGCTGGAAAGAGAGTCAGTCTGAATTCTGAAACATCTCCTCACACTGCAAGAAAAGCACAAAATTCAGAAAATTCACCAAAAATATGACAGCATCTAGAAAACACGAAGGAATTTAAGATATTAATTTCTTATGGAGTCATGGAGATAAAACCCTATCTGACCAAATCCTGCCAAAGACTACTTTATCCAAGCAGCAGATTTTTCCTTTCCATACAGTCAGGGGTAAACAAAATGTCTAGTTCGGAGTTAAAAGTAGGTCTCTCCTCAGCACTGCTCAGTTTTCCCTTCCTTGTGCTAGTATTTATTTGAAGATTACAGACAATCTTGAAATATGGCTTGTGGGACTGTAGAGTCTTTCCTTGCTTAAGATTGCTCTCATCAATGCACACTTATCGATGGGAGAAAAAATTATAGCTAGCTGCCACTGGTTTTCCTTTGAACAGCATCAAGATTATTTGTCAAATTTTGCTTTTCAATAATCCTAATAACTTTTTGGCGGGTCCAACATAAGCTCTCACTTTTCATATAGGCATGACATTTTAAAACCTGACCCAATACTTCCCAAACCACATAAACAATACAACTGAAAAAAAAAATCGATTTTAAAAACATGCTACAAGAATTCTATCACATAATAGCAGCAGAAGGAATAAAGAATTAAGAGCCTTTCACATGGTTTTCTTACTATCTTGTGTTTGCACTTCTAAACTATTTCCTTGCTTCATATCTGGCATAGAAAATAATGTAACAGAATCAATTTTGGTTTTAATAAAAACCCCAGTTACAGGGAGACAGCAGAGCAGATACTTCCCACTGAATAACAGAAAGAAAAAAACCCTTCAATATAATGTTAAAGAACGCCTCCTATCATTTACATCTACCTGTGCTACTTTGCTATTTTTTTTTTTAAATCACTAGTGCGAACTATGTTTAACTTAACTACAAAAAAAACTTATTTGAAGCAATTTCTCAGGCCAGAAACACAAACCAAACATTCAGCTACTTTTCCAATGCCCAATGGTCCATCATAACATACAAAAGACAGAATGCTCACTGTAACCCTTAACAACTTTAGGTGCAAAGTAAAACCAGCGGAATAAGAACCTCCATCTGCAAAATATACTTCTATATGTGACAATTTCTTCACTGCTCCCAATCAAACAACTGCAATCAGCTAATACAGTTTTAGTTAATCAAAAGCAAAATGCATACGATGCACATGTTTACAGGATGCATGAGTATCTAATGCCACTGCAAATGGAGAACCTTCCTTGTGTGAAGGACTTTGGAATTTGACATATTACCCAGACCATAACTAGAAAGCTCTGACCATGGAGAAAAACACCAGTATTAAAAACAGTTAACCTTCGCTTCCTGCCTTCCCTTTCCACCCACTCACCCTGCCCCGAAACACCAACATAGAAAACCTAAATCCAGGAAAATAAACAGAATCATTCTTATTAACTGAGTGGAAGATAAATGGGGGAATTCAAGCCTCTATTATACAAACTGAAGTCTTGAATCTGGCTGCTGTTTTGAGTATAGAAGTTTTTCCATTTGTTATAGGATGTCAGTTCTGAAAGCATCTTAACTGCATGAGCCCCTGCAATAAGCCACAAGCAATTTCAGCATCTAACATATGACTTAATGAAGATGCCATAAGTTTTCACTCTACTACTCTTCTTCCAGAAGTCTTCTCCAAAACAGCTGCTTTAAACAACAGAAGTGACTAACTCTCCTGGTAGAGTTCAAAAAACAAAGACCATGTGATGACACGTGAAGACCACAGTATTTATACTGCATGTGTATTTTCTCTTAACCTACCTACTTGCAAATTCGACTAGCCTTAATGCAGCGTGGATTATCAGATGAGTTAACAGAAAAATTGTCACAATAGACAAGCAGGAGGCCATCTCTAGCAAAAAGTCTGGAGAGACAGACTCATCAACCTCTGGAAGCAAAAGCATACCTTTTTTGGAGTGCAGTAGCAGTCACAGGAACAGTTTGGGTTTGGTTAGTTTGTTTTAGTTGCGTTTTTTTTTTACTCTTGAGAAATCTTCATAATTTGCTCTACAAGCCCTGTTCATATTCTTTCAAATTTATTATGCCAAAATATGAAAGGCGAATGAATGGAAGAAATCTTTGCAAATAAATCTCTTGGAAGGAAGAAATATATACAAGTATGCGTCATAGAAAGATGTATCCAAAACAGAAGCACTGCAGACACAGGAGAGAACTGTTCAGACATATACCAAGATCTGTATGAGAGGGTGCGCCCCAAATCCTCACACAACTCCTAAACATTTTTTGTTTATAAAGTGCTGCGTTGGTACTACAAGAAACTAAAACTAAATAATAATAAAAGGCAGAATATAATTACTAGAGGTAAAATATAATTTAATACTAAGTAATTACTACTCATTTAAAATAAGACAATGCTAAATACTGAAATACTTGCTGCCAGTAAATCAAGCTGCCTGTGTCACATCTCTGCCTTCAAAGCAAAAACAGTCATGTGGTGCTCAGAAGAAAATTCAGTTGAAGTCATTTGGAAAAAAGAAGCAAGTTCTCTGGCTTTCAGTATCCCATACTGGCAGCATTGATCAGAACATAAGTGGACAGTAAACTCCAAATCAGTTCTCCTTTACTTCAAACTAGTTCCTCTATAATTTTTTTGTAATCTACTGTGTTGTATAGCAAAATAACACAAGTTGTGCCCATAAACACATTAGTTGTAGAAATTGCAGTCATTTAAAATCTACATATTTCACAAAGAGTAGAGTGCAACCTTGAATAAAAAATATGCAAACTTAAGAGGCTGCAGCCAAGACAGAATTTTCAACAAATGAAGCAGTTTCTGACGCTCATTACTTCCCTTCAAACAGCATCATTGTGGAGTAAAACATGATGAAATATTGGTAAAGCTACTACTCTTGAGCGATGTTATTGTAGAGAGATGGAAGAAGGAATAAATGGTAGGTCAGCCTCTCAGGCCTCCTACAGCCTACAGGAATCAAAAAAGATTACAAGAGGAGCCTGAAGATTTTAAGTAAATGGAGCAGAAAGCAGTGCTGTAAAGAGTAAAAGCTGTACATCTAAGTACCAGGGTAGCATACACACTTATCCAAGGAAGGAAATGCAGAGGTGACATAGAGTTCCAGCAAATGGTAAAAAGCTTCTCAGATATTCCTATCAACAAAAGGAATACTACACATGTATGAAAATGCTTTAACAGAAGCTTGCCTAACATATCCCATCTGACTTAGTATGAACTGGCCATTTGGTATCATTTCATTATCCTCCTCTACAGTTAATGACTTTCCCGTTTTTCCATTTGCAACATCTTGCTCCTTTCCACAACTGGTTTGGCAAACTCACCTTTCCCTCTTGTTTGCCAGAAAAGTGGTATGGTAGCAACAATCTTACTTTGTGTAGGAAGTGAGGATAACACTCTCAACTACCAAAAAAAAGAGAAGTGGGAAACAAATGTGTTTTGAAGTTTTATTAATGAAGCTTAACACAGAAACTGAATGCCATTGAACAAGTGAAAATTATACTTTGTCATTGAGCAAAAGAAATTTATTTGCTCCTAATGAAAGTTATTTAATCATATTTTCCTCTTTTCCTACTATTTATGTCCTGTTTTCAGCTTACCACATGAAATACTGCCTTGCTTCACTCAGATTTATACAGTTCCTCAGAACACAGTATTGCAAAGTTACTACTTCAGCTGTATTCAGTTATAGCAATTAGGATACCAAAATACTCTTCCAGAAGTTTACCCTTTGACCAGTTCTCATTACAACACAGCAGACACTCTCCAGGTTTGATTTATTTAAAAAGTGCTGTTCCATAATTGAGAACTCATCATTGTACATCAGGTCTTCACCACACCTTCTGAGATGGCAAACTTGGCAAAAAAACTCATTATTAAAGTTGTTAGATTGCAGCAACAAGGACAAGCAATTACATGACACAGTGGGCCGCAGGGAAGTGCAGTATCTTCATATGATCTCACCTTAGCACTAGAAATCAATTTCCATTCCAGTAGCCATTTCAAGAGCCCAAATTCCTAATCCCATCACTTAAAGTAAATGACAAGAGGCAATCTGAATATCTTCCTACAGAATTACACACGGGTGCAGGATCAGTGCCAAAATGAAGCATGCAATAGAGATTATACATTTGCTTTTCTGAAGATCATAAATTATCAGTGTAAAAACTACTACGCAGGAAAGAGGTATCCTCAGTAGAAAGTGCTAGTTTTCTCCTCTGTTCCAATGCAGCCAGTTTGAAGGTTAAAGTTCACAATGTTAATTAAAGTTAGAAACATTTTGTGGAATGACCTGTCATCCAAATCACCCTTCATTAAAAATTAATACACATCCTCTTGAAATATACAACTAAGGTTGTATATTTCATCAGGTAAATCAGGTAAATGATCCACATTGTGCTTTAAAAAAAAGTTCCTTTAAAACTAGCTGTTTGGCAGCATCAATTACCAAAAGTCTCAAACAATAAAAACTTTATAATGTATGTCAACAAATGGAGCTCAACAAAACCTTCTAACTACACTTGGTGTTTTGCAACAGCTGACTTTAGGGAGACTGTACCAAGCCAGTACAACAGTTTTTAATAGGGGAAAACAAATACAAACTCCACAAGCGAAAAAAAAAAAAACCCTGCAAATACAAATGCAGTACAGTAAAGCTCCTGGGATTTGCTGTGATAAAACTGAGGTTTTAACAGGCATTAGGTATACACATATAGAGCAAAAAAAAGAAGAGGAAAAAATCCATAAGCACCCAATATATCACACACACATCAAGTAAAGCCATCCTGCTTAGAAGATCTTAACATAACTGGTATTTTAATAGTTAATACAAAATAGTACTGCCTACTACTATTTCTGTGAAGTGACAATACGTCTGTAGCAATATCTAGGCTAATAATACTCAGATGGGGAATTCACAACTCCAGAAGAGAAACATCTTCAAACAAATTTAATAACTTCTTACTCTTAAGCCAGATCTGGGTCAAATAGCTCGCTCATACGAAGGCCATATTCAGAAGATGATTTAACAGTGGAGCATAAAGAGTAGCACCACTATATAAAGGTAGGATGCTGCCACTCCAAAATTAAATCAGGTATCAGTTCTGTGCAACAAGGACAGCTTTAATGAAGTAGCACACAGTTCAAAAAGCAGCAGGTTAAATATGTTATACAGGAAAAGGCTGCTTAGCAGAAAGAAACAATTATAGCAGAGTCTATTCTGTTTTCCTTACTGTAGTCAATTATTGCAGATGCCAGTGTTACAGAAATATGAAAGTACAGGTTTATTAAAAGCACAAGGCAAACACAATGCTTAAATACAACAGCATTTAAGCAAGGCAAAAAAGGTTTCACAGACTCTACCTGACCACATAGTTTAAAGTAAATCCAGGTAAGCTCAAGAGCAAATTTTTACTATTAGTCTATGGAATCAAGTTATTTGTAACTGTTATTGGTCCAAGCTTGGAAATGCCATCCAAAATAAAAAGCGGGTTTTCTGAATCAGATTTGTCTGCTAAATGAATCTGCAAATGCTAACCTAACTTACATAAAACCTCTTTAGATGAGAAAAGCAAGCATGTTAAGATAGAAGTACATCTTAAAGGAATGAACTCATTTTACAAGAACACAATAAGTCTTTTGATTTATGTATTTTGCCTCCTTATCCCAAGGGTATAATGTACCTCCAGCCAAACATAATGGTGATTTCTAGAAACACAACATAACAGATGCTGCTCTGAACAATCATTTTCAAAGATAAACTTTCACAGTAGTAGCTGCCACATACATGAAGAGATACCCTATCATCAGTGCTATCTTTGTGCACACCTCTGCTTACCAGCTCTTCCGCATTCGGCTTTGGTGCTATTATTACTGGTGCTCATACACAGTATCTGACAGAGAAATGTACTATACATGTTCATAAGATGCCCCAGAAGTACATGTAATGTGTGTAACATGCAAGTGGCTACCGCAAAGCAGTAAAAAAATATTACATATAAAATGTGGATGCTCTGCATTAAAGAGCAGAAACTGAACAAAAGAGAAATTGCATATCCTGTCATACCTATCTTACCCAGCAATCTAGAGTTATTTTAAAAAATAGTTACATAACTAAGTAGAATGATTTTTAGATTAACAGGTTCTATTTTCCCCCGTCAGATAAGAGGATAAAGCAATATTCCAGAATAGCAGTCGCATAATCAGGCAACTTCATTCTGCTGAAATTAAAGTATGAGTGAAAACTTACACTGCCAGAGGGATTTTTTCCCCCTTTGTGGTTGGTTGTTTATTTTTCAAGAGTCTAGATCTTAACGTGCATTTGCCTTTTTATGATGGCCATCTACAGCTTCCAGTTCCCTTTTCCAACAACAAGCACTTAACAGTGAAGACATGCTGAAATCAAATATCCCCCTAGGACCTCCATTAAAAGTAACAGTTAATGGAAAAAAAATACTATGGATGTCACAATATATCTGTCCTCCTTCCTTTATGAATCTGCAAAATACCCATGCCATAAATACTATTACTTCAACAGCCACCAGACAGTCCCTCATGCTGGCATTACTTCTTCAACCCCAGCCAGAGATGACTGAAAAAAAATTGTTCCCATGAGAACAGAATTCCACTGCTACCCTCCAGAGGGGGAAAATCCTAGGTATTTTTGTTCTCTGTAAAAGAATACCTAGTAGCAAAACACGGATACCCCTCCACCTTCCTACATCAAGACAGGCAGAAGCCATACTTTCTCAGGATTCAAAAGAAATTTATTTGTATTATCTCAGCTATCTAATCTACTTCAGGTGCCATCTCCAACAACAGCATTCCCAGATTATCTGGGCTGATGCCTTTCAGCAGTGCAATCGTCTCACCCCAAAACGTGAAGGGGAAAGGAGGTGCATGTGAGGAGACAGACTCCCACTAACACAAGGAAACAGAGCAAAACCTCGAGGTTTTCACAGAGCATGATCGCTCCATGTAGTTAAAACTTTGACATACAACTTGATCAATAATCTCTTATATTTTATTCCTAGGTACAGGCAGTAACAGAGCCTACAATTCAATGTCAAATAACCTGGAAGGTTTACTCTCACTTTCAACTTCCAAGGAGACTGAAGTTCCTGGATATGTTTTTGAGATCATTATCCGTTACTTAGAAGTTTAATCCCTGCTTCTACTAAGATGGTCTTTAGCTTAGAAATACTATATTTAGATTCATCTGGTACCCGTTCTGCTCACCCCTGAGCAGTAAATCTCTTAGTCTGGTTCACAGCTTGCCAAGAACAGCTCTTTCTAACAGGAGCACCAGCTTTACAGCAGGCTATGCAAGTGTGGAAAGTACAGACGAGAGGGCATACCTTCACCTTAATTCTCTTTCTTGGCCTCATACTCCAATCCCATTTCCTCTACCGATTTACCCAAGTTGAGCCTCACATACAGCAGTCATCCTCCCGGTTTACCTCTGTATTCTCACTTTGGGAGCCTCAGCCCAAATTTATAATCATAGAATACACTCATTTAGTTTGGAGAAGACCTTCAAAATCATGGAGTACAACCCTTAGCCTAATACGTACAAGTGCACCACTAAGTCCTACGTTTACACATCTTCTAAATGCCTCCAAGGATGGCAACTCTACCACTTCCCTGGGCTGCCTGTTCCAGCACTTGATAACCCCTTAATAGCTGAGCCTTCCAAACATCACACAGGCTTCTGTACAATAAGCACAAATATGTATTAGCTTTTATCCAGACAGAAAAAGAGATCCTTTCACAGGCAGAAGCAGGTGCTGTAAGCCACCACAGCACTGAGTCTGCCATGGATCCAGAGAGGCAGAAGGATTGTGATTGACGGCTTTCACACTGCTTCTTCATAGCAAGACTGTCTATCTGCTTCCATCTTCCTTCTGCTTCAGACAAAGGTCAGGCTAGGTCGTTAAACAAAGCCAGCTTGCTGCAGTGCTGCCGCTGCTACGTACCACTTGGAAGCAGATAATATATCACAAGCAATTTACTTAATACACTTTGGGAACACCTGCATCAAGCAGAAATCCCTTCCAAGGGCCAGGAAATATCCCCAGGAATCAAAAAAATTCAAGTGTCACCTCAAGAATCATTCAGCTCACTGGGGAAGCCTCTTCCAATCAGATGCTGATCCCCAAAACAGTAGCAAAATAGTACGTTAACTGTAGCTTATAATCAAGTAGAATAGGTCTGCTGAGGACCAACAGTTTCAATCTATGTAATTACTTACCAAGACCTTTAAAAACAAACAAACTAAATAAATAAACAAATGTATAAGTAGATTTAGCTCTGTGTTTTCTAACTTCTACAACCTTAGCTTTGTTGCTCCACTCTTAACTTACTATACAAGCCTCTCTCCTTCAATTACAGTTTCTTGGACTCTTCAGGTCTTTAATAACAAATCAACAGCCTGCTCCACATGTAGGTCACCATCTGGAACACAAGCTCAGGTCACTGAGGATTAACCTTAAATTGGATTTGAGCATAGCTCCTACAGAATAAGTCATCACTTTTTATAGTTCAAAAATTAAGCATAATCATCCTTATTTTCCAAATGAAGAACAGGAAGTGAAGTTACAACAACTAGCCTGACATCCCTTCGTAATCATTACCTCCCTCCTCCCAACTGAGCAATACTGGCTAACCTGGTACAATGTATATATTTAAAACTTGAGACATTCAAGCAGAGCAAAAAAAGAAATTATAAAGAAAGGGGAAGGAGGGTAAGACCCACCTGAAATCCTCAGCATTTTTATCGCAATCAAAAACCTGATGTTTGCCAAAGGAATGTGACATTCCTATTACTCACAGAAGTATTTCTGAAAGCAATGGTAAGAATCATCAAAGAATGGTTTGAGTTGGAAAGGACTTTAAAGATCATCCAGTTCCGATATCACCTGCCATGGGCATGGACACCTCCCACTAGACCAGGCCGCCCAAGGCCCCATCCAACCTGGTCTTGAAAACTTCCAGGGATGGGACATCCACAACTTCCCTGGACAACCTGGGTCAGCACCTCACCACTCTCATCATGAAGAAATTCTTCCTTATGTCTAGTCTAAATCTGCCCCTCTCCAGTTTATACCCGTTGCCCCTTGTCCTATCACTACATGCCCTTGTAGACAGTCCCTCCCCAGTTTTCTTTTAGCCCATTCAGGTATTGGAAGGCTGTTATAAGGTCTCCCCAGAGCCTTCTCTTCTCCAGACTGAACAACCCCAACTCTCTCAGCCTGTCCTCTTATGAAAGGTGCTACAACCCTCTGATCATTTTTGTAGGCCTCCTCTGAACTCCTTCCAATAGCTCCATATCCTTTTTGTGTTGAGGATTCCAGAACTAGACACAGTACTCCAGATGAGACCTCACAAGAGAGGAATAGAGGGGAAGAAACACCTCCTTCAACCTGCTGGCCATGCTTCTTTTGATGCAGCCCAGGACACGGTTGGCCCAGGACATGGGCTGTGAGCACCCATTACCAGCTTGTGTTGAGCTTCTCATTGACCAGCACCCCCAAGTCCTTCTCTGCAGGGCTTCTCTCAATCACATCACCCCCATCATATACTGAAAACAGGGATTGCCTCGACTCAGGTGTATGACCTTGCATTTGGCTTTGTTGAATCTCATAAAGTTCTTGCAGGCCCACTTCTCCAGCCTGTCCAGGTCCCTCTGGATGACATCCTGTCCTTCCAGTGTGTCAACTGCACCACTCAGCTCAGTGTTATGTGCAAACTTACTTAGAGTGCACTCAATCTCACTGTCTAGATCATTGATAAAGATATTAAACAGTACTTGTCCCAGTAGAGATCCCTGAGGGACACCACTTGTCATGGTATGTAAAACCTTACAAAACTGATTACCATATAATAAACAGATGGGGAAAAATGTCAACTTTCCTACACCTTTTTTTCCTGCATCATCTGGCTTTCAACATTTTGACCCTTGCTTTCAATGCTTTCCTTTTTCAGACACACCTACAAAGCCACGATACCAAGACTGCTAACAACTGAATGTTGTTCCATTTCTCTACTGCATAAAACAAAGGAGAGGGAGTCACATTTCTTTAATGTCCACAAACAACCCTCCCTCCAAGAGTTTTCTGGAGTTGGTTTTGTGGAGTATTTTCCTGCTTTTATTTTTTTGAAGAACAGTTGATGTTTTGAGCAAATGTGAATATTGCGCTGGTAAAATTAGCAGTGCTAATTCGGAGGCTATGTTTAGAACTAATCTCACACTCTTAGGACTTCTGTACTGTAAAAGCAAGCCTCCCTTCCAGAAGGGAACTATACTTCCTTATATGTCCACCATCAAAGAAGCCAGAAAAAATAATTTTAAAAGCTGGAGAAAAGAACTCACGCATGTTGCTATCTGAATGACATTATGCCTAAGTTTTCCTGGAATACATATACAGGACTTAATGCTTAACAGTGGTTTTTCACCTGCTAACAGTCGGTCTATAAAGAAATTAGTCATGTACTATTCATATAAACCTGACTGTTGGTTATTCTAGAAACATTCCGAAAATTTAAGGCTATTTGTGTCCTTTGAAAAGACTGGTTGAAAGATCTGATTTTAACTATAATCCAGGTTTAAACAGATACCAAATTAGGAGGGAAACGCATAATGCTCAGTCCAGTCTTTTATCCCAGCTTTTTCAAATGAAAATATTTAGTTTTACAAATAATTTCTAAAACCCCCACACCATTAAATAGCAGGTTTTTTACTTCTCTATTCTTTCACTTGTAATTCATTTCTTAAAAAAAAAATTTTTTTTCTCCCTCCAACACCTGTGCCAGAGAGAAGAGTTTAGTACCATATCATTACCATAATTTATAAATTTTACAAATTAGCACATCAATTAAGCAACACTGACAAATCCAACAAGATTTGGTAAGAGAAAAATAAGAGCAAGAAACTGTAAGTTGTTAATTATGATAAATGCTTTAAAAGAATGTTTTGCATTCTGAAAGACCAAAAGTGTCAGGCACCATGTGGCCCATCAAATCCGTATGTCCTAGTATGAAACACAATTATTTCCTGCAAACGATAGAAACAGTCTCAGATTAAAAGACTTGAACCACTGTAGAAAACGGAGCTGTAACCAAACTCCAACTTATGTATTTGAGATAATTTATGTAGTCATTCAATACAGAACATGCAAAAGCACTCAAAACAAAAGGAACACTATGCATATACACACAAATGATCGTTCTTCAGTAAAGTTTTTGGGCTTGATCCCCATAGTTCTCAATGTAAGTTTGGCATGTCAATTCCCGATGGCATGGTTTACAAAGCACCTAAATGGGCTGCTGGTTCAATGCCAACACGCATCCCTGAGTATCCACTGAATCTCCAGCATTACTGAGCATAGCCTTCACGTTTAAACAAAGCATATGATATGACATAAGAATTGCAGAGTTATTTTAAGTGCTGCTGCCTGTCATGTTACCCACTGTTCTGCACACTAACTCCTAGACAATACTAAATCAAAGAGGGGTTCGCTATTTACAGACAACTAACAAGCTTTAACACAGTAATCAGAATTACATTTTTCTTCAGTGAGTTTGGTGATCACTTTCATCTGCATCCCAGGAAAATGAGAAGACATAATTTGTACGTCCATTTTGTTCTCTGATATGTGCAATTACAAGTACAGATCCAGAGGTGGGAGAGCAGCCTTTGGTAATGGAAAGAATTTGGTGTTCATAATTTCATTCCAGTTGTTGGCTCATATATTTGGGTGTTACTAGTACTCATCGCTACGGTGGTCCAAGCACATTAGCAATGCTTTGACCCCCACAAAATATAAAATTGTTTCTCCTCCACTCTCCAAACTATTGAGAAACATCTCAGTTCTGGTATTACCAGCACACTATGTTTGAGAAATTAAAAATGGAACTTTTAAAAAGCCAGACTCAATTCCAGATTTTAATTTTTGATCAAAACAAGCAGAAAACAAATTACATCATAAAAGCTGGTGCAGGAGGAAACAGTTTACCACAACATGCTCTCTGGCTCTGGAATAAAGTAAGCTCCACAACCATTAGCTTACAGAGTCTGAACTGTCTACTTACAGCAAGTATTGAAATAAAAATATCAAACTCGTCTAATGATGTTAATAATTGAAGTTATCTTTCAACTCAGAGAAACACAAGAGAGTCACTTAGCGCAATGCAGTATATGTTTGCCAGCGTCACCTAATAGTACCAGTAAATCCCTAACACAGCAAACTGTAATAGCATTCTGCCCACATCCCAGCTACCAGGATGAAATCTGAAGCTCTGCAAAGGATATCAATTTTAGAAACCACATTCAAATCTTTATATCACCACTCAAGTGGTAGAAGGCTATTAATGCACTTCAACTTCAGAAGAGAGGCTGACACAAATGATTTTTGACTAACATGCTTCACATTCCATAAAATACTTCTATCATAAACCACTGCCAAAATCCCTTTTGCAGCCAGGACTGCAATATTGACAATATTAACATGATGGAGCAGCGGCAACAGAACTGTGACAAGAACATAATTGTCAACACTGAATACAAGAACAGCAAAACAGAATCCCCAAATATTTTATATTCTATCTTTCTGTAGTGCGTTTCATTTTCAGATTTTAATTTATATTCTCACTTATTACAGGTCAAAACAATCAATGATGTTGGAAAAACAAGCATGGTGACTATGTTATACACACACACACACACAAACTCTCATGCAAACATAACACATATTAATGGAACTATCTACATAGACACACACAAAAATAGTTAAGTGATATAACCAGACTCACAAATCAGTAAATTTCAGAGGGGAAAAAAATGAAATCCATGCTCTGTAAGTTTGATACATGACTGCTGAAACACAAAATTCCAACACGTGTCACATCTACCTCCCAACACCTGGAATAATATCCACTCGTGTAAGCAACAGTTTAATTAATGTTTTCAACTTCTACAGTAAATTAAGGGTATACTACTCCCATAGGAAGTACAGTACTCCCAGAGCCATATAAACAAGGACTCTTGGCAGAGTCTCACATGTTTTATTAATACTACAAGACTATGCTACCTGCCAGAACTAACTAAAGTAAATACTCACATATTCATAATATTCCTACCTACTCTCAAATTCCCGATTAATTCTAAAACTTCAGAAATACTTAAGAGCTTCTGAATTCTTCACATTTCTCACCTTCTTCCAAAATATTCAATCCAAATTTCCATTAAGGATTACATAATATTATTTTCCATTAAAAAATTAAATCAAGGTCATGGGCAAACACAACATCTGCAATTTTTGTAGGTCTACATATACATCACATCTTCATGTCCTGCTAAAGTTCGATCATATCACTTATTTATATTAGTATTAACATGCTGAAAAACAATGCAACTCTCTTAGGCCTCATTTTACAAAGGAAAAAAAGAAGAAAAATAAATCAGTAAGAAGAGGGCAAAAAAACCCTCCCCACCAACAGGACTTGCGTACAAGTAAAATGTCATAGAGCTTAAACATTTTCATTCACAGCTTAGTACCTATTCAAGTTAATTTTAGATCATGAAGCTTAACTGTTCTACACAAAGCACTGTAGTGCAATACATATACATTTGGAACAGTAATAAATAAAGGCTGATTTTAAAATTATTCTTTTAAAGATTCCCATTAAAAAATAAAGTTAAATAAAAAGGTTGTTATACTATACTAGAAAATCTTGTATTTGCACTGAGTACCTGCACCATGAACTTGCCAGTTCTTTGTTTATTACTATCAAAACAAAAATAAAAACTCAGCACATCTCATTTCAATTTTTAATAGAGTCTAATTTTTTTCAACTAGATACACTGGCTATTACAATTTCTTTAACAGCCAAGGAAAAACACAACTGATCATTCTTGGTGTGCCAGTGAAACCAACTCCCTTTCTACGAACACTGAAAGTATTTTTAACTCACTTTTCAGGCTGAGTTAATTAGGAAAAAAAAACATGCCATCACTCTCATCAGCAAATATGAGGCCATAGACAGCTGATACAGTGAGAAAGAAGAGTACCCATAGCCATATCACATCTCAAAGGAAAAGCTTACTCCAAAAATGTTTCTCACTCAGTTAGAAAGTTAAGTGCCTGTTTCTTTAGAATCTGTAGGTAAAATAGAACAATGAATTATAATCTGTCCAGAATCAACAAGTGCTCCTATAGTAAAGCTTATAAAAGGGAACACTGAAAACTTCCTGGCACTTCCTACAAAAAAAGTCATTGTTTAAATCAGCCCAGAGAGAATGTTCTATTTTGGAAAATACAAGATATTTTTAGCCTTTGACTAACCCCTGATGGAAAAGGACGTTCCACTAGAAGTTCACCATAGTCCATTCAACTCAAGAAATGCACATGGGATCTTTAATCTTCAGATTGACAGACCAACATGAAGAATAAAACCATCCTGTATACTGAAAAACAGCAGCCCAAAGATAGGGAGGCATGCATTCTTCTTTAAAGCAGAGCCAGCAGTGTGCCCAGGTGTCTAAGAAGGCCAATGGCATCCTGGCTTGGATCAGAAACGGTGTGACCAGCAGGTCCAGGGAAGTTATTCTCCCTCTGTACTCAGCACTGGTGAGACCGCCCCTTGAATATTGTGTTCATTTCTGGGCCCCTCACCACAAGAAGGACGTTGAGGCTCTGGAGAGAGTCCAGAGAAGAGCAACAAAGCTGGGGAAGGGGCTAGAGAACAGGCCCTCTGAGAAGCGGCTGAGAGAACTGGGGTTGTTTAGCCTGGAAAAGAGGAGGTTGAGGGGAGACTTCATTGCTCTCTACAACTACCTGAAAGGAGGTTGTAGAGAGGAGGGAGTTGGCCTCTTCTCCCAAGTGACAGGGGACAGGACAAGAGGGAATGGCCTCCAGCTCCGCCAGGGTAGATTTAGGCTAGACATTAGGAGGAAGTTTTTCACGAAAAGGGTCATTGGGCATTGGAATAGGCTGCCCAGGGAGGTGGTTGATTCACCTTCCATGGAGGTGTTTAAGGCATGGGTGGACGGGGTCCTGAGGGACATGGTTTAGTGTTTGGTAGGAATGGTTGGACTCAATGATCCAATAGGTCTCTTCCAACCTGGTGATTCTGTGATTCTATACATTAAAAAAGAAGTATATATTTAAAATCAGTTTTATAATTCCTAGACTTGCTAAGAATTACAGGGGGTAATCCTGAGACAGTACACAGTTCTAGCCAGGAAAAAAGGCCTAAAACACAATGCACCAACAGACTTCACAAAACATTAATAAGTAAATAGCAGATAGTTACATTTATTGGTCACGTTTATTCTGGTAGAAGCAGACAAAATAAGGGCCAACAACAAAAACCTTCGTAGTTTCAGGTTGGGTGTTTGAGAGATTCTTCGAAGGACATCCCATAACACTGGAACAGGTTACCCAAAGAGGCTGAGGAACCTCTCAAGGTTTTCAAGAATCAGCCAAAGTCATGGCTGACATGGTCTGTGTTGGTGATGCTGCAGCTCTGAGCACAGGATTGGAAACAGTGGCCTCCAGTAGTCTTGTCCAGACCACATTTCTATGTTTCTACAGCATAAAAATATCCAGTTCAAATTCTTTCTCAAGAGGAACAAAATCCTTGTTAATTTTGCATTTCTAAAAAAAATTTGAATTAAACTATTTGCCTTTTTTTATTACTTTCAGATGAGCTACACTCTGACATTTAAATTATTAAGCATCAGAGGTGTTGAAGGAGCCAACCTACACCCAGGCAGAATCTGCCATGGGCGTTCAGTGCCATGTGTGCCATACATTTAAGAGGTGATTAACACTGCACAGCGATATTATTATCTGCTAAGACAAAAGAAAATTTTTTTTCTTCTTCCATACCTTTTTCAGAGCCACCCTGTCAAGGAGATTATGTTGTGACCTCAAAACGAGCATGCAGTTTCTTCTGAGAAAATATGTTCATAGGGAAAGAAAAGGCCTTCTGCAATCATTAACTTTGTTAGTGATATACTTACAAAACTTTTATTCAACACAGAAGTGTTTTAAACAAAAAAAAAAAATCCAGTCATCTTGAGGAAGAAATGTAATGTAAGGACAGTAAAAACAAATTACCATCTCCCTTCTTATGTAATCCATAAATGTGAGAGATAGTATACTAACACCTGTGAGGTATATTTATCATTACTGCTTTTTCTATTCCGAGGATTAGATGTCTGGAGGAACAACAGCACAGAGGATGCAATTCCTGAACACCGAAAGAATATCAAACATAAACTAAACAACAAGAAATTGACCTAAAATTAGAAGAGTTACTCCTCTAATTTTTACAGGAACAGTTGGGTTACTACTAATCTGACACAATCACAACACTAACACGGACTTCGGTCTATTCCTCCAGCACCATAACAGCATCACCTCAGTTTGCAAAATAAAATTAATTTTTCTTAAAACTATTTCAATATTGGATGAGATTTAATAAGAAAAAGAAACAACAAATTCCACAGGCAAACCCCATCCACAGTTCTCTTCACCAAGCTGTTTACTAAAATACCATATCTATGAAAAACATAATTTCATCTTTCCTTGTTATTAGAAGAAATGTAGAAGAAGCTACGCAGAAGACTGCTGTCTCAGAGGAAGAGTTTGCATTAAAGGGAATAAAACACATTGCATTTTTTCTTGCTAGTCATATTTCTCCCTCTAAGAACACACTTAGCCTTATTCTTATATAGACACCTAAATTGCCTTGGTTTGATTTTTTTTTTCCTGATCTTGCTAGTTAAGGGACATTTTCAGAAGGAATACATAAACATATACAGAAGATATTCTTTATAACTAAGCATCTAACATTTTCAACTAGGGTTATTCTAAAGCATTTTCCTGAAGGGAAAAAAAACTTGAATGTAAGCTCAAATGTTCCTATAAAGCTATTAATTACATAGGTTTTGTTTTCAAACGCAGAATAAAGTATAAACTTCTCAACCAATTACACAGAACAACTACAATACAGAATGTAATATCGCAGTGGAAAAAAACATCTTCAATTGAAGCTTTTTTGCTCCAACAATTTCAAAGTAGTCAGGAGGCAAGAACATACTTTAAGAGGTTTATTATCAATAAAGACAACTAAAATAAACCAAATACATTCACCAAGCCTCCATGGGGTCACTTCACAAAATGATTTGCTCTCACTATGAGGGTAGAAAACGAGGTTTTCACAGTGAAGAGTCGTGTGTTTTGCTTGGAGTTTGTACAAAAACAAAGCAGGGCAAAAAAAAAACCCCACACCACTCACAAGAGGGGGAAAAACCCACAAGCCTAAGCCAAATCAAGACACAAGTTTCCTCTCACAGGGGCCAATATTCTGCCATCCACAGGATGAGGTTCAGCTTCCGCCTTGTAAGTAAATGTCATTGTGGACAAAAGCAAGTCCAGGATTTACATTCGGACAAAACAGATCTAACTTTAAGCCAAAAGTTTAAAGTGAAACAAAAAAGAGCATCACAGGAGAAAACTGAAGGGTCTTAAGACTAGCAATCTTGACTTAATATGTAAATAAAGAAAATATTAAAACCGCTACCTTTTAAAACCTACTTGTTCAAGTTTAAAACTGCAGCATATTCAAATGACCTATCTGTAGGACCTTCTTTTATCATTCAGTTACAGTGATGAATAGAGTTTCTCACATGAAACAGGAAAAAAAAATGGATAAGGATCCCAACTCTCGGCCTGCAATCAAAAGGCTATTTACTGCTACATTTCAAAGACCATCCTGCAGGCAGAAGGGAACACGGAGCCTCCAGTTTTTTTGCTTTTCTTTTTTTTTCCTGGCAGTACCAACACTACTGATATTGTCTAGATCTTGACAACAGAGGCACAAAAAACCCCAAATCTTATACAACAACTTCATGTGAGACCACTTCTGAATTCAGTGCAGCTCTCAACCCAAATACCAACTCCTGATCCTCGCAACAGGTCACTTGGTGCTATCTGCCACCTCCTAATAAATGCAGTAAGTAGTTTGTATGGTGCTGGCAAAAACAGGATAAGAAAGATTTGCCTCTATTTTGTATAACCAACACTATTCTTCACACTATAGAATCACAGAATCACAGGACAGTTTGGGTTGGAAGGGACCCTAGAGATCATCCAGTTCCAACCCTCTACCACAGGCAGGGACACCTCCCACTAGATCAGGCTGCTCAAGACCCCATCCAACCTGGCCTTGAACACCTCCAGGGATGGGGCAGCCACAGCTTCCCTGGGCAAATATATATATACACACACACACATAAACAGACTTCTCCCATGTTATTGTAAAATAGCATTTACAGGTATAAAGCTAAATGTCAAATGGAGGCACATCTGCTCAGGAGATATTCTTGCCTCCACTCTCCTGATATAATTCATACCAATTCCTCTTAAACACAAGTAGATTTTTAATTAAAAACCTTCTTTCATCACATCCCTAAAACCTCACTACTGCCAAGAACAAAGAACAGTAAAATTATGGGCTATCAAAGAAATTAAATTTACTCATACATTGGAAAGATTTTTCTTCCTTCAGGTAAGACCCAATGTTAATGATGAATCACTTCAGCACCTAGTCATTGCTCAATTTTCTTCAAATATTTTTTGACAATGAATTAACTTTTCCATTTGTATTTTTGGCTGAAAATGCAAAAGACTTGTAAACGTGAGTAAATCAGCTATTACAAGTAAGTAATAATTACAGATAAGTGTACCTAATGTATGACACAAGTCCTCAAATCTGCAAAACTTCAGTGAGATTACACTGCAGCACTCAGTATATGACTCTCTTTAACAGCCTCCTATTGTAGGTACCGCGGAGAGAAGCAGTACTTAGAGGGAACATGAGAATGTAATGTGGCATTGCAAGCGTAAGGACAAAAACATAAAGCAGAGAAAATATTTTATACCACATCACTTAGGTGATAGGGGTTTCATCTGTAGTTTCCTCTTCAACACAGCAGGAAGACAAGACACTGCACACTTTCTAAGGACTACAATATTCACAAAAAAACTAACATCTATATTTAAAGAAAAAAATATTTAGGAGAACTTCTAATTACTGCAATGCTACCTAAAACTGCAGTAATTTATTATGAAGAATAAATCAAGATTATTCTTGGAGATTAACAAATCCTTTTAAACTAGACAGCCCTTGGTCCTCATCGTTTATTCCAACCTCTGCTCATCCCAAATTGCATGCCCTAGTTACCTCTTCAGGCTGAATGAATGAATGAATGAAAAATACATGTGCATAACTTTTTTATGCAATTCCTAAAAAAAAAAAAAAAAAAAAAAAAAAAAAAAATCAAAGGACCAGTAAGAAAGCAAAGCAACTCTGTAATTAACCCAAAGACTGCTGATAGTTGTTGATAGCTCAACGTAACATTAAAAAATATGGATCAACTCCATTGTCACCTCAGTTCATAGTTTTCATACAATGGAATTTGCCAAATGCACATTTCAAAGATACTTTCTAGAATGAGGGTTGCCTTTTGGTGGCAACCTGTGTAGCTGGTAATGCTTCTACAATGCAGACTTCCACAACTGCAGCTGACATTAATGTGATCATCAAGATAAGAAAAAATCTTATCTTTTAGCAGTTTAAAAGGAAGAAAGGAAAATACCCAAAAGATTTCTTTTACAATGTTTACACTGAGGAACCGCACACCTATTTTCCTTCTAAATATGATTGGGTAAGATACACTTAAGACTGTGAAAAGAAAAAAAGCACAGTGACAATAATAATTGCTTTAAAACCAAACTAGTCACAGTTCTCCAAGGAATTTTACCTACCAGAAGCAACAAACTTGCACCTATTCTGCTCCAAAAAATACAGGCCAGCTGTTACCAACCCTCATTCAGGTGGCATTACTGCAAACAAATCCCTCACGAGAAGACAGGTAAGTATTCTTGCAGGTTTCCCCCCCTTATGAGTCCTTGCAATGCAAACTGTTTCATTCTACCCAAAACCTGGGCTAGCTAGTCAGACTTGTCACTTGCTGCTTATTTCTGTCTTAATTGCCCTAACTTGAAGAAAGCCAGTGATTATGAGAGATGCAGTAACTACACATAAGAGTCGTCTCTGCACATTGTTCTCTCTCATTGCTGCCTTTATACTTCAAAAACCGACGTCACAAGTCCATCTCACCACAGAAGCACACAGAAAAATAAGTGAGGTTCTGAAAAAGATTCTCTTTAAAAGGGAGCTTTTATGTTCTCCTTCAAAGATTTTTTTTCAAAAATTGGTTATCATTAGTACAGTGAAATCACAGCTAAAATAAAGAATGACATTAGACACATTAACTGGACATTATACTAAAAAAAAAAAAAAGAATACATAAAGGTAGAAACAAGTTTGTTGAATAAAGGAGAAGACTAAGAGCAAAGCACAAGCCCTCCAGAAATAGGCTACGTTGTAAAGCTCTTAAACCCCAGGGGTTTACAAGCCTTTCTACAGGGGATACACCCAGGCTTCACTGTCAAGGTCAAGGCTAGAACTCCAGGCAGCAGCAACAGGTCTTTTCTTCATCAGCAACAGATTATAAGCAACTTGCTGCCTATAGCGAAAGACCATAGTCATTCGGGATAAGTGCACTACTTTGCCTATAATGCACTACTTTGTCTATAATAAAAAGGACTGAAAAGGAGTCCTGCAATTTTTTTCAGCTAAGGTGGCAAATGTTATTTGAATATTTACATTGAATATTGAGCAGGTACAGAATGTTTCCAATGTTCATACAAAGATAGCTCAGGTCTTAAAATGTTCCTCTCTTTTACTGTTCTGAAACTGATCTCACTCCCATTTGCTTCATGTGATCCTGAGTTACAAAGCTGCTCAAACAGACAAAAGAGTTTTTTGATACAACAGTAGGAAGCAAAAGTGCAAGTGCTCCATGAAATTTCTCAGCAAAGGTGTATAACTCTTGACATGCCAAGGTCTCATGATATTAACCTAAACATAGACAAGATCATTGTGTGATGCTCCTTGTTTTCCTATCAGAATGCCAGATTTCCATCACATTCCAAAAATACAGATTAGAGGATATATCAAAAACAACTCCCCAAGTTTTCAGTTGAGCATTGTGGCAATGATATGGAATGAAGGGCAGAGACTGTTCTCAGTTGATTTTCTTCACAGCAGGTCCTGTCGTGCTGTGTTTTACACTGGCAACCAAAGCAGTGTTGGTAACACACAGGTGCCTTAACTATTGCTGAAGAGTGCCTGCACAGCACTGGGGCCTCTGCCACACCAGTAAGGGGGTGCACAAGAGGTTGAGAGAGGACACAGCTGGGACAGCTGACCTGAAATACCAAAGACATTCCATGCGACACAATGTCATGCTCAGCAATAAAACAGGGGCAGTTTTTTTCCAAGTTATTTGTTGCCGGGAGACTGGCTGGGCACTCTTGCACTGCTTGATTTTTGTTTGTTGTTCTTTCCTTTCACATATTAGCTACCTATCTTTACCCAGAAATTTTGGGGTTATTCCCTGCCTTTGCTTTTCTGATCCCCTATCTCTCTGGTGACAGTGACTGAAAGACTCAGGGGGCAGGGGGACTTACCTGCCACACCACCTCATATTCACTCATATATATTTTGGAAGCTATATCACTTTTTGACTTATGTAACTCAAAAAGTGACATATCTTCTAAAATATATATCAGAGTTCACTGGGTAGAACACACCCATTAACTGGAGAAAAATCCCACTACTAATTTTTATCTGGAAAACTGATCATGTGCATAGTGTGAGTTTGCTTCTATGGAGAAACTATCACAAAAGTTAAAGCAGCATCTATTTTTCTCTGCAGAACAGTCACATGTGGACCAGTGAGTGCCCTTAGTTTAGTTCAAGCCAGTTTCAAATTCAGAGTACAGTGGTTCAACACAAGGAGCATGCTACTGTCATTTGAAGCAACTTCCGCATGTCTTCCTTTAGTGGAAACTTATCAGCATCATCTTTTCCTGTATATTAAATCCTGGAAATAGGTTACCAGAATTCTGAAATAATCCATGTTTACATTTTGCTCAAAACCTACAAAAAAAACCCTCTCGAAAATAAACACTCATGATGTCAACATTAATATTTACATTCCCCTGCCCTCAGAAACACAGACACTTCAATCTAGCAAGGGATGACAGTACCTCTTTTACACAGTCTAACACCAGGCTTAAGTAAAGCACGCACTTCTTGTTGTCAGGACAAACCATATCCAAGTAACAGTGAGGCTGACTCAGAGGGCAGAACACTGCTTCACAATGTAAGACTTGGAAAGCAGGGAGGAAGGAAACCAAGGAAGAATGCCTCAAACATCGTTATATTTTTACCACCAAATAACTGAGCTTCTTCATCAAACTTACACCACTGCTTGCCAGGATCCAAAAGCATAAAAACTAACCTCAACTCTAACTTCAGGGATGCTTCTGAAAATCTGTCATCTTGAAAAAATCACCAAGCACAGCAAACAAACACAAAAGCACAGTGCCATCTCTCAAGATACAGGCCCCTGCTCTACTGCACATTCTTGACATCAAAACTGAGGGCACAAACCAGTATTGGACTTGTACACACTCTCATTTAGCAGAATGCTAAAGTAAACAGAATCCCCCCCCCCAACATACTTCTAATTAAATTTCATCTCCTGAAATCCAATTCCGCCTTTCACTATATTCAATATTTATTAACTGTTCTTTTCCCTTTACTGAAAACGGAAAAGGAAAAAAAGTTTTAGAACATCATGTGTGAGACCTGCTGAAAGAAGAGTACTTCAAACAGCAAAATCAAATAACTTTGGAGCTGGCTGTATCACGTTCCCTGGTATACCAAGAAATGCTACAATTAAACCAAACTACTAAGATTTTTTTTTAATTGGTTAGAAAAGCAACATATTCATGTCCAAGACAAGACCTGACTCTCCTGGACCTCATAACCTTAAAACAACTTCCTATTCTACCAGTTAAGCATTCCAAAGAAGTCATATCTATATACAAAACGCAGTGACAACATATCAAGCATGCTGGATCTAGTCTGCAATTCTTAAAACCACCTCTTGTGAAACTCCTCTCCCAAAGGCAATATCTACACGTACCTATGGAACAGTGTTTTAAAACGTGAGCAGACAACTCTTATTCAGATTTCTACTCCAAGGGAGACAATTACCCATCCATCTTATATCACTATTTCTACCATTGGGAAAAAAAAAAGGTTTGAAAAAAAAGAAAAGTTGAAAACAGTAATAACAGAGTTGACTTACAAGTAGAGGTAAATTTAAGAAATAAAAGAACCTGGAAAAGATCATATTAGAATTTCTTCCTTGTGCTCCACACAGAATACAGTAATTATTTTTATCTCATTCAAAGGCTGATCTGAATTTAGAATCACTTACTGACAGATAACAAATAACCAACCAAACCAACTACATTAATTGTAGTTTACAGAGGTAAAAATGCCTTTTTACATTACTCTTTAAATTAAGAGTACTCTGAATTATAAAGTTAAGTTATATTCTATCCACACATTCACATATTTACAATTTTTTAATTTCTCTCCTCAGCTTCCCTCAGTGCATGTCAACACTGCTCAACTTCAATAATGAAACTCTACTAGTCATGTAAGTTCCTTATTTTCCTACCTCTACACAACATAATATGGAGACAACCAACTGAAGACATTTTAACACAAAAGATTTCCTCCTCTTGCCTTTGTCAAAATCCATCTCCATTCCAAACTATATAGGTTAGAGCCAAACACAAAAGCCACTTGGCACTAATCTTTAAAAGATGCACTTCCAAAGAGAGCAAATGCTCCTCAAGTGGAGTGTGAGTAAGAAGGTTAATTTAAAAGATGCAAGGAATACCAGTATAAACAGTTTTTAAATGCATTTGAGTGCATTTAAATCCACTCTCTGCGGTGGCATATTTACCAGTAACTATACATCCACACAAATTAATTCACTTGTTACTTTCAGAATTAAAGCAGATGTTAATTCTGAAATTAAGGTTTTTATTTTCAGTAGGCAAAACAGAAAGGAAACAGCAACATTTCATTCTCTGAGCATTATTTAAAATCGTAGTGATATGCTGACTTGTGAAAAAAATTCCCCTCTGAAAAATCACCAAGGGCTCCTTCCCAAGCACCACATTGAGAGCAGATGGCCAGCATCAAGTCTGCAATTCCCAGTCTGGCCTGGCAGTCCCACAGATCAAAGACACTCTTTTCATTTTGTGGATGGGGGAGGCGACAGCTTGAGAGATACAGACAACTAGGTATGGAAGGCAACAGCAGTTTCCACTAAGAATATACATATACATTCTACTTCCAAACCTGTCAAGTGCTACTTCCATTAACTCCTATCTTACATTTAGTTTCCCCACCTTTTTTTCTTCCATGTTTTCTTTTCTGCTACTGAAAAGTTTTTCAAACAAGGTGTCGGAAAATTTGTAACAGTAAGGACACAGTAGAACTGACCATCCTCAAGCAATGCCAGAAGCACAAACTTCATGAAGATCTGTCGCTGCAATTTTTACTTCATTTTATTCTGAGGGACTCCCAAAAGCAGCTTGTAACAAACACCATATTAGAACCATGCAAACAGACAGACCTGTTAGTTAATTGGGAACAAATGCCTACCAAGCTAGTGATTGTTTCAGTGTTTCATCCCTCACCCCACACCCTGTTGCCAAGAACAGTTGTTAGGTTCTCTCTTTAGCCAAGAGGACATCTGATGAGGAGGTGCTGTTTCATTTCCTCTCCTTCCTCCCACCCCTGAAATAAGGAAGTCCTCAAAGGAGAGGAAGAAAGAGTATGTTTTTAATTCAAATGTTGCATCTTAAAATGCTATTGTACAACACTTGGGTGAGTGTGATTGTAAATGTATATACACACAGCATTTACTATTTCACTTTTACACTCCAAAATCTGAGTATTTGACCAAAACCTTTATTTTGCCAGAGCTAATTAAGGTTTAGAAATGAAAGTAAGCAGAAAGAATGCCATGAGGACTCTCCTATGGAGCTACTTTCCAACTGACAGATGCAACAGGAAGAGGTTGTAAAGGATTTCCTCATGTGCAAAGAGGTCTGACAGACTTAACTCTGAGGCATTCAGACCTCTCCTCAGGAATGTTCAGTCTCCCTATAAAGACTTCCGTTTTTTACATTGATGCAGCATTCTTTACTTCATTTCTACTAATTCTTCCTATTCTTCCTTTACAAGGCTGGAGAAAATCATATCACAGTTTCACTATAGTTAACTTAGTCCTTAAAATCTTACTGGGAAATAACGTTATACAAGAAGAAAACCTCAACACTTATTACTGTCTCTCTCACTCAGGCTTAAATCCAGCGACACATTCCATAGGGAGGGTACCAATGCCACAAAGATACTGGTACCTTAGAAGCTGAACCTCTCACTGACAAGATCACCTTTGAGCAACCATGATTTAGTTCAAACTAAGCTTTAAAACCCTTTAGATACTGTCTTTCTTTAAAGGTCTTTAATCACGTGTCAATGCCATGCAATAAAATATATTTCCCATCAGAAGAAAGAAGTGAGAAGACAACACACCCCGCGTTTCTCTCAGTCCCAATGAGTAAGTTTTCTTTGCTGACACACAACAATAAATACCACAAAGCATTGTACTTTCATCAACTCCCTCAAAAGTTTATCTGCTTTTACCACTTGCTTATCAAGTGCTGTACTACAGGATATTACTCCTCTGTATAAATCTGGCACTCCTTGTAACTGCAATTAAAAGATCTAACACAAGCACCAGCTTTGTAACAGAGATGCAAGTTAATGCACGCAACTCATGCAGAAGTAAATGAATTAAACCCCACCAAAACAATTACTTGTCCCCGTCAGGAAAACAAAGACCTGCATACGCTCAATAGCTTTAGAGAAGTACTGTTATTCTGGGAAACATACTTTTTTCTGGCATTTGGATTGTTTCTCTCTTATGTTTCTACATCCAAAACTTAACAGTGTCAACTCACCTTCCACACTATCAGAACAGGAGGTACCAATTCCAGTGTCCCCGCTGTCGGAAGCAATGCTGTGTCTTCTGACAGGATTGCTTTGACTGCTTGACGAAATAGTTGTGGACTGCCACAGGGATTCAGTCCCAGGTAACCATCCCACTGAGGAATAATCTGAGCCTATAAAGAAGGAAGTCAGAAGTCTGTCATTACAGATGCAATACAGAAGTCAACAACAAAATATCAGTCAAGACAAAAACTGAATCCCATATTTCATCATTCAGTTTAAGCCAGACTCTGTGCCAAAGTTTTTTATCTATTAAAATACTTTCGCTAGGTGAAAGCATTCCCGGGAAATCCAGTGAACACATTTTTACTATTTATAAACATTAAGTTAGTGCACAAACAGTTAAAGGGATTACAAGATATGCATCATACAATTCCGACCCTAGAACTGATTCTCAACCCACAGCAGAGGAATTTTTCATTGCAAGCATTTGACTCCAGAGAGACTAACGAATTTTATGACAGAGACCAGTTGAAGAGTCAGTCAGTGAAACAGTAACTTCCAACTATGCATAAACCATATGACCTATGTAATAAAATACAGCCAGCAATGAAATTGTTAACACTAAAATCTAACTAATTCATTATGTTTCACTTTTGATAACCAAAAACCACTGATAAAAGACTACCAACTTAGGCAAGCACAGAGAAGCTGCATATAAACTGTCTTTGTGATCTTACCAGTCTAGTGGTTTCTTTCATTTTGGTAATTTATTTGTTTGTTTATTTATTTAAATAATTTGTTAACACGTTAGATTTTAAAGCACAAGTGAGAGTAACAAATAATTCCTCTGCTCAAGGAATCTGAGAACAAGTGACCCACTTCATAGTCACTCTTAAGGGTAAGTACACCACAGAGTACAACCCCAGATGACCATCACAATTTCCAACAGCCAATATCTAAACCTGGGCGCTGTTTATAGGCAGAATACCAATTGTCATGTTTCCAGCCCAAACCAGCAGACCCACATAAAGAACCTTGGAAAAAAAAGCACAGCCTGCTCTTGATTTATATATGATCACATACATACACCCCACCCCCTCTAGCAGCTAGGTTTGCATAACGCTTTCAGCAGGAAATGACTCACAAAGTATCAGTTCGCATAAAGTCCCTTATGCTACATGTGGTTATTTTTAGGTTATTTAAACTTTATCAGCAGTGTCCATCCAAAGCCATAACAGCAACTGGCCTCTGCAATGACATCTGCAGATCACTGTTGTTTCCAGCTGTACTTGTTTCCCAGTAAATTGTTAGAAAAGGATGTAAAAATGACTACATATGTGTGTGTATATACACTCCTTACACATATATATGTATACATACACACTTGCCTTATAGCAGCCAAATCACTAGACTTACTAGCCAGAGCCGTAACAGCTTCTCACCAAGCCACTCTTAAGTTGAGGAATATAGTACATGCTTCCTCACTACATGAACTGTGTAACTGTAACATGACATCTGAGGCAGTCTGCTTTCTGTAAGTAGGTTCTTGGAGGTCTTAAAATATTGCCTGTCCATCTCTTTTGTCTCAAATTCATTTTCCTTTGATGTTACTGCCTCATCTTTCCTTCAACGCATTTTCCTATCTCACAAAAGGTGATTCTTCAGAATCATTCAACTCTCCTTCCCCTTCATTCGACTTTAGCCATATCTTATGCAATATATTTCCTTCCCCATCTTAAACTTTTCGCTGTTCCTCCCTAAAAGTCTCTTTAACTCTCAGTGATTCTACTGAGTAGCCTTCAAGCCCAAGGGTGAGGCAACAGAACAGAAGATCAGAGGAGCCAGATGTGAACTAGACTGCTTATGGCTCACCAGTCACACCCTGTAAGGATGTTCCAGCCGAGATCCTAAGCAAATACCACTCCAGGTATCATCCTTCATACCACCTTCTCTGTGTCATCATCTAACGTACTGAAATGTGATAGTTTTGCATGCAGCTAGTGGGAAACTGGGACATTTCTTCCTTTCCTACCACCTAGCACATTTTTCACTAAATACTCTGGGTGCTTCAGGAACATCAATTTTTTTCCATCCCTTGCTCTAAATAGGTCTATTTTCCACAAGAGTTCCATTTCATATCTCTCAGGCTGCACCTAGCTATTCCAGCAAGAGTGGAGTCAACTTATGGGAGTCCAAACTAATTAAATCAGAGACAGTACTACTTTAGGAGACATTTACAATGCTTTTATAGAAGAGAAATTTAGTTTCATTTACCCTTTATTATGCTGTTCTCCAACCCTGTAGTGATACTTCAGCTTTCATGGCATTAGAGAAGTGTTAAAAGAAATGCTGCAGATAATGCTACCTCTACTGCACACTAAATAAAAACAGCATTAAGTGTCAAACTCCGTAGATCCCTTGGTTAGACAAGCATTCAGTATGTGAACCTATAACCATCCATAAACAGCCCCCAAAACAGAGAGATACTTTTCACTTTGATGGAACTCTAAGGAATAAAAGCTAAAAACACTACTGACAATACAGTAACTTAGATAGGTAAGGATGCTCAGAGGTCATCTACTCTAACCTTGAGTCCAAAGTACGACTAATTAGATCAGACTGCTCAGGGCCCCATCCAGCTGAGTCTTGAACACCTCCAGGGACACAGCTTCCACAACCTCTCCGGGCAGCCTGTTCCAGCATTTAACCATCCACCCTGCAAAGAAGATTCTCCTAACATCTCACCAGTGTCTCTTGTGTTCCAAACATACTTTGCAACCTATCCCCAAAACCACAATACAGTGCAATGAGACTCAACAAGTAGGGTTAACATACTTGGAGGGGGCAGACAGTCACCCCCACTGGGATCTCTTACAGGTACTGTAAGTTGAGGAAATAAAAAGCATCACAAAAAAAAAAATGTACTATCATCTACTCTCAATTTTACACACAGTTTGGGGACACACCAAGCCCCAGGTATGGTGCTGAAGCACAGGTCCAGGAAGACTTCCTAGGACAACACAGAAATAATACATCTTCTGGAGCAGCTCTGCATCCAGGGAAATTCAGCATCTCTTAACTTCAGCTCGTGAAGCCTGATTCTTGAGCTGGTAGGTCTGCAGAGTGCTGCTCAGCATCCATAGCTACACATAGATCAGCATGAGGCCAACAAGATTTATTACCTTTGGCTCAGCATAGGCCTGCCAGATCCCATCTGGCTCTCCAAGAAAATATTCATGTCTCTCTGCTCCGTGCTCTGGGCTCCAGAAGGGTTTCCTCCCTCGTGCACTCCCTCTCACTACCTCCAGCAGCACACAGCTGGCTGTGAACAACAAGAATGCACCCTCATTGCTGTCACTAGGACCATGCCTTTCCCTTACTGCCATCCTGTACGGAGGCACAAACAGGGGCTGGGATGCAGTGGAAGAGCAGGGAAACAAGACTTTAGACTTCACTAGTCCAAGGCATTGTTTAAAAATTCATTTAATAGCTTCATTGTTTGACATTGACCTTCTAAGCAAAGTTATTCAGAAACACCTAATAATATGCGCCCCGTTCTATTCTCCTTTTCAACAGCCCTCTGTAACTGTCTGATCTTCCACACAGTAAAGAGCTTCATTAAAAGAACCAAGGATAAGAGGGGCAGGAGATATATGGTAGTCTCCAGGCTGCTCAACTAACACCTCTGCTTTACCCCACTGCTCTAACCTCAGCCCTGCCAGTCAAGAGCTACTGTCCATCTGCCCAAAATAGGAAGTGTGGCAAGAAAAATTCTAACAGATATTCGTGCTGCCAAATAGTACATTAGTGTCTGAATATGATCACTCCTTACTGGGCCAGGAAAGTCTACTTTTCACAGGATTTAACAGAAGAGAAAGAAAAGCAGTGTCAGCCTATCCAGCTGTAATTTCCAAGGACAAATACGACAAGCAAAACACATCAAGATCCCAAACAAATCTCAGAAGGAGCCTTGTTTACAGAAACAGTTGACTGTGTGCTTGAATTTAGGCAGTTAAATATACCAACATAGTATTGCCTTTCTAGCCTATGCATTTAAGACAGATCCATTAACCACTAAGAATATATTAAGTGGAAGAAGTAGATTATATTTTAGAATAGAACAGTTGTTGAAATTTTACTCCGCAAAAACATGAATCTTTTTTCTGCATATTACAGAATGCTGTCAGTAAGGCACCTAGTTAACTAGGGATCGCTACCCCTCCTAATTTCAGTGGCATGCACAGATCCCACATGACCCACATATACAAAATAATAACACCACCATCTTTATATTTGGTTCCTAAAATACCTCTAACATGCTTGAATGTAAACACATTATTTCAACTTACCGCTATGACACTGTCTAACTAGATACCGAACGGAAAGCTACAGCATCAGCTACAGCTGATTTTTCTATTCCATACCATGACTTTGACAAGGACTGTGACCAGAAGTGAAACACTCCCAACAGTCAGTGTGAATTGATACCTCCAAAGGATTCTAAAGGGGAGATTGCACTACACTACTATCAAAACTGACAACAACCTAAAGCTCATTCTAGTCATCACGGATGTGACCAGGCTGTACAATAATTTTTCATGCCACAACAGCACTGAAGCCTGCCTGAAGCTCTTTCAAGGAAAGAGTCAGCACTTCAGCCCAAACACACTGACAAAAGAAATGAAGGAAGGGGAACCTAAAACGAAATAAAAAAAAAAAAAAAAAAAAACCAAAACCAAAAATTTCCCAAGTAGACATAAGAGCAGTTGTCATACTTTAAAAAAACTACGCAAATACTATTTAAAAAAAAAAGCAGATACTCTTAAAATGGTGCAACAGCAGTCTCCTTCAACCAAAAGGTGAAGCAAAGGATAAGTGGAATTCATTCAATCTGATACCCTGACACAATAAAAAGAAGCAGGCATGTACGTGTTCCTTGCAGACCCAGGCAAATTCATACAGAAAAATTAATACTCTTTAAAATAATTTTAGAACTCTGGCATCCCAACCCTGATATCCAGACAAATATTTCTCAGAGTACTACATCACCATGATTCCTCTGCAAACAAACTTTGACTTCTATTAATAGAAATGTCCAAAAGAAGTTCCAGGTCTACAATACAATCTCTTCTCTTCTGTGATGAGCAGTACACTGGTAAGAGAGGTTTCAAATGCTTTCAGGGAAGTTGGCCAGATGACATTTTCAGTACCCTTTTCACAAACACTCGGGAGGAGGTGGAAGCTCAGAGCTCTACCAGCTGGCCAAGAACTGAGGTATCAGAAGGTCCTAGCCCCTCCTGTCACATGAATGCAGCAGAGAGTAAGTGGACAGCTCAGATTAATCTAAAAGCAAAAGGAGCAGAGCAAAGTGGGATGAAATGACAGCCCTAACTACTGAATTTTTACATTTCAGTTGCTTAAAAGCACTTTACAACGTCAGAGAGCTAAAGCATGATTCATCCTGAGGACTCATCTCCTTTATTAGAGTGCTTTCTTGAAAAAGCCTGCAAGTTATTTAACTAAGTTCTCCTACTTCTTCAGTTGGAACTGATTGGCACAATCCTAAGTATGAAGAAAAATTAAAATGTACAGACATAGAGGGAAGTAGGGAAAGAAGAAGAGGAATCCAAGAATTTAAGAATAATATTGAGAGACTGGCTTTTTCACTTGTATAGTCAGATAACATAAATGCCTGACATATAAGGGCCTATGCCTGTCCTCTCTACCATCCATGCTCAAAGGAATCATGACATAGCATAAAAGAAAAAATAAAAGTAGAATCTAGAAACTGAAGCAAAATCTTCAAAAGACAATCCTCAAAGTAAATACAGACCTGACTGGCATAATCAATTAGAAGAACCTGACGAGGGACATATTTTAAGGACTACTACCTTGTGCTCCAATTTCTTGAGAGTGCTAAATTTTAAGCAGACTGTGTCACCCAGCCTCTGTCTCTCTTTGCCTATGGAATTACCTAATAAAAGTTAAAATTTTGGGAGGAGTTTTTTCCCCACTCACAGAAGTGGCTAAAGGTACAATCTCTCATCATAAATTATTATAGCTATAAAACCTTAGTCTTCTATACAATTCAGTGTGAGCTTTCAGAAGTTACAGTTTTTTATGCCTTTACAGATGTGTAAGGCACAGTAACAACCAGAAGTAACAAGGTTTCCCATGTAGAGAAGGATGTAATCTAGAAGAAAGAATGTAAATTAAGAAAAAATATGTCAATTTGACAGATGAACTTTAAAGAATATTGCCATGGTAGTGAAAGACATATTCAGGTTGCTCGCTGTATCAATCCCCCACAAGGAGAGTTCATCGTAACTCTGTCTTTCCATCAGAGCGTCCAGCTGGCTAGCTTCTGCCACTGGCAAAAATGGATTTGAGCAGAGAATGCTGTTTGACATGAGAGCTAATAGGATCTAGCGGTCAGCTGCTATGCAAAGGCGGACCACCTTTCCCAGACACATTCTCTTGCTTCACCAGCGTAAGTCCCGCTTCTCCAGACCACACAGAAGGTGATTCAGGAACAAACTGTCCCCTCTTACCAAAGAGGTTATCTGTTAATTTGATTTCCTAATCTGGCTCAGCAAGGGGTCCAACTAGAACTAGGGCCAAGGAGGAGTGGGAACATACAGGCACACTTCTGATGTCTAACAGCAGCTAGCTACTAACCAGGCTTATCCCCACTGCCAAACTGCACATTAGGGCGGATTCTAAACTGGAGTGAGATAAGGCATAAATCTTTGTCCTCCACAGTGAAGCTAGCAATCGTTCAGCTAGCAGAAAGCTGTGTTCAGCACAGCATTCTGTTAGCTAAAAAGGTAGCAAAATGATTAGACTGACACAGCATGGAATAATGTGCTCTGCCTCCCTCGTTTCTAGTCTAGAAGGTGTGCAAAACAAGAACTATAATTCATAACACACTTTATATTTTTTTTATACAGACAGTGTTTAACTGCAGTTATTTATATCAATATACTAATTAAATTCCTACCTTTGTCAGAAAAGAAAGAGTTTTGCTTTCATATCATCACTGACAGAGGCAAACTCAGAAATTCAATCCAATGGCACTCCTTTGAGTTTTCCACTTCCAGATAGAGTATTTGCATAAAACAGAACTTCAAAATACAAACTGCAGATGTTTCTTATTTCACATTTGGCACACAGACTGCATCTATTACCTCATGCCTGCTATGCTGGCTTGCCTCTTTGTCTCTGGGCTCAATGCACTATTCACCTCATAGTAACACAAAATTGTAATGTTAGTTTCCACTCACTTCCATGCCTTTTAAACTTTGAAAGTTTATCACTTACAATATGAAGAGAGGAATTTCTACGAAAATAAACACATTAAGTTATGCTTAAAGTTAATAAAAACTTTCAACAGCAAACCCTCGGGACAAGCAGTCAGCTCCTAAAGCGTGTTAAAAAGCCGTGCACTTGTAGGTGACCAGCTAAATATTTCCTTTACCAAATGAAAACTAATGATCACAGATTATGTTCTATTTTTCAGCCCTTCTTGCGGCTTAGCTTTATTGGTATTAAAAATCATTATCAGTAAGTTTTTCCCCCAACTGTACGTCATTCCAGCACTTATTTCTTACAGAATTTTGTCCTTGCTCTTTCTGTTTAAAAAGTTAATTCACTCTCCTCTATGCGTGGGGAAAAGTGAAGTAATCACAGATGCTGGAACGAGTCAAGAAATACTAAACAGTTTTAGGCAGCTCCCACACTTACCCGAGTGGATCAAATAGAGGAGTCTAGCAGTCTTACTTTTTCCAAAAAAGAACACAATTACTCTCCTCCTTGTAATCAGATATCTAAAGATACCCTTGACATTAAAATAAATGGTTAAGACAGACACTAAGAAAAAATATTCACTCAAACATTTCGCTCAATGCTGCTAGAATTTTTTTCAAAGAAATCTACTGTGCATTACATACACAACAGGAGAGACTTTAATATTGATGTACCAGAGACTGAGTCTCCAGACTATAGCTTTAGTGCACAGAAGCATTTACACAGTGTAAGGGAGTTCTCACACTTACATTTGGGTTAAAAAGATGAAATTCTGGGTTCATTTAAGTCACTGGGAGATCTTACAAACTTGTAGTGCTCATGTCATTAAGGCCCAACTTTTCCCCACACTCAGCTTCTCAGCTTCCACTCACACCTATTCAATATACGCAAGAGCAATGCTCTCAAATTAAAAAAAAAAGCAGTATTTAACAAAAAAAAAATCTTCATACTGTACACCACCAATCCTACCTAGTATATTACCAGTCAAAACCAGTACCTCCATGCTTCCATCTTGACAACTACAATCACTTTTGATGTAAAATAATTCTACCAGCCACACAAAAGTTTGGCATTTTGGATGAAGTGAACAGGAAGAGGTTAAGATCACAACTCTTACCTTTGTTTTCCAAAAAGTCTCTAGCAAAAGTGATATAGTTTCAAGTAGTTCTATTCTCAAGGCCTTCGGGTCACTATACTCTCACTTTGTTTTCTTGTTACACACAGAATATCAGGCCTTGGATCAGCACTACTCACTTAACTTTTATACAAAGCATTAATTCTCAACTCTAAGAACACCTCCAAAGGTTTGGAATTGCCAAAAGATACAAACAGCTTTGCTGCAGAGCAGACATTCAGGGAAGAAGATACGATCTTTTAAAGAAATACAGACTTGAAAAAAAGTCTTATTTATTCTGAAACATTTGAAAAAGTGGCAGTTTTCCACACCATTTGGAAACTATGCTACAAAGGGAGTAAAGCAGACATTAAAAACATAAGGATACCTTATAAGGAATCTAAGATCTGACTCCAGGACAATTCAAGAATGTTTCCTGTCTGGATACTACACCAGTGGTCTCTTAACATATTAGGAAGTTTTAAAAGCATCATTTGCTTTTCTGCTTGCATTTGCTAAGTCTGCGTCAGGTATTTTAATCAATGAAGAGGCAGCATGACTTTTCCTTGGCAGTATTTGCAGTGCCTTTCCTCAGGGAGGCTGAGAGAATCTCTTATTACCTCTCCAGTCATTATCCATTATTCTGGACCCATTTCAGCCTGGATGAGAATCCACTAATTGGTGGAAGCTGCACTGTTCAGTGAAATTAACATCACTTTTTCCTGATCCTTTCTCTTAATCTTCCTTCATAGATAATCTGAGCATTAACTATGTACTTCCTAATGTCATCAGCAATGGAGGAACAAGACTGTGCTAAGAGGTTTTTCAACTATCGATCAGCTGACTGAAGAGCCATCCATTTGACTCCAGGTATTCCATGCTTGCCTGATATCAGCATAGATGCTTCCTACAGCAATTTCTCACACTGGGGTCAGGCAACAATAAATCTCCTCTTCTGTATTTATTTAACTTTAGTATTCTCCTGGCCCAACTCCGTGAACTACCTTGCCATAAGACTGAACAAGCACTGGAGTGGGAAGCAGTAAAGATACATGAACAGAGGTACCCAGAAGGGTAGGAGCAACTACCCACTAGATTACTTTCTCTGTAAAATGAAATGACACCCTGCAATCGACCCACACACATTCCTTCAGGCAAAACGGGGATTTTACCCATCACACCTTCGCACACTTCAGAGACTACCATCTACTGAAAGAAAAAAAAACAAAAACAAAAAAAACCCAACTCAACACCTGCCCTTCTAGCATTTGTGTTAATGTCTCCATTTACAGAGGGGATATTTGATTCCCAAAACCATCAAAGATCTCTGGGGAATGCGTACAGAAAGATGCAGTGCCACTTACAGCATGGCTGGCTGCCGAAAAATAGGTCACTTGAGCCTAGCTGTGCAATCAATAGGATGTTCAAGCCCAGGCACCCAAGCCAGATGCTGCAAAAAAACAGTGTCTGGGAAAAGCTAGCAGCCTCGGGGGCAATTCCATGGGGGTCAGCATTTTCTGGGTACACAAGGGATGATCACTCAGGACTAACAGAAAACTACGCATACTTTTGAGTATCTTTACACAAATTATTCCCTGCTGCACGTTCTCTTCCTCTTGTCCAGCCGTTCACCTCTGATTCTCTGCAGCAAGGCTGAGGGGAGACCTTGTTGCTTTCTACAACTACCTGAAAGGAGGTTGTGGAGAGGAGGGAGCTGGCCTATTCTCCCAAGTGACAGGGGACAGGACAATGGAAAATGGCCTCAAGCTCCGCCAGGGGAGGTTCAGACTGGATAGGAGGAAAAAAAAATTAATGGAAAGGGTAACTGGGCACTGGAACTGGCTGCCCACAGAGGTGGTTGAGTCACCTTCCCTGGAGGTGCTTAAAAGACGAGCAGACAAGGTGCTCAGGGACACGGTTTAGTGGCAGATAGGAAAGGTTGGACTTGATGATCCAAGAGGTCTTTTCCAACCTAGTGATTCTATGATCTCTGGGAAAGTCAAAACATTTCCCAGGAGCAACAAGTGAGGGAGAAGAGAAATGTGAGAAACAGCCACGTAAGTCCGGAGGAGAAAGCAGGAGGGGAGATGGAACAGCAGCTCTGGGCACCTGAGCAGAGATTCCCCGTAAACCCCCAGAGACACCAGGCTGGTGCAAGGCAACAGTACAAGGAAGAAGGAGCGTGGACAGGAGCTGCCATGGACGGATCCCACAGTCAATTCTCTTTAGCCCCTGATGGCAACTGGTAAGCAATCCTCCTGTCTCAATCCCAACTCATAAAGTTTTCCATCCCATTTTCCCTCTTGTCTCACTAAGGATGGGAAACACACGAGCAGCTGGCAGGCAGTCACAGCCAAGCCACTGCAGAAGCCACTAAGAAAACCGCTCTTTGAATCACATAGCAAATCCACTGAACCATTTTAAAGCTAATCACAAGCACAATGATACTGTTTACAGTCAGTGTACAATTTCTAGACACATTTGGATATCTGAGAGACAACCAACAACTACAACCACTGTAGCATTTTTTCAGCCAAAAAAACAGCCAGCACGGGAATTGACAATTAGTTTGACTCTCCAACTATTAAGCCACAGGAAAGTTACATGATAAAAATAAGCATCCAAATAGTACAGAAAGCAGAGCAGTTGATACTGAACAAAGGCATTACTATCCCTCTTCTCCTTAACTAACCTGCCTACAACAAACAAGCTTTGCTTCCAACTATGGCAGAACTAGTTGATTTTCCAGATTTCAGCTATTCTTACCACCGTACATTGCTACTACTATATTTGGCAACTTCTCCATATTCTGAAATGCACAGGTTCTTTAATGGTCATTAAACGTCTGGCTAAAATCTTAGCAGAAATATTTTGCAGGTATAACAAGTAATATTTGTTGGACAAAACCCCTAAGCATTCTTTGGAGAAATGCCAGGTGCTTTTACCTTAACTAGCATTTCCTTTACCATGAACCCCAGTGCAGAAATGATGGTTCAGGCAGCTTTTCACTATATACGTATTCAGTACAACTGTCTAAAAGTAATACATTCTTCTCAAAATCATTAAACTAATTACTACTTCCTTTAATTAAAGTTGTAAAAGCACAGAATTACTGAAATCGCAAGCCTATATTCAGTCAGTAAATGTCCTAACATACATCTACCACACAAGAGATTAGAACAACTGCTAAACATTAAGACCAATAATATGACACTTAAATCTATCACTCTTTTCCTGCTAAGCAGCTGGGATTTGCCTTATGAACAAATCACATTCCCAGGGCACTAGGAGAAGAAGGACACAGGCTAGTATCTTTTAGAGGTGTCAATCACCCTTTTGAGCACCTTACTTCTAGTTTTCACCACTTCTTACTTTTGTCACCTAAACAGCTATTACCAGCCAAATTTCAGTAGTCAACTAATTGCGGACAGCGGACAGAAGCTTGCCTAGAGGTGGTACACTTTACTGAAAGCAATAAATACTTGTTATTTCATCTTAAAGTAAGTTTTGTTTCACTGTTCACATGCATCTGTTGGATGTATACAGCCTAACTGAATGGCTACATGCCCCAGACAGAAAATACACCTAGATGAACATTTTCATCGCCTTTGAGGAGTTACTAACCAACTGTGCATTTCAAAGGATGGTGTAGATGAATAAGCAAAGGGCTTGAAACCCTGTATGCTCTTCACCACAGTTATTTTAATTCCTGCAGCCTAGTGGGTAACTGCTGTCTCTATAGTGGCGTAAACTGTGCTGCAAGGTTTTCATAAAGGATTAAATGTGTATAAGAAGACTGAAAGAATAAGTTGACAATATACTTCCCAAAACCAGCAATTTAATTTTTCAGGACAGATACTGAGATTGTAAGATGCTGAATTTATTTTCCACAGGGCGCAAACTTTATCATTAAATCCACTGTTTAAACAAGAAGCACCTACCTAAAAATAAATTCTCAGCAGAATGCAAACAAGACAGTGCTTTTTTTTTTTTTTTTTCCCAGAGAATGTACTCCTATAGAGCTGAGTAGCAACAATTCAGACGTGACAAGAGGGAATAAAACTGAAGGCCACAAATTAAATACTCTAAGAGGTGCCCTTGCCTGATATTTTAAGAAAAACAGAATTAACTTGCGTCCATTACTGAAAATCTGACAAATCCTCTGTAAATAGTTACAGAATTCTTCAGTAGGTACTTAGCTTTATAAGGGAATTGTAAGATTTTCAACAAAAACAGGACTTTTGAATACCCATATACACAGATAACTAAAATACAAACAGCGAAATAGAATGTTTTTCATTAGTAAACAGAGCTTAACAAGAAATAGCAAGTTACTGTTAACTTTCACGCTGCTAACTGTTACCACTATTTAAGACAATCAGAATACATAGCAAGTAGCTGCCACAAAAGAATTAAAATATTTTGATAGAAGAAAAATCCCTTAATTTTGAAAAATAAATGCTTAAATTTTTACTTCCTAGTAGGACGCTACTGTCCTGCGACAAAATATTTTTCTTATGGACAGTCAGCTTCCTTCTCAAAAAAAAAAAAAAAAATCTAACCTGGCAATAATTTAGTAGAACGAGATCTTAGTAGCCATCATCCCCTCATTAAAATGCCTGTGTGGAGCTAATTAACTTCCTCTTATTTAAAGGGATTTCAAATCTCACTAAACAGCTTCTTGACTCTTTCAAAGTGAAACTGATGAAGGAAGGGGCTACTGTGTTAGAAATTATAATGCACAGATCACATCTCAAGGTTAAAACCTTATTCTCTTGTTTTCTAATTAACCACCACCTTCTGTTAGTCTGTCTTATCTCAAGTTTGAGATTTTACTATAAGTTTTGCTACCTTATACTTATACTGTTTATAGCTAATTAGTTCAAAATGTACATTTATTAACCCTGAGTATTTAACGGAACAAGATGATGAGGACAGAAAAGCAACACACAAAATCAGTTCTCAAACCTTAAAGACAGTTCTGACAAACAAGCGTAAGTAAAACATTCTTCCAGTAAATGACTGATCAAAATTTCTGACAAATTCAACACAGTATTAAAACTATTTATATGACCCCAAGCCAAAGGAATGACAGCATGGCACAATTCAAACTTTTCTGAAACAAACATAAAAATAAACGCCAACAATCTTTGTAAAGGTCTAAAGTTTGTGTCAGTGCGCACCTGTGACACACCCTTCAAATGTTCCTGCCCTAAACAGAAATAAGTACTGAAACACCCCATGGATTCCTGCATTTTCCATCAAATTGACTGAAATCTCTGCACTTAGTGCCCCGAACACCCAGTATCTTTGCAAGCTGTAACACAAAGGTAATGCAACTCCATTCTTTTGCAGGAAATATTAAAAAAAAAAACCAACCCAACACTTCAATATGGCAAATGTATAATATATAGACATTAATAAATTAATAATAGTAAAAAAAAAAAGGAACAATGTCCTCTTTCACATTATAGGGAGTGAACATTACACTACTTGTAGAGACTCAGGCAGCTGCCGAGACAGTCTTAGCAGCTCTTGTATTTGCAAGAGAAACCCTGTCAGTTGAAAGCAAAACAATCCTGCCATTTAAGTGTGTCAACTAACTGCCTGCACATTATGCAGTCATATCTTGCAATCCCAAAATTATAACATGAATCTAAATTTCTGAAGCTGGGGGGGGGGGGGGGGGGGAAATAAAATCACTCCAACAGTTAAAACATTAGTCCAATACTTGTACCAGCAGAGCCAAGCCAGACTTTTGCAGTGATCAACGACTTCCATCAGTCAAAACAAAAAAAATAGTTGCAGGATCTCTGCTACAGTAATGCAAGCAATACAGTAATATTTTCAGATCCTGAAAAGAGCATCCCAAAGTGCAGGTACCCAGTGTTACCTGCCAAAGTCATGCCTTACAGCTCTTCAATCACAGAATCATAGAATCACTAGGTTGGAAAAGACTCATCGGATCATCGAGTCCAACCATTCCTATCAAACACTAAACCATGTCCCTCAACACCTCGTCCACCCATGCCTTAAACACCTCCAGGGAAGGTGACTCAACCACTTCCGCGGGCAGCCTGTTCCAGTGCCCAGTGACCCTTTCTGTGAAAAAATTTTTCCTTATAATGTTCAGCCTAAACCTCCCCTGCTGGAGCTTGAGGCCATTCCCTCTTGTCCTGTCCCCTGTCACTTGGGAGAAAGGGCCAGCTCCCTCCTCTCCACAACCTCCTTTCAGGTAGTTGTAGAGAGCAATGAGGTCTCCCCTCAGCCTCCCCTTCTCCAGGCTAAAGAACCCCTGATCACCTCACCTAATTTTCTCCACCAGTTTTGACAGCCTTTACAGCTGAAGTCACTCTTCGGCTCACAGATTATCTCGTAATGGCAGAGCCAAAGCAGACTTTTGCAGCAATCAGTTAGTTTCATAGGTCAAGACATCACAAAACAGTTGCAGGAAATGTCACAGTAAGGCAGGTGATACAGTAATATTTTTCAGATCCTGAAAAGAGCATCCAGAGGTGCAGGTACCCCGTGTTACCTGCCAAAAAGTAATGCTTTATGGCTCTGCTATATCAGCTCCTGTAATGCTCTCACCCAGCTCTGACAGCCTTTACAGCCGAAAAGTTACCCGGTGGCTCACAGATAGGTTGTTACTGGGGAGACATCCAACCCCCGAGAGCAAAATCTCAACGATTCCCGGCCAAACCCGCAGAAACCGGGCTCGAACGAGGCCAGAAGAAAAATAGGACTCGACCTCTTTGTTACGGTCTAAAATTCTAAAGGAAGAAGCATAGGAGCCAAGCGACGCTCCCAGTCTCCGCCTAAACGGGACGCGAGCGAAACGGCGGAGGGAGGATGGGAAAAGCCCAAAACGAGGAAAAGGATGACGTGGGCTCAGCTCGAAGCCTTCATCATCCGCTGCAAAAGGGCCGGCGAGCACCGAGACCCCCCGAACAGCCGTGACGGAGCCGCCGCAGCCGGATGGGGCCGAGCCGGCTCCGCCACACGGCGCCTTCTCCGCGCAGGGGAGGCGGCTGCTCCCCCGGCAGGCAATGGGAAGCGGCCCCAGGGCGGCTCGGCCCCCCCCGGCCCAGCCCCCGCAACGCCCGAAGCGCCTCGGCGGGATCGCACCGAGCTCCTTTTGACCTTACCGGGCGCCTTGTAGCCTCGCAAGCCGAGCTGGGGGTGCAAGCCGAGCTCGGGGTGCAAGCCCCCCCACATGGTGCTGGGGTGGAAAGGGCGTCGGGGGCTCCCGCCGTCCGGCTGCGGCGACCCGGAGCTGCTCGCTCGCTGTCCCGGCGGGGTTAGCGGGGGGCCGCGGGCTCGGCGAGGGCCGCCGCCTGCCCCGAGGGCTCCGCAGCCATGGCTGAGGCCGGGCGGACCTCGGCCGCGCACAAAACTTGGTTTGTGGCGCTGCCGCCGCAGCCCCAGAGCCGGGAGCGGGGCGGGGACTGGGGCGGGGGCCTCGCCCGTGCTGCCGCCGCTCGCCTACAGCCGCTTGCATAACCCAACCCACGGGGAGGGGGATGACGAAAATGACGGAGAATAAAACCCTCCAAGGCTCCGACCGGACTTTCAGAAAGCGAGCAGCCTTTAGCAGGCTCGGGCAACGCGCGGCAGCGAGAGAAATGCTGGTGGCGGCTCTTGGTTGCGGTCTAATTTACGTGCGTTCGTATAAATTTCCCCAGAAATCTTATATATGGAAACATAGAATAACCAGGTTGGAAGAGACCCACCGGACCATCGAGTCCAAACGTTCCTGTCAAACACTAAACCACGTCCCTCAGCGCCTCGTCCAATCATCCCTTAAACACCTCCAGGGAAGGTGACTCAACCACCTCCCTGGGCAGCCTGTTCCAATGACCAAATGACCCTTTCCATGAAAATTTTTCCTAATCTTCAGCCTAAAGCATACTTTCCAAGGTCTAACTTCAATGTTATTATGAAACTCCACAGCAGTCAAAACCTTTGCTAACTTGGTTCCAGCTCCTTGACCTTGCCTTTGAGAGAGGAAAATGTCACAAACAGAGGTCATTACAGAAGAAGAGGCATCTGCTCAGCACGGTTCATGCTTCACACAAGACGTTATCATTTTCAAGGAATGAACGGTGCCTGGGAAAAATACTGTCTAAAAGAAAACATGTTGTCAGAAGAAGAAAACGTGCTATCAGAAGGACATAGAATCAAAGAACCATAGACTCATAGGATGGTTTGGGTTGGAAAGGGCTTTAAAGATCATCTGTTTCCAGCTCTTCCACCATGGGCAGGGACACCTCCCACTGGATCAGGCTGCCCAAGGCCCCATCCAACCTGGCCTTGAACACCTCCAGGGATGGTGCAGCCACAGCTTCCCTGGGCAACCTGTGCCAGGGCCTCACCACCCTCATGGTGAACAAAATCTTCCTAATGTCTAGTGTAAATATGCCCTTCTCCAGTTTATACCCAGTGCCCATAGTCCTATCACTACAAGCCTTTGTAGACAGTCTCTCCCCAGCTTTCTTGTAGCCCTTTCAGGTACTGGAATGTCACTATAAGGTCACCTCAGAGCCTCCTCTTCTCCAGGCTGAACAACCCCAACTCTCTCAGCCTGTCCTTGTATGGGAGGTGCTCCAGCCCCCTGATCATCTTTGTAGCCCTCCTCTGGGCCTGTTCCAACAGCTCCATATCCTTTTTATGTTGACATTCTTAGGTCTGACTTTCAAAGAACACAATTACTTAGATGAAACTTAACTCTACTTTATCTTAAGTCAATATATTCCACTTTTTCTAACAGTAAACAGTTCTCATATCCTGGGGGCCCAGGCAGGGGGCAAGTCTGCCAGCTCTCCCCGCCGTGCCCAGCCAGGGTCAGCTCCTGCAGAGGGGTCTGGGCTTTCCCCTTGGCCTCAGGTTTGGAAACTCACTGTTCAGTGGGTCCTGGGTCTGAGATGAGCTCCTGCCTCCCCGGGCATGGAGGGGATGGAGTGCAGGGAGCAGCGGGGGCTGCACTCGAGGGGAAACGGCTGAAAAGGGGCGGGGGGGGGGGCTGTGGGTATGTAATGACCAAGTGAAATGCCTTATTCCAGAATTACAGCATTTGAAACACCCAAAGCTGATGTGTGCAGACTAGTAGAGTTCATAATAAAATCATGAGTTTTCTGTACATTCTTGGTTTACTAAGATAAATAAGGGGAAAGAAAGAATAACCATACCATTCATTTGAGCGATCAGTTCCACCATGAGATTCTCAGTATCATCCCAAACTTTAAGCCACAGGACTGGAAACAAAATGTTCCAGTCAGCAATAATTCAAACCCAGTAAGAGGCTCCCCCTCAGCTGCTTTGAGCCTGCTCCAAATGCTTCGAGAGAGAATTCTGCACTAGCAGCCTTTGCGTTCCTGCTGTTTGGAACTGCAGCCCAGCAGTCCCTGTTGTAAATTACCTTCTGAACAACCGTACCCTGATTGGCACTGCCTGACAAAAAACATAACAAGAAGGCGAAAATACTTGGACCGCCTCTAATTTCACTGTAACCACCCCACAATTACGAACCTTACAACCACAGAGATGAGAAAAGCAAGGCTTTAGACAGCATTGCAGAATATGATGGACATGACAGCTTAGGGAGGTGAAACAGGAGCAGCCCAGTGTTCATGTGGAAACATTCACCATCGATAATAAAATCTGTGTTCAAATGCTTCCTGCTGACCCAATGCATTTTTAATTAGTAGCGGATGATCACAGAATAGCTTTTATCTCTTTGGAAAGTTATATGTTAGCACAAGTCATATTTTATTTATGCCTGGCTAGGTATTCATAATGTCCTCAGTAAAAGAGAGACATCAGAAGAACTGGCATGAACATGTAGAATTGTAGAATCATAGAATACTTTGGGTTGTAAGGGACCTTAAAGGTCATCCAGTTCCACTCCCCCTGGCATGGGCAGGGACATCTCTCACTAGAACAGGCTGCCCAAGGTCCCATCCATCCTGGCCTTGAACACCTCCAGGGATAAGGCAGCCACAGCTTCCCTGGGCGACCTGTGCCAGGGCCTGTACAAATCATGTAACCTTACATGTGAATCACTGGTAAGTGGAAACAGCCTGCATCCCTGCATAGTTACTGTGAAATATGATGCTCCAGACAATTAATAGACTCAAGTTCTTATTGTCTGAAAAGCCTTCTCCCCACCTCTTTCCTCACAATCTTCAGACACAAACTTTACTCTCCTGACAGAATCAGCAAAGAAAAATAACAAAAGAAAGTAACAGCATAAACATTGGTACTAGGCAGATGCTCTCTCAGTAACATCACTGGCAGCACATCTTACCCAAGGGTTCATGATCTACTTCCAGGCTCAGGAATCACATATATTTTTCTTCCCCCCCCAATGGAATTAAGCCTAACCTCTGAAAGCAGAGTTTTAATTTGATTAGAGCCAGAAATTCATTCAATATTTATTCTACACACTTGCTTTCACACTTAATAGAATTAAAAGATTATTAAAAATCCAAAAGCTGAATAGTTAAACATTATTCAAAGAGAATGCAGACTTTTCCCCCTATCTAATTAAGATATCAAGCATGTGTGCATTCTATCAAAAAGCAACTATTAAATTTCTGCAAACTCATATACATTGTAAATTACTTTGAAATTAAAATCACAAATTTTCAGTTACTGGGTTCCTCCGCCCACAACTTTTTCAGTTGAACACTGTGTCCTAGCAAAGTCTAAGGAGCCTTTAAAAGCTTTAAAGCAATTCTTCCTGTTTTGCAGAAAATAACAGTATGTGTTAAAAAAGAAAGATGTTAAATTGCATTGGGTGGCCCTATAATTAAGAACAGACTAGCTTACCTAATAAACTGACCCCCTGCTGATACAGGTAGGTTGGCCTACAAAAGACTGAAATATTCCATTAAAAGTACATTATGTGCACCGCACAGCATTAACAATGAACCATGTCACCTAATATCTGCAAAGCAGGAATGGTGAAATACCATGGTATATACAATGTTTTTATTTTTGCCTTTTCTACAAGCAAATGACAGCGCACGTGTTTCAACAAGGAACACATTGATACTGATTCCAATCTACTTTGCGCTGTGCTTTCAGTAACAGCTTATGTCATGAGAAAGAATACAACCAAGCAGCGTGTTGTTACCATACCCATGGTTTATTACTCACCTCCTGAAATTTCAGATTCCTCTTTTCAAGGTTTCAGAATCAGATTTTCACCAGAGAAATTATTTACATCCTTGCTAGAAAACCCTTGGGAGTCAGGGACTTAACACGGTTCATTATTTCTGAGTGGGTCACATGATTTTGAAATAAGTCTAAGAGATTTAAATCAACTCTGTGTCATCAACTCTGATACCATGGGAAGAAGAACATATGCAGTGGGGTGGGATCCGGTGACATCTAACCAGTAACTTGTGAAGATAATTAGGAATTTCCCAGGTATGTTTTTCTCATGGGGAAAATTTTGAGTTCTGTTATTCTACCTTCCACTTTCTTCATGGTCTTCTCTCCCATAGGCAGTGGGGAAGAAGGGGAAACATGAATGACTTGGAAGGGGATGGAAAGAGTATGTAAACCCCTAAGAGGCTGCAGGCAGGCTGCCTTCTTTTGTCAGCCTTTTGGGCTTGGCTCCTAACACATTTAAGAGCCAGACTTCTTGTAGAGGAGCAGTGAGCCTCTTTCTCTAGCCCCCATGGGACTCACTGACATATCTCACTTCCTTTTTGGACGCTGTGCCTCAACAACAACAACAACAACAAAAAATATTGAAAAGAAAATGGTTTTCCTACTCACATTGCATGACTTTTTTACAGTCTTTCCACTTCTTATTCTTAAGCCTGCTTAAATCACCTTCACTTTCTATAAACACACTACCTCACTTTAAGAGCATCCATCCTTTATTTTCCAGCAAGTCTAAGACACAAAGAGACAGCAAGCTGTAAATCTTCTTGAGAGAGAGGACTGCAGCCTCTTGATGATATTTTACATCTACTATGATGCTGAAACATCTAATGAAGGTCATATCTGAGACCTGTTGCAGTCCAGAGGCTTTTTTGTAATGATAAAAAAATGTTTGATAGTATTGTCTGGTATTCTTCAGAGAGAAAGTCTAGCAAATTGAAGGAAATGAAGGCATGAGATAGCTGTGCTACCAGTCATCAGACCAGGCAAGCACAATTCAGTTTCAAAATGGCTATACCAAAACCCTTTAAATTTTGGATTCTCAAAATGCTGATCTTTTCATATTTACTTTTCTGTGCTGAAACTTATGCTAAAGTCTAAGAAGCCTCAGCAGTGCTGCATTTCAGGTTTTTTACCTGACCGCCATTGGTGATGCTTGAGTTTTTGCAGCTGACTTTTTACTTCAAAGCAGTCTTGTTTGACTCCATGTTACGCGCAGATGGAGTACAGGAGGATTAAACATTGGATGATATTACTATACAGTAACTTAAGCTGCTTTATGTAGATTTAACTCCATCTCAAATGTGAAGTAACTGCCACATTAAAAGCTCAAAATAGCATTTAGCCTGACCTGTTTGAAACTGACTGGCTATAAAGGTTACTCAAACTGCATTCCCCTTGTATTTGGTCACTGAAACAAAGGATCAGACTGTGCAGTGAGGTTCCCTGCTCCATCTCCACCTTGGTGGAGAAAGGAATAAATTCTGTTTTCCTTTTGCAACTAGCATCCCTCCTGAATTCTATAACTTTTGGGAAATGCAGAATTTAAAACTACAAGTGACTATGTACAGGAAGGCCAAATAAACTCGAGCACAGCTAGCCAGCAATGCAACTTTGTATGAATAGTTGGAAATGGAATTTTCTTCTAAATAGCCATCACTATCTTCTTATAGCCTGAAATATGCAGTTTGTTTAATCCAAGTCAAAAGTCCAGTCTACAAACATTACCAGTCAGAAAACTATCTTGTCACTTGTGTTTGAGCAACATAGTGTTATTGCAAAGGGATGATATTTCCAGAAAGTCAAGGGAGTTTTGCCAGTGCTCAGTTTGGTCAGCCCAGTGCTGTAATATGCCCGTGTATGAAAGCAGAATGGAAAAACTTATTTCATGCTTTAAATAAAATTATAAATAACTTAATGAACCCCCCCGCCCCAGTTTTCCTCCACTGACTTTTATTCTACAAAAATCTCTGACATTGATTCTACCAAATCAAATAAAATATATCAGTATAGCAATACTTCTTTTCCCTCTCAGCAGTGAGAGGATCTCGCCTGAAATGACTTGGCATTCTGTGCTGGCAGAATAAAATTCAGTTTATAAGGACACTTTCAGGCCCACCCAGCACAATACTCGGTGATGACTCAGAAGCAGCCTGCTGCCTGTATTCAATGCGTGAGGGCCAGCAGCCATCCGCGGTGGCACCGCTGGAAACTTCTCAGTGTGCAAGACAGGCAGCCTTATAAAACACTCTCTGGTTTTATAATACCTGAAACTGCAAAACATAAGTTGCTCATATCTTGTGCTTTATATCTTTCAGGCTTTATAGTAACATTATCACGTCAAAGTGATAAAAAACCATAGTAGCACATACTTTATTAGACAAAGTTCACCAGAAAGGTGAAAAATGCCTGAAATACAAAAAGGAGTTTGTACTAATTTATGGTGACCACAGTGCCCACCATTGCAGTTTCACAGTACCTCAGGGTTAGTACATGACATAAGTATGAATCCATCAGAGTATCCTTAGACTATTTTGCTTTTGACTTAAAATTAGTACAGTGTTTATTAAAAGTAACGTTGTGACTTTGGCTTGGCTCTAAGATTGTGCTCTAGTATTTCGCTCTTAATCCATTACTTGAGTGACCAAATTGATGTAGGAGGCTTTTTAGTAAACATGCAACCTGATATTTGGTCACAGAGAAAACAAGAAACTAAGCTTCAGAGTGAGCATGTAACTTTAAATGTATATAAATAAAAGGAGCATAAAAGTTTAGGTATTGCTGCTTAAATTGTCAGGGACTGTCCCAGTAATTTAGGAATCCCATAGTTAAAAATTGCACATCCCACAGCACTCCAGTATACCATTCTAATACCTCAAATAAGAATATCTGGTTGAATCAATTAGCCTTAAATTGAAGAATCACAGAATCATAGATTTTTCTGGTTAATGCAGGATAGCACAGTACAAATATGCTCCATACTTTGGCCATTTAGTTCTCAGTGTGACTATATTTTGAGCCACACATCAAAAGATCAATCCAGTACATGGGAACATCCCTCTAGCTTCTGAAGGAAGACTGATTGCCATCAGTTCACAAGGTAAGTAGCCTGAACCACCCAAACAAAATGCATTAATGGGAAAAGATAAATAGCCTATCATGTAAATGTTCAGAACCAGCTACACCCTTACAAAACAATGTTATATATAAGCTCCCAATGTGCATATTATGAAGAGAAAAAAATATTGAAACAGAAGATGACAAGCATTGCAGGAAGCTAAAACGGGAAGCAATTAATAGGCATAAAGAAAGGGCAAGAGACAGTTGTACACAAGACTCCCGTCTGCAAACTCCTCCAGTGAATGTTCTCTGAAGTCAGTTCATTCATGGAAGTCCTTGCTTGAAGACACCACTGAGCTTACATTACGTGAGCCTTTCATGATGCTGGCCCTGCTGGAATGTGCCAGCAGACAAAATAACAAGATATTAAATAAGCACATCCACTGCAGTTAAAAGACAGAGCAGAAAAATAAGAATGAATTCAAAGCAGACCACTGTAACGTAGCATCTTCAAATACATGTAAACAGTTGAAGATAATTGCTGCAATAATAAGCTCACAAAACTTGCACTAAAAACACAAGAAAACAATGTATTTTTGCACTGTATTAAGGGTAGAACTCAAGAACTAATTTTAAAAATGATAAATTGAATCACAGTTGCTGCATTGATATGTTACTTCTTTCAGATGTTACCATGAGAGAACATGTAAGTTCAAAGCATAAAAATATGGCCTCTGAAAATTTACTCTAATAAACCTCTAAAGTAATCTGAAAGATCTAAAATCCTAGATGTATATAACAAACTCTAAAAGTAGAACATAATCAAACAATAATATCTACTCAGTGCTATATCCTTAGTTTATATATTTCAGTTTAAGTAAACCAGTCTCCCTTGCACAGACAGAAGAAAGCTTAGCTCTGTAAAACAGAAACTACCAATCATTTTACTTGTGTCTATATTTAGAATTTGCTGCTTTGTGCTTTAATTGCTGAAACTGCCTCCACAGAAGCATTAAAAAATCACTAGGAAAAAATGAGGTTTGTTTTTTTTTTTTAAATCATGTCGTCATGAGTCACATTGAATGCTTAGTATAAAGTTTCACCTTGCAAGATTTCGCATCAGTTCTAAACCACAAAATAGTTCCAAAATTGAGATGAATTATCAACATTTTGTTTCCCTCAGATAATGCCCTTAAAGCTCACTATCGCAAACAAAACAAGAGCTATTGCAAATTCAAATTTGAATGAACAGGGATGAAAACAAAATGTTGGAAGTTTAGTTCCTTCTTTTAAAAAAGTGGATAGATTAGTAAATACAGTAACTTCCATTGGGCTAGCAAGTCAGCTTGTGAGCCAGATCAAACAGATCTAACTATCTAGTTTGAGAGGCTGTGAATTATGTTTCCTCATCTAACAAAGTCCCTAACTTTTCGTGAATGGGCTTTTTAACATAGTCTTGCATTTGATTTTCAAATATAATTTTACTTGAGTACATATATATAGATATATATATATATATATATAGGTACTCAAACTGGATCCTATGATAAGAGACCAGTTTGCTGAAGACTTGCTCATTTAAAACACAAATGAACATCCATTGAAATGGGATTTCCTGCAGAATCCTGATAAACTATATCCACAGCTAACAAGGCTTTCCTGCAGAAATCCATTTCATTATCCCAAGCAGTGACAACAATATGGAGTTTTAATTACTCTGGACCTAAGACACTTCAAGCATTTCTACAACACACGACATGGGATGCATAAAGCAAGTCCTCTCTGCCTGATGGTATTTCCATACAGAGCAGGACAATAAGGACTTACAAGCTCCCTGATGCACTATGGTCAGATTTACACACTGTTTGCCCTCCCAGATAGGGCAGATATGAGAGGCCAGTGCAGAAGAGCACAAGGTATTGAGGTTCCCCAGGCTCTGATCTGTAGAGAAGCACTGCATGACGCACTTTCAGGGTCTCTAAACCACCAAAGACTTGAAAAGTAATTAATTGGTGGACTGAACCCTAGCACTGACTCTAATGATTACATACAGGACAAATTATATAATTAGTTATGCAACTTAATCACACAGTTTACTATCAAAGACCACCACATTTTTGAAGGCAGTGGGTCAGATTTTCCCAACCCCTTGCCCTCCCATATGGTGAGGTCTTTGCAAAATCTGCCCAAGAGAGAGTGGGGCCATTTGTCAAAAACCAGAAAGCCAGATTTCTGAATGTGCTCTTCCCCCACCCACTCTCATCAGCTCTATTTTTAAGTATAAAGCTAGCTCCATATAATTTCCTGAGATTTGACAGTCAGTCTCATGGTTACAGATTTAGCAGAAGAGTGGTAGACTTGGCTGGGCTTATTTGTTGGCACAGAAGAGAGAGAGACCTGCCCCTGTAAAAAAGTCATGGTGCTAGGAAGTAGTATTTGCTGGATGAGAGATGAGCATGATGTAAGTCTGCCCCTCTTCAGTACACGTGACACAAATCCTTTCATTGTATTTCTGCTTTGATGCAGGTACTGCCAACAGCTTCTTTCCTGCTCAGCTACTTCAAATAAGTAGGTGACTCACTTAGTGGGTTGCCAGTATTTGCAGAAGTAACTGGCAAATGCATTGTAAGAGTTATTTATGATAATGTGTGTGTGTGTTTCAAAGAGATGGCATAAAATACCTGTCCACCTGGGCTCTCATGTTATATAGCTTCTCAACAATCTTTCCATTTCATACTGCCTTGCACTTTCACATTGATGAAAACTGAGTGCACAACAACCGACCATGTTGTTGGAGAGGGAGCTCAAGACGGGGCTGGGGTCTCTCTAGTTTTAACGCTTCCCTGTTAGACAATGCTAAATGTACTCACTGCCCATAGAATTGTTCATTCACAGCTTAGTAAGCTGAGTTTATTATTATAACACTGATGTGGTTATTAATACTAGTTTCAAGTCTAGAATTTAAATTAAATACCTTCAAAACATACAGGGAGAATGCAAACAGTCCAATTACTTCTATGCTGTGCGTAGCTATTTAGAAAAGTGACAAAGAATGGACAAAATTTAAAATGAATGCAGTTTCTAGAAAAATCCTGGTTTTGTAATACTTTTAAATACTATTTTATAAACACTTTAATACTACATAGCAGGTTAATACAGAAAGATCAGTTGTACTAGAAAAAGAGTTTTTTATTAAAGACACTTTTAATATTTCAAACTCCACATGATCTTCTCACAGGCAGAGTATCAGCTTGCCTGGTGAAAACTGGAAAGAAGAGATGGGTATAGAATATACCCAAGAAAACACAGTTCCTCATGTCTGACCTAAGCAGAAATATTGACTTATATCTCTGAAAGGAATTCTTTATTATAGCAGGGTAAGTTATTCAGTAGCTATACAAATGCGTTGGTTTTTGTTGTGGATTGGGTTTTTTTCTCCCCCTAAAAAGGGAAAGGAAGTTGAAATTAACTGTGAGCTCATAACAGATTTTGGACCCTTAGCGTGTGGTAATGAGTCACAGGCAGTATAGCAAAGAGGATGATTTTCCACATCTGCAGAATAGGAATGATGGGAATTAAGAAGACAATTCTGAAATAGTAGTAGCTTCCAGACCACAATTAAAGCATAGCTAGTTTTTCAGAAACAAGAAACAGACTTCTGGTAGGAGGCCCTGAATTTTCATTTGCCTCTCTAACAGCATGAAGTACACTATCAGTGTTCACTAAATAGCAACAGTCATATATAATTTTCCCAAAGCTAGATAGAAACATGTATCTGTACTATGAAGTAATGCTGTTTCAGATATGTGTCAGTATCAGCTTCTAGAGTTTTCATGTTCTCCTCAAAACCTCTTTAGTTCTGAAACTGTTCGAGTTTTAAGCAAACATGTAGATTGATGAGCCTTCTTTTCTTGTTTGCTTTCATACAGTCAGTGTTGAAATCCATCCTGGGAGCCCAGTCCTGTTTCAAATTAAGTTGATGAGTGATTTGCTAAGGCTTATATAGGTTCAAAAGAACCATCAGCAAAATATACTCTTAGATCATGTGATCTCTTCATACAAAGTGTTTCAAAAAGCAGGAAATAAAACATAAAAGTTATTTGCCCCCGCCGAATATAGTGACTTTCAGAAAGAGAATAAAAACACAGAATGAGAGAAAGAATGAGACAAAGAGAAGGAAAGACTAAAACAGACCAAGAGAAGAGGGAGAGAATGAGAAAGAAGTTAAAAAAATGAGAGACAAAGAAACAGAGACTTAGGGAGAAAGTGAAAGAAAAAAGGAACAGAAGGAAAAAATGTAAGAAAAAGGGGCAATGAAAGGAAGAGAAAATTAAAGAAAGAAGGAAAAACAAAGAGGAAAGAAAGGAAGGAAGCAAGAAAGAAAGAAAGAGGAGGGGAAAGAAGAAAGCTCTGATAACATGTCATTTTGGAGAGATAATTTCTTCATCTTGGAGAGGGAAATTTGGAGAGTAGCATTATATTGATTCTTCTTTGGAATAAATAATAGAATTGGATATGCAACTAAATCACATACATGTAATTGTAAGCAAAAGTGGCCTGCAAACTGCAGAGCCTCTGGAAGGCTCAGCTGTTCCCATCCTTCAAAACACATCCTGGCTCGATGCTTTACAGTTTGCTTACAAGCTGAGGTCTTTCTTGTCACAGTAAACAGACAAATTGAAATTCAAACCAAGCAGATGATTACTCACTGGCTATACATAGGGGTTTCTAAGAAAAAGGGAAAACAATCCCAGCCAGTCTGAAAGCAAAAGGGCACTGCTTTAAGTCAATATTTCCCTCCCCCAGTTTGCATTGTCCTTTACTTTCCTTGAATGTGGTTCATTGTTAAATGAGAGAAAGATACAATAGAAACTCACAGTAAATATGTAATGGACATATTTCCTTCTGGGCATTAATAAAATCAATCAAGCAGCTACTTTAGTTACCTTGTTAATAACCTGCTGTTTCCATTAGGAAGCCACTTCCAGGAGTTTGCAATTCCACTTACAGAGACCCCCTCCGTAGCAAAACAGTGTTCAGGCACAATTATGTATTTCCATGTGGCAAGATACTACCATATGTTAGCGATTTCCTTCTCAATATCTGGTGCTACAAGTGAAAATCTCTGTATGCTTTTATCTGGCTTAATTAACTGATCACAACAATAAAGTCAGCTAAAACAATTTTCAGGAAAAGGATAGGAGGGAACTGTTTTATCAGAACTGGATGAAGCTTTTTACTTAACTACTAACCAAACAAGATCCAAGAAGAAAGGATGAGAGGCTTTGGCTCAGCACCTTCCTGAAGTAGAAGCAATTTGAATTTTTGGAGAATGGAAGCAGGATTCTGAATAAAGCCTGATACATCCTAATGCTGTAGCAACTGCATCTAGAAAAGTTCATATGTCGTTTTTGGGGAGTTGTTCAGGTCACTGTAGGGAAAGATCACCGCTGTAAATCTGAGAGCAGATTCTATATTTAAATTCAAATCTTTCTCACAACCTCCCAAAGTACTTTAGGTTTAGAGTCACTTTGTAACAAGCCAAAATTATCTTGAAGAGGAAAGATCATTAACATTCACCCCATTATCTTAGCTCTTTACCTCTTTTCTGGTGACTGAATGTCATCCGAGTCATAAAAAAATGATTTTTCCCCCTACCTCTTCTTTTTGGTGGTGGCACTACACAGATCACTATCACCGTCTCTCTAGTGTACAGTACAAGAGAACTCATTGTTTCTGTACTTCAGCTGGAAGACTGTGGAGAACAAAGTTTTCCACGGTAATCCAGTCAAAATTACTCGCCCCCATTTCTTAATGTAATGATGCAACGCTGAAAGCACTGAACAAATGCTTAATAACATTTATGGTTTAAACACATTAAAAACAAAGATCCTAACGTATTTTACAAAAATAAACTACACTTCACAACCGTCTTGGTGGAATTTCAGTGTCCATTACAAAGATTTTCCAGCTACGGATTATTTTTAGTACAAGTTTCAAGTAGGTAAACTAAGGCACAGACAGATGCTGAGCATTTATCCAAAGAGTTTAGTCAATTAGTTTGAATTCTGTTTTATTTTTTCACAATTTAAAACACGAGGTATGCATAGATCTTCAGTGAAACTATGATGGTCTGTTCACAATGTTCTATAGATGAACAGACTCCCACATGTTTATTCAGCACAGAGCTGTCTTACTTCAGTAGACTAGTACATATTAGCAAACTGAAAAGGAATGCAGCAGCCCATCTCCTATAAACACCACTTGGCTATTTAAGCCTACACTGCACTAGAAATAGATTTATATCTCACAAACACCACCAAATGTCAGAGCATATCACTGATTCATTGCATGCTATATTATTTTTCAAATCAGATTTTATGTGTCCCTTACTATATAAAGCTGGAGAAATATTCTTATACACAGGAAACACTTCTGCACTGAGGAATTATACTATTGAATCAATTTACAGACCATGCAGTGAAGGTGAAACTGTAAGGCAAAAGATTCAGATTTTGGTTTGGGTCTTGTTCCTGGTTCAGTGACTGACCTCAAACACATTCCCTAGTGTTTGTTTTTAATACTGCTTTGCACTGAGACTTCACTGGCTCTGCTTTCCTTCATCCTACACCCTCCTTGTTGCTGCCTCTCACACCTCCTGCTTGTTTAAACATAATCTCTGGAATATTGTCTGGTCCAAGCTGGATAAGGACAAATGGCCCCAGAATCTCCTAACCCTCACCCAGCCACTATGCACCCAGGTGAAGACCATGTGCAGCCAGGTCTGTAGTTTACAAGCTTTCCTTCTTCAAATGCTACCTTCTTTTGGCCAAGTAAGTACCATTATCAGTTCTAGTGCCTAGACAGGTAAAGATGGTTCAAGTAAAAAAAAAAATATTGATGCAGATATACAATGAAGCCTGTCTAATCATCTATTTCAAATTGTCTGCATGAAACATACTTTGGACTGTACAGTTGTGCACAGAGAGGATCTGCTCTGATCTTTTACGCCGCCTCCTGCAGTTAAGCTAGGTTTTCACACTGACAGCAGAACTATTGTGTGCATGACATTTAATGCTGGAAATGGATGCTGTGTCTTGGCAATGAGTGGAAAACCTAAGCAGAAGCAATGAAAAGATATCTTTACAGTGTTCTTGGTCTCTTGTTAGTCATTCAACGTTGAGGAATTCAGCACAGAGGAAACACGCTGGGTGAACGTCAGTGTTCCCAGCTGTAACTGAAGAGGGAAAAAAAGTCCTGCTAAAAACCAGAGTATAGGCAAAGAGCACGATTTTCAGTGCACACCAGTGAAAACCTTCCTGACAGCAAAGTCACAGCAACCCTGATGGGGTTCATTTGGAAAACACACAGTTTTATGCATAGAGGACTAAGTTGGGATGTTTGTTTTCAGGTTGTGTGGAAAAATCTTATTGCTCTGAAGGATTTGTATTTAGATGAAGCTTTGTAGCATGCAGAAAGAAGACAGTCAACAAGCTACAAAGTAGAACATCATCCAGACCAGAAATTCCCCAGCTTTTTACAATGTCACTTGAGAACGATGCCCATGATCTGCGCCTGATTGGATCCCAAGGAACCAACACAGGCTCTTTGTGCAGATACAACTCTAAGGTGTTGCATTGACTTACTATTTGATCAGACTTTGTATGACTTTACAGACTTCACCACAAGATGTTTTTCTCTCTGACTTAAACCATGTCCTCTCTATAGAGACAGCAAAACCTTTTCCAGCTGAAGCACCATTCAGCCTTCTAAAAAGTAATTCACAGACCACTTCATATGCCAACTACTTTGTGTGCCCAGCCGCTGTGTGCAGCCTGGCACTGCAATGGGACAGGAGCCAACCCCAAACTCTGCCTGCCACTGACTCCCTTACAATATAACAAGTGCATAGGGCTCCACAGCACTTTTCCTTGCACTGTCTTTACCTATAAAGATCTGAGGACATACAAAACATGAATAAGCTGTAGAACACAAGTAATTTTAAACTAACCAGGCTTACTCAGAAAAACATGGGGATACATGGGGCTTCTAATCTAGAATTCACACATCTTTCAAGTCAGAGGCCAAATAAAAAGAGATTGGCCAAGGTGCAAGATAGTTATAATCTGCCTGCTCTAAGCTATGCAGTGAGGGTGACACTCTTCTGACTGATGTGTTGTATAATGAATGACCTTTTGCCAGTAATTCTTCATGCAATTAGAATGCAAGCTGCTGCATAAAATAAATATTTAGTATTTATGCCCTATGTTTTCTTGTTTTCTTTATATATACATATTAAAAGATAAGGAATGTGATCAGCCAACTGAGGGGGCACTTGAAGTTTGCTCTTTTTGCATCCAATATAAATGTTACTTACAGCATCTGTATTTAATTTTATCCTTGCTGGCAATCTAGATAAAAAAGAATTCACATTTTAACTGTTTGTAGATGCTAAAAAATACAATTATTTGGCTGCAGATAAACGATCTGACAACATATAAAAAAACTTTCCTACACATTTCAAGAAATTGGGGACGAGATGGAGGGCTTTAGTTAAACTTTTGCAGCTCTTAAAGAAGACTGAACTTAAGCAGATGATATCGAGGATTTGATTTCTAGAAATAATTACTGTATTTCTTTTAGGAAAGAGAAAAATCTACTTATTTTAATCTTTTCAAAAATATTATTATTACAGTTTATCATTACATATGAGCTTTTGGTCATACAAAATATTTCTGGTAAATCATGATTATGTGTGGCTTTAGCTCTTAATGAAATATAGTTGGTTGGTACTTAGATTTTTTTCATTACATGTTTACAGAATAGATTCTAGTAGTCACTGAAGAGTGTATTTACTAAACAATGATATTTTAAAACATGCACAAAACCACTACTGCACACAAGTGCTTCTGCAACAGAGCTGAAGCTGCAGTAATTTGGCATCAAGGCACCAGAGTGTGAGACATTTGGCGAGTCTTTATATTGGACGAACAAGAACATGTAATTTTCTGGAAGAAATAACTTCAAATAAGTAAAGTGAAATATATACACAAGGCAAAAATAATCAAGGTGATTCCTTCAAGAAGCACATTCACAACTGTGCTAAAAAAACACAAAGGATACACATGAACATAAAACCAGACAAATGCATTTACAAATCAGGTTCCAGGTCACTGAATAAAAGATGTTGCCATTGACATATAGTCACTGGTCTCTAAAGAGAGATGGATATAATTTTAGTCTTATTTCCAGCAGACAGATGGCATTATTTGGCAAAATCCATCGCATCACAAGACTTTATATCAACATTGCCACATCTGTAAGGTAAAAGCTACTTAATAGGTAACAGATTCCAGACTTGATGTTTTCTTACCCTTAGAACTCTCCAAAAGGGCACACAAGAATATTAATGGGAAGTCAGCACTGCTGCCTTTTTAGGCACCATTCACTTAGTTATCTGCCAAGGACACGGATAGGCAACTGCAGTGCAGCTCCCCAGGATGCTACAGAGAGGGAGAGAGCTCTATCAGATAAAATTACATCAGCTGATCTGCAGAGCATAAATAATAGAGCCAGGAGGGCCCTGTTTACCTTCATTTATACCATCATGATGCCATTTGATGGAAACCAGCTGCTCTGGCTATGTTCTTCACACTGTATCCATCCCTGCCACCAGAGTATGCAGACAAAGCCCAAGTTTCTGATGGTCTTACAATTTATTTTGTTTTCAGCATATTTCATATCCTATGTAGATTAACATTTCTGTAATTAAAAAAAAAAAAAAGAATCACTATCAACCAATTTCTCACTTGGACATTTACATGAAATGTAAACTTATTTCCACAAGCTACATCAGCACTGCTGGTAGTAAAATAAGATCTTCTCAAAGATATCTGCCCATTTCACTATCTGAACACATCTCTAATGACACTCCATCTCTAGTTATTCAGAAACTTGTCATCAAATATAAATTCTTCTCTTTCTTTACCAGAGGAATCACTGCACACATCCCAAATCAACACAAAACTGGGTTATTCGCAATGATAACCATCAAGTAACTGATAGAAAGCATTGCATGGATAGGACTAGACTAAGCTTAGAGCAGTACACATGTCCCTCCCCCATTCCTAGACCGACACTATTGATGTCTAGCATCAGTGGGATAACATTTTTTTTTTTCTCCTGACAAAAATAATGCAAGATAGTTTAGATGTGGCCTTGGTCTCAGTTGAGATCAGCAAGTCCCTGGGTCTCCAAACAGATAACCTGTTCGCTGAGCTGCCTAGTGTCCCAGGAATCCTGATAAAGTTCCCAGCCCTGATGATTCACTGTACCTGCCTTCCCAGGCTCAGTTTCCTCCTGTCCTGCTTAGGGACCCCCTGGAGCTGGGATGACCTAGCAGCACACTGAGTTGGCAGGCATTGAAATATATCACATGTGCAGTCACTTCAGGCTGCCTCCCCACTTGCTTCTTTGCTGAACTTGCAAACAAAATGGGCATCTTGCTGTGGAAATTCTCCATTTCAGTACATCAAGCAGTCTTCTGCTGTAGAGTCTTGCCAGAAAGCACACAAGCACTGCTTCTGCCACCTGGCAGAGAGCCACTGTGAAGCAGCAAGATGTCCAGCCAAAAGAGGTACGAGCTTTATCCCCGGAGCAGCAGGCTTTTTGATGAGAGCCATATATCCTCCTAGGCCAGGAAATGCCCAGGAACACTGTCCTTTCCTCCTGAGACAGCACAGCTGCACCTTGTCTGCCAAACCAGACGCAGTCTGCCTCAAAAAGTGATTATCACACTAAATCTTCCCAGGAGGAAGGGCGTTTTTTATTTACAGAGAGGTAGCACAACCTATCAAACAGAAGAGATTTTATACAACCATGTTTATGATGTACACTTGCAAAAGGTGTTGTATCTGGCAATCAGTCCTTTATATTGTTCCACTCTTTGCATTTAAATAACAATCCCAAAATAATTAGCTGTTTTGTTTTATCTGTCTGCTCCATGATGCTTCTGCAGGAAAAGCGATCACAGGTATGTGTACCTCCCATATTTGTACAGTGTAAAAGTCATCATTAGAAAAGAAACAGGAAAACCCACCCCTTGAAATTTTGCCCATCTTAATGCACCTCCCAAATTAAGAGCACTGAATGGAACTTTCCCTCCCATCCACAAAAAAACACACAGAAATTCCAGGAAAGGTGTTTTGGTTTAGATGGGCTACGTCTACATTCCCCAGTAGCTTTCTGTTTTTCTGTCCCCTGTTCTGTTTTACATAATTCCTCCTAGTACTGAAACAACTTCAGGCTTAGGATCTAAATCCAGGGGCTTTTGTGATAGTTTTGACTCAGCCTATAAACTTTGTGTATCCAAATGTGATTTCTATTCTGCTACATCTGTGGTTTGATTTTTCCCTGTATTCAAGTCTCACATTTTACTGTAACCTTTATAAGTAATTATACAGAAGTGCAGGATTTTTGTTGTATGTATTCAAACATTTCACTTTCAGATGCTTCAGAAAATGGATGGACCATTTGTGCTGAAAGTCATCTACTCCTGCCTCCTTTGCTTCCCCAGCATCACTGGTGGTACATTTACATCCTGAAGCAAAAGGCTTTACTGATTCCTAGGTGTGATCTGAGATGGTGAAAGTGCAGTATTATTTAAGTGCAAAAACCCAAGCCAAACAAACCCAGAAATCTAACCTAGCTTAAAAGAAGCTTAACAAACCAGGTTCCTATGGAGAGCTGCTCCATCTCCAAAGGACTTATGGCTTTGCCTGCAGGTCACAAAAAACCGTATAATGGATAAACAAGATAAACACAACTATGAAGATACCAAGGCTGTACTCATAAATCCTATTCTAAAATGTCCTACATGCAAAAATAGTACCTATATTTCCAACAGAAAGTATTGGCTAGTTTATAGAGTTTTAGGAAGAGTTTATCTTTTAAACAATGTTAAACTTTTCACTGTTTGCTCTATAGCTCTTGTTTTGCAATTCTTTTCCAAGTATTTTTTTTAAATTATTCTGTGCAAGCTGCAGGAAAATGGTGTATTTCACAATGGAAATAAAGCATGGTTAAAATCTCGGAGCTGTATTCTGCACACACTTACTCTGCTGTATAGCCCAAGTAATTCTGCTAACCTCAATAGATATAAGCTGGATTTATAATGAAATACAGAAATTGTCCTGGGCTTCTACTGATTAAGCTTCAAAGTCATTTACTTATGACCTTTTCTGAGCACAAAGACATTTTAGACAGTGTTATGTGTCTTGTTAGCTACTATGCATGACTTCAGCTAAAAATCAATAATGGCAACAATTACAGTTTCTGATTCTTTCATCTTCTTTAATATTGCTGGAATCAAAGAACAGATTTTTTTTTTTCCCCAAAGTTCTACAATACTATCTTTATTTCTGATCCTGTTCTCTTCCTCAAAGAATCACAGAAGGGACATCTAGAAGAAACTTACTGGGTGACATACATCATGTCCTTGCAAAACAACATTATTTTTCTTTATTGATTATTTTCTCTAACATCCTCTCAAATGTCCCAAACAATACAACTTCTAGGTTTTCTCAGGAAATTAGTCTACATTCTTGCTATGACCTTTGGCAGAATGAGTACACTGACCTTGGGTTTATGAAATAACAGCCTACTCCAGCGTAGTATCTGACACGCTTAGAGAAAAGTAGGAATGGAATTAAAAAAACCCCAAACCCGCAGCCAAGGCCAGGTCCTGAATGTGTACCTGAGACAATACTCCCAAACACCCTACAAATTTTATTGCTTTGCACTACCCAGAATGTTTTCCTTCTGGAAAGAACTCTATAGGCTCTGTCATGGAGCAATCCATCCCTCTCAAAGCTTCCCTTGAAATTTAGTGCCCAACACAACATTCCTGATGTGAAAGATGGCTTCTGGAGCCTGGCTTATTTTAACTCCATGCCTGCACAACTCATTCATGGCTGGGAGCAGTTCAGATGTGGAGGTTTGCAGTAACAGTGAAATTTTATTGATGTGACGCATTCAAACAGAGGTTGAAAAACATAGCACAGGGTTTGCCACAAGGATATAAAGAGTGGAGACAAGGAAGAACATGAATTTGTACGTGTAAACACATAGGGTACATTCTGATTAACTTGTTCTCTTTCTTGTCAGTTATCAGTGATAATTTTCTAATCTGCATGTTTGTTTTTAAAAACAAAGTCCTTATGTCTACATGGGAAAGGAATTACTACCTGCCTTATGCCTCCAGTCATTCCACTAGTCAAGCTCGACTCACCAGAGTAACAGCAAGGGAGCTCTTTCACCAAAAGAATAATTTGTTTTTAAAAAAGCAAATAGCAGAGCATTAGTAAGTGTAAAAATATTGGTATTTTTTCAGGACAGCTATATTTTTACATATTAAATATATATATATGTTTCATGGCACTGATCTGCTATCTGCTACAATTGTGTAGTTGTTTAGTGTTTACTGTGTTATTTTTTTTCTCACATTTTGAAAATTTAAAATTTGAGAATGTGAATTTCACATATTCAGATTCACATTTTGCCCATAGTTTAGCTGGATGTAAATGACAATAGGCTGGGACATCTGATCCTATTTACCGTAGCATCTACAAACCCTCTGCTTCTTAATAGGGTGCCACTTTGTCTTCCTCAACTAAAAACTTTTCAGGACTTTGTATGACTGTATCAAGGTCTTATTCTTACCTATGCTGTGTTTACGGAGTCACAGACCAAGAAACTGTGACCTCGTCGCAAAGGCAGGATGATATTTGGAAGATATTAAGCTAAGATTCATGCCTGCAAGAAAACCTGTTTAAAATGTGTGAAGTTCAGTATTAGTTCATAAATAGACGAGAATGCGTCAGTATGTTTTTCTTCTACTCAGTAACACTAAGACTGAACCTTCTCTCAGTGAGCTAGCACATAGCTCTGGTTCAAGGAAGGGAATGAGTGGGCAGGAACAGATCCCTTTTTTCTATCTAGCGTTAGCCAGACAGAGTCTGCAATACATGTTCCAGCCCTGTTTCCCCCACTAGGAATGTGGTCTGAACACCTTCACACCTACTGGTGGGAGGAGCAAGGGCACATGGGGCATAAAGCAGAGTGGGTGCCTAGGCTGAACTTCAACAAGGAGTTGCCTGGCTCTCCTTGGGTACCACAGTTTAAATACCACCTCAAGGTGTCTCTTCCATGCAGTGCAATGGAGACCCTTCCCCAAAGATCCCTCCCACCCTCACTATCCTTCTTCTGCCCTAAAGGGCTATGACAAGCAGTTCACAAATGAGAAACAGGTCACCTTGTAAGCCCTCTCTTGCAGAGATTAAACTAACTGCTAATCCATAGCTAGTCAAAACTGCTTTTGTGCAATGTATCTCTCATTATCAACTGGAATGAAACTGCAGTTGGGATACATTGATTTATCATCTAGTATATTTTGAAATATAGGCAAATAAAAAACAGAATTTGCAAAGCCCCTAAAACAGTATCTGTAAGTGCTTTTCATTCAAAAACCACATAAACTTATGTCTCTCTTCTGTGCAGCTATATGCTAAATCTCAGAGCAAAGTGAGAAGACCACTGAAAAGATCTAGGTCAAATAAAGATGCATTTTCAATAGTGATAAAAATTAGGATGGGAAGCCAATAAGGTAAATCTGTGTATGCATTGGTAGGAGAGACCATGGTGGAAGCAGCAGGTCTTTTTCTCCCCAGCAGTGGCTACAACAGAAAAGGAGAGGAGGAGACAGTGACAGATTAGGTGAGGTAACACTTCTTGAATATTATATTATCTTTTTTTGGAGATATCTTTATGTTTGAACCAAAGAGAAGATCATCATTCAGAATGCAGACAGTTTGTAGTGGTCGAGAAAGAAACCCACTTGAAGTTTCACCAACAGCTACTGTGTAAAAAGCCTCATCCTCACTTACACAGAGGTCATTCAGAAGGAAGGAAAATTTATATAAATGAGGACTTCCCCCAAAGCACACAATTATACATTGCTCTAGAAATTATTAGGTTATTTGCTGTGAACCTGAACATGTTACCTCTGCTTTGACATATATTTTTCTGGAAAGGTCAGAATATTTATGTATCAGCAGTCCCACTTCTCTGAAGTTGCCTTTCAATAACACCAGAGTGTCATCCTGTCTGTTGAGCTGCTAGGGAGCTAGCATTATTCACAAGTAATGCTCTTTTAAAACCAGCTGATTCTTACGTTTTTTTTAAAAAGAGATTTTTATGATTATAAGGCAATAGATAATAAATAGCCCTTTAAAAATGAACTAAAAATGTGGCACTTGATTAATGATAGTGTGGTCGAGTGTCACTTACCAGCCTTGGATAACAATATTCAAAATAATAACTCTTTGCTCATATTTTTTCTGCTTGCTTTCTCTCCTGAGCCTGGCTGATATTTCCCTGTGCCCTGCCCTCTCTGGTCAATTACATCATTTTCTCAGTTACCTCTTTGCTCTACTTGTACGTCCTTTTCTGGAGTCATGCCTTCTCCTTCAGCCTCACCTTCCCACTTGTCTGCCTAGCTTGGGTGTTTGCACAAGAGGAGAAGCTTCCCCTTGCTATAGGACCTTTCTGCCAATGGACCTTTCCATTTCCCTCTGCTCCCCTCCATGGTGCTGCTCCTCTGCTTAGCCCCAAGGAGCTTTGGGAAGCTGAATTAATAAGTGTAGATAGCATCATTTTGAAAAGTGTGTGGCAGTTTATGTAAGATGGGAAGATGTACTTTTACAGGATCAAAGCCATTGCAGGAGGAAAACCATCTCTCAACCTGGAAGCAAAGCTCTTTTAGGAACATGTTTATGATTAACAACCCATAATGAAAAACCAAATTCTGTTATGTGAAACAGAAATACACTCCTAGCACACCAGCTTCGAATTACACGCTGAAAGCCTTAATTGCAGCCCCTTGAGTGACTGGCTACAAAGTCAGCTGGCGGCAGTACAAGGACTAATTTTGTTGCTGGGAGCAGCTAAGTCACATTACTGGAGGGACTGTCTAAACTTCCTTGCTTTGCTGCTCAGCAGAGTGCACTCGGCAAGGGAATGCCCTGCCCCATGCCTGGGGTCCCACTGCAGATCCAGCTTGGGAGCTCCTGGGGCTCCTCTGCTGCGCTATGTTCCCTTGGGCCTCCTCAAGCCATCTTACCCACTGCCATACATGCCCCAGGAGCCTAACACAACCTCTGCTTTTATTTCTATAGTTTCTGTGACTCTGCTCTGCCAGGCTCCATCTGTGCTTTCCCAGAGACCATCCTCCTTCCATCACGCTTACTCTCAGCCTGTAAATTTTCAGATATTGAGGGAGTGTAATTCTGGTTTTTGACTGAATAAACTGCAAACATGAAGATACATTACTCATCAAAGATGAGATATTTAGCTGATTTACACAGGGGTAAAGTTTGCAGAAATAATCAACGGTGCAGAAAAGACTCTACATCTATGCCATAATGTCTTGAGCTGCTGCTGTCCAGTAGTTTCCTACTGGAACTGAGTTGTGGGTGATGGGGCTTCTGTGTAGAAGAGGGTCAGAAGAGGTCAATCTATCTCCCTGAATGTCCAATTGAAGGATGTCACAGTGTCCTACAAGAATCAATCTGGTCCTGTGTGCAGGAGGCTTCAATTTCCTGCCCTTATTCTTGCAGGTGATATGCATCACAGGTACAGGGTAGTATGTCTACCCACTCTTCAAACACCATTTCTACTGATTTGCACTACTGTTACATAGGAAGCAGTGACTGCAGCGCAGTGTTTCCTGCAGATTAATGGCTGGATGGGAGCAAACAGTGGTCCACAAGCAAGGTGAAGGATATTAGCTCCAAACAGTCAATAAATCTTTAGGCAATGGCCTGACCTCTGTTGGTTATTGCTATTAAAAAGGGGAAAAGAACTCAGGCATTTTTTCTCCATGACATAGCCACCACTGGTATGTTTAGAATATATATTAGCAAATCTTTTGGCGCTCTCACTGCTGTAGTCATCACAATTTGCTGTTTTGAGGGAAAGATGTGTGCATGTGCTGAGAGGAGTGAGGGAAGGAAACCATTATTTCTTCAAAAGCCTCAGGCAGAAATTAAGGCTCACTTTTAAATTTTCTAAAATGTCTTTACTTCCCTTTAGTTTTACATCGGTTTCTTAATTTTTACAGTGGTTTAAAACTTTAGGCTCCAGTCCTCTGAGCTATTTACTTCATACTTTCCCTTGGCTAACTCCTATTATTTTTATCTCAAAGGATTCACCAGAATATGACTATTTCATTTGTGTGATATGTAAGTGTATGCAGAGGAGGAAAGGAAACCAAAAATACGTCATCATTTTAAAAGATGGTAAGGTACCAATAACCAGCAAGTAGCTCTGAATGAATACAGCAACAGACAAAGTGGGCAAAACTACAACTTTGCTAAAAGAGTGAGTTATGAAGTAGAAGAACTTAAAAGGAAGGTGGCTATTTCTACTTATTACTTGGCGCTTTTACTGATGTCTTTTCCACGTGACCTTTTCTCCGTGGTGCATTGCATTACAGGATAGACTCCTCTTGTCAATGTGCTTTATGAACATTTCATTTACATGCTTTCACGAACCTCTCAGAAAGGACTTCAGCATATTTCAACACTTTGTGTCCTTGTCCCTCATAAGACATTGCTGCACAAGCTGTTCCAAGGAAAGCTTACAGAGTGAACATCATGGCCTCACCTTAAGTCTAAGGGTAGCAGATGGAAAAATTGGAACTATGAAGATATTAAGTGGCACAAATTAATTAAACAAGGTAGAGGAATCTTTTAGCAAATACTGTCCTGCCAAACAACATACTAATATTTTATAGATAATGCTTTCATCTTTCCATCAGGGTCAGCAGTAGATGCAATAATCTTTGGATAAGATCCCCTGCCTCCTGGCAGATTGTTGAGAAGGAGATAGAGACATGACCAATGCCTGAAATGACGTGGAGACTGATGAAAGCACTGTGTAGTCCAGTCCCAGTTTGGTACTGATGATGCACATTCAAAAATACTTTCTCCTTAAAAGCTTTGGTAGCAACATTTCAGATTCACAGCAAATGCTGGGTTTGTGTAATTAAAGTAGCTTTAGTTACAGGGCCAGCTGTCAAATTTAACGAATCCAATCCTGTTTATCTATAGGTGAAACTAAGTTGCAACACATGCTACTCTCTGTTCTTTTCACTAATCGTCATCTCTGCTCTCTCACCACTATTTACAAATGCTAAGTTCATTGACAGTAAAGCCTCGTGTTTCATGAACTTAATAGCCCATACATTCTCAAGGACTTCTAAACCACAGGTTGCAAATTTTTATTCTCTGCCTCTACAGAGACTTTGCATAAGCCATGACAACGCTATTGTACAAACCCTCATGGCTTCCTTAAACAATTGCTATTCTATGTGATCAAGCTCCCTTTGCACAGAAGATCATGCACATCAGCCATGCTACTACCTTGTTAATATCCCTGTAATTGCTTTCCTCTCTGTTGCAGAGGCCACTGGTTTTGCCATACCTTGGTCACACTGACCAGGAGTTCAAGTAATTCCCAGCCTGAGAAAGATGTTTACTTCATTCTTTCAACCTATATTCTCTGGTTTTGCAAAACAAATCTTCTTGTTGTGATCCTTTCTAACATTATAACTCCAAAGAAAGGGTCATTGGGCACTGGAACAGGCCGCCCCGGGGAGGTGGTTGATTCACCTTCCCTGGATGTGTTTAAGGCATAGGTGGACAAGGCGCTGAGGGGCATGGTTTAGTTTTTGATAGGAATGGTTGGACTCGATGATCCAGTGGGTCTCTTCCAACCTACTGGTGATTCTATGATTCACAGTCCAGTTTTATCACAGGTCTTTCTGGAATCTTCTATTACTATCTTTATTTACCTCCACTGCTCAAGCAACAGAAAGTTTGCTGGAAACTTTGTCACTGAGATAAACAAGAGGCAAGTTAGATTTCAGGGAAGATCCACTCAATGCTGTGAATAGCAGGTGGAATATCTTAGGCCAATTTTCCATTTAACTTGAACATTCTAATGCACATGTTGATGCTGTAGTAGAAGCTTTTGAAAAGAAACAATTGTTAACTTTTTAGTTTTGGCTCCACATCTGCACTTACTCCTACAAACTGTCAGCATCTGGATAGTCCAGTCAGCACTCAATATCCAAACATTTATCTCAAACTACTCTCTAGATCTTTGCCCTTGTAACAGAATTGCTTGATGTTTGGATGCATACAGATGATATGAATGGATTTCATACTTAAAATTCAAAGAGTTGTTACAAGATAAATCAAGATTTTTGCTCTGTATAAACTCTTTGCAGAAGCATCTGGTTCAGAATAAGCATGAGTTTTATAAAAGGTACAACAAAAAATCTAATCTTAATTTACGTACCCGATGATAAAAAAAAAAAACCATTTTGTGCATAAGAGGAGCACTGGGCAGAGAGACAAGCACAGAATCATATGGCAAACTAAATACATTATTTATTATTTAGCAGAGCTTCTGTAATATAATTCTCTACATTGACTTATTTATGAAGTGATGTAAGAGAGAAAATGAATTAGTGTGTGAATAAAATAAGCTTCTGTATTCAGCTAATACACTAGCTAAAATTGAAACTAACAAATATGATCTGAAAAAATGCCATAATATTCTTAGCTGCAATTTGGGAAATACTAACTTAAATACATCAAAGGAAATGAAGGAAGGAGCATATAGCAACTGTAAGAGACTATACCTTGTATTTGGTTTCTCAGACCACCAAAGAGCTTGTTCATTATAGGCAGCAGGAATGAGAGCTTCTCTTTGCATGAAATTCATCCTCCTCCTGAGTATTCATGGCAAACCATTCATACCATTGCCAGGCTTGGCATCAAAAGGGATTTGGGTTGGCACCACCAATACTAAGCTACAATAATCCTTTAAATTAAAATTTGCCACTAGACAGCAGGAAGGTGACACAGAATACAAGATCCCGTTCGCCACACTTGTTTGGCCGTGAGACTCTGCTGGCACCGTCAGTGGTGATATTCCATGAGCACCAAGTCTTTTGCAGACTCACAGGAGGCAAGGAAGACATTGAATAGTGACATTGAAGAATATCCTCTCCTTTAAATCAGAATCAGAGAGTTGGTACAGTCTGTGACTCTCCTGGAGAGCAGCTTTATGGCTTCCTGCTGTTTGGCATTTGATTTCCAATTCTACAACTGAAGTACCTAAGACTGCCTCTCACAGCTTGTTGAAATTCAGAGTAATGCCCAAGGGCTGTACTTTTTTTCGCTGTATCTCAGAAATGGAAATTAATCCCTGTTACTAAGGTTGCCATCATAAGTCTCTGGATCTTATGTTTCTTCATATAAACTACAGGGAACTTTTGGTGCCTTCACATGTCACTTCATATCCAGTTAATTATGTTTTAAGCTAGTGTAATTGTATAGGGGAATATTCTAGTTTGCTCAGCCTTAAAGAGAATGAATCATTGAAAGGATGATGCAAAGAACCTTCAAGTGTTACTGATATAGCTAAATACTTTTATTATTTATTTCACACACTAGACCAAAATAAATTTTACTTTCAATTTTTTTGCATTTACTACTTTTCAAGTCAGTGGTTTTCATTCCTTTTCTAAATCTTGCTTTTTCTAGAAGTGACAATGGAAGTTTTGCTTATGTTAACTGCAACTTAAAAAGTGATCAGAGATGTGTTAAATAAATGAAGACTTCTGAGTGAGTAGAGAAGAGTATTGTAAGCGGTTTATTAGTTTTAAAGAGTGGTGGTATGTGGCCTCAATGGTTTCCAAACAGACAGAGGAAAACTTAGAGTGCAAAGAACGTGCTGAGACTCTCTGCTGTTTTGTGGCCTGAAAAGAACAGCCTCTACGGCTTGATCTATCAGCTTGCTCTGTGTTGGCTTAGTTCCCACATTACCAGCAAAACAACTGCCTAGCAACCCAGCTTTTCCCACAACATTTCCTCGTGCATGTTGTGTGCCCAGAAAAAAAAGTATAGCACCTAATATGATCTCTGGATAATCCCCTTATTTGAGAGCTATATTCAGCCCTCTGTACACATTGGAACTGTAACTAGAAAGGCAATTGCTGTCATGACAGAGAGCAGGCAAAGTCAAACTAGTTCTGTTTGTGCTGCAAGCTGTGCAGAAACGCTGTGCTCCCCGTACAGGTTATCAGTACATCAGACAGACAGCTAACTTGCTGCTTGCCTCCACAGTATTTCCCCTAACAAAGGCAGGAAGCCATGATTGTTAGCAAAAAGGTGCAGATATCCTTCCTATTGAAAACCCCATTCTGTGAACAGCAAGGGACCTCTCTAGCACACACTTTGCAACTGTCAGAAGAGTCGATCTGAAGGCATAAATAAGTCAGTACTTAAAAAAAAACCCCAAACATGCTGGTTTGAACACGTGAAGTTCTTTTTGAAGTTACTGCCTTACAGTCACACATTAGATCTACTAACAGTAATGTTTTCTTATCTGGCATCCCAGCTGCAGTAACATCTTGCATCAGAGTATTTGAGCTACTTTCCTGACAGTTTCCTCACCAGTAAAAGGAAGAGTAGCATCAAATCCTCCACAGCTGTTTCTGAGCAGCATGCTAAGAGGACTACAGTACATTCAAATTTGCCCATATATTATCTGGAAGCACAAGCCTTAATATCCCTCCAAAAGACGGCACCGTTTGAGAAGCACTGTAAATAATACCTACGCAGCATAATTAAGACAGCACTCTTAATCAAACACTCAGAAATTAAGGCAGCAACTTACTTGCTGTCTTCATAACTTCCTCAGGAACATCGTCTTTTCAAATGAGTGTAACAGGAAATTGTGGTGATTATGGGTGAGCTGTGTGTCTGCAGCTCAAACCACTCACTGCAAAGTGCAAAGGCACTAAGCGCAGGATTGGTAAGCAACAACTGACAGCCACCTCCCCTTCTCTTCGTACTTTGCATGTAAATTTTAACAGACGCCATGTGGAGAGAAGTTGCTTTAACAAAGATCCACGTGAAATATGTCTGTGAAAAAGCTGTACTACTCATGATGGCTCCATGCTCAGAAAAGCAATACTTACCTCTGTAAGGTGCCCTGAGACCTACAGATAAAAAGCATACTAGTTGTGCTATCGTATGTTACTGATTTTATCTGGAGAGGTATTCACTGTCTCTATTAAAGGCAATACTGAACTTTAACTGCCTCCTGGTCATATAGGAATTAATTTGGACCTCTCTTGCCTCATATTTTGCTGCTGTGCAGTAGAGATGGTACTGAGAAGAGATGTGCACGCTCATGCATTGAGTAGGTCTGCAGACAACTCCATGTGCCTTTGCATGTTTGTTTGTGGCAGAACTTTCACAGAATCACAAGGTTGGAAAAGACCCACAGGGTCATTGAGTCCAACCATTCCTATCAATCACTAAACCATGCCCCTCAGCACCTCATCGACCCATGCCTTAAACACCTCCACCTGTCTTTCAACCACCTCCCTGGGTAGCCTGTTCCAGTGCCCAATGACCCTTTCTGAGAAAAATCTTTTTCTGATGTCCAGCCTGAACCTCCCCTGGTGGAGCTTGAGGCCATTCCCTCTTGTCCTGCCCATTGTCACTTGGGAGAAGAGGCCAGCTCCCTCCTCTCTACAACCTCCTTTCAGGTAGTTATAGAGAGCAACAAGGTCTCCCCTCAGCCTTCTCTTCTCAAGGCTAAACAACCCCAGTTCCCTCAGCCGCTCCTCGTAAGACTTGCTCTCCAATGCCCTCACCAGTTTCATTGCACTTCTCTGGACTCGCTCCAGAGCCTCAACACCCTTCTTGTGATGAGGGGCCCAGAACTGAACACATGATTCAAAGAGCGGCCTCACCAGTGCTGAGCACAGAGGGAGAATAACCTCCCTGGATCTGCATAAGGTTGTTGTGCCCCAAGTGCAGGACCCGGCATTTGGCCCTGTTAAACCTCATACCATTGGTCTCAGCCCAGCAGTCCAGCCTATTCAAGTCCCTTTGCAGAACCTCCTTACCCTCCAGCAGATCGACACTTCCACCCAGCTTAGTGTCGTCTGCAAACTTGCTAAGGGTACACTCAATGCCTTCATCCAGGTCATTGATGAAGACATTGAACCGGGCTGGAACGAACACTGAGCCCTGGGGAACCCCACTTGTAACTGGCTTCCAGCTGGAGTTAACAACATTTGCCACCACTCTCTGGGCTTGGCCATCCAACCAGTTTTCCACCCAGGAGAGCATTCTCCTGTCCTGGCCAGAGGCTGACAGTTTCCGTAGCAGAATGCTGTGAGAAACTGTGTCAAAGGCTTTACTGAAGTCCAAGAAGATACATCCACAGCCTTTCCCTCATCCAATAAGTGGGTCACTTTGTCATAGAAGGTGATCAGGTTAGTTTGGCAAGACCTGCCTTTTGTGAACCCGTGTTGACTGGGCCTGATCACCCAGTTCTCTTGTATGTGCTTCATGATAGCACTGAAGATCACCTGTTCCATGACTTTCCCTGGCACTGAGGTCAGACTGACAGGCCTGTAGTTCCCTGGATCCTCCCTGCGACCCTTCTTGTAGATGGGCACATCAGGCAGCCTCCAGTCCAGTGGAACTTCCCCATTCTTCCAGGACTGTTGGAAGATGATGGAAAGGGGTTTGGTGAGCACATCCGCCAGCTCCCTTAATACTCTTGGGTGGATCCCGTCCAGCTCCATAGACTTGTGGGTGTCTATTTGGGCAAGCAAGACTCTGACCACCTCCTGTTGGTGCCTCATTCTGCTCCTCTGACTCCTAGGTTTGTACACAGAGGGAACTACTTTCCTTACTATTAAAGTCTGAGGCAAAGAAGGCATTAAGTACCTCAGCCTTGTCCTCATCCCCTGTCACAGTTGTTCCACAGTTTGTCCACAGTGAATCAGGACCCTGCTTCTACCTTCTTACAACAGGGATTCATAGGAAGGCAGACAGATAGCTGAAACCATGACTGTGTCCCACAGCCTTTAAGAGAGGAACTACAATCTCATTTTTGTTTCTGAATTAGCATCTGGCAGATGCAGAAAGCTGTTGTTAATATCCAGCTCTCAGAAATATGTGTGTATGAATGAACTCATGGAAACGCTCTGATAGCATCAGATACTGCAGGCAGTTTGGCATGTCTTTAATAACTGGATTGTCTCACCAAGGTTTCTACTTTCAGATCTGCATTTTTGTCAAAGTCAGTTTTAGGTAGGGACTAGCAGCAAAGCAATAAAATATTCACACAAGTGGATTAAATTCTGTTAACTAAGTTGTAACTGCAAGAACAAATTCTGACTGCTCTTCCACCTGAGAAATCTTTCAAGGATAGTATGGCTGGAAAAAAACCAGCAGAATTACAGGAGAATCATAGAATCAGCAGGAAAAGACCCATTGGATCATTGAGTCCAACCATTCCCAAAATAGTAAACCATGCCCTCAGCACCTTTGTCCACCCAATCCCTTAAACACTTCCAGGGGAGGTGACTCAACCACCTTCCTGGGTAGCCTGTTAAAGAGAGGAGTTGTACAGGTGTTGTACAGGAGGGTTGCTGACAGGCAGGTCTAGTCTGCAGAATCTGTGTTTTTGGGCATGAGTCAAGAAACTTGCAGAATGCCTTCAGGATCTGAGTCTCTCTGCAGGGTTAGTGAGTAGGGGAAAGTATTTATTTGTTAGCTGAGTCAGCTCCTTGACACAGACTCCAGGAGGTCTTGCTTACACAGCCACATGTCAGACTAAAAAAAAATCACTGGAGATGCACATGTAAAAGGAAACATCTGTGCCAGTGACTAAAGCAAGTTAGAAATGCTGTCTTGCACAATACTAGTAAAAGGGCACAGAGATTCCCTGAAGGAAAGGTTTTACCTAGCTTCAGTGAAATGCATCTGGTTTCTTTGCATTTTTCCCATCAAACTTCCCACACTACACCTGCAGATAGTCTGAGCAGTAATGTCTGGAACACAGTTCGAACTTCTGTAGAATACCTGCCTGCACCAAATGCACCTGCTATGCGGGTTATTTGATACCCTAGGTAATTCTGCCACTTTTTAAAGAACCTGCAAAAAAAAAAGCAAACAAAAATCAGTGTCTTCCCTGCCCCCACCACTATGTCCACTATCATCTCATCAGCAGATAACTGCACCAGATGATTTGACAAGAACGGTGGATATCAGTACCTGACTGAAGTGAAAAGGCTGTCCCCTGACAAGTCAGATGACTCTGCAATTGATTCAGGGCTAAAAGTCCTTCTTGACCTTGACTTTGATCTTCTACTTCCTGTCCAAGTTCCTCTTACTGCTTTAACCCTCTTACTGTTTCCTTTTCAAGTGGCTTTTTCTAGCTTTCTAGCTTCCTGACTTCTCTCTTACTCTTAGAATCCTAGAATCATATTCCTAGAATCACAGAACAGTTTAGGTTGGAAAGGATCTTTAAAGATCATCTAGCCCAACCTCTGTGCAGTGAACAGGGGCAATTCCAGCTACATCAGTTGGTTCAGGGCCCTATTCAACCTGACCTTCAACGTTTCCAGGGATGGGGCACATACCACCTATCTACGCAACCTGTTCCAGTGTTTCAGCAGCCTCACCATAAAAATTTCTTCCTTGTATATAACCTTGGATCTACCATCTCATTACCCCTTGTCCTTTTGCAACAGGCTCTGCTAAAAAGTTTGCCCTCCATGTACTAGATTTCTAAGAAGAAATTATATAAATGAAAATAAAAGGTCTTTTTATGTCTGGATTGTTTCTCTTTCTCCCTCTCTTTTCTCCTTCAGTCTCAATCGATTGTGTAATACAATCCTTCAAGATTTCTCCCTCTCCCTTCTGCCCTTGCTCTCCCAAGGTTTTTTAAGAGCAGCCATAATTTCCTTTTCTTCAGTTTAACATCGTTAACTGTCCTATGGACATTCATCCAGCTGTCCTGCCCACTCTCTCTCTCTCTGAGTCCATCACTGTGGCCAAGGTTGACCAGTTATTTTGATCTGTACTACATGCATGTAGCTGAATGGCAGTATGAGAGAGGGGAGAGGACCCACCTGCTGTGTGCTAGAGACCAGCTACACAAAATGATGCGCATGTTGCAACACATTGCTCTTAAGAGACTGGCTTTCTATTTAACTTCAGAGTCCTAATCCTTGCACGAAACCCACAACAGCTAAAGGAAAGAAGTGACCGAACTGTTACTAGCAAGGAATTATTTCAGCCTGAGCTGTGGTGGTTGTCTGACCAGCTGCCAGTAAGATCCCCGTGAGACACTGGATGTTATGCACTTCACCCTTCACTGCAGGCAAGCACTTCTATCCTCTCTATATACAGATACGAACTCTGTCCTGAAATTAGGCACCCATACCAATGTTCCTTCACAAGCTTTGTCACAGTCACTACTATCAGAAAGCTTCCAATTCTTAATAGTCCGCTGCTCATACCAGTATATTGAAGGCCCAAATTTGTTTTTTATCTTCTTACAGGACATTGCAACCCTAGATGCTATAACTGTCAGAAAATGGAACAAAACATTTCTGGCCTTGAATGCATATTAGAATTTTCATTTAACCGAGAGCAGTCACATACAAAGAACTTCCTGGAAGCAGTTCAGTTTACAGGGAAGAGATGCCAACGCAGCCCCAGAGAACTTACCCACTTTGGCCTCAGTGTGGAATAGGGTTCTCTGGATTCCTTGTGTTGAAAGTATTGCTCTTTGCATTCAATATTTACACATTTACATGGAGTCCCTCCTTGGCCTTGAGGCTTAAGCATTCACCTAAGTTTGGGGAAAACTATTTATTGGTAGGATATTTAATGTTAAGTATTTGCAAGAGTAGAAGAAAGAACATGAGTCTTCTTTCCCTCCCCCAACCTAGACAAGTGGTCTAGTCGTGCAGTGACTGTCTTTCTCTTATTATTTCATAAAACTTTCATTTTGCTATAGAAAAGATTAAAGTTGCCTCACCTTATAGCATTATGTAGCTAATTTAAGAATCCATAATAGACGTGAGTTCAAAGACTCATAAAAAGAAGGTGGACTTGAACTCACGTAAGTGTTCGAAATACTATATAATAAGGAAAATAAATACTTTGTACATTGAACCAGATTCATTGAATACCAAATGCATCTATTCTTACCAATTAGCTCAGTCGGTATTTGCTTAAAATAAAGATCTCAGGGTAGTTTAGCTACGTAAACTAGGTAGCAACAGACTGTACACAAAACATACACTTAAATCCTGAGGGAACTTCACTGCTGGAAAATTGGCCCACACTATGCCTCATTTGTATTGTGCAGAAGTACTGCAGGGGTTTTGAAGATACAAATTTTTGACTCAGATGCCCAAGTCTTTGTTTTTCTGGTGCAATACTCTTGAGGCTAAATGAAATGCTGAAGGGTTTTTCCTTGCTAGGCAAAATATCTCTTCACTGAATTACTGGGTTTTACCCACTGTCGCTTTCTCTTGGGATGTGGGCAAATGTTCAGATAAATATTGGTGAGATATTTTCACAGAAAGGGTCATTGGGCATTGGAATAGGCTGCCCAGGGAGGTGGTTGATTCACCTTCCCTGGAGGTGTAAACAAGGCACGGGTAGACAAGGTCCTGAGGGACATGGTTTAGTGTTTGATAGGAATGGTTAGACTCGATGATCCTGTGGGTCTCTTCCAATCTGGTGATTCTATGATTCTATGAGATAAATATTGTGCTTGCTACCACTGATTGAATTTGGGTAATGTTAGGCCATTTCTTGCCAATGGGAGAATTCCTCCACTTCACTTATGAAACTATTTTCACTTGGTGAGACACCTTGCTGGCCTCACTCAAGCAGAGGTAACTGCAAATACAGTCATTTTTGCTTTTAACGTTTCTCAGAATTTTAACATTTCTCAGAATGACCATGTCAGCTAAAACAGATCTGTAACTTAGGTCTGTCATTTATGTCTGAAATGAAGACATTACAGGTTCACTGGGTGGAGAGACAAGTACCTGTGGGCTAAATAATTACTCTAAATAAGTCCATTTTGATAAACAGCACCTGAAACAAACATGAACCACAGTAATTATCATTAAAATTATAATTCTCTAGAGCTGATAATCTATTGTGTATATATATATATATATGCTTATGCAAGTTCATTTTTTTAATAAATTGTAAATTGTGTTGGAGTTCAGCCTTTTTGTTATACGAATCTCTTTCTTCACATTCACTGTTCTCATTAATGGGCATGTTCCTGAATATCATTTAAAGAACACGGTTATTGCTTCTTATTTTGTTTCTTTAATCCAAACTATGTGGCTTCACTGTAAGGGGACACACAAAGATAAGTTAAAAACAAATGTGGCATCAAATCCTCCTCTTTTATAAAAGGGAAGTATTTTCATTTCAAAGTGCCCTTTCTTAAGTAAAACCCTTTGAAGAATATCCAAATCACTGAAATATTTCAGGGCTACTCCTGCAGTCCTTGTAAAGATTTATTCCCCACAGTATATTTGCTAGTTCTTTGCAAACTCTATGTCTGAAATCAATACTAGACAGTTCCTTTTCAAATTCAAAATTGATTTTAGCCTGTTAAAAGACAACATCCAAACAAATCCTTGTCATCTTTTCAGGACATTTATTAACACAGCTGGAAATAATCATTTGTTCAGTAGGAATTCCCACACTGCATCTTACAGGGAAAAAAAAAAGAAAAATAGGAAGACTATTCCTGACCCACTAGATTGATTCCAACCATTGTAAAGGAATGGTGAGCAATCTAGCAGTCTAAATTGAGTTTCAGAAATGTGCTCATACAGACATTGTGCTGCAAAAATATGTAAAACACAAAGAGATTAAATCCCATTTCTTTTATTTACTTCAGCAAGAACACTAAATATGAAATCCCCATCAGACTGCTATATTTCCAGCATTTCCAGCTGTGGTCTCACCTGGCTGTAACTCCTCTTAGCACTAAGGGCAACCACTTAACTGCAGAATACGTTTCCTTTATTTCGCTGTGCTAGTTCCTTGTCTGTTTATCTTGACCTTATGCAGCTCATGCACAAGTTCAAAATCCATTGATTTAAAATGCATCTTTACAAAGAAAGTGGATTGGAAGTGTCTAGTTCTGTGGCTTGTTCTTCACAGACTTTCTGATAAGCTGTTTTCACTGACAACTTAAGTTCCCATGTTCTCATAAATTCCTGGAGAACTGTGGAGGCTAGTCAAGAGAGAAGGAACTGTTGATTATATTCCACATTGTGTAAGAAGAAAAAAATTCTTAATGTTGTCCTATTCACTTGTTATTTACAGAAACCAGTGCAAATCATGGCATTTTCCGGGTTTCTTTTGAATAGAACTTCTTTTGAAAGACATCTTTTGTTGGTTATGAGCAATTTGTAAAAACTCATTGAAAATTCAGGTACTAACTTGATTTTACAAGTCTGGCAGCCCAACCATATGTTTCTTCCTACATGTAAACCTAGAATATCTGATTCAGTAGTAGAAACTTCCTTCTAGTGATGGCCTTTGCAGAATCAGGGATTCAAATACCTTTTTGCCTGGTAAGAATATCAGATGAAATTTCCTCTCCTATATCATATACTTTTAAACTCTTATTACCTTTTATCCAAGTTTCTTAGTGCCACTCTTTTAAATCACTCTTTCCCGAGATTCTACTTAGCATTGGACAATACTGCTTCAGAACTGAGTAATATATTTTGAGTACTAACAAGTGATCACACCCAGGAATTAAGGCACAGATCACAGGAATTTTGGCATTAATCGCCTGCCTCCCTCATCCACTAATTCTCAGTGACAGTAAATTCTTATTTTTAAAGATACACTTTGCATTTCAAACTCATTGAAAGTTATTAATTAAAGTGACAGAAGGTTTTAGTAAGAATAACCAACACAAAACGTCTGCATAAATTGCTGTGCATATGCATGATCCTGCAATGACAACAATGAAGTAATTAACTTAAAAAGCAGTCTTGCTGAAGACTGAAGCAGCTTCTCTCTGCCAACACCTCAGTATATGGTGTGCCACTATTGTCCACTGCGTTATTTTCGCATAAGTAAGAGACTTAGTTTTGAAATGATGGTTTCACTGGTATTGATGCATATGAGCACAAAACCACCTATCCAGGCCATGATATTTCAAGGCAGAAGTAATTAAAAAAGAAAGAAGCGCAAGGTGCTGTGATATCCACCGATAACTCCTATCACTAACAGTATACTGCAGGGTCTTTTTCAGCTTCTGGGAAAGGATTCAGATTGGAATGACAAGAACTTCCCATTGTCTCAGAGCCAATGTATTTTTTTACCAACTGTATGCAACCGATTGAGTGAATAAAGAGAGAATTACAATAACTGACTCTTTAAGTTAAAGTGTTATTCCCAACCTTTTATTTACAGAGAATTCACTGTGTGAAGTAAAATCAATTGCAGTGCAGGATGGGGAAACAGTCAGAAATGTGCATGTGCGACTGCTAGAGACCAGGCACTGTGCCTGAGGGCAATAAAGTCCTCAAAGTCCAATTAGAAAGACAAAGGAAGACAGGAAAATTAACTACTTTCTGCATAGCTGGTATTAAATGGACATTGTATGTTTTGGTAGTCAGAGTTCATTGCAGGATTAAACCCCATAAGCTGGTCCAAAGGGACTAGAGGCAGAGATTGTAATGAAAATACCTTTAAACTGTTGTAACTCTGGATTTGAGTTGCACATTACAGAAGTTATTACAGCTGGAGCCACCTGAAGCAGTGGAGGACAAGTCTTACAAGAAGCAGTGCAAGTGTAGCTGTGACCTGATCTGAGCTGGCTTTGGTGCCCAAACTCCACCCAGTGCACTATCCCTCCTGTCCTGAGTGACCACCATAACAGACAGAACCCAAAGTTCTGGATTAAATGAACTCACTGGACATTTTGTGGCCATTTGTGGACATTTTAAAAACATTTTACAGCATTGTTCCATGTACTAAGGGAACAATGTATTACATCAAAGGATGGGAAGGGGAGGTGGTAGTTAATGAGGATGCACCGGATAGCGTGGGACCTGAGCATGACAGAAATTATACAGAATCAAGGGTGGAAAATATGCTGGTTTTGGCTGGGGTAAAGTTAATTTTCTTTCTAGTAGCTTATATAGTGCTGTTGTTTGGATTTAGGATGAGAATAATATAGATAATACACTGATGTTTTAGTTGTTGTTGAGCGGCACTTACAGAGTCAAGGTCTTTTCTGTTTCTCATGCCACCCTGCCAGCAAATACGCTGGGGCTGCACAAGAATTTTTGAGGAGACACAGCTGGGAGAGCTGACCCCAGCTGACCAAAGGGACTTTCCATACTGTATGACATCATGCTCAGCGATGTAAAACTGTGTATGAAGGAGAAAGGGGGGATGTTCAGAGTTATGGCAGTTCATCTTTCCAAGTAAGAGTAATGGAGCCTAATGGAACCCTGCTTTCCTGGAGATGGCTGAACACCTGCCTGATGATGGAAAGAGGTGAATGAATTCCTTATTTTGCTTTGCTTACATGCACAATTTTTGCTTTACCTACTAAACTGCCTTTACCTCAAGTCAAGAGTTTTCTCACTTTTATCCTTATCATCCTCTCGCCCATCCCATCAGGGGGTGAGGAGTGAGCAAAGAGCTGGGTGATGTTTAGTTGCCAGCTGGGGTTGAGCCATAGCAAATACATATTCACCTAGTGTTTCCAAACAGATTACTATGTTTTGTATTAGGCCAAGGAAGACCACCAAACTAAAATGCAGAAACCTTCTAAAGAGAGTCACACATTGATGTACTCCTTTCATCATCTGGCTTAATAAAACAGAGGATAAAAACCCCGTACCTCACATCTGTAAAAGCCACACTTACTGCTTAATGAATCAGCTGACACTGAGGGCCTTCTCTGTAAACAATTTTATTAGCAGTATTACAAGTAAAAGAGTGTCATCGGGGAATTCTTCTTCTACACTGACAAAGATCTGGTGTGAAAAGTTCTGTGAAACAATTTACCAGAGGTGACTTATCAGGGCAGTGACAAGAACAACTGTGAGAGGAATCAGTCCTGGTCCCTTTCCTTGTCTGTGTCCTACAGCATATGTTTGAAAAGATCTATTACCAAAGATATTTGCTTCTAGAGCAGTTATTATCACTTCAGGAATGTTTACAACAACCTCTTTAATGATCTCTATATTCCCTTTTAGACCTCTCTGGAACACCTGATAAAGTCTAAAAAACTGACCTAACGCATGCAGTCCCACATAGACTAAACAGAAAGACAGAGAGAGAGGAAGAAAGGAAAAAGAAGGAAGGAAGGAACAAAGGAAGGAGACATACATCAAAGAAAATTGGTCATCATAACCTGTGCCTTTGAAAGTAGGAAACAGTGGAGCCAGGCAAGAAAGCAACCACAAAGATAAACTGGGACGTACATGATCTGCTTGCAAAAAGGGTGAAAATATCAGTTCTGAGCTTGAGGATGCAGCTGCTGGGCTCTACCCAGGAGGAACCCATGATCCCACTGCACAGCAAAGGACAGCAGTGCACAGCAGCACAGCTCCCAGGGCTACCTGCTGTGCCAGGCCCAGCAATGACTTTGAAACAGCTTCCTTCATACTTACTCTCACAGCTCAAGGCCTGCGTTTCATTTCCACTTAAATAATACATGTGAAACTATTGTAACTCCTTACAGGCATGAGGACAGCAGGATTTACCGTGAACAGTCTGGAAAAACCAAAGCAACATTTGTTTTGTTTAATTTTAAAAGCTGTTAGTTTTCTCAGTTCCAAGAAAACCAAAGTGATGGCAAGAAACAGGGTTGTGCAGATTGCCTGAAATGGTGCTAATTACTTTTTAATCACTACAAATTAAATAAGGCTTGAACTATACATTATTTATTTCTTGTCTAAGTTATCCAAAGGCAGTGTAACAAGCTAACAGATATTGAATTATAATTACAAGAATACATAACTATAGCAGCTTTAGAGATTATTCCAAGTATATCCTGGCTGATCAATACAGAACTTGTTCAATTTACAACATGGTATATTTAACAAAAACAGTAAAGTAGAAAATTGTGTAAAATATTATATTTAATCTTAACTTATTTTGTTTATTGTGTGTGTTTTTTTCTAGCTACATTGGAGAAGCTGTTTATTTGTTTCCAAGCATTGTAAAGATTTAGTTCTCTGCCAATTTTGTAATCTGATGGACTGTCTTTGGTCATGATTATCAAGAAAGAGATATCCTTAGGTCTCCAGGTATTGATGACTGGGGCATAGGCAGCTTTAGGTAGCACAGCTTGTGTAGACCTATTCTCCTCCATGGGTATATATCTTTCTGAGGTATATGGATGCTTGGTATTTATAAAATGGACCAAGTAACAAAACAGATCTCTTTTTAATGGCATTAAATTTACTGCGTTTTGAGGGAGAGCAATAGCAACCTGCATCTGCTTCCACAAAAGTCAATGTCAGTATTAATATCAGGTACAGCAAATGATCTGGTCAGGCTTAAGTAATTCTTAACATTCAGAGATTCAGTTTTCAATCCTTTCTGTTCGTCCTCAGAGACTGAGAAAATGCAAAGCAAGAAAGGCACTGTAACTGCTCCAAGAACAGTACCCTCTGACACTGCCTTTCATCTAGGTCAAACAAGAAGTCAACCCAAAGTTGCCTGACAAAACACAAGCCTTCATGCTTTTCCTGAAATTCCCATTCTTTCACAATCTGAGTTATAATAAAAACATCACTTATCCACTTAGAAGGTGAAACTCCAAAGGTTAGGAGGGTATCCTGATACGTTATGGATGTTTACTAGCGCTTTATTCACATTGCTAGGGACCTTTGAGGTATTGAAATGCATCTGCTCCTTTGAATTGGACATTTGCCTTTGCTCTATCAGCTGCTTTACATCTTATTTTTAATGGTGCTGTTTCTAGTTAAAGGGAAGTTTTGAGGGACTTGGTTTAGTGTTAGATAGGAATGGTTGGACTAGAAGATCCGATGGGTCCCTTCCAACCTGGTTGTTCTGTGATTCTGTGATTCTGTGAAATAGTTTGACTCATTCTGTGTCAAAAATAATGGATTCTCCCTTAAAAGTCTGGCTTTTCTCGTGGTCAAATGTTGCGAGATAGGAAGAGTTAGGAAGGAGGTGAGTGTTACTGCAGAAGGCAGCTATCGTCTAACATGAGGAAGCAGGAGTCTTCTGCTCCCTAATATGAGCAAGGTGGCCCTGAGCAACACAGGCAAAGAGTGGCTATGAAGATGGGACAGCCTGTCTTGAGGGCACTTGAGGTTCCTGGAGCTTGGCTGGCACTATGCCATAAGCAGGGCTCAGCAGATGTGATGTGATAATTTGTACTAGCGAGTAAGGAACCAAGGTAACATGCTACTAAAACACTGTTTGGGGTTTCCATTTTTCCTTAACAGAAATGCCCTCATTTCTTAACTATGCTGGTATTTCCAAGAGAGTAACACCAATTAGAGATTCCTACAGTGATACTGAGTAGTCCCAGAATAAAGTAATGATGATGAGCCTGGCTGGGAGAATTTTTAAATTTCAATTTACTGTCTCAAACCCAGCCTTCTCCCAGTGAAAACCCTCAGCAAAATAAATCATTCCTATAATTGGTAAAAAATTATTTCAAGAAGCAATCATTTGCAGCAAGCTGCACAAAAAGCCAATGGAAATGCTGGTTCTCTAGCCTTTTCCAAAAACGGGTGGGTTTTTGTGTGTGAATTAACCTAAATTTCTACCCTACATATATTAAAAAAATATATTTAGTAATGCTTGCCCTTCCCTATTCAGTCTATTCAACTGATTCATCCTTGCTTTCAAATGAGGACTGAATTATACACAAAAGTAAACTCTTCAGCAAGTGAAAAGTTGTTTGTGAAATGATCAATCAAGAATCTGAAAGCTGATCTTGGTGAGGCAGGTATCAGATGACGGTTACCAGGACAGCGCTAGAGACCCTGTCATCAATGAACCTGAGGGTAAAGTAACAATAAATACTTGGTGGGCTTCCATGTCAAGTTTGGGATGTTTTTTTCCTATGAAGTGCTATTGTGATATGCCTGCCAATTCCCTCCTAAACTCGTGGAGAATGCTTCTACAAACTTCTTTCTCTGTGGAGGAGGACTAAAGGGATTTAAAAGGAATCATCTAGATTTCTCTAGATTACTTTCTATACCCCAATACATCAGTAGTGCCACGCAAGCCATAAGTCAATGTTCTTTGGCAGCAGCTGACAAGTCGAGGTGGATACAATATATCACAGAATCACAGAACAACCAGGTTGGAAGGGACCCATCAGATCTTCTAGTCCAACCATTCCTATCTAACACTAAACCCCTTTCCATCATCTTCCAGCAGTCCTGAAAGACTGGGGAGGTACCTCTGGACTGGAGACTGGCTGATGTAGTGCCCATTTACAAGAAGGGTAGCAGGGAGGATCCGGGGAACTACAGGCCAGTCAGTCTGACCTCAGTGCCAGGGAAAGTCATGGAACAGGTGATCTTGAGTGCTATCATGAAGCACTTACAAGAGAAGCGGGTGATCAGGCCCAGTCAACATGGGTTTACCAGAGGCAGGTCCTGCCAAACCAACCTGATCGCCTTCTATGACAAAGTCACTCGGCTGCTGGATGAAGGAAAGGCTGTGGATGTGGTCTTTCTGGACTTCAGTAAAGCCTTTGACACAGTTTCTCACAGCATTCTGCTACGGAAACTGTCAGCCTCTGGCCTGGACAGACGCACACTCTCCTGGGTAGAAAAGTGGCTGGATGGTCGGGCCCAGAGGGTGGTGGTAAATGGTGTTAAGTCCAGCTGGAGGCCAGTGACAAGTGGGGTTCCCCAGGGCTCAGTGCTAGGTCCAGTCCTGTTCAATGTCTTCATCAATGACTTGGATGAGGGCATTGAGGGTACCCTTAGCAAGTTTGCAGATGACACAAAGCTGTGTGCAAGTGTCGATCTGCTGGAGGGTAGGGAGGCTTTGCAAAGGGACCTGGACAGGCTGGACCGCTGGGCAGTGTCCAACGGCATGAGGTTTAACACGGCCAAATGCCGGGTCCTGCACTTGGGGCACAACAACGCTATGCAGAACTACAGACTGGGAGAAGACTGGCTGGAAAACTGTCAGGAGGAGAGGGACCTGGGGGTGGTGGTCGACAGTCGACTGAACATGAGCCAGCAGTGTGCCCAGGTGGCCAAGAAGGCCAATGGCATCCTGGCTTATATAAGAAACGGTGTGACCAGCAGGTCCAGGGAGGTGATTCTCCCTCTGTATTCAGCACTGGTGAGGCCGCTCCTTGAATATTGTGTCCAGTTGTGGGCCCCTCAGCACAAGAAGGATGTTGAGGCTCTGGAGCAAGTCCAGAGAAGAGCAACGAGGCTGGTGAAGGGGCTGGAGAACAGACCCTATGAGGTGCGGCTGAGATAGCTGGGGTTGTTTAGCCTGGAGAAGAGGAGGCTGAGAGGAGACCTCATTACTCTCTACAACTACCTGAGGGGAGGTTGTGGAGAGGAGGGAGCTGACCTCTTCTCCCAAGTGACAGGGGACAGGACGAGAGGGAATGGCCTCAAGCTCTGCCAGGGTAGATTTAGGCTGGAGATTAGGAGGAGGTTTTTCACACAGAGGGTCATTGGGCATTGGAATAGGCTGCCCAGGGAGGTGGTTGATTCACCTTCCCTGGAGGTGTTTAAGACACGGGTGGATGAGGTATTGAGGGACTTGGTTTAGTGTTAGATAGGAATGGTTGGACTAGAAGATCCGATGAGTCCCTTCCAACCTGGTTGTTCTGTGATTCTGTGATTCTGTAAACCAAGTCCCTCAAGACCTCATCCACCCGTGCCTTAAACACCTCCAGGGAAGGTGAATCAACCACCTCCCTGGGAAGCCTATTCCAATGCCCAATGACCCTTTCTGTGAAAAACCTCCTCCTAATCTCCAGCCTAAATCTTCCCTGGCAGAGCTTGAGGCCATTCCCTCTTGTCCTGTACCCTGTCCCTTGGGAGAAGAGGTCAGCTCCCTCCTCTCTACAACCTCCTTTCAGGTACTTGTAGAGAGTAATGAGGTCTCCTCTCAGCCTCCTCTTCTCCAGGCTAAACAACCCCAGCTCTCTCAGCCGCTCCTCATAGGGTCTGTTCTCCAGCCCCTTCACCAGCTTTGTTGCTCTTCTCTGGACTCACTCCAGAGCCTCAACATCCTTCTTGTGGTGAGGGGCCCAGAACTGGACACAGTATTCAAGGAGTGGCCTCACCAGTGCTGAGTACAGAGGGAGAATCACCTCCCTGGACCTGCTGGTCACACCGTTTCTGATACAAGCCAGGATGCCATTGGCCTTCTTGGCCACCTGGACACACTGCTGGCTCATGTTCAGTCGGCTGTCGACCAACACCCCCAGGTCCCTCTCCTCCTGGCAGTTTTCCAGCCAGGCTTCTCCCAGTCTATAGTTCTGCATAGGGTTGTTGTGCCCCAAGTGCAGGACCCGGCATTTGGCCGTGTTAAACCTCATGCCGTTGGACACTGCCCAGCGGTCCAGCCTGTTTAGGTCCCTTTGCAAAGCCTCCCTACCCTCCAGCAGATCGACACTTGCACACAGCTTTGTGTCATCTGCAAACTTGCTAAGGGTACCCTGAATGCCCTCATCCAGGTCATTGATGAAGACATTGAACAGGACTGGACCTAGCACTGAGCCCTGGGGAACACCACTTGTCACTGGCCTCCAGCTGGACTTAACACCGTTTCCCACCACTCTCTGGGCCCGGCCATCCAGCCAGTTTTCTACCCAGGAGAGTGTGCGTCTGTCCAGGCCAGAGGCTGACAGTTTCCGTAGCAGAATGCTGTGAGAGGAAGGGAAGAGGGAAGGGGAAAGCAAGCTTCTTCCACCTCCTCTGCCACCACTCAAATATCATTGATTACCACCCTTAAGACCTGAAGAAAATTCTCCTATGAACTGGACATTTTGTTAAATGGGACTTCATTGACAAGGGGGAAGATACATTCATCACCTTCTGGAGTACCGAAATGTCAGAGGCACTGTGGGAGATGGACTAAAGCACTAATCTACTCTGACAGACCACTCTGCAATCACTGCAAAGCCCAGCAGAGGATGGATGAATATCCTGGAATTCTAGAAATTTTCTGGTCAATGTTGCTCTAACAAATAACAGTTAGAGCTTTCTGAATGCCTGATTAAGGGGTATAAGTAAATTCTCAGAAAAGATGAACAGGAGCCACTGCTATACAAGGGATACAATATTGAAGGAAGTCCAGCATTAAACTGCACCTGAAAAAAAAATTCCCCCAAACAGACGTGAAGTGGAAAAGAAACCCTATATTTTTCTCTTTAAAAAGCCTCTAAATGCTGACCTTAAGCTTCACTGAAAGCGAGTGAAAGACAAGAGAAGAAATTTCATTTAAACAAATATGAAAGTGATTTGCAGTTCATTTGTTGACAGCCCTGTAACATTGCCTGGCAAACAGCTACCAATCTGGGTAGGAAATCTGTTCCCTTAGAGTGGCAAGATGGCTACAGATGGAAGTGGCTGCATGGAGGAGCCCAGCCAGACAGCGACAGGATTGCTTTCCTCAGGAGCTCCAAAGTTGGAAACAAAATGATGGGGCCAAAATTTTATTTTGCATCAAAGCATGTCAGGATTTTCAGCCATCTGCGCCCCACTGGTCTCTTGAGAGACAGAAACCTTTGACACACCAGCTTTTGCTAAAAGGAGTGGCTAATTGGATCCTTTGTCCATTAATACTAATCTTTTCACTGAAGTGACAAGCAAGCGTGACCTGTCATCTCTGATTCCACTGCTTTATGTGGCTGTGTAAATTTGGAGCTGCTGCTCACGCTTCACTGGAGTGACCTCCGAAAGGCTCTGGGCAACCTGAACTGATGATCTGAGAGATGCAGAAATCTCAGGACAAATTCATCTCCATAGGATCAGAGTTTACTTCTGGGTGAGTCCATCCTCTGGTATTCTGGAAGAAGTCACACACATTTACACAGGGGCTGTGTTTACTATACAGTTTCAAATTTCTTTTACGAGCACAATTTATTGCAATCCACAACAAACAGTGGTCAGGTTTTTTCCTGTGAAGGGATGAGCAGATTTTATAAATGAGGCTTTTTTTCATCAGATAAAAACATGTGAGTGATGCAAAGCGTATTGCAACTTTAATGGTTTAATGACTCAATCACATATCAGTAATTACATTGTGAAGTTGCTTTTTTTTTCTTCTGTCTAATTTAGTGGGAGAGAGCGAGCAAGAAGGGTTACGTAAGGAGTATCTGTGATCAATGATGCCAGATTACTTAAAGCAAGTGCTGTAAGTGATCCAAACCCACAAAAATGACTCCTGCTCTTTCATTCTCTCCTCCCAACTCATCAGCCAAGCACAACCCAGTGCCACCTATCATCCTAAACACAGACAAGAAGTGTTGGAGAGGAGAAAAGATGCTATAATAGTGCAAGATCTGCAGGTAAAATGGAGGAAACCAAGCTGAGTATTTTAATAACACATACATTTTTGTTAGAGAAGTCGTATTTGGGTTTCATTGAAAAATGAAGGTTGTAGCAGAACCTTCCAGCATTTGGTTTGAATTTCTTAGGGTGTACAAATTTAAGAATGGCTTTTTAAGAGGATGTGTCATTAACAACTGCCACGTTTAGGGAGCCTGCAGTCTGAAAATTCCTCGGTGTAGGTCACTACTGCATTGGGACGCCTGAAGCAAGTAAAAAAGTATGAAGAAATGAAGGGAGAATGTGAACAAAAGAGAAAGAAAAGAGAAGGGTCTCAAGCCACCACAGATACTACATGACAATGAGGCAAACTAGTGCTACTGTTCAGATCCAATGGGTGGGAGCTGTGGCAGAAGCACTGGCTACTGGTTTTGGAGCACAGCTAGATAAGCCTGTACGTAACACGTAAGCAGATGGCTGTGTTCTGTCTCCAGTGAGGTTTCCACTGTGGCTATGCCCTGAGTTGTAACAGGTGGCAGCAGCTACAAGGAAATGTCTAACAAAAACAAGAATTGAGGTTATTCAGACAAGTCTGCTGCAAGGCCAACTGGATATAATCAGGCCACAGAGAAATGCTCAGTTTCCTGTCCTGGAGCAGAAATAGTAACTTATACACCACCAGCACACCACCCCCCTCAGTTTTTTTATAAGCAAAATAAAGTCCTCATACTACAAGTTGTAAATTAGTTCTGAAGCTTTAGTATGTGACTTATTAAATGGAGAAACTAGCACTGTGTTTGTACTCCAAGTTTGAGCTGCATGGCTATGACATAGCTGGTTTTAAAGTAAATACTTGCATGCTGCTAGCTGGGCAGCTGTAGAAGTGCAGAAGTCAATGTGTGCTGCAACATCTATCTACCTGAGAAGCTCAGTAGATTGTCAAGCTCTTAGTTTTAGGATGTCTTTGGAATGCCTACGTTAACTGTTAATAATAATGTATTTTGTCACAGTCCTGTTTATTTACACAGAACATAAAAATTCCTGTTGCCCTTTACACAGCAAGAACCAGAGTAATATTAGACATTTTCATCAGCCTGCATTGGATGGCATAGCCCAGTGCATATTTAAACTTTGCTACATGCCTGGAGTATTCAGTTACTAAAAAGAGCTTGATTGCTTCTTACATTTATCTCTTATGCCCACCAGTCTCAGTTATGGTTTAGCTATTTCCCCAGATGAACAATGCTAATGACTTTGAAAGGCATTTAAATGGAAGATAAATTTCAATTAGTAGGTAAAAGCCTTAAGGTAAGTTGTGCTAGGGCACATCTTTTTTTTTTTTTTCTGAACTACTGATACAAATTACTATCTATATCTGTTCAGCATACAGCGAAGATGAAAGAACACCTCACTCATGCACAATTTCTAGTCACCCCCTACCAGAAAGCAATTATCCCCCACACCTTCCCAAGGCATTAGAATAGAACTGGGGGAAAGAAACACGAAAATGCAGCCTTTCATAATGTGCTGATGTTGTTCCTAACAGGGCTGCTAAGTTCTAGTATGGGCTTCCAGCTCTAAATGCATGAGAAGGTAGCAAAATAAGTGCAAGTTATTATACATAATGAGTATAGTTTCATGTGATCATCATGGAAATAATTTTTAGAAGTGACAATTAGATGTACTAAAAAGTCAGTTTCTTTCTCTTGTTGCTTTGTACCAGAGAAAGGGGTGGCATGTGAAACAGAAAACAAAGACACTCAGAAGTAATAAAATAAATTGGGAGGCTAAACAACTAAACAATATTTAGGTGTCAAAGCAGCCAAGCTTTGGGTTTGAAATCTGTTTTTCTTGCAGATGATTGACTCAAATCCAGCAGCTAAAACCTGACCCGAGATCTTGCTTCAACAACTTTTCTTTGCTTTATCATGAAACTAATCTTGTATTACAAGAGGAAGACATACTGAAATTGAAAGGGCAAACTGTTTGCTGTGCAATAGTAGCATTCCACAGCACATGGTGTTTATAGATGTCCTGAGATATAATTACAAGAACCACATGAGAAGCACTTTCTGAGAAGCACTTTCTGAGAAGCTGGAGCAGGCCAGTGTGAGTGTTAATTAAATCCAGTACCAGAAATTCCATTTGACAGGGACAAAGTATTGCTCTTCTCCCACGGGAGCAAACTGCTGAAGCATACCATGCAGCTTCAGGAAGATTCTAAATCATGACAGCATCATAACAATTTTAGGATAATATCTTGGCCTCCTAGTGCTTTATGACACAGTCCAGCCTCTAATTCTGGAGATCGAGGGAACTCCCAAAGATTATTTCATTACAGATCTGAGTAAATTTTGCTTTGGTTTTTGGCTAATGTACTTTTTGTTTTCCTTATCTTGTTTTTGTCATGCTGGCCACAAAGTTGGTCACTGAACACATGCATGACATGGACTTCTGTTTTCTGGTGTAAAACCAAACCCAGAAGTTAGTGTATAGGTCACAAGAAGGTGAGGCACCCATCTCCATTGTAAAGAGAAGCCCAGAATGGATGAAGAGACATGCACAAAATTCCACCTGTGCTGGAGAGCAGCTTGTGCTGCCCTACAGAAAGCAACTGCACAGAAGACTCCACAGAGAAAAACCTTCAGTGTACTGAAGAGGGAGAATTCCCAGAGTCCTTTCTCTTCCTTTTCTTCCTCTCAGATAAATGTGTCTCAGGAAAGGCAGGAAACAGACTCTATTTGCATGAAGGACTCTGTGTCCTGGCCCAAGGAGTGATCAGAAAAGTAACAGGAGCCCTAAAAAATATCATATTCTTAGAAACCATGTCATCTGAACAGATGCAGTGCTGTTGAAGTTCACTGGATAAACTAGGGGTTTTTTTCTACAGCATCTCTTTAAATACAGTAACAAGAAGTCAGCAGGTTCATGGGTAGATACCCACTGGAATGTTTTGCTCAACATTAATAACTCTACAGCGCCAGTTCCAGCTATGTGGGCCAAACCAAACACAAAACAGTTTTTGGTTTCAGTCCTGCACATAACCTCAGGGAATTACATTGAAACTTCCTGTTTCCCCTGCTAACTACCATGCATTTCACAGCCTACAAATGCAAGCCAGTGAAGAGCTTTTACAAAATCATCCTTGGAAGGAAACCAAAGAGGAAGAAAACAGCTTCAGAGTAACGCAAATGTCTTGGAACAACCGCCTGTGAAATATGGCAAGGGAAAGAGGCTTGAGGAAAGGAAACCATTCATCATAGATCTCTTTTCAAAGTGATCATAAGAAACCAACAAGGTCTTTGCCCTGAACTTCAACACAAAGCTGCACCCTAGAAGCCTCCTGGCTCTTCACAGTCGTCTCCACTATAGTCGGTGCCTGTGGGCACTGAGAGGAACAGAAATGTTGTTCCTGTTCTGTGATTTTAAATGAAGGTGGAAACAAACACCTATTTTACTGAACAGTGATACTTCTCTATGTACAAATACTCACTTTGGTTTGGCTTCAGCTGCTGCACATTGTCTGTTACTTTTCTTGCCTCTGCATCAGCACAGGAGAAGGAGAGCCTGAAATCTTGGGGTGTTGCCACTTGAGAATTACCATTACTGATTTTCTGAAGAGTAGATTTCCAGTTTACTAAAAATGATGATAATGTAAACCAAACCCTTGGTGAGCAATGGGCTTCTATTTCACATCAATCCAAAGCCAGCAGTGACAGATAGAAAAGTATTGAACAATTTAGTTCTTCTTCATGTACAAAAATTCAGTTTGACTGCACTTCAGAGACTGCTACTTTGTTGTGTGACAGTGTTGTCCTGATGTCTGAAATAACTAAAAACTTGCTGACAGCCTGGGGACTACAGCAATGCAACCAGCCTAAAAGTCAGATCACTTCTTGCTTTATTTCCTTACTTTAAACAAGGGGAAACATAGTTTTTAGTCATTTATTGGTAGTGCTGAAAAATACTCACATGCTCATTTTAAAAAGACTTTGGTCTGAAAAATAATTATCACCATCTTTCCCTGCAGTATATAAACCTCAAGACCATCTTTAAATCTGCTCTACTTTCCAGGGGCCCAATTCAGCCAAAAATCTAGGGCATTCATTTATGACCTATTTTCTATTATTAGGAGTAAATCAGTTTGCAATTGTGACAGATAATAGAACCTGATGCTCTAATAACAGGAAAGACAACATACTGACATTCATTGCAAGAAAAACACGTGCACAGAAATATTTTTTACACGTTCTGGGAAGCAGATGGTCATTATGCCAGACAAACAAATGCCAAGAAATAGTAGGTAGAATTTTTTTCCACACATCATATTTGTTATCTTTAGTCGAAAGTTTCTTTTATCACAAGAGCAATTATAGTTCTTGCAGAGATTCCAAATGCAAGGGATTTCTAAAAGGCAGCGATTAACAAGGCTGATGTAGAGTCTATATTTAAAAATGCTTTCAAAGATATTGTTGCCTAAAGCAGGTCTATGGTTTTATAATGAATACTACCTAATTATTCATTCCAACCAATGCTACAAGAGTAGGGATCTGGATGTTCTGATTACCACCCCCTATAATCATTTTCACATTACTCTACCTGTGCAAGAAATAAAAAGCATGGAACTGCAGTTTCTACTCCACTCTGACTTTCCAGTAAACTGTTGCTGGTACAAGTCAGACTCACCTCTCTAAAGCAAAAAGGTCAGCATCAAACAACGGAATTTAAGCCTAGACGAGTAAGTTGATGTCCTTAGTGTGCTGTCTAGTGTTAGAACTTCCTCACCTGCACAGCATGTATGTGCAATAGTTACAGTGTCTCTTTTCTAATGTACATGTACTTCTCATGAGGGTCCTCAGTTAAAGATCTAACAGATCCCTTCAGCCAGCAAATGATGTACTATGATTGTTGCTGCTGGTGAAGAAGGCTGTCAGCTCCACAAATCTCATCATCTTAATCACCTTCACATCATGCTTCTCCCACTCCTGTAGCCATCTCTCATTCCTCATGTGAACAATTCTACATAAGAGTTGTATGTCCTTCCCTCTTTTTGTGTCTACTTGTGTTCAGAGAAAAATCAGTGGATGGGAAATCCACCAAAAGTTATCAAATATGTAGAAAGGCTGGGGAACATTCTGGAAGAGTATCATATAAATTTGACCTGTTGCCATGGTCTTACATCAGCAATTACTTCTTCCCTTTTTTACCCAAGCTATCAATCTTTACTAAATAAATAATTACACAATTGGCAGGATTTTGCACCTGCCATCGTCTCTTTCCTGCACTGTAGCCACCAGCAGGCTTCAGTTTCAGGTAATTCCACATGCACTGGAGCTTCTTGGAGATCTCGCCACACCAGGGATGCTTGGCACTTCCCCTCTGATCTTCTGCTGCATTTCCTTGTTGGTTTTAGGCATATCCAGCATCTGATAGAGCCTTTGCTCCATAATTCATACTTGGTCTGTTTGAGTACCCAAGTACATACTGTTGCAGAACTTCTGCTCTCTGGAGGAACACCTCCATTACACATTAGCAAGACTCCCTCCCAGACAAAGCAGTATCCATTTCAGATCCTGCCCTTTCTGATCCTCCTATAGCACCTTTGCCTCTGTCTCTGCATGCTGGAGCAAGCACTTGCACTGAGACCTCTTTCTACCGCCTCAGGACTTCATTGCTCTTGTTGATGTCTTGCAACATCTTCCCCTCTGCTTGTTTTTCAGTTTCCTGCAGCATCTGCTCCTCCTGTAATGGCTCGGTGGCAGGGAAAACCTGGGCAAGAAGGCCTTCGATCAGAATGCATATCTGTCCTGATCCTTCCACTTCCTTTAGTTTTCCCTCAAGACCTGCATATCTGCAAGCAGTTAAGAAAAGAGATCATACAGAAATTCTGGCCTATGTTTTCATTGGTGTCTCCCAGCACACCTGCTGACAGTGGTCCTCTCCAGCACACCTATAACCCATCCTGGAAGTGATGCTTTTGTGGGGGATCAGTTGGCTGCCCTTTCCCAGGAAGAAGGGATGTGTGCCAAGGAGCATGGCTGGGCAAGGATAAAAACCTCCCTCGTAAACCTCTTTTATCATTGCTGAAGACACCAAAGGGTTATAGCCATATGACTGGCAGCTCCGAACACAGTGGCACTGCAGGAGGTGAAGCACAGAACTCTGCAGGGAAACATCGCTCTGCCAAGTAGCATTGGTCTGAGAGATTCATGCCCTGATCACATATTTTTTAAATCAACCACCTTTGTCTCTTCTGAGGCACAAAATAAAATCTTGTTCACTATAACACTGATACAACAGTTTCTAAGACCTCTCCTAGAAGGCCCCAAATGGAGATTAAAGCTGAGTGTTAACCTGGCTATATTTCACAAGCCAGAAATCTCAATATTGTGAAATAGGGAGCTTCCGATGTGACTACCCTTATCTCTGCAGCAGCTCAGTAAGGAAAGGTATTTTTCCTCTACTAGTAGTGAAAATTGAGTCATTAACGAAGATTTATCAGTAGAGACTCTTTAACAGATTTCCCTGATTTTTGGTAAAGCTACAGGAAGAAATAAGAACAGACTGATTTCTGGCTGTGTTGTTGTCTGCGGGCTTGCTGTTCCCACCTGGACAATCTCTTCATCAGCCTGACTGAATTGCAGTACAGCACTACCAAGGAATTTACAGTTCCAAGGAGGTTTAAAATAAAGAAAAATAATGCAGAAAAAAAATAATTAAGTTGCGTTTTGAAGATTACCTGCAGGCTAAGTCCACACCACAGGCATTGTTGCGATTGTATCTTCTGCAGGCACATCTAACAGAGCATTAAAAGTAGCCAGCAGTGTCTCTACTACTAAATAAAGTAGGCTAGACACTTCCCTGTAGCCTTAAGCATTGCAACATGGCCTGACATATGTACACAAAGATAAACTCTTCCCCTCTGCCTACAGATACGATGCTCCTATGGGCGCCACCCATTAGGAAAGGTCTGTGGCATCCAGTCCTTTTTGTTTCCTGCAATATTGCCAGCTGGCATGGACCAAATGTGTGTCATGGAGCACTGTGACAACTGAACGAGACACACGATTGTGCCCTGGTCCTGTTCTACTTTCTACTACAGACATAGCCTATGGGCAGAGGCCTTCTAAAGCCTTTTAAAAGGCTCCCTGGGGCCACCACAGTTTATTAGTTTTAGCTGCTTACCCCAACAGGTCCTCAGGCCTTGCCTGAGAATAATAGCGATGCTCTGCATCTCACACACAAATAGGTAAAGGGCTTCTTTTCACTTGGAAACATTAAGCCATGAACATTTCTAGTGGTGTCACACATAAACCATGCCAAAGAGCGAAAGAAGAACCTGTACTGGAAAAGAAAACTAATAATGATGGCTTGCCTAATTTTGCAAGAGGATTTGGTAAAGAGAAGGAACTCGAAAAGATGAATGAGGTAATTTTGAGAAACAGATAATTTTTGGTAGGGAGGCTATGGAGGCACAGATGCTGGCAGGGGGGCTGGGAGGAACCTCAAGGTGAAGGTTTTGTTCCTGGGGATTTGGGGGGCAGCAGAAATGGTACAGAGATGGTGAGGGGGCACATGGGAATGCAGGTGGGATGCCATCACCAAAGCCAGAAGGGCAGAAAAATACAGGCATGTTTGTTACAGCAAAGAATCCTTACAATGATAAGCTCCAGCAGAGACATCCTCCCATTCACTCATTCCTTCCAAGGACCTGGCAGGTGTCCCTCTCTGCAATATTAGCTGATGCTGCTTGGTGGAAAACCACACCAAAATTGTGTGTGTGTGTTTAGTGACCATAATTCTATAGCACAGTCCTATAAGCTACAGGCAAACCAAATAAAAAATATGAAATATTTCTGAATTTCCAGCTTTCTGTGTTTCTCCCGACCAGAAATAAGTATGGATTAAATACAGTTTTCCCATTCTCCTGGTTTCATTGCTAAAAATCACATTGCAGGCTGAATCCAAAACTCACTGAATTTAAAAGGAGATCCAATGCAAATAAAATGGACCCAGCACCCTACCTTTTGACATGCATATTACAAAAACCTCAGCATCTGTGAAGCTATGGGCTTCTTTGACTTAGTGCTTATGAATAGAGAACAAGAACAGAAAAGCTATGTGCCTAATTGCATTTATGAAGGGTCAGCTCAGTTTTGAATCTATCTATCTTTTGATTTATGCTGGAAAAAGCTGTACAATTCAATTAGGACTTGATGATACCAGCACCAGTGCCACAGGCACAACCTGTATCCCCTCAGGAAGGGCAATCACTTCTCCCCTGAAAGGCCTGATGCACATTAGCGCAATGGTTTGTCGGTTGCTGAAAGCTTTTAAATTACATGTTTTCAGAGTAGGAAGTTATGCGTGGAGGGGAAAAAAGAAAGAAAATAAGAAAAAAATCAGAAAATACACCAAGCGAAGTATATAGAACACCAGCTTCAATCTGAATTAAATTTCCTGCTGCCCCAATATCCTACAGGTGGTGATCCTTGCAGAATTGATCTCTGCCTGCTGGTGTGAGCCAGTACATACTTTGATGAACCATTCAGCCTTTGCACCCATTCTCTGCAAACTCAGCCTCCATCTCCTCCCTGCCCTACACCAGGTTTCCTACACTCCTGGTGCTCCATGACTCAGGCAGCCTTCCTGCTGACAGCCAGTGTGCCAGCCTGGCAGCCTCTCTTCTCTGCGGGCAGATGGCAGCCAGCTTTGCCAGGAGAAGACTATTGGCCACGTGCTGCAGAACACCAGGGCAGCCAGTTTGTGGGTACCAGCTTCACCAGTGTTGACACAAGGTGGCAGCCGTTTTCATTCATAGGAACTGGGCAAACCAGGAACTGGCCAAATGCCCTTCCATGCTCCTCAAGGGATGAAACATCCACAGCATTATCTATAAGTGAGAGAGCTGAAGACAGGAGATTTGTTTAAAATCATGCAGGCACTTTCCTTTGTGCAGGAAACTGAACGCACATCTCCCAACATTTTCCCTAGCTCCAGCTGCTGTCATGTTTCCTGTCCAGAGGAGAGCCACGAATTTGGTGAAGGGTTTAGAGAGGAAGCCATATGAGGAGCAGCTAAAGTCACTTGGTGTGTTCAGCCTGGAGAAGAGGAGCATGAAGGGAGACCTCATCGCAGTTTACTGCTTCCTCACAAGGGAAGGAGGAGGAGCAGACGCTGATCTCTTTTCTCTGACAACCAATGATAGGACCTGGGGGAATGGTAGGAAGATGTGCCAGGGGAGGTTTAGGTTGGATATTAGGAAAAGATTCCTCATCCAGAGGGTGGTGGAGGACTGGAACAGCTCCCTAGAGTAGCAGTCATGGTGCCATGCCTAAAAATATTCAAGAAGCATTTGGACACCATCCTGAGACACACGGTGTGAATGTTTGGGTTGTCCTCTGCAAGGACAGGAGCTGGACTTAATGATCCTTATGGGTCCCTTCCAACCCAGAGCATTCTATGATGAATCCTAATCATAGGATTATCCAGGCCAGGCTGAGGTGGGGGCAGCAGCAGCATCTCACCCAGGGCAGGAGAAGCTGGTGAGGACTAAGGATGCCAGAGAACAGACCAGGGCTATGTGCAAAGGTACAATGGTATTTAGAGACACGGGGCTCCCATTCTGCATGCATGTGTGGGCTGAGCATGAAGTTCACATTTGTTACACACTGCAGTCAGGCCGTGGGAATGCAAAAGAAGAGGAGCAGATCAAAAGCAGGATTTCTTCTGTTTGTGTCTCTCCCATATCTCACACTTAAGGGGCAAGTTTGTTGGAGAATGTATTTTTTAATTTAGATTTTTTTGTTGGAGAACAAAAGAACGAGAGTTTACACAGCTGCAAGTAAGAATCAGGTGCAAAGCTCTAAATTGCTGTAAAAGAGAAACAAGAGAAGGATAAACCAGATACTTAATGCAGTGAACACGGTTACCTTTTTAACACTGATCTTTGACTAATGTTAGGCTCTGGATGATGGAAGCAGAAGATAGGGAAAAGTTACAGGTTATTATCTTAAGAATACCTTAATTATTAAGAAAGAGAATGCTCCTTTGGACAGGTACAACATAAGACAGAGTGAACTCGAGGAACAGATCACTGAAATTAGCCTTGCTGAAAAGTACTTCAAGAGGAAAATCAGCTGCAGTTAGAGAGCGCAAGGACTTCCAGGAATTAGTCTGATCTCCCAGCTCTGTTTGGTATGACATCAGAGGGAGAGGAGCTGAGAGATGCGCAAGAATTGAAGTGAACTTATCAGATGAAAGTTTTGCTTCTCCATCATCTGTGAGACAGGCTGACTTAAGAAAGCACCATATTTATAAGAAATAGTTTTTGACACAACTTTCACACATTTAAATTGCACAAATAAATCTGAACCTAACTGTTTAGTAACTATTCTTTGCAGAGTGACAAAGAATGCTCCAATATTTGTATTCTTGAAAAAATAAGCCTAAAGCACTATTTTTGCACCTAAATTAGTGGCTTGCTTTCAGACATCCAAGGTGCCCAGTCATCATCACTGACTCCAGAAGAAGCTCTTGGAAGCAGATCAGAAAGAGGAGGGGAAGAGGGGAACAAAACAGATTGTGGAGCCAGACCCTGCTTTCTGATTATTTGGGCTCAACACAGCCACAACACCCTGAGGAGCTGGTGACGGGAAGCTCTAAATTGCACAGATGCCTTCCAGCTCTCTTTTGTCTGTAGAGATTTTTGATTGTCTGCATTTTTGTATGCAGAAATCAAGCAGCCAGCAGCAAACAAACATTTACTGCCTTCTTGTCTGCAAAATGAACGATGACACACTCCTGCAGCTGGGGGCTGCCACAGCATGAGCAGAAGTGGGAAGGAGTAAACCATGACATTAATTCTTTGGCAGAACAAGGAGTTATATCAAGGGCAATGCCACAGCGTTTCAGAAGGGTGTTCGTCCCACACATGGCTATCTGGACACCTTGTGCCCACAGAGCAGTTGCTAAACGACTGCATAGCTATTCCTCTGAAGCTTGCTCCCATCATGTCTCATTCTCCTCCAAGCCAGAGAAAAAGCCTCAGTAGACTGGATATTTTAGTGGCATGACATGACCAGAAGATAAATGTCATATGTTTTCTGTCTTCATTGTAAGAATAGAAGATGAGGGCAGCAGAAGTGGCTTGTTAGAAGTTCTTGAGGCTTTTACAGAGAAATAAAGCCAAAAGGGAGAGCTAAGCATGGGTTTCTTTCCACATTTCTCTTGCTCAGCACTTCTGTCAGTGAAGGCTGGGATCTCCTTCTCCACTGACAAAGGTTTATGTTCTGTGGATAAGTGACATGGCAGTATTTGTTTTTTCATGTTAACTCAAATAAATTGTACTTAATACATATCATCTTTGAGGGAAATGGCATAAGCACTTTACCTTTCACACCTCAAATTAGATGAATACTTGTTAGATTAGTAGATATTATTATAATAGTATTATCTGTATTATATTCTGTATTATCAGAAGGAGTAAAATGGCATCAGGATCTGCAGCCATTATCTAATGAATCTGAACAATGAGGTAAGAGGAGGTGTTGATGAGGTGAGGGCTTGAAACTCATATAACTTGCCATATATCTACCTCATTTAGGACCGGATGACTTGACGTGACCAGAAGATGAAGCACATTTATGGATGTTTTATGCAATGGGAAAAGCTTTGCTCATTTGCTAAGCTGAAATTGTTTGCATGTGGAAACATAGAAAATGCACATAAATAATTCCTATGCTATGATTTTTCCCTAGAAAAGCTGAACGGATGTAATTTATATAAATGCTATGAAAAATAAGCCAGCTGATACATTACATTTTAAATGAAAATTAATATTTAAAAATTATTTTAGCATGTTAGGACAGCCTCAAAAATAACCCCCATTCACAGACAAGTTCTGATACCATTTTAGTGTTGAGGACTGTAAGAGAGAAAGACAGGGATTCCTAACAGAAGGGAATGGAAATCATCAAAGGATTTATATGTTAACAAACAGGAATCAACCAGAGATCATCTATTTCAAAGAAAAGCACCATCTGTCACTCCAGTTTTTTAAAAAATCATATTTTGGAGCTCCCTCTGCTGGATGCATTCACTGCTCGGTTTGCTTTCCCTCTGCGCATGTTCCAGAGACTAAAAAAAAACCCGCAGCCTTTTCAGCAATAAACTGCACATTTCACATGAACATGTGGTGTCAAGGAAGAAGAGACTATTTTTTCCTCAGCATAAGAGGAGCAAGGTGCTCCTTGCTCTGCAAATGGAAAGAATTCATAAGTGAAACTTGAAGACTGTCTGTGCTACCAGTGGGATTTCTCTTGCTACTTTTCCCCTCTTCTTCCTCCCTCCCCCCACCTTTTGTTCTCATTTTCTCTCTATCAAATCAACAGGGAATCAGTAAATTGCTATTTAAAACAATAAAATAGGTCATTCTCAATAACGTCGCTAAAGGAGCGGGCCTTGGATGTAGTGCTAAATGCTGTATTACTGGTGACACACATGCAGCAGAGCTGACACAGTTATGATAAATTCACAACTAAAAATGTATCTGTAAGTGTAATTGGGCAGTGCCCCAAATGTTTGGTTTAGATTTTAGTGCCCTGGAAGACTGACATTTTGGGATGAGAGCTTGTCAGAAGCGTGTCAACTCAGGCAGGGGACAGTTTTAAACAGCCATCTTAGGCTGTGAGCAAGCAAGCTGTGGAAGGAGATTTCTTTCTTTACCCACCATTAAATGCCTTCCTCAAAGAAGTTTTTTGTTAGTTTTTACCACCTCTGTTCCTTCAGCCTTTTGTCTGCAGCCAGGCAAGGCTGCTGGGTTCACCTACTTAAGTGTATCAGCTGCTCTGCTCATAGTATGATCATTTAGTTCAGTGACTGCCTAACCAGGCTGGCCAGGAACATACTTGGCACAGCTTACTGGCAAGCCTGGATGTGCATGTTTTCCCAGAGATATTTAAAAAAAGGTAGGTTCAGATCCAGCATTCACAATTTGCATATAGTCCTTTATATACATACATACATACATACATACATACATATATATATACACGTTCTACTCATATATAATGGATATAAACTCACAGTAGAGGAGATAAGAAGTAAAAAAGCATCCTTGGGGGTATATGTGTGTGCACATGTGTGGGTGCATATGTGTGCTTTCAGGAGGCTGAGATGTGGCAGTGAAAATGGCTGTATAAAAATAGCAGATTGAGGTTGAGGTCAGCATTGAAGAAAGTGAAAAATGAGAAAGAGTGGGGCCACTGAGAAGGAATAAAAGGTGGGAGAGAAAAGGAGTCATGAAGGCCAAACATCACAGGCTGAGGAAAAGAAGGACACTATTATAGCGACAAAGGAAGAGTTCCACCACATCTCACAATCCTTTTTTCCTGAGAACTCCCACTCATGCCCAGCATCAGCCCACACAGAAAGGAACTTTCTAGCTTCTTGTTACTTCCATCTTTTATTCCTATGAGTGTAAGCCCATCCCTTTAATGTTAGGTTTAAATACTTTGCTGAAAATCTTAAACTCTGTATGAGAAGATTTGGTTGTTAACATTTTTCACTGCTATATTGTAAATATTGCCTGAGACATAATGACACCAGCAAGGCTAACCCTATGCCAGCAGTGGCACTGCTGCTACAAATTAAGAGTGGTTTAAATCAATACTAAACAGACTACATTTCACTTTAATATTTACATCAGACTGTTGAATTTAGAATGTTATTTTAGTGACATTTGTTCTTTGAATATGAGATCCTGTCTGATAACTTCATTTAACTTTATTTGGTTTACTCTGTTCAAGAAGAGTAGTAATAAGAATACAGTCTCCAGGACAGCTCTTATGAGACTAATATTTATTTCTTGGGTACAGTTACTTGACAGAGGATAGACTTACAGATGGGTAATACCACTGCTTAAGGTTAGGGGTCAATGTGCGTTAATTAATGGAGTTTCAGCCTTTTATCCTTCCTCCCTCTTTAAGTACCAAATGCAAAGGAAATTTAAACCTATTAAAAATACCACACAGAAAAATAATTATAGGAGAAGAGAGATATCTAATAGGGAGAACAGGATAGATAAATGGAGTCAAAAAAGAAAAGATCATTTGTCCCTTAACCCAGTACTTATTCTCCCTGGAACTTGATGGCATGCAGACCAACAATTACTTCCTGTCTTCAGGGTAATATTTTCATGGCTGCTGAGCTGGGTCCATTCTCAGGATCCCCTTGGATACAGCTGGTGGCTGCAGCTGCCAGCAGCTGCCTGGATGAACCATAGCTTGAGCACCACAGCATGGTCACGAGCAAGCCCTGAGGAACAGAGGGTTGCTGTTCTCAAACAGGTGGGTTTTTAATAAACTCCTGTCCCCAAGCTGTATTTCCAACATACAAGCTTGGTTCAGAGAGTTTTGCTTGGAAAATATAATTTTTGCCATTGCTGCCACTCGTGTTTCTTGCATGACCATTTCTATTACATCTGTCTTTAGTAGTTATTTTGCCCTCTTAAATCAAACCTGTCCGTGGGATAGCACAGGAACCTGATCTGGAGCTTTAGTTTATTGCTTGGCCTTTAAACCAACTCTGGTGTCTGTGCGTGTGTCTGTATTCTGCTTTGCTACTATTTTTTCTTCTACTAGTACATTCCTAGTAATAACATTATTGGATGCTGATATTTCAGCAGCTTCTGTTTGATTACAAGTGCTGAGTGCCTACGCAGTCCAGATCATATTTTGGAAGAAAGCATAACAAAGAGTCCACCTTGGGAAGGTTATTAGCTCACATGTAACAAAGACAGTATCTGCTGTCCTCTTCATTTTGGCAGTGTTTGCTTTCATACTGGAACTTAAAGAAACAGCTAATTCCAAGTAGCTGAAAGAATATACAGAAAAACATCTATTTTTGCATCAACTCCACAATGTTTGAGCAAGCTTCAGCTTGAGCATAAACTACACTGTGCCATCTAAAAATAATCCCATGCACTGTTTTTAGCACTGGAAAATAAATACATTCTTTTAGTGCAGGAAAAGCATATTGACTGCTATTCCTACTGATTCTGTTAGCTTTTAAAACTAAACTTAGCTGATTTTCAGGTACTTTTCATTTCCAGGGAATTTCTCACAAGTTCTTCTCTGTTCTCTCTCCAGAAGCTCACCAGAATTGTCTCCAGAATGTCCTGCAACCTCAGCCAACAGTGAAAGCATAAACTTTTCACATCTCAGGATATTATGGGTTTCAATGAAGGAAACATTGCCCATGACCTCCCTTTACAATATCATGAACTCTACAGTTTCTACTGGAGTCACTTTCCCCTCAATGGGCTACTTCAGCCATACTGGGGAGCAAAAGTAAGTCGTTGGTAAGTGTCGAGCTTATCTCCCCCCAAAGCAAAAAATAATAGTGGACATGTCAGTGATTGTATCAGAATAAGAATTATCTTCATCAAGAGCTGACTTTATGAGGGGAATGCTCTAATCTATGCTGCAAAAGGAGCACATAACTTATACTGGAAGAAAGGTGAGCTGGTGGCCTGTGCACATAACCTAAAAACCTAAAAGTACCTCCGTCTGTGAATCCCAATTACAAAAAGGATCTATCCAGACTCTGCACAGGGTATACTCTACAACATATCCTGCTCCCCTGTTTTCACAGCTGAGTTCCTGCCAGAAGCTTCTAGTACTGCCTTCCAGGGTGTGCACCCAGATTTTCCCATGGACATAGGCATGGAAAAGGGATGGTGCATGTTAAAGACTAAACAAGAAAGAAATGAGATGCCTTTGGGTCATGTGCTTACAGCCAGGACCTAGAAAGAGCTCCTATGCCCCATAAATTAGACACAGTGAAGGTACCTAACTAACCCCTGCAAATTCCTGTTGCATGCATTTCAAAAATGTTCCTTCCCATGACTTTTTTAAAGATCTATCTAGGCACTTTCTCCAAATTGCAGCCAGAACAAGCCATCTAAATGCTTGCAGAATACCCATTCTGAAAGCCACTGCTTTCTTCACATTTTGCTCGGCCTTATAATTTAGATAACACAATAACTACTGTAATTCTGACTGCCACTTCATTTTCTGCATGCATTTCAGCATACTGTATTTTATTAATTTAAAGCTCAGTGTCTATGCTTCTGGTCTGTCCTAGGAAACAGACATTCCAGATCCAGAAACAGACAGTTAAATTTAGTAAACACTTAGTGCTCATCTCCTGTACAATTTAAACTGACACACTGACCTAATTAGCTTTTGGCATCACAAATACTCACAGCTTAGGGAGGGTGGCTGTTCCGTAGCAGTAATAGGAACCAGATATTTCTTCTATTGTTTGCCTGTTTTAGACATCTCAAATTCAACAGTTAAGAGGCTCTGACAGTGGTAGTTTGGATGAAGAAGGAAAATTAAATTGGACAAAGAGTCTATCAGCAATATTATTTTGGGAGCCCTGGGTTCATGAAGCAAATGTTTTTACTTTTTTCAGGTTAACTGATACAAGCTTAGCATGCTAGGCGTAAAAAGAAAGATGCTATCTGGATATTTTTTTTAAAGCATCTGTATGATGCTTAGATTAGAATCCTGAAATCTCATAATAAACTAGATAAGATATTTTATAGAATTCATCTTTTAAAATTAGTTAGTGGTTTGAAATTAACATATCCATCACTAAGATAATTCTTCTAAAAACAGAGCCTTTTGGAAACATAAATTTAACTTAGGTATATGGGAAATGTGTAAAATAAAGCATTTTATTTTTACTCACATTCTCAAAAGTAAACATGCTATTTTGAGTACTGAACAGCGACCAGAAACAGAGTTCCTTAACTCAGAACATTAAGTGTGCAGTCAATGGACAATGGACTGTTTAAAATCTGCAGCCTCACAGAATCATGGAATCATAGAATGCCAGGTTGGAAGGGACCTCAGGGATCATCTGGTCCAACCTTTTAGGTGTTATATAGTTTAAAAGAGATGGTCCAGAACCCTGTTGAGCTGAGCCTCTAAAGTGTCCTGTGTAAAGGAATCTACTGCTTCCCTAAGGGAGATTATTCCAATATTTAACTGTTCTCATGGTGAAAAATTTTACTTTGAATGAGACACTGCTGGTAAATATGCAGCAAATACAATGAGATATGAGACCTGTAGTTACAGCTGCCCAGGCTTACCTCTGTACCCACAGACACCAGTGACGTGTGTGCTTTCTGCCTGCATCACAGTGCCAGATGGAGGGAATCTCAAGAATGACCTCAGTGGTGCATTGTTCTACCCGGAGACGTGCTCATGTTCATTTAATTTGCCTTTAAGACCTTTGGTGATAAAGCTACCACAATCTCTCTGTGGTCACTGACTGCTGAACTCTGGGCTAAAAGCACCTGCACTGAGCTTTCCTTAGGTCCCTGCTGGTGAGCAGGTCTGCAGTGCCCTCAGGCTTGCTCCTGTCAAGCAGACTGGAACCTGTGCTAAAGTGTCAGACACACATGGGCTGCAAGGTCCTGCTCCCGCTTCGAGCTGCACCTGAGCACACGCTTCTTAGAGCACCGTAACCAGCAGGCACAGCCCGAGACCCAGGTTCAAGCAAAAAGGTAAACGTGTTCATTGGGAGGAATTGCAAACAAAATTGTGAAGGCCTAGTGATTAAAAAACCTGTTGATTGATGTTAAACGCAATCAAGGATTATATACAGATAGATGCTGTTTCAATTTAAACCTAGGATCAGTGCATGATGAGAGCTTTGATAATTCTATTCTCAAATCCCATAGTTTGAAGAGTAGTCTTGCTAATGAGTTGACTGTCATCACTACCAGGCATGTGGGGTAAGGGAGGGGTGGGCATTCTGTGACTAAATTCTAAACTCTGTGACTTAGTCGCCCACCAAACAAGCATTTGAAAGACAGCAAAGCATTAGTGGTAAACAGTATCCTTAGTAAAAAACATTCCTAGGCCACCGGAAAAAACCTAAGGAGTTGTAGATCCTTTATCAGAAACCAGGAGTAAACAAAAGCAAATGTGGCCAGTTACAGAAAGCATGTTACTATTGTCTTATTTTGGAAAAGGGGGACTAGTAAATATATGTGATACAGAGAAGTTGGCAATAGCACTCTAAAGATCAGAGAAACAGATGACAGAGAAGTATCCAGAAGGTCATTTTAGCAGATACTGGTAATTACTAGTATTATAGTACTAGTCAAAGCTGTTTGTTTGTTTATAATTCAGAAAGATATGTGTGTTGCTCTCAATAAAAGAGAACGTGAATAAAACTTTTTTTCTTATTTCATAGAAGGAAAAATTCTCTCATAATAATATTCAAGAAGAAAGTTTTCAAGAGTGTTTAGCTCAAATCTGGTTTGCTACCAATTAGGCTAATGTTAATCAGCTTAATGCTCATACTAATGTATAAGCATGTTATTGGGGATGGGAGGTAACAAAGCCATCTGTGTCTTGGACACTGCTGACAGGAAACTTCCAATTGTGCAGCGCTCAGTGATAATACATTGAGCTGAAAGGGTATTTAGTTTCTCTCCAGTTCCTTTTTCTGAAAGAAATAATTAAAAGTCGCAGTAGCCCAGTACTGCATTTAGAAAAGATATCTGGAGACCTCCTGACTAGCTCATTTCACAACCATGCTGGTTTTCGGTCGATGCAATGATGTCTAGAAATATTTCTCCTTGGCCAGGAGAGTTTCTTACCCTGAGCTGAGGAAGGTGTAATGCCAAAAGGGTCCAGGTCTGCATGAGTCCATGCCAGGGAGGACTGCTGAGGCACATCAGGTTTGCTGCCCTGATCATGAAGAAAGCACACTGTAGCTGACTCCGTGTTCCATGTGCCTTAGGTTTCCTGGCACTCATCATATGGAAACTACTTCTAAAAATAAGAAAACAGGTTGTGATCCATGCCAGGGCACTCTACTGAGATGTCACCTCTTAGTTTGGGAAAGAGCATTTAATATCATAGTCTGGCTCTTCATCATGGCTCATTATTAAATGCAATGGACTCAGGTAATAAAGGCAACTGTGCAGGCATGTAATATGTTAAGAAAGTGTTTAACATGATTCAAAAAGTGGAAGACCTTACAATTATACTATGCTTATTTCTTCCAACAAAGAGTAGTACTACAAAAACCTTCTAAATTATAGTTTAAGCATACAGGAGAGTACTGCTATCCAAAGAAATATTACTTCATTTTTCTGTTGTGATTCATGCAGCCAGGGAGAAAGCTGTGCAGACAAGCCACGCCGTTAAGTGACCAACCAGTATTTGTCCTAGCAACAGGGAGTTTTTTGCTGCACAATAATAATTTAAATTTTGGAGCTCCCTCTGCTGGTTCTACATCAACTGTCATTCACTAATGCTTTCCCTCTTCTCCAACACTTGTTATCACTTAATTAATTTCATGTATTGTTGTATTTTTTTAAAAGTTACATTAATTATCAGAGCGTATGTCTGCAATAGCTGATATTGCACTGAAGAAAAATCAGATATTCCTCTAACAAGAAGAGAAAAGGTTTCTTCTTCCAAGTCTAGTCTCAGGACCTGAAAATGTGTGGTGTATGCTCACAAATGTGTAATGTAAGCACATGCTCTCATCCTTCTGTTCTTCCATGAATTCCTAATATGGATGCACTCATGCGTCTACTTTAATGTCTGTTAGAGTCAGACTAAGTACAAGCACAATAAACCAGGAAGAGAACACTGTGAAAATGTGTAAAATAGCACAGGAACACAACACCAAGAAACTGTATATAGGGTTTTATACGTATCTTTTATGCAGCTTATTGAAGTGTTACATGGTCTAGACCCTGCCTCATTTTTATTCAAGGCATTTTCTTATTGTCATGTATGTAAATAGTGTTACAGAGTTTCAGAATTTGCCCTTCTAAGCTCACGTGCTCCACAACACAATCACACTGGTATTTCAGGTGTGCGTATTAAAAACAACCAAACAAATAAACAGAATGTCAGACATGAGAAACAGAGTAGTCCAAGGTATTGCACAAGTTTCATTGTATTCATTATCTTCAAAGAGAGACCAAGATTTTAATTGTCTCCCTTTGCTTGTAACTTTAGGGCTGTTCATCCAAATTCTGAGAGACTGAAATGAATCTTTCCCTTTTGATAGGCAGTGGCTAATCTCCTATTGCCTTGCAGCAGGCATGTCACTGCTGGGAAGTATGCATGCTAGCCTCCAGAGCTCATGGGATCACATCTGAGATTCAAGTCTTTCTGGGACATGCTTCTCTGCATGCAACAATCTGCTCTGCAAAAATCATAGATTTTCTACTCCAACTTTTTTTTTTCTTCCTCTTTTTTTTTGTGATTAATATAAAGTACTTTTAACTTTAAAAGGTAAAATTGAATTATGCACAAATATTTTTGGAATGGATTAAAGGGGTCTGAAAATATGAGGGAGAGAGAGTTTGGGTTGTTCAGCCTGGAGAAGGCTCTGAGGAGACTTTATAGCAACCTTCCAGTACCTGAAGGGGCTACAAAAAAGCAGGGGAGGGACTATTCACAAGGGCATGTAGTGATAGCACTAGGGACAATGGGTATAAACTGTAGAGGGGCAGGTTTAGATTAGACATAAGGAATAATTTCTTCACCATGAGAGTGGTGAGGCACTGGCACAGGTTGCCCAGGGAAGCTGTGGCTGCTCCATCCTGGGAGGTGTTCAAGGCCAGGTTGGATGGGGCCTTGGGCAGCCTGGGCTGGTGGAATGTGTCCCTGCCCATGGCAGAGGGTGTGGAGCTGGATGATCTTTAAGGTCCCTTCCAACCTAAACCATTCCCTATGATTTTGTGAAGTCTGTGCATCAAAATGTATGTTATTAAAATGTCAACAGTGGAGATGTACAGCCCTCACTGAGTCTGATTAAGTCCTAATGGGAGAGCCACAATGTAATTGCAAGATTGAATCAAGATGGCACTTAACAGAATAAGATAATTTCAAATCTAATGATTACAATAGATTATATCCTCAATAAAGTGACACCTCTGAGAGGTGATTAGAGATGGAACTTTGACTTTCAACTTTTGAACAATTTAATTTACAGTTTTTAATCACTAACATAGAAAAAAAAAAAGTAGTATATTTGTCTGTGTTCACTGACAGAACTGAATATATTTTTAGTTCCAGTTTGCTTCAATAAAACATTTCTTTCAAAAGATTGGAAGGCTACTCAGTTCTGAATATTGATAACTGGATAATGGATCCATAAATATATGCCGCTGAGATGAATCTTGTGAAGGTCATTAGAACATTATCCTCCTGAGGTCACTGGAAATATTCTTGATTCTGATTCTTGCAGAAACTGGAGTGACCCATGAGTGACTTTAAAGTTTTCAAATTTCCTAACATTTTATGGCATATTTAAAATTCTCTTGGCATGGTTCTTGCCATTATTTAAACATGGAAAAGACCTTTCAGTGATGCTGTTAATCACTAGTTATACAGTAGGGCAGACCTGTCAGTCATAAATATTCAGAAACTGTAAATCAGACATCATAAAATATCTTTTATCAAAAAAAAGTTAACTTGCCATACTTTAGGGGAAGTTTATCCTAGCTCTGAATACAGAAGTAAATTACGCGACTCTCACTATTGCCTCTCAGTTTTAGACTTCATGTTTAATATTTCTGAGGTTTCCTGAGGTCATAATTAGCTCTAGTGTTGCTATGCTGGAAGTTGATATTGCTTGCTTAACACTTGCTATGATGCTGAGAAAAGGGCATTAGCTGCAGTGAGGTTGCACTGCCATGGTCCTCAGCACATATCCACACACACATGCTTACCTGGCAGCGCAGTGTCGGTCCAGACCCACCAACTCGGCTGGAGCACATCGCTTAATGCTGTCAGCAGGCATCCCATACTGCTTTAGGTTCCTCTCCTCTGCCCCTCACACTGCTGCATTCTGGAGTTGTTAATGGGCATCTCTTTCTCCTAGCAGCTGGCCTTCTGTTTCTGAGGTCAATCTGTGACCTGAAAGAACCTCTTTAAAAAAGCCATTGCTTTAGTGTGTAGACACCTTTGCATTGAGTGACAGGTATTTTTACACCTCTACATCTCCATGAAGATGGGAGTGGAGTAAAGCCACTTTGCTACTAGTAAGAAGTAATGCAGAGTAGGAGTGAAGCTGCATGGTTTCTCGAACCAGATTGTTGCTTCCAGACCACTGAGACAGGCTAGAAGAAATAAAGATGCAGATCCTCAAATTGCTGACTCGCCTCTTGCATGCTGAAGGTACTGCGGTGTTTCTTCTCTCCTTTGCGAGGTTTTGTTCTAACATATTAGCACTGCTTGTGACAAGTAGGTGCCTTGAATGGAGAAAAACACTGCAGGACAAAGGCAAGTAACGTTTCTGGAAATATGTAGTGCTCTCACCTAGTATTTGACAGTGAAGATGAACAACGTAAAGGTGCTGCTGAATGTGGATGGTGACTACATCTAGGAACTTGCAGCTCCCATGGTTTTTCCACCTTTGCTTTCAGTTGCTTTCAGTTGCCACTGAATATGGAGTTACAACATTGATGGTAGCAACAGGGTGATTTGGGATGTAATATCTCATATTCAGAAGACACCAAACACCTTGTGAGTGATTGCAGTCATGTACGTTTTTCTTGTATGAGCTTTTCTGTTGGGGACTTTGATGACATATACGCTTCTTTCCTTGCCTTTTTGCATAATCTCATGACTAATGAGTTCAAACTAGGAAATGCTACTGTCTGAAAAGTCATTGCTCCAAAGGATATCTCTTCCTAACTTGGATTGCAGTAATACATTTTATTTATAAATTAATATTTGCATTATTATGCAATATGCATTTATGTGCAATTCTAATTACACGTTTGTTCAGAATAATCAAATTTGATGAGAAACATATCTTCATGGTATTTTCTAAAATAACTGAGCTCTTTACTCAGAAAAAGACATTGTTATTCCTTGGAATTATTAACACTCTTTGTCTAACAGGAAAGAAAGTATTGTTAAGTGAGGGCATACCAGATAACCTAGGGGAGATGACATAATTAGCATTCATTATTAATGAAGCTATTACCTCACTCACATGAAATACAGAGCACTTAATACTCTGTTTACCTCATCTTCTCATCAATAAATACATTCCCTCTAGAATGTGGTGTTGTATGTCCCCAATTGGGAGATCTGTTCACATTGAACTCACTAATTAGAAGTTTCAGTTCTGTTTGTGCTGACTTTGCCTTGTCTTTGGCTTTAGTTCACTTGGTTTTGTAATCTTGATGCACATTGCATTATGATATACCAAACATTAATCTACGCATCCAATGAAAATCACAACGTTCAAAGTACTGTCCTGAGAACAATGTGAGCAGCAAGTAAACTCATCCATGTCGGGGTTTTTTCTGCTTACTAGTTACTTAGAAGGAAAAGCGGCATTTAAACTGGAGTAAGACTAGCTGGCAGTCAGCACAACAATGTGTTAGCAGCATAGCCCATACACAAGGCACACAATCCCTTTTTCAGTTCATCTTCTGCCACGGATTTTGTGTCATACCTAAAATTTTCATAAAGCTTGGGAAGAACTGCAGACTTGTTTTGTAACATGTTTATGGGGCAAATGATTCCTAGTATAGGTTGTTTTACACACTTAAGAACCAAGTATCCATGCCAGAAGTGCCTTAAATGAGATGGGCAATACTTTCCAGGGGAATTTTGAGGACAGCTGCACCAACATTGCAGGACCAGGCAGCGACAACAGCCCCGAGTTCCAGAAGCAACAAAGGTCTGGGAGGAAGGGAAAGAGGTGAGGAGGCATCTGTCTGGGTGGCAGGTAGTCTGAGGGGAGAGTGAGGCACCAGTTGCAGCAGAGGCAGGGCATGTCAGAGAATTAAAAAGAATTACCATTAAGCATATTTTTACACAAAAACATAATTAAGAACTATAAAATTACAATTAAATTGTTGGGCTTTTTGCTTTCCACCTCCCTTTTACTCATCAGCACGTCTGCATAGGCTGTTCAGAACACTACTCTGGGGCAGCTGTCAGTAAAACCGTGATCTTGTCCCACACTGACATGATGTAACCTGGTTTCAACCAAGGCAACGGAGTCTAGCCACTGAATAGCTAAAAATCAGCATTTCACTGCTGCTCACAAACAAGGGCCTGATCAACATGCTGCTCGAACCAGTGACTTCTAAGGTTTGGTTCAAGCGTTTTTTTAAGGCAGTAGTATATATATATATATATTCACCTTTAATGAATTAGACGTGATAAAACATAGCTTAATAAAATAGTAATGTATTCAACAGTAATAACTTATCTGATGCGTATTTGTATATAGTCACCCTGAGAAGACACATTCAACATGGTTCTATATTCTTAGATTACAAACTAAGAAATGCAAGTGTTAAAACACAAAGGAGATAGTGGCTGGTGCCTGGCCAAGGAGCACCGGCTGGCAGGAAGGGACTCATCTGCCATTGACCGCAGGAAGTACTCACAGAGGAAATTAATCTGCAGGTTAGCCCAGCAGACTGTCACTGCCATAATGGATAGATCTTTCCGTCACTGGGCTACTGTAGCACTCAAAAGAATATTAAAATATATAATTGTTTAGGGGGAAGTTGGTTTAAAAAGGTAAACAAGTTAGCAATGTTCCATGCCAAGGCACCGATAAATGGGTTCTGCAGCAAAGGTAACAGTGAGGGAGACAGTAAATCAGCAACAGGTGTCACTTGCCTGTTGCTGTGCTTCTCATTTATCCTGAATGCTCTGAATTCATGCTATGAATCAGAAACAATACCACAACAGTAGTATTTCAACTGGTTTGGTAGAGAAAGATCTCAGCAGTATCTACGCTTCCAAGTTACTTAACCAACACACTTGGCTGACCAGGACCTCTTGGTAGACAGAGTTTTAAAGAACAACAGTGTTTTTTTCCTGCTAAAATAGAAAAGGTGGGCCTTTTGCAAGCTCAATAGAATGTCTCTGTCCCTTCTTTGCTTCTAACTGGGAAACAAAGCTGCCCAAGTGGCCTTCCAGACAGAGTGACCTCAGAGTGATCAGTTTGCAGCATCCTTCCTTGATTCCTTTTGGCTTTTGTTCCATTTCTCATGTTATACGAAAGGGATGCCTCAGATCTCAGAAACCTCTGCTCAATAAAAATCATAGTTCTATTTCATATAGTAATAAAATGACTTTTTGGAGTCTGAAGACACAAATTTTTTTTTTTTACTGATATACTATCTAATGTATTATTCCTCAAAACCCAACCATTAAGAGACTATAGAGTAAGAAAATTCACTCTGCCTATATTCTACAGTATGTGTTTGGATTTAGATACCTAAAATATATAAGTGGTAGGTAGTAGCCCAGCTATGCTTTTTTCAGGGCTGCGTAACTCTGTAAACCTCTTAGGCATTATCAAACTGGTCCTGAAGTGCTCAAAGGTGTTGTTTCTGAGGAAGCAAGCTTGATTGGCAATCTAGTATATATGCTAAAATGTCGGAGGTCTTAAGTTCTCAGATGTCCTCAGAAAGAAGGGAATTTAACCTGTATCACATTCTTGTTTCCTGTACTCCCAGAACACAGGGTATCCTGAGTGAAACCACTTCACTGTGTAGTTTCGCTGGCCCTCAGGCAAATCTTACAGTGCAGCAACTTTGAAACAAGCAAAATGCAAAAAGCACAACCTTCTCAAATATAGATCAAGCATGGCAGGAAAAAAATGTTGAGCTTGATTTTCACCTCAACTTTGTGCCACTATGATTCCACTGATTTCAAGTATTATAATTTCCACTGAACAAATGGAGGAAAGTCAATCACCCTCCCACAGATGAAAATTCAGGAAAAGGTCCTGCAGTTCTTAGGAGCAGCTTATCATATAATTGCCCATAGCAAATTACAGTAAATGAGGCCCCAGCTACTGATCTGTGGGGAAGTGGTGAACAAAACACCACTTCCAGCATAGCTGGATGAAATGTCTCGACTAATTTTTTTCTGATTCTGCATAGTAAAAAAACCTCATGATGCTTGACTATGGAGACCCAGTACCTATGATTTTGCACTGGACAGCTGCCAAAAACCATCAAACCAAACAGCTAGCAAGGAGGATTTTATTGTACATGAGACTACCATGCAAGCTGCTGATGCAGCTCCAGTGGTGATGAAAAACTATGCCTTTAACTAGCCCATAAAAATTCTAGGAAGACCATCATAAATGGTAAGAGATCCAAGATCCTTGATTCTTCTCCAGAAGAATTTGGATCTTTCAGTGTAGGCACAGCATCCTGTAGGAAACTTCTGATTTTCATGGGCTGTAGGATAATGAGTTCAGGTCATCTTCACACTGGCACAAGGGGCGGTGAGAAGGAAGAGGAAAAGGGGGCTTTATGCTCTGGGAGGGAGGTGGATAAATTCCACTTCATTTATGACTGTCATCATTCTAGTGAAGGAACTACCACACAACCAGTCTGGACAGTAACATTTCCATCATTTTTCCCAAACTCTTAACAGCAAGCCAATTACTAATAATTACTGTTCTTGTAATTTCACTATATCACACCAAAGTACTTGGGCCTCACACTCCCTCATTCTCTGAAATTTTGCAGTATTTTAACTCATCTGGTTTCAAGGGAGCTACATCTAAATTTAAGCAAATCAAGAGAGAATCAGATCTTTGTGCTAGCAAGTCTCTCAAAAGGATTAACTGTGCTATAAGCAACAACTGCAATCTCTGTTTACCTTGCAGGTAATAACAAGAATATTCTGTAGAGAACTCAAATACAGAAGAAACATACCAGGCAAGTCACTAAAAGAAATCTAAGGCTTACCCTTCTCTGTAAACTTGTAATGCATTAGTAGATTAATTTCCCATTAGACAAATGAATGACATAGGATGCAGCACTTTACAGAAGATGAACTGCGTTATCAGATGCAGTAAAACTCCAATCACAATTAAAACAGTCAAGTAAACATTACTTGAGTCAGAATCAAGCTGCACTAGGGTAGCTCTTCACCATACTGCTAAATCTGAAGTGTAGTTTATGTACCAGGGCTTAATGCCTGCATTCAGTCACCTGGAATTTGTTCTCCGCAGCAAAGGCCTGTATGTTTATTACAGAGTTGGGTTTTGATAAAATGACCTAGATAAAGACACAGATACCTGAACCACTGTATTTAAAATGGAAATTTTGAAAAAAACCCAACAAAAAACAAACCAGAAACAAAAAGCTCTTGGCCCATGTCTTCACTATTAGCAGTGTGACAAGGAGCACAGCAACCAAAGATGCAGAACTGTCATGATACAGGCAATACAGAAATGCTTACCATAGCATGATGATAAATCACAATATTGCTAACTACGCTGAGATGAACAGCACATATAGATGAATATATATAATGACATAACTTCAGCATCATTGTTTTTCCAAAGTGGCATAATCATTTGGAAGGACAATCTGAATCACATTAGTTCTAGCCATTACATGAAATAAAGGACAACAGTCAATTAAGCCTGCTCTTCTGCAAGATTCTCTATACTCTGGATAAACATAACCATGCAAGCCTTCAAGTTCCATCAGGTCAGTCAAAACAGTCAAATGATACAAGTAGTTTTGGGAAGAGAATAAAAGGCACATGAGGCCTGCAGTGCATGCAGTTCTGAGCTGATGTAAAGTATTCAGCCCTTAAAGAAAGTATGTTCATTGGTAACAACAGAGGTACACACTGATCATTTTTAAGTGCTTTGTAAACTAAGGATACAATTGACAGAAGGATGGAGAGTCAGAAGAACTGTATGTTAAGTAATTTGGAGCATATACAAGTTACGTGATTGGATTTTTTCTAACTTCTTCATCCCAGTCAAACTCTAACGTAGCATCATCTAGCTCTGCTATCGAGAACAGAGATTTTTGTGTGACCACACTGGCTTTAGTAGTATTTCCCAATGCAAAACTCTTCCTTCTGCTAGGATTGCTCACGTGCAACTTCAGCACTGGGCTATGGCTTTCCTTGTTAGTGTCAATCTTAACGGCAGGTGAGGTTTCTGATTTTGACTCAGGACGTGGGGCAAAGGAGAATGTTGACAGTTTGGCTAATGTACTGGAGCGCACCTTCCCTGTGCTTGGGCCACCAAGCTTATCCTCTCCCTCTCTTTTCTTTTCAGTGGCTGGAGAGGACGCAGAACCAAAACTGTTTTCTGAGTGTATCATTGCACTTCCTCTAACCTCTTTCCCCAAGGACTGATTCTGTTGCTCTTCTCTTCCTTTATTATCAATTAATTGTTTTTCCAAATTACTATTTCCTAAGCGAGTCAATGTCATCTTGGATTTCTCAGGGGGGCAGCATTCTTCTGGCAGCTGCTCTCCCTGGAGCTGCTCTCCAGGCTTAATAATAGTTTCACTCTGAAAAAGAGAAAATTCTTCATTTTTTTTCTCTGAAGAATGCTCAAATTTTGTCCTTGCTCTGAAAGAAAATTTAGCTAGTTTAGCTGCTGGAGGACTTTCACTGTCAAGGACTTCTGGCTCATGAGAACTCACTACCTTTGTTTCCTTCACCACTTGACCTTTACTTCGTTTTCTCATGGAAATTGTTGCATTTTTTTTTACAGATATGCTGTTCTTTTCCTCTCCTAGCACAGAATCTGCTCCATTTGAAAGATCTAGCAGGCCAGGTGCTGGTAATACTGAAGGAAGGGCCTTTGCCTCTGGCTCTGGTGTGCTTGTAAAGAATCCATGTGATTTCTCTGTATGCAGTCTCTGCCACCTTTTAGAAACCCGTTGTGTAATAACTGAATCCTGCATGCTAGCACTTGGTGATGCTGGGTCTTGAATACCTGCTTCTGAAGAAAAACAGCTGTGTTCTTCAGTCCTTTTCCTGCTTATGCTGGAAACTTTGTCCTGTTCCAAAGCATCATGTAGACTCACAGGTGCTAGTGATTCTCTCATTCCATTTCCCTTCCTTGGTACTAAAGCACTTCCTTTTTCAGAACAGGATGCCTTACACAGGGTTTTTGAAGCCAGGTTATTTGGAGATATCTTGGGCACTGGAGACGTTTTCTGAAAAGTTTCTTCAGCATCAGTGTTGCTGTCTTCCAGGCTGTCAAACCATGCCAGGCTGCCATCAACACCTTTCCTATTATGCTTAATCAAGCGTTTTGTACTTTTATTATCACTGTATGCAGAGTTGCATATGGGTTCTAGATGTAAATCCCTTTCATTGTTGCCTTCAGGCAAAGAAGGCTGTGGCCTGGAGTTATTCTCTTCTTGATTTGAAAGTTGTGACTGAGACATTTGCTTTGGCTGCTCAAACGTATCCTTGTTCAAACATCTTGTAGTAGTACTGAAATCTGTCTCTTCAGGCTGCAGATGGTATGAGTTTTCCTTTTGTAATCTATGGAATGAAGAAAATAAAAAACCAATAAATTATTTTTTTTTTTTCTTCTTCATTGCATTAGTGATGCTTAATATGCATGAAGAGTGAAAAGCTACAAATAATTTAGGTCACAGAACTCCATTATTAAGTTTCATACAGAACTCCAAAAGCTGCTGTTGCAGTCTGTGATCTTTCAGCACCTTCTAGGGCAAGTGGTAGAAATTTGGTACCCCCAACAGAAGACAGGCAGAGGGACAGAGAAAGCAATCACTTAAACTTAATAGCCTTGGGAAACAAAACAAGCAGAAAAAAACACACCCAACACCCCTAAATAGCTTTGCACTACTTAACAGACACTTCTAGAGTCTCTTAGGGATTACATATTCTGCAAGGACATCTTCTAGAACAGGAACCTCATTAGATTTTTGTCCCGAGCAAGGCAAAGCCTCAAATAACTTATCAGAATGGAAAATCTGGGTATTACTTGGAATAGTGGCCCAACATGTCAAAACCCTCCTACGATGGAGTGAAAGCATATCAGATCACCTATGAAACTTAATTATAACTGCCTGTGGCTGTTCATATTCTCAGGGCCCTCCAAAACAACAGAGGTGCTGGAAAGAAGTTTCCCTGTAATCTCAGTACAGCTGATATTCTGTCTATTGCATCTAAACATATAATTTCCAAGGGAGAGAGCACTGTACTTTTTGCTATTGATTCTAAACATTAGTGAGAAGCAGCTACATTACATACTAAAAGTGACTGTGTTAGTGTAGGTGAAATGATTGCTAAGCATCGTAAACAGTTCCTCTGCTATATGAGAGAGAAAACACTATGATGACATGTATAATTTATAATAATTATTATCATTATTTACTAATAAGCTTATTCTTAAAATTTTGAGAGAGAATAGCAGGAATGGCTGAAACATACATGCCTGTTTCACTGAAATATACTTTAGAGGGAATGCATGGGACAAGTCTTCTAATAGGTTGTTTTAAAGGACTTTCATTTAGTATTCTCTAAGCTGCTTAAAAGGCGGGGAAGAAGAAATCAGCTTAATGTGCAGCATAGGGGATTCATTGGGATATTGGGAAAACCTTTATAAGCATTAGGATAGAGCAATAATGGAACAGGCTACCCAATGGCAATGGAAAACCCTCTTCATTAGACCTTCATTAGAAGGTCTTTGGAGCAGACAACACAAGCCTCTGCCCAGAAGGTCAAACACAGATCAGATCCTGCCTTTGCATTTGATCTCCCATCCCATCCTACATTTCTATGATCCCTTATGAACAACTCTGTTTTAAAGCTTGCTTTTCTCTGTGTGTTGGAGATACCCCACTTCCATCTGCTTTTATTGCATCTGTGGCTATTTAAGATGTCATTAGTAAGTTACAACATAAGCCTGAAAAATATGTAAAGGAAAAAGTGCATTTTCCCAGCTCTTCTTGCTCTGTTTGCTTTGATAACATTAATCTTACATCTTTCAGTAGCAGTAAGAAAGTAGGAGTTTCTTTATAGCCTAGTCTCATTTCAGGAAACAAATATTATTTTTTTGCATTTTATCTCCTTCCAGTTCTACTGTTTTCCTCTCAGCCTCAGTGCAGTATAAATTTTCTATTAATAACAGCAAATAGACTCTCCAAAGATTATTGCAGTGAGCTGGAAACTAGTGAAAATTCCAGCACGTACAAAAGAAAAATCACCCAAAAGAACAGAACTTTGATTCTGGTTTCTATTTTCCATTAACAGAAAGGGAAAGATCCTGACAAGTCCAACACAAAAGAATGCTTACAAACCACAAAGTGGATCTACTGTATTTTACCAAACAAACAACAAAAGGTTTTACAAAATTATTTACTCAGCTACAGAATTTGGCATTTTGACCCTCAGAGGCTCCACTGAAATTGAACTGAATATGTAATTAAGATGTGAGTGAGGAACCAATTAAAATATTCTTAAACTCTTTGTAAATTCCGCAACCCAGAGAGAGAAATGATCTTGTTATGATCTGAGAGTGCTACTTTAAAACAATCTCCCTGTTTATCCATGTCCTCTAAAGAGAAGTCCCTTGCCAATGTCTGATTCTATTTTTAGACACTTTCCACATATTATTATCCAACATTTTTTTTTCACTATTGAATTATTTTGTAACTCTCTGTATTTTAACCTGTCAAGTCTTTGTAGCTCTTTGTGCAGAAGATCTTGCAGCTCAAGTCGCTCCAATATGAGTTCACATTGTGTTCGGTACTGTGCCATTGGGTTTTCTGGAAACGAGGTGTGTAAGGCATTAATGCCTCCGAGAAGTGCACCCCCCTGTGTCACCAAAGAGATAAAAAAAATAGGAAGCTATTTTTATTATTCAGCACAAAATTAAAGCAACAGAGACTATTACATACCAAATTCTCCCTTTGATATTTTAAAGCTTAAGGTAGCCAATACTTACTGAGTAACAGTATTCACACAAATAATGCTATTAAGTGTCCTCACACGGGTGAAGTTGCTCATACATATAATGAAATCATATGATCAAGCCTGCAGTTTACTTCCACTGATTTATTTTTGTTTCTACAAAATAAAATGGAAGGTCCACCTAAGGCTTGAGAACATCATGACTAACAATAGATATTGGGATTAAAGAAGTTTTGCAAATACCTTGTAAAAATTTTGCCCATGTGCATAACTTTTATAAATAAATAAGTTCTGATTGCTGAAAGTTTTCATTAGCTTTGCTTAATTATTTAAATGGAAAGACCTGGGTACTAAGGTTTGTCAACACAGGCTAAATTGACCAGTAAAAATATTTCTGAAATAGCTCTTTAAGAGTAATTAACTATTCAGGAGTAATTCCAGAGAGCAAGTGATCTTAATCTGGGACAATTTTGCTGTGCCTTGTGAGAAATGAAGTAGTTTTTGTTTGGAACAGAGCATCTGCACAAAGTGATTTGTTCCGCAACGAATAATCTAGAATAGCTGTGTAGTTAATTGCTCTTTGGAAAAGAACCAAACACACCACAAACCCTCTATTTTGCCACCGATTTAGCTGGCATTTACCACTCCTGCCTAATCCATAAAGCTCAATACAGCTAATGAACAAAATGCGTATCAAGTGCCACAAGAGCAATAGTAAAAGTCAACAGAGTCTCTAGAACCAGATATTGCTACATATGACATCACATGGACCACACACTTCCATTTGTGGCAGTTTCTGGTTCTTCCATTTGGAAATTTTAAGTTTTTGCACTAGAAAAAAAATAGCATTTGAAAAAACACCACTCTGGTAGCTAATTAAAGCCCTGTAAAGGTACGCAGTGCTAAAACTAAGGTTATCCATGCAACCAGTAATGCATCCCACTGAAGTGATTGCTTGGGTTTTTTTGCAGATCACTTCAGGAAAATGATAGATCTGTTCCTCAGAGAAGCATCAATCTGTAGCCACAGAAAAGATCATTGTAGAACCTCTCTGCCATATTTGTTTCATGGTCTGGAAGGTTCAGAGTTAATGAGGCAGAGACTGTAGAAAAGAGTCCAGTCCCTTGGTTAGGACAGTTAAAAGCAGCCAAGGAGAACTACATTTTATTTCTGACACAAAGTTCCATTTCTTGGGATTCAGAATGAGCCAGTTAAGTAAAGAACCCACCACTTCACATGGACTGTGTGAAGATAATTCTGTTGATATTTCTGAAATAATCAAACACACTGGAGATAAATTCCACAGAAAAACACATGAAGAAATTGAGAATTCTACATTTAGAACAGCACATAATAAAACATTGAACAAAGCACTGACAAAGGATAGTTGCTTTTGGCATGTATGCTGTCAATTTGTGACCTAAGGATCTAATGGAAAAAAAAATAAAGGGAATACATGATTATGTATTTTGAGCTATATGCCTAAAAGGTACAATTATGTCTTGGCCTCAATGACTTTTCAGTGCTTTACATGGCCATCACAATGAGCTTTTAAATGTTCTTGTGTGTGTCTGAAATTCTAAGTGGGATGGGACTGAATTTAAGATGACTATCTATGAAGTTTCATTCCTGTGCTGGTGCTTACATCTCTGAGGTATGTGTCCCTCTGAGCCTCCAAGGAGAGGAAGGTAGCCATATGACACAGTGGAACTGAGGGCATAGGATCAGATCTAGATCGGAGAGAGAAAATAGCAAGCATTACAGGGAAAATTAGCAGAAAGGAAGGGCATCAAAGTGCCTAAGGACAGGAAGACAAAATGGGAAAAGGTGGTAAAAAGAGAGAGATTAGAAAGGGAGTAAAACAAGGATGAAAATATGATCAAGAGAAGGAGAGAGACAATGTTAACAAAAAAGGAAATGAGGCAAAGAAAAGATGGAGACAGTGGCATTAGAACATTCTCACAAAGACAGAGTAGACAAAAAAGCAAAGGTGAATTAGAGAACAACACAAACGAAAAACCATAGTGAAGTAGGCTGGTGAGGAAAATGTGTTAGTCCTCCTTCCCAAGAGGGGTCACAAGAAGTATGTGAATACTGACCTGGGAACAGTGAACTTTGATTTTACACTGGCAAGAATATGACATTTTGTAGAATTTGCAAGGACAGCGTTAAAGATGGACTTGGCTGAGCTAAATGGTGGGAGCCAGTCTTTCAAGAATGACACTGATACTTCCCCGTTTACAACCTAATTCTACAATCTGGCAATTAGTCAGGAAATGCAGGACGTACCTACACATCAAGTTATTTTTTTCCTAGAGAAGGAATCGATTTCTGAAAATCAACTTTTACATGTTACTTCTGTTTTTTTAATTAAACAAATAAATAACTTTCTTCAAAAAGAAGAAAGTGGTTCATTTATATTTTCCAGGAGGAAAGTAAAATTTGACCATAAATAGTACATCTCAAATTTGCAGGTTCCTATGAGAAATGAACACATTAGCTTACTTGCTCGTAAGAAATGAAGAGTGGAACAAATATGATGAGCGTACCAAGTACTTTCAGATAGTCCTATGCAGCCATAATCCAGGCAAATTTCTTACTGACTTTTATTAGATAAACGCTTGTTATGCAAACCATAGCCCCTGAGGGCAGGGCTGTATAAATATGAAAAAGTGACTCATGGTGAAAGCAAATCCTTTACATTTGTTTGTGTTAATGAGGCAGAGAGATATATAGATGACACTATACATTAATTATTATTATTATACACACACATTCCACTTTTTGTTCTGTTAAGAAAAAAAACTGAGCATTTCAGATTTCTTATATTCAAAACAATACTGCTTTGAAACCAGTGTCCCATGAAATTCCCTTGTAGTTAATTACAGGTTTAATTACAGTTAATGAACACTTATGTGACATCTTTAGCTGTTTTAACTGGATCTATTAGTACAGCTTCTTATTTTAACTTAGACACAGAGCTGTCACTGAAAAGCTGAGCTCTTCATAACAGTCCAAGATGATTTGCAGCAGACAGTGAAATAATCTTTTGCTGCTTAATAAGGTCAGGCCTTGTAGTATTTTTGAGACACATTCCATTTGCAAGACTGTGCAGTAAATTATCCGTGGCAAAAACTGCAATTAGTCTCTCAACTCTCTTTGAAAGAACAAGGGAGATCACAAGTGCCTACCTGCCATATGTGCATTTATCCTGAAGAGCTTTAGCTCCTAAAAAGGAGTGTTTCTGCTCCTGTAATGGTCGTTAGGGCCCATTGAGCTAATGAGTACTATATAAAATCAATTTAATTTGAATGTATTCATATCAACCTATACAGAAACATAGGAAATGTCATTTTGGGTCAGAATAGTCATCTGTGCAGTGGAATACACCATCTCCGACAGAGCCTAACCTAAGTATTTCAGATGTGCTAAAACTCCCATGCATAAAACTTCAGATAATCTGCTTATGGTAAATTGAGTTTTTTCTACTCCAAAGCAAGATGACTTATTTCCCTCAAAAATATTCTATCTGAAGTAAAAGCGACTATATTATTTTCCACATTTCCATTAAGAAAAATAAAATCCTCTACTAGATTGACATTCCTTTTATTAATTCTAAATGTGGTTCTTTTTCTTTACATTCAACATCTTAACAATGTTACAGTAAGCTAAAATCTAGCCTTCCACATCTTTTCAGTGTCTTTTTCACACAAAAACATCAAATAAATCCATGTGATAGCTGGAATGCAAAACTTTTAGTGTGTGGCAACCCAAGTTTTGAACATTTAAGGTTTCTCAGAATAATATTAATCTTCTAAAAGTTCTGAGTTTTAGAATCACCAACAACACCTTTTAAAATGATCCAAAGGCAAAATAAAGTGTAGGTCTTTGAAACTGTTCAAAACTTGCTCCAGAAAGATGATTTAGTTCTCTTATACCTAGTTAATGAGTGATAAGATAGTATCATGGAAGAAAACCCCATCAGAGACTATTAAACATAGCAATATGTACACAATTTCTGGCTTCAAAGGTCCTTAAAATGTAGATTACCGAAAGACAATGGTATGCTGAACCTTCACTTAAGACAGCAAAGTCTGTTAAAAGACCAGGCCTTTATTACCAACCCAGATATTCCAGTGTAATCTCTGTTTAATTATTTTAATAATCAAGATGGACAAAAACTGACTTGTTGAGGACTCTCATGACCACCTTTCCATAAGTCCATGAAATTCCTCCAAAGAGGTGAAGAGATGTATCTCCTAGAGCACAAGTCTTATGAGGAGTGGCTGAGGGAACTGGGGTTGTTTAGTCTGGAGAAAAGGAGGCTGAGGAGACGCCTTATGAGTTGGAGTTGGTCTCTTCTCCCAGGTAACAAGAGGAAATGGCCTCAAGTTGCAGCAGGTGAAGTTTAGACTGGATATTGGGAAATATTACTTCACCAAAAGGGTTGTCAAGCATTGGAACAGGCTGCCCAGAGAAGTAGTAGAATTCCCACGCCTGGAGGTTATTTAAAAGATGTGCATAAGTGGCATTTAGAAACATTGTTTAGTGTTGAACTTGGCAGTGCTAGCTTTACAGTTGGACTTGATAACCTTAAAGGTCTTTTCTGACTTAAATGATTTTATGACAAAATGAATCCCTTAAATGTGATATTGCAGCAATGGCAATGTCTGCAAGAAACCTTACCTGCATAGAAGATTCCATCACCGATACCACTGTTACAGCATCTTCCAAAGTCACAGTATCCCTAAACATCAACCGGGCATGAGCTATCAAAAATAAATAGGCACAGAAAGCAAGTGTTACCAAAGTCAAAAAGCAATTTCCCTGTATAAGAAAGGACAGGATATTTAAATTTCTTAGCTCTTCAAACACTTGCATATGGGCTCAACTTTAACATTAATATAATCCTTTTCATTTTACTGTCAATTTCAACAGGAATAGAAAGACTTAATTTTATTAGTAAAGACTGTAATATGACTTCCAGATTACAGTGACAGTTCAAACAAAAATGTTCAAATAAAAATATTCAAAATGCTAGAGTTAAAAAATGTAAAGTGCTGCATATCACAACAGAGTGCGATATGAAGTATCCCTATCTGTACAGGTACGTGTCAACACTGTAAACTAAAAAATGAAGTCTAATTTTCATCACAGGCCAGAAGAGATTAGATTTCATCTAACTTGTCCAAGTCACAAATCTAGTGCTAATTAAAATGCTTTTCTGTACACAAGTTTTATTATTTCTTCCTTCCCTTCTTAAATCAGCAAAACAAAACTGATTTTTTTGGACACAAATGCAAATAATTTAGCACATGAAGCTTCCCTCTTAACTGGCCTTGGAAATACAGTTCTTATTCAGCAACAGAAGGTTAGGTTAATTAATATCATCTATATAAGACTCTGAAAAAACAAAATAATATTAAAAGTCCCCAAAATGTGAATGCAATAAGCCTGGAAGAAGCACAGAATATGAAAATGTGAATCCCTAACAGTTAGGAATGTCTTTCATTTAAAGAGGCTTTCACCCAAAATGGAGAACAAAATATAAAACATCTGATAAAGGAAGCACCACTGTGCTCACTGGCATAGAGAAGCACAAAGAACATTTATGATTGCTACACAAATAACAGTACATTCTTTTAATTCATGCTGAAAATATTTTATACGCCATTTTATAAAACAAAGAAAAAGACCTACTGCTTTCCGTGGGGTTTTTTTGTACATACGAAATATGATTTGAACTCATAATTGGGAATGTTTAAGTCCAACTGCAAAATATAGGCTTCATTACTGACATTTAATGAAACAAAGGTGAGTTCTTTTTTATGTTACATTAATTTTAGGATAGAAGTAAATACTTGACATCTTCCCTCAGGCCAGGCAGGATGGCAATCCAACCCTCAAATGAAACAAACTAAATCCAGATATTACTTTTCATAAAGACACGCAACTTCTGGGATCTCTCTAATATGATTTCTTCAAGCAGTTTTAGTGTTTATTATGGGTGTGAGAATGATAAAATTAAAACTGATTTCAGTAATCTAAATGTAACACCCTTTCCCACATCAAAAGTCTCCAACTCCATGTCTCTTTAGATCAGAAAGATAAAATGATATGAGAAGTACCCATCTCTTCCTCTACAGAAAAGGTGCTACTCTCCTTACTGGCTATTATTACACTCCTGATTTACCCATTTTCTAAAGGTTAATTGTTAGGCTAAAAATAAAATTGCCACATCCTTACCTTCTGCAAGGCGTATCAAACTCTCCAATAAGCGAATGGTAGTTCGGGCAGCATTTCTGCAGTCACTCTGACGCTGCATTTGATAGTATCGTACAAGGATCAAGTTGCTCTCATCAGACAATTTCGGATGTATGCTTTTTATAAGGCAGAAGTAGGTTTTCATCTTTTCCATGCTCCAGAGCTTTTCTGATTTGCTTGGGCAACCTGCATAACGACTGCCTAGTCAGTAATTCTATAACAACAGACAGAATCACAGAATCACAGAACAACCAGGTTGGAAGGGACCCATCGGATCTTCTAGTCCAACCATTCCTATCTAACACTAAACCAAGTCCCTCAATACCTCATCCACCCGTGCCTTAAACACCTCCAGGGAAGGTGAATCAACCACCTCCCTGGACAGCCTATTCCAATGTCCAATGACCCTCTGTGTGAAAAACCTCCTCCTAATCTCCAGCCTAAATCTCCCCTGGCGGAGCTTGAGGCCATTCCCTCTTGTCCTGTCCCCTGTCACTTGGGAGAAGAGGCCAGCTCCCTCCTCTCTACAACCTCCTTTCAGGTACTTGTAGAGAGTAATGAGGTCTCCTCTCAGCCTCCTCTTCTCCAGGCTAAACAACCCCAGGCTAAACAACCCCAGCTAAACAACCCAGACGTCAAGCTTTTTCCCAAGAATTCCTGTTAAATGGTGACTGTGAAAGACAGAATACTGGGCACTGTGTCTTTTGGGGCATACTAGGTTGTCTGTACACCAGTCCTCAGTCTTGGTCAAATTCCAACGTGGAATCTTATATACCATCCAGACCCTCTCCTATCAAAATTTACAGTAAAGCCTTCAGCAATTTCAACAGAACGGCTGCCAGACTCACTGACCACCAGATGGTACAGTCGGTATTAAGTGCTCTGGTATTCCGTAAAATGCTACATCAACGTGTGCACCTCCTCTGGCTGCTTTATCTACTTTGTAGGAGTAAAAGGCTGCCTGCCATATTCTGAACATTTTTTTTGCAGGGGAACATTTTGGGAAGGGAAGGAAGCTAGCTGAAGAAGTCTCCTCTAACCACTTCTTCTGTAATGGAGATCAAAGCCGTGTTCCTGAAGTGGATGGAGAAGCAGCTGGCTAAAATCAAATCACACTCCCTTCCCTAATTCAAGAGGACAGAGTTCCATGTAGGAAACAATACTGTTTATTCTTTGAGCCCTGCAGCACAAGCAGCTCAGAATTCTTCTATCTGAATTAAGTTTCTCATTAACAGCACATACAGTAGCATGATGTGCCAGATCTATATGAAGCAATGTAAAAGTGCAAGATGGAAACTATCCACTTAGTGATCAGTGTGGGCTGAAGTCTCTTGTAAAACACCACAGAGTAAAAGCATAGTGTTCTCAGCTCCCATCTATTAATTAATTAGTGATCTCTATCTTATTCCTTCTTCAAAAACAACCGCACTGCATGAAACCACCACAGCAGACACTCAAACACCGATTAATATGAAAGACTCAAAAATAACAAACTAAAGTCAAAGGCATGGAAATCAGAAGAACCAAACAAAACCAAACCCCAATCAACTTATAATTTAAAAAGATGATTCTTACCTTTATTCTGCAAGATGAAGGATGAAATAATACGGTCCCATTCCTCATTCTTTGTATCTAACAATACTAAGACCAGGTCAAATCTGCTCAACAGGGGACTGCCAAGAGCTATATTGACGGAGACAGATTCATTAGGGTCATAATGGCCTTTTGGGTTTGTTGCTGCCAGGATAGTTGTCCTTGTATTAAGCTTGCACACTAGGCTAGAGAAAAGTATGGTGAATGTTATGGTTGAACTAAATCATGTAGGACAAATGATTCCAGTGTATTAAAAAATATCATGTTTCTGTATTTAAAAGAGCATACCTTACCCTGAAAGACAGTAAGAGCTAAATAATATACACAACTATTGTATTAATATATATTATATATGCAGCATTTCTCAGTCAGAGAAAAGCAACTGGACAGTGACCGGGATACCAGAAGTAACTAAGCAAAATTGTCATGAGTAGTCTCTAATTGCAGCTAGGTCCTTTAATGGTGAAAACCAACATTAACTTTTTAGAAATATATATTTTTTGCTGATTTATGATGCAAAGTAACATTTTAGCTTAAGTCACATTCAAAGAAAGCAAAATAAAATGCAACATAAACTTGTGTTTTATTCCTGTGTGTAAACATTCCATAAATATGAACCCAAACAAACAATGATAGCAGCCATATCAACTATTTCTCCAGGGAAACAGCCATTTCCCTCTCTTAAACATGCTCTCCTGGCATGTGTTTTTAGATGTGGGGAGAGATTATTTTTATTCTAGTAGTCCAAATGTAATCCTTTCGGTTAAGGCAGCAGCAGAAGTATTCTAACTGTGGTTTGTCACTGAGCTATTTCTAGTCAGCTCCTGAGTAACTGCTGCCTAGTGTCCAAAGCTCCTCCATAACTGAGAGGGAAGACCACAGATCTGTTAGCTTATGGCCAATGAAATAATCCCTTATCTCCCATGCACCAAAAAAGATCTTAAATTAACCTGCCTGTGCTACATTACTACTCAAAAAATCCTTATTTTATTTACTCTTGCAGCAAGTGAGGCTACATCCGCAAGTTAATGAACTGTTTTAGGGTCTACAAAACCCAACCATTTGCAACAAGGAACCAGGCTGAAATACGTCACTCTCTTCCAAAGCAGAAAGGACCATTTTGGTTCCAAATCTTTGTCCCTAGCTACATTACTGGCAAAGGCTAGTAATCTCCAAGGTCAGAGCAACAGCACTTGACTGTGACTACAGACAGAGGCTAAAGAGAGATTTGATGGTGATGTTCAGAATAAAGAAAAGACATGGTCAGTTGGAGAAGCCAAGAATATATGACTGCAGCATGAACTGAGTTGAAGGCAACAAGAGGGAATATGGAAAGACTGATGCCTTTTGAGCAGCAGTAATTTCAGCATTACCACCCAGGAAATTAGTTGGGCCTGGGCAAGAACTACATGCAACAGAGGGCAGAAATAGCAGATTTGAACACCCACTACTTCTAAGAAGAAAGTGAGGAACTGAAAATAAGCACGAATGTATATTTATGCCATGCCCAACCTATAAAATTCAACAGCCTGGAAATCTCTTGTTCTTTTGTTGCAATGCACTATTATGTGACTTTGAAAAAATGACGTCCTACTTTCTGAGTTCCAATAAAAAAAATTCACTAAGTTCCTCATTTCAACTATGATTATTGTGACCACTTGCATCAAAGGACAAGAACACCAAGTCTTCTTAGAGAAGTGCCCTAGCTTGCAGTGGTAGACTGAAAACCCAACAATGAAGAGGGAAGGTATGTGTTTATTCTGGTGGCTTGTAACCTCTGGTCCAGTGCACTGTCCTTTGAAATGTTGATTCTTTTAATTTAAGAATACTGTTGAGAACAAAACTATTAAGTACAACAAAGAAAACAGATTAATCAATATGACAAACCTCATTTTAACTTGTAAATACAAGAGAAACGCATTTTATCACATATATTAACATGCCACTTACCCTGCCTTTGCAACGCTGATGGTTTGCTGCTCCATTGCTTCATGGATACTGGTTCTGTCATGTTCTTTGATACTATTGAACTCGTCAATGCAACAAAGGCCTCCGTCTGCCAGCACCAGTGCACCAGCTTCCAAATTCCACTCCCCAAAGTCCTTCACAGCAGTCACTGTCAAACCTGAAGAATTAATCACTTCAATCAGTCTTTTCCTTAAAGTGGAGGCGTCCACTTAAGTGAAAGAAAGGGACCTGGTGCATTGCCTTTTGCCACAGACAGAAGGTAAAACATCAGGTCAGCTCCATCACACACCTCTACCACGTAACTCAATTTATACTTACTGGCAAATCCCACTAGAATCTGACAGGTTAGACTGGACTAAGCTTCCCAGTGAGTTGGTTTAGGACTTTATTAACTGAACAGAAAAGATAAGGGTCAGAAGACTAAATCTGCCAGATCAAATCGAAAATTAGGGCAAATGATAAGATGGTGGAATTATAGGATGGACCCAGATGGCTCCTCCGCTGCATCAGCTACTAAAACACAGAAATATTTTCTGGCTGCAAAACATAGTTTTGAAAAAAAAAAAAAATTCAAATGCCTTTTAAATCCTGGCCCTGTGGAGACAAATCTTCACTTAAACTAAGGCAATTACATTACTTTCTGAGATTTTGGATTCCTCTAAAAATTGAGCCAAAATGAAAAATGAAAGATGCCCAAGGATTAAATGGGGGGCAGAGTGGGAAATTCCCAACAGAAATCAGTGAATCTACATAATACAACAACAGAAACGTGGCAGGTCAGAAACTCTGCACAACTGTAAAAATGGCCGCTCATTATCAAGTACATGCAGCTCCTTCCAAAACTTCTATTCCCTATTTCCCAGCTTCTTCTCTATCTTTAGTCCTCCTTTTTCACTTCAGTGTTCAGCTCAAAATATCCTAGTAGTTCACAAGCTGCAGTCAACCTAAAATCTCCAAATCTGTCCCCCTCAACTTCCCTTGGTTCAGGGAGGAGAGGCTGCTGAGGTTTTCCCATCACTGTGCAGCTCACCACAGCAGCTATTTGTGAGCAAGAAGTTACTGGAAGTATACATTTCCTGACAACGCAATGTGTACGTCAGCTTCTTGTGAGGCATCTCCTCCATTGTCTCCTATCATTTCTGGTTTCCTGGACTCTGCTGTAAACAACTTTGGTAGTCACTCATATAGCGGATTTATAAAAAGAGCAAAATAACTTCTAGCCTTGTGTCAGACATATGGAGAATTCTATAAAAACGTGGAGCGAGAAACAGACCAGGTGAGTATCAGACAATGGCATTTATTCACAAATACAAACCAAAAGTGTAATTCACCTTCCAAACCTCATCTGGGCTTGGGGACTTGCTGAAGGGTGCCTCAGCACCACGCTCCCACAGCTGCAGATCTGGGAGTGCCCTGCTCCCACCAGTAGGGTTCCATCTTTCCACATAGGCAGAAAGATCACTTCTACATGCCTTCCTGCTGTGCATATTCCACAGACCCAAGGTCTTCCTGCAGACACTACTAGAGCCTGGCTCTGTATTTCCACTCAGAATCCCCTTCTGTGACAAGAGCACACAATTCCCCCTGCCCAGTAGCCCCGAGCACTTTCTGCTCTTTCTAGTCCACCACCTGGACCCCACAGAAGCAGTAGGCACATAAAGTGGTGCTACAGTGGCACATCACCCCTCTCCGTCCCTTTGCAGCCGCAAGAGGGGTCCTTCTACAGGCCTCCTGCTGCCACACAAGCCTCCTCTCTGGGCTTCCTGCACAGGGATGCATGTTCTTTCACAGTTCATGTTACTGAAACTCTCCCTGACAAACATAGGAATGTGATGGCTTCTTTACACAGGGATGTGTTGGCCTCTTTACAGATACAGGAATGGGATGGCTTCTTCACAAGCATAGGAACGTGATAGCTTCTTTAAAGTAATGTCATGAAAAGCCAGACATTATAAGCAATGCCAATTTGATTATTAAGAAAGGTATTCTCTAATGTGATGCTGGGCATGCATGGGATTGCTCCACCTAATGTGTGTGCAACATCCAGTACAATTCACAAAGGTGGTGAGATATTCATCACTTTTCCTGGAACAGGTGTGTCTATTACAACTAGTTCCCAGAAGTTATTTACATAAGTTTCCTCCCCTTGGTGCACACACTCTGCCCTTAGCGGTTCTTCTTCAGGGGTCTCTGGATGAATCACAGGCCCTAGGTCTCTCTCACAGTTGAAATTTTGCACATGCTCTTAGACTTCTTGGGCACCTGTCCAAGGTTGCATCTGGCCCTAGCTGGTATTTCTTTCTCTTATCGTTGCACTAGTCCTTTGTTATCTGGCTTAATTAGATACAGTCACATTCTTTCCCATTCTTTCTAACTGCAGCCTTGTTAAAATTCCTTATTTAAGTACAAGTATCCAAGCACAGGCTAGCTAAAAGTTATTATTCAAGCTAATCCTATGCTTTAGTTCTACAATCACAAAACCTATATATAATACTCAAATATATAATAAGTTATCAACTTATACCAAATAATTTCTTCCTTCAATATGAATGGGATGGCTTCTTTACAAGTATAGGACTGGGATGGCTTCTTGACAACACAGTTGTGTAGAAGGCAGGCTCCAGTCCCCCAGCAGCCCCGCTGAGGGCAGACCTCTCCATCAGCAGGGTGGTGGACTCGAAGCAGAGCTCTCGCCCATGCAGCCAGGCTGCCTGCACCCTGGCTGCCCAGCAGCACTCCAGCACAGCCACCTTTATTCAGTGTATGAGCAGCTACCAAGGTGCCCACTGGGCTCCCCACTTCACCACCTCCTGGCACTGCCTTTCCCCATAAGGTTGGTGCTGTGGGGCTGGACAGGGGCGGGAGTGGGAGGGTGGCCTCTAGCAAATTGGAGGCCTCTTGCAAACTGAAGGCCTCCTGCAAACTGGAGGCCTCTTGCAAACAGGACGCCTCTTGCCAGCTGGTGGCCTCTTGCAAATGGGTGCCCTCTAGTGTACAGGGTGGCCTCTAGCCAACTGATGGCCTCTTGCAAATGGGGTGGCCTTTTGAAAACTGGAAGCCTCCTCAAATGGGTGGCCACCTGCAAACTGGAAGCCTCTTGCTGACTGGTGGCCTCTTGTCAATGGGGTGGCCTTTTGCAAATGGGGTGGTCTCTTGCAAACTGGAGGCCTCTTCAAACGGGTGGTCTCTTGCAAACTGGTGGCCTCTAGCAAACTGGAGGCCTCTTCAAACGGGTGGTCTCTTGCAAGCGGGTGGCCTCTTGCAAATGGGGTGGTCTTTTGCAAATGGGGTGGCTTCTAGCAAACTGAAGGCCTCTTGCAAGCGGGTGGCCTCTTGCAAATGGGGTGGTCTTTTGCAAATGGGGTGGCTTCTAGCAAACTGAAGGCCTCTTGCAAGCGGGTGGCCTCTTGCAAATGGGGTGGCTTCTAGCAAACTGAAGGCCTCTTGCAAACTGGCGGCCTCTTGCAGGTGTTCTCTTGAAAATAGGGTGCCCTCTAGCCAACTGGGGGACTCTTGCAAATGGGGTGGCCTCTTGCAAACTGGAGGCCTCTTCAAACAGGTGGTGTCTTGCAAAATGATGGCCTCTAGTGTATAGTGTGGCCTCTAGCCAACTGGTGGCCTTTTACAAATGGGGTGGCCCCTAGCCAACTGGTGGCCCCTAGCAAACTGGAGGCCTCTTCAAACGGGTGGCGTCTTGCAGCTGGAGGCCTCCTGCGAGTCGGTTGCCTCCCCGAGGGGGCCCTCCCGCAGACGCAGGCCTCTCGCCCGTCGCTGCCTACCGGCCGTTGGGGCAGCCCCGGCTGCGGCACGAGGCGCGCCCCCCGGCGGCCGCCCCCGCCCCGCCCCGCCCCTCGGGTGCCGTTCCAGCCTCGCGCCGGACGGGGGCGCCGGCGGCGAGCGTCGCGCGGCGGGCGAGGGCGCGGAGCCCCTCTTGCTGCCGCTCTGTGGCCTAGAGGCGCGGGGGTGGGGGGGGGCACGGAGCGCGGGGAGGGCGGGTGGGCGTGTCGCGGGGCGGCGCGCGGCCAATGGTGTGTCGGGGCAGCGCGGGGCAGCGCGGGCTGCGGCGGCGCGCGGGGAGCGGCGCGGGGTAAATAAAAGGGGGGGCAGAGACACCCGGAGAGAGCGGCGGGCGGGAAAGAAAAGTTTGTGCTCCCGGCGGCCTCGCGGAGCCGGCGGCGCCGCGCGCTCTCCCCATTGTTTGGGGGGGCGCGGGGAAGGCGGGGGGGGGGGAAGGCTTGTTTGTTTGTTTTATCCCCCCCGAACATGGCAAAGGTTCAGGTGAACAACGTGGTGGTGCTGGATAACCCTTCTCCCTTCTACAACCCGTTCCAGTTCGAGATCACGTTCGAGTGCATAGAGGACCTGTCGGAAGGTGAGCGCGGCTCTCCCGGAACGGGATCCGGAACCCGGGTGGGGGGGTTCATTTTCCAGGCTTAAACTTTGCGCGGGGCCTGCTCCCCGCCATCCCGCGGTTTCTCCACACACACGCACACACGCTCCCCCTTCCTCCTCAAGTTCCGAGGCGCGGGGACGCCACGCGTCCCCCGGCCCGGGGAAAGTTGCGGCGGGGCCGGGAGAGGAGGGAAGGTTTCTCCCTTTTTCCGGGGCCGCCGAGCTGAGGCTCAACTTGCGAGGAACTTGTTAGAGCGGCGGTAGCCATGTTTGCCAGCTTTGTGTGCGCGCGCGCGAGCGGGGGGCGCCGGCACCGAGGCGGTTAACCGGGACCGCCCCCCCCCCCTCCCACTCACGGGCAGCGCGCGCACCTCTCCCCCTCTTGATTCATTCATTGTAACACCTTTATTCATAGATTGATTGATTTGATGCCGCGGGAGGGGAGGTTGGGGGGGGACGGAGGAGGCGGCTGTCTGTAGAAGCTGCCCCGAAGTTGCCGGTGCTGCGGGGATCCCGGCGGCGCCGCCCGGAGAGGGGCTAGAGCTCGGCCCCCACAGCGCCCCTCGGCGGCGGGAGGCGCCCCGCGGCGGGAGGTTTGAACGCGCGGGGAGGAGGAGGACGGCGGGTCCGGTCCCGCTTCCCGCCGGGGGAAGGAGGAAGTGGAGTCGGTGGCGGGTGGTGAGGGGGCCTCGGGGTTCCCTCCGTGCCCGTCTCCGGGCTGCTGGCACGGCACTAGGGGCTCATCACTCTCTGGATGTACCTTTAGAGCTCATCCTGAACAACTGGGGTGAGAAGGATTTGAGTGGTGAGGCACTGGCACAGGTTGCCCAGGGAAGCAGAGGATGCCCCATCCCTGGAGGCATTCGAGACCAGGTTGGATGAAGCTTTCAGCAACTTGATCTAGTGGGATGCATCTAGTGGGTTGGAACTAGATGATCCTTAAGATGTCTTCCAACCTAAACTATTCTATGAGTTATAGGTGGTCTTATGCAGAGTTCTTGATCCTCTCCTCCCCTAAATGCATATTAGACAAACAGGATAATGTGAGGACGAGTACTGCTATCGTTCACATTTAAAAATAAGATTAAACATAGCCTTGCTATATTTGGATGAAAAATCTGCTGTCATTGCCTTAGCTTTCACCTGCTAATATGTGTGTTTACTGTGCTGTTTTCCCTTCAGTCAGTCCTGTGTATTGCTGACCTTAAAATCCATTAAGTCCAGCCCTCTTTTGCTTTTTTTTCCAAAAAAGTTGTTATTCTGTATCAAGATACCAAGCAGCATTTGGATCTACCCATTAAAAGTATAATTTAAAACTTACTTTTAAAAGGCCTTTTTTTGGTACTAAATACTACTAGTTTAGAATGAACTTCCTATTCTTTGACTAGAATAACAGGCACATATGAGTGTGATGATCTTAATTCGTTTAACCTAAACCACTTCTTTTAAGTGGCAACTAACATTTAGATGCTGATAGGAGGTCCTTAATTGTCCTAGATGAGTAGTTGCAGTACTGGCAGTAGCTAGTGCTGGATGCTTACAAGGTAGATTAAAAACTGGCCAGTTGTGGTGTACAAAGGAGTAAAATCCCTTCCTAAGCCCTTTTTATTGTGTTACTTAACCCCCTAATACCTGCACTGGTGTTAAACATGATAAGCAAAGATTCATTAATGAGGAAAGAGAATTACAATCATAAAGCAGCCAAGTTCTATTACAGTGGTGGGGGTTTATATGCTTAAGTTCTATTACTGCATCAAGAAACCACAATGTAGACCTTTAGATTCTGCAGAGAATACTAACAAAGTAAATATAGTAGGGTGTATGTTAGTACTTCTGCATAGACGATCAAGGCATATGGAAAAATATTCTACATATACCTTTAAAACTTCCATGATATAGCTTTGATGCATCATGTTATAAATCAAGATTCACTTTATCTTTAAAAGCCCAAAATGAACAAAACCAAAAAACCCCCAAGCCACTTAGTCATGGTTTTCCATAATGGTGATTTTCTTTTTTCCTCTTTGTTTAAAAAAAAGTCTCTTAATATTAGTTCTTTGTGAGTATTTATGCATGTGGTTTTGAATCAAAAAGTGAAAGTGAAAAGCTGGCCCAGTAAGAGCTAATGTGTACTAATTTGCAGTTGCAGCTTTCAAACACCTGTGGTGGAGAGGCTTAGTTAGAAAAAACCTTGAATGGTAAGAAACATTTGGGTTTTGGTGCATTACTTTAGGAAACTAGGTGCTATATTTCCTTTTTTCTTTGCCTGTAGTTCACATTTCAGGATGTGGATAAAATCCAGATGCCAATATCCTCAATCAGAATCATGCTATCAGAAGTTAACTGGTGTAAATTTTCTCAGGATACACAAGTTGTGTGAAGGAATGGGGGCATACAGTTAGTGTGCCCAGTGCTTACACAGTAGGCTTTCTTATTCAGTTAAATACCTTCCATATTCTGTATAATTATATCTGCGAGGTGTAGATGTGGAAGGTGAGAATTTCTTTTGGGGAGGTGAGTCAGTATTGAAAGCATTTGCTGCATTGTAGACATACGCAGGCATTATCCTTGTTGTGAGGCAATTCTGACAGGCTTTGAGAAAATGCTGAACTTGGCTTCCAACAAGAATGTGAGCCCTGTCCTCTGTACAAAAATTGAAAATCAACCTGACTATGAAAACAAGGGGAATTCCTGCAGTACTGACTGATGGGATGCTCTGGTTCATGAAGACTGGGGCAGGTGTGGATTAATTTTTCCAGTGCTTGTTATTATAGGCCTGTTCCCAAAGAAGGAATTTTAGACTGCACAAAACTGTAGATAGGCAAGAGCAGAAACCTTTAAATATAATGATAAATAATGTTTGGTGTTTTTCTGTTTTTGTTTTGCTGTAGATCTGGAATGGAAAATAATCTATGTGGGTTCAGCTGAAAGTGAAGAGTACGATCAGGTGTTAGACTCTGTTTTAGTAGGACCTGTTCCTGCAGGCAGACACATGTTTGTATTTCAGGTGAGTTTGATTTAACTGTTTGAGAGGGTTGTGTTAATTTGTTTAAAGATGACTGTATTGAACTAGGAAGCAGCTGAAAAGTAATGGTAATCTAGAACAATATTTCAGTCAAGTCTTCAGGTATGATACACTTTCCTTTAAAGTCTGTTCACAAACTGGTGGGTTTTGCCCCAATACTTCCAGAGCAGTATTTTTCGCTTGTGGTATTAATAAGTAGAGACAGAGGTGTTAGCACTATTCCTGTAGCTACTGACAATTTTGACCACTCTAGTTTATAAATACATTTTAGATCACTGGGTAATCAAGAGTGCCAGCCACCTGGTTTACACTAGCACCATCAATTTAACTCTACTACAGTGGGTGTTAGCCTTGCACTATAAGGAGCACTAGGTTAACATAGAGAACATCTTCAGAAGATCAGGCCAACAAATTCACTGTAAAACTCTGCCAAATAGTCAAGAGTTCATTTCTGTTTGGCAGGATCAATGTTCAACTGTGTTGTTAAGCTAAATGTGCTAAATCACAACAAAATGTAGCATTTTGTGAAATACGACAGAACTCCAGTGGCAGATAGCAGGGATTTGGGATACAAATGACTGTCCAGCAAACTCTGGTGCATGTGACAGTTCTGTAAAATACTGCTGTTGAAGCTCTAAGGAATAACAAAGGGAAGGAAAACAGGGAAAGAGCAGCACTAAGAAGGCTTTCTAGCCTATTCTGGTTGCTGTTTTAAGTCAATGAGGGGAGAAATACTAAAGCAGACTTGCATAAATTCTTACAGGCGTAGGGGGTGTATTTTTGTTTGTTTAATCAAAAACTATGATTTAGCTTACTTTGATAAACAGGGAAAGAAATACCAGTTTGCCTTGTAAACTGAGAGCAAAATCCATCAGCAGAGAAACTGGGACTGAAAAGGAGTACAGCTCCACTGTATAAGAATTATACTATTTCCCCAAACCTATAAATTCACGTAACTAAATGGTAAATGCATGCTGGAATACAAGCATCAAAAAAAACACAAGTGCTGTTGAATACGCTTTCTTATTTCTCATGTCTACTGTAGCTGTTTAAAAAAAAAAAAATCAACATTTGTGAGGCATCTTGATTAATCCCCTAAGTTCCAGGACAGGTTTTTTTCCTCCTTACAGGACAGGCTGAAGGAGTAGGAGTAAGCTGGAGGTTACATTTATCCAAGCACATATGTGCAAACAGCTATTGAAACTCTTCTGTTCTTGGAAATGGGCCTAAATACTTCTTCACTACAGATAAATCGGATGTGTAACAAATGCGTCATCTATTAACAGTTCTTCCATTAGCAAGCTATTATAGCTTATGTCATTAATTGGTCAGAAGTAGGTAGATCCTCTGTTGCCCTCCAAGGTGCTACCTTGCAGCACTGTATCCAGAGAAATTAGCTTGCATTTGCATTTCTAATTTAAAAGTTATAACTGACAATGCAGCTAAATTAGGAGACAATTGTAACAAGTCCTGTAAGAGTCAGTACTTCTGTGTTACAATAAATTATCACTTTTGTTTCTTAGGAAGTACTGTTAGTGTAAGTATATTAGATTTCAAAAGTACTGGGTTTCAGGTGAGGGTAGGACTTGGTTCCTGTGTACGCTGGAGAGCAGCAAAACCCTAAGTGCTGCAATAAGCCTTTGCTGATAAACCAAGCTGTTCTATTCAGTGAACTGAACTAGCCTGGAACATGGACAGAACTGGCAAGGGAAGGCCAGAATGGAGTGAAGTACAGAACTACAGGGGATGTGCAATATAAAGAAAAGATTGTATTCTCTAGGGATAGCACAAGGAAAGGTCCTTGGTGGAGGTGTATAAAATTTTCAGCTAATAATAGACTGTAAATGTTTTTAAATGGGGAAAATGGCTGAAGCAGCAAGTAAAATGGAATAGCAGGCAGATAAAATCCAAGGATGATAGAACTACCTTTGTTGAAGAGGTGTGTATCAGGTTGGGAACTTAGTCTTACATAAAGATTGAAATCTGTTGGGCTTTTTTGACTTACAGGGTCAGCTTTTTATTTTTTTCCTTTTTTTAAAAAAAAACCTCAACCTTTTAAAATGTTTCAGTATTGAAGGTGTACAGCTTGGCTTGTTTGGTTCTGAATACCAAGGTATAAGTAGTGAAATGTGATTTCTCTTCTCTATGCACTTGGGCATTTGTATTAAATTCACAGAAAACTTTTTTGAGACTATAAACCTATAAATTGCTGTCTGTAAGTGGTGATATGACCTTAGTTACCTACTCTGCAGTAATAGATATGTTAATAAATGTATTATGTGGAAAAGCAAGATATTGGTACAAACATACATACATCCACTGATTTCTTAAAATTCTTACGTGATCTCTAGCGTAAGAATGGTGTATTAAGACAGTGACTTATGCAAAAGTGCATCTTTTTGCCCATCAAAATATCTATTGCCAGGTGCTCACTTGCCACTTGGTCATCTAGCTCTTTAATTCTACCTATGTATGACCATTTGTTGCCTGGGCAATTAAGATGTTTGATATCCAAGGCAGAAAGTCCAAAATTTGAGAAAACAGTTTTAAATAGTGTTCAGTGTCTTTTACACTCAGCAAAACAATGCTTGAGAGTTAAATTGTTTCCTTGGTTTTACATCTGTATCAGAAGATACTACAGGACACAAAATGACAATAGGAGCCTGGAAGAACTAAAATTCCCTATCAATGAGTTGAGTTTCATGGGGTATTAAATGGAAATGTCCTTTTGCATTATATTAGTCTATAACTGCCCACTGTAGAACCTAAAGCAATCACATGGTCCTGGGCACTCTTAGAACAAGACTACTGAATTAAAGTAGTGATTTTTTTATGTATTGGCAATTCGTGTGATTTCTTAAAGATTCTATGCTTCCCTTACATCTTGGTCATCTTTTCCTTTCCCTTGTGCTAACTGTAAGGCCATTTGGTCATTTGCTGTTCCCTTCAGGACTGGAAGAAGCTGTGTTCTACCTCATACCCTCTTAATTTCTCTTCCCTTGCTGTACTTGAACCCAAGAGGTCTGACTCATCTAATTCTTCTGCAAAGTGTCCACAGGTTCTTCTAAAAAGATAGACTGTTTGAAGGTTTAGAATTGAAGTAGCAAAGAACAGGAGCCAATGATGCAAGACCACTTGGTCCCAAACTGCACAGTGCTGGACTGTATAAATACTTCAGAAAAGTAGGGATGAGAGGGACAGCAGGAATTAATCCCATGTGTCTTCTGTCCTTAGGCAAGGTTTGTTACAGGTAAATCATTCTAATATACGTTGTTAACAGCAACTTGGACTTGCAACAGGTGTTCATTGTTGGCTTTAGGTCTTCATGTAGAATTGTAAATATGAAGTGGTTTCAATTCCACTTTGATTGCTGTTTCTTTAAGTCTTACAGCAGAATGAGGCACCACATTTTATCAATGAATGTGTAGTTAGGAAGCAAATTTTATTGATCATTAATAACTGCAGAGCCATGGTAAGTAAAGATGTTGAGGAGGGTTGTGAGAGTTGACTGTTAATTAGGATTGTATCCTGGCTGTAAATTATGTCCAATGTCTTGGAGCAATGATGCATTTAACTGCATACATTTTAACATATGTAGGTGTGGGGAAGGAGGCAAGAGAAAGTAGTACTTAATTCTTTCCTTAGAAATCTGTGGGGCAGTTGAAACCTCACATTAACCTGCTCCTCTTGCAGAAGTATAAATTGCAGTCTGTATTTTTGAGGGTTTAGCTTTGTTAAAAACACAGATGTAGAACAGTTCAACCTCAGAGGTACAAAAAAAAAAATCTTGTTCTTCTAAGTGATTACTGAGATGGGCTGGAGAACAATACTAGCGTAGAACTGGAGGGATATTAGTACTGTTCCTTGACCCAACAGTTCATCTGCTTGTATATACAAAAAGCAGTCTTGGATCAGAGCTGTCTAATCACCCATGAGAAATGTTAGCATACAGTATTACTGTATTCTAAGTAGCTCTTTCTCTTAAGGATAGTGCCCTAAATTCAGGGTTGATGTTATGAAGATGGGTATATAACTTGAAGAGAGCTTTTAAATAGAGACTGCTCAGCTACTTAAGATTCTCTAGCTAGATAGGCAAGTGGTATCAATTTTATTTTAACCCATTTTTCCCTTTTACATTTAGGCTGATGCCCCTAACCCAGGACTTATTCCAGATGCAGATGCAGTAGGTGTAACGGTTGTGCTAATCACGTGCACCTATAGAGGTCAGGAATTCATCCGAGTCGGCTACTATGTAAACAATGAATACACTGAAACAGAACTGAGAGAGAATCCACCTGTAAAGCCAGATTTTTCTAAGGTAAGGTACTTCTGTCCTGGTTGTATATCAAAGTTTACACTTACAGAAAGAGGTTTTTAAGAAACAGTACCGAATTCCAAGTGATTTCATGGAGTACATAGAATGAGGCATCAAATAGTGGAAAAGACTGTGGGACAAATTGCAGGTGCCATCTAGTTGCCATAAATTTGAACATTGAGAAGCCCGCAGCAGTTTCCTAGAGCTTGAAGTTCCTTGCCTAGGCTTGATTATTTTGCACTGATAGTCTGAAATAAACTGTTTGGTTCCTTCTACCTGCACCACTGCTCAAAGTGGCTCTGTTCTTCTGAAAAACAATACTTTTTTTTTTTCTAGGATGGTAAACATGGAACTATGTTCTAAGTATCAGTTGAACACAGTCCTTACTGGATGCTCTAGTGTTAAAGAGCTGTAGCTTCTGCAAATACTAACAATCAGAATAACTTCTGTATACAATGAGAGAAGGTGGGCAGCCTGTTAGGAGCAGGTTGGATGATCATCTTGTCACCAGACAACTTGATCCCAGAAGTATTAGGATTTTAAAAAGTGTCCTTTGTGGTAAAAAATTAAACCAGGGCTAAAATTGAAAGGTAGTATGAAATAGAATTATTTGGAATCTAATACCCTGGGGAGAAGGATCAATTAAACATCAAAACCTAGTCAAAATCCTGTGAAATACTTTACCCAGGCAGACTTTGTATGATCAAGGTTCAGTGAAGCATCTGTGTTTGTTTCATGAAAGATTTTGAGGAGCTGGGCTTTTGCTTTATAAAAGCTGATGTCTGTGTACATGCTTGGGTTCCAGAGTTGTGTGCTGATGAAAATTATTTCTCAAGTATTTATGAATTATATGATTGGATAGATATATGAGAAAATGAAGAGGATAATGCATTAGTTGTAATGAGTAGTACAGAGATAATCCCTGTAGTACCTGAAACTGATTTTCAAATGTAACTAAAATTGAATTAGTATGTGAATGGGTTTTTAAAAGTCACTTATGATTGCCTATGCCTAACTTAATTTTCAGGGATCATATGCACAATATGTTCTCAACACTCAAAATTATGGTTAATTTGGAGGATTCTTAAACTTATCTGTTCCTTCCTTTCCCCCCCCACTTAATTCACATTTTTTTGGATGTGAATGCCAGAATGTTGACTTTCTTTTAAGTACTTGAATTTAGAAATACATAGAATTACTTATCTTAATTCTCTGCTTATATAAAAAGCTAGCTCTGGTTCTGTGAAAAAGAATAGCAAAAGCTAGCATGTATTGATTTAAAGACTTTAAAGTGACTTTGAGATACAATTTACTAAACTGATCACTTGATGGGTAATAGACCCACCTAGGTTAAAAAGTGGTCTAGTTTGCATAAGAAGTTGGGAAATGTTTCCTGAGAGCGCACTTTTCAGCGAATAAAATCAGCATTACTACACAAAGCAAATTTTTTATGCCATCAGTCTTAACTTTCACATGTGGCCAATGGCAATAAGTGGCCATCCTCCAGTTAACTATGTATTATCTTGAAAATGGTGAAAGATTAAAAGAAGTGAGCATGTTCTTTTTTTTACTACACACAAAGAAATACATGTTTTCAAAGGAAAATGAAGGCCAGCTGTGAGAATAAAATGACTGATGTGTAGGCACATCCACTGCCACACAATGGGTATCCTCCAAATCTAGGTAATGTGTTTGCTTCAAAACCTTAGTAGATCAGTTTCACTAACTGAACTTTAATTAATCCAAAGCATGGTAATTTCATTTAAGAAAAGGTTGTGCTCTTAAGACAGACAGTTGATGAAATTGATAGTTACTGCCAACATCATAAAGATGATGCAGAATTTTATAAGTACTGTGGTTTGCAAAATCTTTATGGGGTAGTCATTATTTATTAAAAGCTAGCTAAAATAACAAACACTCAGAATTTACTTGCAGAATTCTTGTACAGCCTTGAATTCACAGAACACTTAAAATATCCTCTTGGGTTATTTTGCTGAGGTAGGATATTAAAGTAAATTAATGAGTTGTGTGTCTGTAGGCATGTTTCTGAGCCATAGATAGTAGCCACAAATTCATGTTTATATCAGTTACTTCTTAAATTGTTTTACACATACAAGGATATGGGGAGTAAAAAGGAAAGAAATCTAGATGCACATGTACGGCAGCCTGAGATGTACACATAATTTAATCCAGATATTTTCTTCTTTCCCAGCTTCAAAGGAATATTTTGGCATCTAATCCCAGAGTTACAAGATTCCACATCAACTGGGAGGACAACACTGAAAAACTGGAAGATGCAGAGAGCAGTAACCCAAATCTACAGTCACTGCTTTCTACAGATGCATTGCCTTCAGCATCAAAGGGGTGGTCAACATCAGAAAATTCATTAAATGTTATGTTAGAATCTCATATGGACTGCATGTGACTTAGACACCACCATTTTGGTACTGTACATGTGTTAAACTGTAAAAACAACTAGAACTATTTCCTTCAAATTCCATAAGTACATAGTTGACAAGCAATGTGAAGAACTTGTTTTAAAACATCCTGTAGAAAGTTTATAAAAAAATCAGTATTTGAGCAAATTGTGGAATATAAATACAACTATTTTTAAGTAATTGCCTTTTTTCTCTAATGTGTTGTTCTGTGTGGTCTAAACCAAACCTGATTAAAGTATACATATTTTTCCCCCTCTCCCTTTACTTTGTAAGCACTATTAAAAGCTGAAAACATGAAAGTTGGAACATTCAGGCAAAATGAAGGAATAATGCTGTGTTCTCATCTCTGCTATCCAGATTGCCAAATGTTAAGTGCCCTTTAATAGCAGCTTAAGAACAAAACTGTCATTAGATGAAGTGCAAAGAAAAAAGTATCTCTTAAAAAAAAAAAAGTCCAAAAATGTCCTCTTGCTCTCAAAGCAGGCAGCACAGTGTAATTTTAGGTGCAAGCTTCTTTTCCTTTCAAGGCACATACTTGTTACTTAAAGCATGCAATTTGAGATTTACCATCTGCTATCCTAGATGTTAGGACTTTTTTTTTTTTAATCTCCTGCTGCTGTTTACTCAAACTGGTTTAAGGACAATGTTTCATGTGGATTTGGGTGGGTACCTCAGGAAGGAACCCTTTTTAGGGTGGCTGAAAAAGCAAGCAGGATTGGTTGGAAGGATTCAAACAGTTAATAGAAAATTTAAGCACCGAAGTATTAGCAAGAGCATCCAAAAATGCTCTTTTTTGCAAGATTGTGTACAACTGCTGGTTGGTATGTTTATTTTCAGGTATGCTTTATTCTTACTGCCTTTTTAACTAGTAATGAGTTGATGCTTTCTCCCAGATTTTTTTGAAATGCAGTATTGAACACTTTTCTGGTTTTTTTCTGTACCTTTTAAGGCAGTCCTGTGCACTGATACAAATTAAGATTCAAATCCTGTTGTGGCAGGCATGACAAACTCAAGAATACATTGACAGCCCTGAAGTGCTTGCACTGAGACATCCCTATTACCTGCAGCATCCTTGAAGATAAAAAGAACTAAGCAGTAAATTGTAAAGACTTAAGGCATTATTATGACACATTTAGTTACTCCCTCCCATCCTCATTAAGCCTTATACATTTACTGTGGCTATATGTACATTTAGAATTCTAATCTGTCATGTCACATTACAGGAATATAGTTATGATAGTTATTACTAACTACCCAAACTGTGCATAATTGTGGACTCGGCCCTTAAAAAAAACCATAGATTTCACAATGACTGACAGTATAGTTCTGAATAAAAATAGAATACTCTCTCTTCTCTTTCTGCATTCTCTAATGGGGATGAAGATGTCCCAAGAAGCTAGCACTTCTGTCTTTCTACATCATTAGTGAAATTGTCTTCATTTCTAACTGAAAGGAATGACCTGATCTGAGCCTATGTGCACATTTGTTACTTGTATGGAAACTCAGCACTATGTATGGTAGCTGAATGAATTAATGAAACCATTAATATGTGGAACCCTAATCTGTGCTCTTAAAAAATGCTCTGTATTTGTTTAAGATGATAATTAGCTATTTCAAAATGTTAACGCTGTAATATTGGTATGACTTAACACAACGAAGTGGTCCCATAGACCAATGGTTGATTCACTTGAGGGCCAAAATGATACAAATTTTTAGGAAAGATCTTTTGATTTTCAGTTGTATTGCAGCTTTAAGGTCTATGGTGACATTTTGAGATTTTTTTCATGTACTTTATTGTTGTATTTATAAATCTGTTTTGGAGATTTCTTAAATGTAAGCATGCAAATAACTTTGTAATCTGCTGAAAGACTGTCAGGCTGCTGATGTCTGGCTTGTGCTGTGGCTACTGTATTTCAAACCTTTGCACCTACTGATGATTCACATGAGAACATGATCAAGTGCAAGCTGTTACCAGAATCCATCCGTAGCATGAAGGCTTCTTAGGAACATGTGCCAGAAGTGATGGAAGCAAACGGTATTACTGCTATTGCAAAGTTAACTGCAAAATACAGTCTGCAAAACTATTTCGCAGAATTAATTTAGAGAACTCAAAGTGAAGATCTGTTGTTCTGTTTATAAGGAAAATTCAACTGCACATGTGAAATTTGGTACAGTAAACTTCAAGCTAGACCAAGCTGGTGTGATGCTGCAGTAGAATTTGACACCACCTTACCTGATGGACTAATGCATCCTATATACAACCAACCCACTGATTACAGGAAAAATAATCCTACTGTCCTTGGTGAAAAATGGGTAATAACAACCACATCTCGAGATCTATGCTTTTTGAGAGACTGGATGCCTCTCAGATTTTCTGCAATTTTGTCCAGATGTTAGCAGTCCACGCACACTGTCTTCTGAACATGACTTTTCCTGGCAAAACCACATTCTGGAGACATGGAATTTGAGAAACAGAATTCTGATTCTCTAGAGGCTTTGGGTCTGATCATCAGCCAACATCACAGCTCAAAATCAGGGGTATTAAAAGATACAGCACTTAAAAGTCATCTCTGTGAAGACTTTTCCCTGATCTCTGAATGTTGTGAAACAGCAGGGCTGTATAGATGACAGACAGACAACTAATACAGACAGCACAGCATTACAATTTCAAGACCAAAGAATTGCAGAGGCCACCAAGATGCAAAGGAATGCTGCAGCTTCTATTAACAAGACTGGTGATGCACCTATCTCACTGTATTTTTGCCTCAGATAGGCAAGATGATAGACTCAGTTCCATTAGAAGATTGTCATAATGCTTATCAGAAGTTATTCACTTGCAAAGTAGTATATGGATCAGAAAAAGCAGTGTTATGAATGAAAAACGTGGTAGCTTATGTCTTAGCTTGAAAAAAACCGTGTTCCTTTATCTTACAGTCATCATGATTTATTCATGGATCAGCTTCAGTTTGAATTGCTGTGACTGAATGAAGGGGGCAAAAAGGCCTTGCTCTATCATAATGGAGGCTGGTGAAATTTAACCTCTCCTCTGGCTGTACTAAGCTCCACTGAAAAAGCCAACCCCTACTACCAATCTTCAGGACTGCAGCAACTCAGAACATTGCTACAGTAACCACAGTAACTTAGTTTATAGCTCACCAGACAATCCATATTCTCAAGATGTGAGCGGCAAAGTCAGAAAAACAAATCTGATGATCTGACAGTCCATGATTTTTTCATAGAGCCTCAGCTGCTGATCTTCTGGAAGTCAGCTCAGACTGGAGACCAGCCACTTGCAGCTAGAGAAGGCTTGTACACTGCCATCTGAAAATGGTGGTAGGGAAGGAAAAGGCAAAAAAAAAAAAAAACCAACCCAAAAATGCAAACACATGATGCATGTACACTCCTGGCAAAAAAAAAAAAAAAAAAAACAAAAAAACCCCAAATAACCCAACAAAACAAAAAAACCCCACTTCATTTACCAAAGAGAGAAAAAGGCAAAATTACCTAAATCTTGTAGTTTCTGTCTGTGCAGCTGCAGGAGGTCCTTCCCACGCTCACTTAACTACCCTACCCTTTATCAATAGCACAGTGGTCTGCCAGCTTGAAGGTTCGCTCATGTTTTTGAAAGCCACAGAAGTTTTGTTTGGAGATGATGGGTTAATTATTTCTGTGGTTGCCAACTGCAGGGCTCTGGTCAGTGCCAAATGGGAAGATGCAACAAAACTGACTACTACCTAGCAGTGGTGTGTGGGACTATTCATGCTGCGCCTTCCCACTTGTATTTATGTTTCTAGTTAAAGTTCAGCTTAAGAGCTGGTCTTGTAGCGTGTGATATGAGTGTGCGATAGGGCTGCAGAAGACGGATGGATTTGTGCTTGATTTTTGGTCCAGGCAAAGAAGATTCTAAGGAAGAAGAGTTAGCTGGAGTCACTAGGGAGGCTCTATTAAAAGTAGGGCCCAGGTTGTATCTGGAACTTAGAAACCAAAGGCCCTTTCAGGAGGGGATGAAGGGATGGTATACTCCAACATCTCCAGCTCTTGGTAATGCTGGCTTGGCTGGGTGCTCATTGTCCATGGCAAGAAGGCTGTGACTGGCTTCCCCGCAGATAAGAGGACATCAAAGGAAGGAGGTGTGTGTGCCTCAGAAGCACTGTGCCAGACATAAGAGACAACAGCTACGTGCCAACAGCACAGGTAAGGACTGGCTGAAACATCAGGAGCTTCTAAGGAGTTCTTCCCTCCAAAACACCCCTGGACCACGAGTTAAGGAGGCCTACTTTTCAACATAAGGGGGTCTCACTAGAAAGGTGTGCCAGCCTACACTGGGATGAAGCAGAGGTTTATGGTGTGGTAAAGGGAAACCTAAAGACAGGATATCCATCCAAAAATCAACTGCTTGAATTACCTGCCATTTCAACAGTAGGATCAAACAGCCCAATGAAGGCCTGCCTGGACATATTATACCAGAAGCATGTAAGGCCTGAAACCTCCAGCCGATGTGACGAAGATGTTGCTCCTGCAGTATTTCCTGTGCATCTTAACTACAGGTCTTCAGATATAGATGTGTGAATAAACCAAAATTTCTGAAGGCAAATATCTACTTGGCTAAATAATCTTGCATGGAGGTAGTCAAGGTAAGCTCTGTCTCAGGACAAAAACACCCTGAAGCAACATTATTGATAGGTAATTGAGAGAACTGAGTGATTTGCAAGTGATGAGACATTGTTACAGAGGCATATTTCTAACAAGGTTTGATCAAAAATGATTCCTTCCAGAAGTTCAGCAGCCTTAATACAGAGTTAAGGCCTCTTCAGCTTGAGACCCAACTCTTTAAGGAACAGCCAATGAAGTCGGGCTCTCAAGAAAATATTTTCAAGACACATGCTAATAAAAATTAATTTCATGTACAATTACGACTGTACAGGAAAACAAGAATCCTGCATTAGAAGTGGAGAACCAAGAAGAGTGGCCTACAGGCTGCACCTCTATCAATAACCTTATCAGGGTTGCAATATGAAAAACTGTTCCCAGGCACACCTTGGCCTGTATCAACTAGGGTGTGCCTAGGGGGACAATTTGGTGAATTACAAATAGGGAGAAATATCTCCGGTTTCAGCATCTTGTGTACCTCACCATGTACTCCATAACCATAGCTGGATGGCTCATGTCAGTCACTTTTATTGGTTACTAATGCATCAAGAAACAACTTGGTACCTGGAGCCCTCCTGGCAGAGAGGCCTACTATGAAAAATGGTTGTTTCCCATTGAATTCGATGTCTTCAATGAAAATTAAAAAAACCCCAAAACAGTAGCAAACTGCTGGTGGCATATGGACAACGTCAGCCTTGCAAAGTGTAAGCAAAAAGGCAGTACTCTCAAGGCTCTGTAGAGGTTGCAAGAGAGGCCAGAAGGCTGCATTTCATACAGCTCAAGAAGGCTTTTAATACATAACTGGAGAGCTAGAGGAACAGCTGATAGTCTCCCAGATTTTTAGACAAGCTGTTCTAAACACAGTTCACGAAATTCTTGAAGCAGTCCATCTGTGAAGGGACAAAAGACCAAACAAAACTGTAGAAATGTGAACAGATAAATGTGCACCGGGAAGCCACAGAATGACTGGCTCAGATGTCCGTAAGATCCAGACCTGCCAGCAGCAGGCATGTGTTGGTTCTTGCCCCTCTGGAGTCAAACACACCGCTCAGTCTGTCACTGCAGATCTCAAGGTACAGGAGAAAATGTAATATTTTCTTACTGGTCATTATCTCATCCAAAAATGCACAAGCAGCACCATGGCTCTGGGGAATGGATAACGGTGTGTTAAACTCAGCTGTAAGGTGGGAACCCACAGAGAAGTTTTGTTAAACTTAACTAAATCTCTGTCTTTCTGGAAAACTACCTCAATTTCTAAAAAAATAAATCTACCCAAATTACTTCCTGTGATTCTGAGGTGAAAGCCTAGTTGGACAGAATGAACCAGGCCTTTAAAAACCCTAAATGCTGTGCAGACAGACCCAGCACCTCTCCAGGGTTTACCAGATCTCAGGT